>OX596174.1:4322922-4954383 GCA_951394245.1 Cyclophora punctaria | reverse complement strand
AAAACGTTTTCATCGTCTTCATCTTTCGTTCTAAGAGTTTTTAAGTTTACATTAAAAATGGGTTACCAATGTATGGTAGAGCGAAGACCCTGTCTAAATATACCTACCTTTTTTACTACTTAACTCTACATCACTCTACCAAGATATATCGAACCTACCCCTTCTGAGTCATTAGCGTTCAATTGTTTTCTTTTTAGTTCCATAGTACATTTTCTCAAAACAAAACAATGTGACAATCTTATCACATATTACTGTAAACATAATGCATGGAATCATTTAGCTTTCGAGATAATCTTGAACATTCGTTATCAACAAACATACAGACACAACCACCAATCATTTGGCTCGTCATAATCTTTTATTAATTGCTTTGCAAACAAACACGTTCCTCGGTTACCTATTATACTTACGTAGAGTTTGTAAGATAAGTGTCATTATTTATATTATGTGATGTGTACTTTTTATTATAAAAATATGTCATTTACATATTCAATACGATGTCTAGGAAGATCAAAAGGTACCTGATTCGAAACTTATCGATTTCGAATTAATATACCCCAATGGGGTATCTTAATAATAAGTATGGTATACACTAGCACTCATCTTTACGGTTTACCATACTGTTGCAAAAGCTCTGAGATCGGTCGAAAGCTCGCGCATACGTAAAACTTAAGGTCATTTAAATAAGAACAAAATAGTTACCTACAATTAATTCAGATAACTTTGTAAAAAAATTAAGTGCTCCATTGGGATTAGCCAACAAAAAGGTACGTACGTGAAACAAATGGCGTTTACCAGCAATAAATCGGGCTCAACATTGCGAGGCAGCAGTGCAGCGAGTCTCGTTAAACTTTATTTTTATATTAAAAGCCGTAACTCTATGGGACGGCCAACGACTGTAATCCCTATCATGAAACGTGAAATTTTATGTACCACTATCAATGTGCAAATCGAATGTACTTCAATACATGAAAACTTATATTGTTACAGTTTTATATTGTTGCAGATGACGTCATAGCGATGGCGTGTTAGTGCGATTTAGTATTGTTACTACGAGTAGGTATAACCTTTATATTTTCAGTGATTTGGATTTTGTCGTGACCTTACTTCAGTGACCGACTTTTCCCAATAGTGGAGTTTTCTTTTGTTATTGATTGGTCTTATACATTTGTTTTGAACCAAGTAAAAGTTGGTACTTTAACTCTCACTAGGTTTATAGTATCAATTAAGATGCAAAATCTTCCTCATTTCTCACGGAATGGTATGTGCAGAAGTTGAGTAAGAAGTTTAATAAAATGGCACATTATAATTCATGTTAAGAATGTAAGTGTAAGTTAGTGGAGTGGAAGTTTCCCACCTTTTATGATCTAAACAGTAACAATGGACGAGTAGAGGCGAGCGGAATAACCGCAGCCCCATAACCCAATTAATAACATTGCTTTCGGGTGCACCCCGCTCCATGGGGCAGTAAATAATGCAACCAATAGGTAGACATTTTGGTGCCGTACGCTCTGGCCTCTCGTTGGAACTGGGAAATTAAATTTGTTCACAATGCAAGGTACGCTGGGCTTTCGATAATTTATGTTTTCACTAATTTGCTTTCGACGCTGTTCCGAAATTACCTGCCTTTAACCGCAGAACGTTTTCATTCTATTACATACTAATGAACGTGGACAAGCTTTGTAATATTTGAAATAACAATATTAGTAGTACCAACTTTTACTTATAGATAAGTATATTCTACGTGTCCTTAATATATACTATTTATTAACGTTCCAGGCACATTTACAGGAATTTGGAAACAGCAGCCCCTTCCCTAGACAAGCGGTGATTGCTTCACATTCTATTTGGTTGTCTACTGTCAACGAATGACCATGAAAATGTTTTATTACCATGTGACGATGACGTGACATTGTTATAATTTGGCAGTGCGAGGACTAAACTATATATACTACAGCCATTGAGTAGGCTGGCTGGTCCTTAATGACTGGTTGTTGGTTCTCACTAGATAATCTCAACTAAGTAGGTGCTAAAGGTAAAACAATTAAACATCCTTGGTTACTTATCTAGATTATTTAGAACATACTTGCATAGTAATGAATCATGGTACGTACGGACATTATATGTGTCGTAGTTAAATCATTATAATGCCAGTAAATTTCAAGCGATTATGAATTACCCAAGTGTTTCAGTAATCTCTTAACAAATATAGATAACATAATTCTTCGCCTCTTTGTTCTGTTGTGACATTATCTTTGAATTATGATTGATATTAAATGTGAATATTTTTATGTACTTACGTAGTGTAAGGCTACAATATACATGCCTGAAAAACCTTGTTGGGGTAAAAGTCTCTAAATAATGTTATATTAATAAAACAGAGCAGTACTTAGCAGTTCCAGTTATTAGCTAGATGACCACAAAGTACAATGCTGATTTGTTAAATATAGGCATAGTACCAGTAAGTATAAATTGTTCATGACATGTTCCATCTTCTCTCCTGTCGTCTGAGCCGTACAATTGCATATAAGAGTATTTGATGAAGGTCAAAAATGCTGCTCTTATGATATCAACCTCATGACAAACTAAAATACTTATATTTTAGGTTATATTATATCGAAGCTGGTTATAATATAATGCTTTAGGCTTCTAAGTGCATGTGTAATCCAGTCTTTATAGATACAAAAGTAAGTAGGTATATAATACACTTCATAGATACTTAAAAACTTACTTACATACTTGTAAAGTGGATAATGTATACAAACAAATTCAAGTTAACTAGATTAACCAAATTAAATGATGGCAAATTAGATTTTAACAACATGTAGGAATTACAAGAGATTAACAAAAATAATACCTCGTTACTAAGACGTAATTTGTGTCCTTCGTTCAATGTATTATGTGGCATTATAAAAGCCAAAAAATATTTAAATACCGATTTGTATAAATTACATTTCAAAACGTTTTGATTGTACCTAATTAAAAATGGTTTTGAAAGGAAAGGTACCTAGCAAAATAAAAATAATACCTATTAGGAAAAAATCTACAAGTTATTTAATGTTACAGTAATTTAAGAAATTTGAGCAATTGAAAGTGTAGAAAATATGTAGAGCCTAAGTACGTATCGTGTAAGTACTTAGGTAGTACTTAGTAATAACCTTAAGTTTTCAAGTCTCTATTCTTAGCACCAAGGTACTTACTATTCACACACAAGTACCAAATATCACTGAACATCAAAATAAAATACTATACAATTCATAAACAATAATTTAGAAAAAAACATACGATACAATGAACTTTATTTTTAACAAAATAAGTTTGCGTTTATACGCCAACCTTCATGGTTTAAACCAAAGAGGTAAGGTCGGTTTTCAAGTGAAAGTTCCTTTTGGGGTGTTCGTTTAAGATTGTAGGAGTTACGGAACCCATTGAAGTGGGTTTTAGGAGTTTCGCGATGTCGTTGAGATCGGTATTGTTTCGACACTTCCAACCCCTTTGTGTAGTAATCAGCCTCATAATAGGCATGTGCTAGACGCGAATAGTTGTTCCCATCTACTGAGTGTGTTGTATGTATTGGATAAGTATCTAGTAAATAAGTGTATAACTACATGAAGAAGTAGGTAGAAAAAGCTGAAGTAAAAATAAAAGAAGATTTGAAGGAACATTATTAAAATCGTAAGTACATGTTTAGGTACTTAATAACATAAGAAGATACATAAGTAGGTACATTAATTACAAACAAATAAGTAAGTAAATATAATATAATAAATAAATATACCCGGACAAATTCACTCACGGTTAATTAGACCCAAACTAAGCTCTAAGCTTGTAATGTGGAATCTATCTAACTAACTGAAAATTATAAAAAATTACTAAAATATGGAATAGAAACATTAATATTTCTAAAGAATAAAAGCGTTAACGTTTATATTTCCCGTTAAGCAAAGAAAATATCAATATTGGAAAAGAGGAGATTAGCCCAAGTCCGACCACGCGCATGTTTTACCTCGTTATTTACAAAGTCAAGTAATAACTTCAAATAATAATTTTATTGGTAAGACAGTATTTACCCACTTAAAGCTATTCTTATATTTCTACCAACTGATCAATTAAATTTCCAATCCAAGTTTCTGAAGAAAGAGAAAACATCATAAAGTTGAAACGACAAAGTAAAACATTAGATACAAAAGGTATAGTACAGAGTTCTGTTCATTGTATGGATACGTATTTATTGATTGTCTGTGACATTGTTATCAAACACCCCCAGGTCGAGGCAGCATGGCGCGACCGCATCATACGACATCCAAAAGAAACAGAAATGTTTCTTCGCGCGCTCGCAGACGAACGCAACGAAAAATGAGGCGGAGACTCCGCGAGAGTGTCGTTATCCAATCGAGGTGAAGTTGCAGCGGCGGACGGCCAATGGGACCGAGTCGCCGGGGCGGGCGCGCGCACGCGGCCGCGCCCTCGATTCGCTCCGGCTTTTTATTTATTGTTGCGCGGCACAGCGCGCACGTCGGGCGTGTGATGCGTGTGTAGTCAATTATTACGAGCATGGAGTCCGCCGTGGACTCAGCGTCGACTGCGAGCGAAGTTAGCGGCTCCTCCGGGGGTTCGCCCAGGGTGAAGACGGCGTCCCCAGCGCGGGCCCTCAGCCCGCCTCAGCTGCTGGCGCCGCGGCTACCGCTGCCTCCGCCGGGCCTCGGCCTGCTGGGCTCCTTGCAGATGATGCACCACTCACCGCTGGAGCTGATGGCTGCGGCTCACCACCATGGCCCGCCTCGATATGGCAGCCCACCTCCCATCTCTACGTCGGATCCCTCAGCTAACGAGTGCAAGCTGGTAGACTACAGAGGGCAAAAAGTAGCTGCCTTCATCATCCAAGGCGATACGATGTTGTGTCTGCCACAAGCGTTCGAACTGTTTCTCAAACATTTAGTTGGCGGTCTACACACAGTGTACACAAAGCTAAAAAGACTGGACATAGTGCCGCTGGTGTGCAATGTGGAACAGGTTCGAATCCTGCGCGGGCTCGGTGCCATACAGCCAGGAGTCAACCGCTGCAAGCTGCTCTCCTGCAAAGACTTCGACGTGCTGTACAGGGACTGCACCACGGCAAGGTACGTTCTGTTGTAATCACCCATCAGTTATACCTCCGGCTTTATTGACTATTTGTTGCGGTTACCTAAACATATATTATTTACATTGAATGCTTTCAAGATCTGTAGTTTGGCTTCTGCGTCGGTAGATTCAATATTTGGTTGGCTTTTCTTTTCTAATTTTTCCCTAGTTTTAGATAATTAAAAAAGATAATGGATGATCATACCTATTTATTTTATTGTGATGTACAATTTTTTGTATAATTCTTCCATTGTGACTTTAAAAATATTACCTACCGTAGTAAGTAAGTATTTATTTTTTAATAAAATGGAAAATATAATATACCCTAGAGTTATAATTATAATAAAAAAGAACTTGAATAAATAATCGAATGGACTTACAAACATACCATTACTGTTAACATTCCGCATTTCATCAGTAATCGCAGTGAAAGCGTCGGTTTACTTATTAATATTTAATATGCGCCAAATATTTCCACGGGGTTAAATAATAAAGTGAGGCTGGGCGACGGAAGGGTTAAATCTCTGTTAATTAGCGGTACAGGCGTAAATTTTTAAATAGTAATTTTTACAAACGGTAAAGTTAGATTAAAAAATCTTGTTGTTGTGGCGCGCGTCGCCAGTCCACGTAGGCCTATATCGGCGTTTCCCTGCTGCCCCGAATGCGATTTTAAAAATGTAATGTCCACGGGAAGTGGGCATCTGGGAGGTTTAAAGTTAATATTTTTTAGCTCGTTGACGCTTTGTGTATAATATTAAATGTTTGTTTATTTGTAAGCGGAAACCTTTTGGGACATGAGGTGCTTGTCGGTGTGTGTCATGTGACTCCGATTATTATTTCTGTTTTATATATTTGTACCTTCAGTTGTTATTAGTCGTAAAAGTGTTTAATTTTCAATACTTGATTTCTTTCTATTATTATGGAACAGATATTATTTTAATTGTATTAATTTTGAATACTTATTCTTTAACTTAATAAATCTCAGACTATTTTGTACTTTCCTTACCTGTTAATTTTTTTAAATATATCTAACCTGACTTTATCTTATTCTTCTATTTGCAATATGAATATTTCATTTCAATTTACTTTTGTTGGGATTCGTATTAAGAAACGTAACAGATTTAAAATATTTGTGTATAAAAAATGGGCATTGCTCTCCGGCGGCCGTCGAATCACACTAATCTGTATTGACACGTTTCCACCATTACGATTTCACTAATGCTCTCAACAAAGAAATCTTGTATCTCATGATAATATTTTAAAATAAATAACATGTTTTGACCTTGTATTTTTTGTGGTATTAAGTATCAATTTTACATTCAGTTTTTTTTATAAAAAAATATTCTCTTTTGGAACTGGTACATTTTAGCCGCGTTTCCTCTAATTCGTAAGTATTTAATATTTTGAATTAAATATTTTTATTAATTCAGAAACATTTGATTTCAAAATTATAGGACTAGAATAGGAAATTACAACGAACATTAAGATCGGTATTGTTATGAGACCCCATACAACGTAACTGCATAATGGATTTGGAAATGCGATATTTTTGAAAAACGGAACGCCCGCATTACAAAACGCAGTGTAAATAATAGGAGGACACTCCTTTTCACGCTTCAATAATTGCTCGACAGCAGATAAACGAAGGCATATCACGTTACTGAACCAAGGAGTCGCAAGGGCTCGCTACTCCAACTCTTTCAACGGTGTCTTGTAGGCCATTTTGTGACACCAATTGTTAAAATAACACGACCGGTTTTAATACTTTACTAAATTAGATGTGTGAATGACTTTAATAAATCTAATTATATGTATTGGACAGGTTTTAAGTAAGCTTAATTTAAAAAATGTGCTTGGATTATTCACACACGGTTTTTAGAATTCTACGAATTAAAAATTAGTTCTAGGTTATAAGGAAATATTAATTCATTGATCTTATTAAGTAACTAGACAGTTATAAAGACAGAAACTTTAGTAGCAGTTTAAAATGCTTCGTTTACTAGACTTCCTTAGATGCTTTCTTGGATTACTGACTTTTCAATTTCCGGCTCATTTTATAGTTCGCGTCGGTCGCTTCACTACTTGCTGTTGGCGCGTTCGAATGCTCCCCAATCAATAGAATCAAAGGAATAAGTTCCTGGCATTGTCTCTGCTACAAAGAGCGGGCTCAATGAGGTCATCAACACGACTTTTTATGGAATTTACAACTTTACGACTCATTTTGATGGTGCGCCTTCAAACGTACTGATATTTTGTAAATAAACAAAGGACTGAAATAACTAACTCATTACCTTTGTAGAGCCGGAGGTGCGAGAACTTTCAGCTTTGAATGTGCCGGCAGGACTTATGGAACCGTAGCCGTGATATCGACGGGCTTTAAGTGTTTTTGTAGGAATACCTGAACATGTATTACAACTAATATTTTAAATGCCTAAATGTTTTTAAAAGCATAATGTGTGGGCGTGATCACTGGGAAAATAACGATAGCGTGTTCAAACTTGCTCTCTAGCGCCATCTATTGGTCGTGAGGGGAACTACAGGGAACAGTTATAGTAGATAATATCTCTATGGTATTTGTCAGTGGAGTAATCTCTAATACCTGTTAGTTATAAATGAAAATATTTAGTGTAAAATTATTAGTTTCTATTCAAGTATCTGACAAAGCCGTTCTCACTCACATAAATATTTTCCAACTAGGATGTAATTTATTTTCTTCGTTTCTGTTTATTTGTAATTAGTTAGCGTATGGCTGGATCATTAATTCCCACAAATATAAAAGATGTCAGTTAATAATGTATACCTATTGTTTACGATTGGAATAATTATTACGACTTTTTCAGCACTCATTTCTAGCGTTACTTTTACGTGACTGGATAATAACAGTGATTCCACTGTAAGTTAAAAACTTTCATTAAATAATTAGGTTATAACTTTTGTAATAAACATTGAGTCCGTTCTTATTTGTTTGAGATCTAACACAGTAAGTCAGAGGTACTACTTTTTTGTGCGTTTGGATTGCAAATTAAAGATTGCCAGCTGCTCTTATCGCGGTACTAATTGATACAAAGTCATAACTCGTGGACACGCGTGTACGTGTGCATTCTATGTGGAATAATAACGCGAATATTGTCGACTCGTATTGGCTCCGGTCCAAGCTGTGATTCTCATTGAAATATTAAACCAAGACACTGCAATGCGGCGTCTCAGATGCGGGTTGCCAAATTAATTAATTGTTTCTGATAACTTGAGCACACCTGTGCTTAACTAATATGGATATAATACGATAACCGTATCTATCGTATCGCGAAGGGTAATTTACCGTTCTACAACAGAATTTAATTTGCAATACTACGGTTTACAATTCAATACGCGTGATTCATTCACATTCATTGATGAATTGGAAGTACAAATAAAGTCAAGTGGTTGTAGGAAATACAATTTCCTCAAAGGCAGTAAAGCGACAAACGGTTCCACAATGGGAATATCATGGAGGCAATTTATTACGATTGATCAACAAGTAGCTGGGGAAGCTTGAATCCCAGACGGAAAGGAAAGAATGAATGCCGGCACAACCGGAATCACGACAAGCGATAAAGGGCCCTCGGAACAGGAGCCGGGAGCGCGGGCCCGGCCGGGCCCACACCGACAGTCGGAATACACGCGAACAATCCGAAAAACGAACGCACACCAGTGACACGAGGGAATCCCTCCGGCTAGACGGAATTGTCTCGGGCCTCTATTTCCGTTTCGCGTACTATTCAAATCGCATCTCCCTCGCACTCGTTGCAATTGAATACATTTGTCCCTTTTCCATTCGTTTCATTCATGGGTGTGTATTTGAATGAATTCGTAATGTTTTCTTCCCGCAATTCGGCGGCAGATGAGGGTTGACGCCGGCGGAGCGCGGTTCCTCCGCGAGTCCGATAGAGAGATCACGTAATGTATGAGTGAGTTCGCTTCCGTGTCGAATAGTTATTGAATGATGGAAACCATCGCATGGCGTGTATCTTGAGCACCGGTAGACGCATAATTGCTATTCACCATGTGTTGAGCTCTAATCATGTTTAATTATAGTAAAAAGGAGTCATTGCCGTTTATCATGAGATGAACTGTTACACACGTGAAGAAATTATCAGTTTTAATATGCTCTACTTCACAAAGTTCATGTTAGAATGATTTGCTAACATCTTTCTCTCTAACTTTTGGAATCTATTTAAAAATCATTTTGGTTGTTTGATATTTTTGACTTTCTACAAAATTATGGTACCTATTCCATCCCACCTAAATAAGCATGTACATAAAATGTTAACTTGACTATAGTATTACCAAATCCTTGATTGGAGAACCGATCGGCTGTACAAACAGTTACTCTAACTGTGCACATAGAAGGGTAAATAGTTATTAATCCGCAGATTAGTACCAACACAATGGGAGGAGGAAATGGTACAAACAGTTGTTTTTACGCGACTCGCTTCACTCGCCATTGTGTGAATGAGACACGGATACTAATTGCAATTTAAATTATATGTTTAACAATTATTAAGAGCAATTCTTACGCTGACGTGCCATCATTTACGTCCGTTTTGTTTAAAGCTAATTTAGCTGCATCTAATCAGCAGCTGGGACTATTGTTTACTCAGATTTATACCTAAGATACAACATACAGGTCTTACAAGTGGTTTCAATAGATACTATCAGGAAGCTTATTCTTTTCAAGACATTTTATATTACTTAAAGCAGAAAATAGAAAATGATGACATAATTATTAATAATAACAATAAAGTCTAGTTAGACTTTGCGACTTTGCAGTAGATATAAAAATACTAAAAGTTGAATACAAAAAGTAAGCTAAGAATTGCAAAGCAGGTGGTTGTGGCAACAGAAACCGATTCTGTGGTCAACGAGGATCGATAAGCGATAACTAGGTAATAAAAGAGTAGCTAAGCGAGTACGCACTCGAAGTAATCAAATAAATGATATTATTTACTATATTACTACATTCGCCATTTATTACAGTTTCAAACAGAGATAAGCGTAGCTTTGATGGTCTGGTTAGTCTCATAAGAGGAAATATCATGGTATAAACTATGTACAATGACCACTCCATGTTGTTAATTGATCAAATCAATGAATTAAACAAATTAATAACCTTTTTTATTGATGGACAGATGTCAAAGTTAAAGGAAAAAACCTTCTATAGACACCCAACCTACTTATTACATCCATTTTACCCAAGAGTATTAATAGATCTTGTTGACATTTGCAAATCGAAGTTAGCAATTAAAATGTTCCGATAGAAACGGTGTAAGAAGCAAATTCGCACAATTATAGAATTATGAAGTGATACCATTGAACGGTGTTAAGGTTTTGTTCGCTTTTCTCATGATATCAATTAACTATTAAGTTTCTTGGCGTTTTCTGTTCTGTTACGGGATGAACTAACGAACAATGATAGCGCCTGGATATACAATATAGAGCAATTAAACGCCTGTGTTTTCAACTGGTATAGTTGAAGGTGTGGTAGTGTGTGTTGTTGTGTTACATACACTCTACTAATACACAGTTATTCGGAGTATCTGTAGTATAATTTTTATCACACAGAAATGTATTTTTTTTCTGTGCGATAATCCTTTAATTAATCCTTTGCCCTGTAGTGGGATAATACAGGTTAAAAATCACAACAGACAAAAACAAATTCAAACTCATATTTATTTATTAGCATTTATTTGAGGAGGAATATACTGAGGAGAAAGGTTTAATAATAAGAATTTTAAAGTGTGAGGCTTTATGTTTATAATTTTGCGGTTATATTTATTAAATTAAAACAGTTTATTCAGGAATAGGTAATAGACATTTGGGTTTTTATTCATATGCTTAGCGCTCTGTTCGCAGATTAAAAAGATTTCAACGCGTGCCGAAATCTTTAGTTACATTAAATTATAACTAAGATTATATTAAATTATCGTATTAAAACTTCTAGTATTGCTAACATGGCAAAAAGAACGATCAAATTCTATAAAATAACGTGACAAAGTACTAAAGAACTCAAAATTCGGGTTCATTGAGTTACATAGGTATTATTCTTTAAAAAATTCAAATTTGGTATTTCTGTAGTAAAAAAAATACGATTAAACGTTTACAACCAAATGAATGCGCAATTAAATTATAAAGTATTAACAGTAGGTATTTAAAATATGAATAGTAATAATATCTTTGGTGAATGGAATCCTTTACAGCCTCAACAAAATGAGATAAGCGCTACTTAAGCCAGGCTCGTTAACGACTGATATACGATTTATAATAAAACATTTGCAACAATTTAAAAGGCGAACGATAAAAACTAAGTAGATGAGTACCAAATCGCTCCAACCGCAGCTTAAAAGATAGTTAATTGTGGTTTATAACCTTTCTGTATTTGTTTTGCTTTTAATCAAATCCCACGTTTTTCAACTTTGTTACATTTGAACATTTATAGCAACAAATAAAAGATTTGCAATAAGTATCAGGAGTTTTTATAGCGTTGTAAATAATCTTGTCTATTATATCTTGTGAGAATCTCCAGTATTAATATGGGATCTTATTATGTTCAAATTGTTTACAGATTTTGTCAATGTCAATATAATGTTTCATCATCAATTAGTGATAATATAATTGGAAAGGATTAGTGCTCTTCACTTACCTATTGGGGTTTATAGATACCAAACGTATCAAAATCATTCAAAAATAAAGGATCTATCTAATGTAAACAAAGCTTTAAGATCTAGGCGACGCAAAACTACTTAGACCACACTTAGACTATCTACCTACAGTCAGTTTAAGTCACGAAGGTCAAACGAACAAACATCCACACATAATCTTTATTGATGATAAGTAAATATAAAAGTGAATTAACTGGTTGTTGTAAATTAAAAATAAATTATTTTCTTGTAGCATACATTCTTGTTTAAAACATACTTAGTTGCAGTTTAATGTTCACAGTAACGACTGTTTCGATGACTATTTAAAAGTTTTTACCTTGAACTTGGCGGTTATTATTTCCAAAACCAATTAATGTTATTTACAACTGATATAAAAATATTGAAATTCGATAAATACACTTATAAGTATGCCATTTAAGATGTAGTTAAAATAAGCTTACTCAATTTTATGTCTCGCTAGGTCGCATTATATGTCAATAAAGAGCATAAAATCATGAGCTAAAATTATAGGCAATGGCACGCATATGTGTATAACATATTTAAGTGTTCATGTAAGATAAAGTAGGAGCTGCTTACTTTGACCATTTGTAGGGCTAGAGCCCATAAAATATGTTGATCATGAAACTCAGACTCGGTGGTTCTAGGTAGCGTAGGGGCTACAACTTTAATAACATGTCATGGTCAATTGATAAATACATCACCTAGATACTTATAGGTCTATTCTAAAGTATCTATGCCTACCTATAAGTGTTCATGGACCTAATCTACTGTGTATGAGGGACACAGCTATATCTGCTGTTGTAATAGAAGTAACTTCTCACCCAACGCATACCTGTTTTCATAGTCCCTCGTGGGTAAAACTCCGTTCAAAAACGCCATTAACTATTACCTATTATTACGAAAGGAAGTACCTAATTAAAGGATTCTCCCAGCGGTATCGATTGTCCCGTGGCGGGACAAAAATCGATATCGGTCCAGATGCACAAAAATGGGGCAGAGGAATCGATTTGCCCCACATTTCGGCGGCGGCCGCGAGGGTAACGCTCGCGATAAGGGATAGTGTCCCCCACCCCGACCCACACCCTCTGATAACATTCGCCGCCCCCCGGCCATACTTACGCCCCTCAGTATTTACGGGTTAGAGAAAAACAAGGGTACTCGAGCTTCGGAAGGTGCAACGTAGATTTTAATCCTTTCTGATGTTTATGATTGATGGCGGATTTCGCGATCGGTGTTGCGATGAGGTTGATGGATTCTTTATGATTCCTTTATGTACACTCGCACTGCAAATCGTGACGGGGAATTAGTTCTAATGATTTGCTTATTTACATTTTGAACAGTAATTAAGCACAAATGTATTGAATTTCAGTTTTAACCGACTTCAACATAAACGAGGTTCTTAATTCGTCTGCACATTTTTTTGTAGGTATAAAATGGTGGAACATAACCTATTACTTAATGAGTCATTAAGCCATCTATAGATAGAGATTTAAAATTTAATTAGGTAAGCATGCAGATGACCCGAGCTTATTCCAGGTTAAAGCCCACACAAGTAGACATATAATCGCTTAATGGTGAAATAGAAAAGGTTTTAAAGCGTTGTCTATCAAATAATCATTTTAAAATAAGAAATAATCTCATTGAAATTAATGCATCTATTTTGAATGGCCGCTAGCGCCATCTGTCAATCAATAATAATATTTCAATAGTCCTAAAAACTTAATTAGACTGCTTTCAACGACAGAGCAACATCAATAACGATGGAGAAACGAGATTAGAAAATAATATCGGCAATTATTGTGGCATTAAAAGCGTTAGCAGTAGGGTTCATTATGGGGAAATTACTGAGAGCTAATGGTAAATGGAAACTTGGTGTTGTTTAAGAGTACTCGGTGACGATAGGTGAAGATGTCAGTTAAGTATTGAGGATGACGCGTGCCCGGCCAGTCACGGCCGTAACACTGATCACTATTTTCGTTTGTTACAACAGATCGGCTCGGAATAAAAATGTATGACAGAATTCATAAAAGCCGCGCGGGCCACGTTACAGGTTAATTTATTTATAAATGCGTTATGCGGTTAGTTACACGTTTGCGTCGAAGGAAATTAAGTTTAGGGAATTGAAACTAGTCATTGTTCTTTTAATTGCGGTCAATTTATATCGTTCTAGACGAAATGTGCCGATCATTGTGTGTTGATGTACTCAACGGGCGTTTTTTGTGTTGGATGCCGGCAGTGTTTTATTTAGGTAATGGAGAATAGTATTAAATAGTCACCTTAGTTCATTGTCTAGGTAACAAGTGAAAAACTGACGAGAATATAAAAAAAGCTGTTTAAATAAGATAAACTTCGGAATGCATTCGTAATGTAACATCACAATGGATATTAAAACGTGTTCAATTCGTGTATCATACGAGTATCAAAGAAAGGGTTGCACAGTGGGCCGAGTGCGCGCTGACTCGCACAAAATGTTCTATCTGCATATGCCTCGTGATTGATGTGGCCTGTAATTATTTAGACGCGTTAATAACACCGCAGTCGACGGCGCACTTTGTTTCTGATGACTTAAGACGAATGAAATGAGAAATTCTATCGGACTCTTAATAGACTTTATCGCTTTCTGATGTTTTGTTGATTAAATTTGCCTTATTCAAGAACGCGAATTTTAATTAACAACAGATTAAATAAAAGGAATCACGGAATGGGAGGGTGAAATGTTAAATCTGTGCACATTTGATTATTATAATTATTTACCGGACAGCGGCACTCCCATAGAATGTGAAGATGGTAACCGCGCCTATTCGTTTGATAGTATAGTAATAGCACGGTATCGTTGTTTTATTTACATAAATGGCCGTACGTACAAATTGTCTTTATGTTTGGTGTGCGTGCGACCCCCGCCCGCTCCGGCAAATCAGAATATTAACGTAAATAGTAATGGCGGGAAAAAAAGCTATTATGCAAATGAAACATTTTGAGGTAAATAGAAACTGACGTAATGCGTTGTTCAGAAGGTAAAATAAATCGTTTTTTGTTATAGTAGGTTTATTAGATTATTATTTCTCTACTTTGATTAAAACGCAAGAAAATTTATGTATCAGAACATTATATTGCGTGATCGGCAATAAAAGCAAATTAACGAACACAAATGTATAATAAATCACTCGTTTGTCATAATATTATTATTTATATCTCACCTTTATCACTCATGTAACCATAAATTACATAAGTACTACAAGAACATGTGATTTAGTTATTAAAAATAATCACCTGATGAAGTTAATGTTATATGATTTAATTACAATACGCACTAACACGCAGAATTATATTTCATATTGAATGATGTCTATGAATATGAATAGTAACAAAATAATGTTGGTGAGTGTACATATAGATTACTTTTAATAACAAACCAGTGTGCAAATGTGCTACGTCAGAGAAGCGCCAAATAATAGAGTTCTCTCGGAACGTTTAGCGGAACCCTCGGAAATTGAAATAAAAAACGGTGCGAGATGTAACAACGATATGATTTTGCACTTTTATTTTTTTGTGTTTTCAACATTTATTTATGGAGTGGCGAATCAATTTTTTAGGTTGGAGCGAGCTTTTGGTTCTAATAAAAAAATGTTGCATAATGATCATAATCGATCGGATACTGCTTTGACTAAAGCTGGAAAAAGGTTGAGGTAAAATTAAATCTAAAAAAACTAAATCTAATGTTGAAGAAAAATTTTAGGTACCTACTTTTTAGAGACTACAAAAGTGCTTTTGAAGTTTTATGTCCCAAATTAAATTTCAATTTGTCCCACAGCGTTTAGCAGTAAACAAACTGAAATGGATCATAACTATTGTAAAAGTTTTCTGTTCAACAATGGCGCCCCTATTTTTGTTAGACTAACGTAATTACAAGGAAGATTGGTACGAAGTGACTTGTAATTTGACCCCTTCAAAACGCTGTTTATAATTTTACCAATTTTATTCATTAATGGTTTTTGACGGCTGGCAACATATTTTTTAGCGTTTATACAGTATGTTCTGTTTTTGAGTAATGGAAAAGTTTTAGTTATTAAAAAACTGTAGCTATTTTGACGCACGTTTTGCTTTGAATATTTGCCTGCAGTAAAATGAGATTCTTTCTCGATTAATTTCGTATACTTAGCTGTTTGTACAAGTAAGGTATGCATAGCATTCGGACATTCGGACTGATCCCCCATTATAAGAATGTGATTAATTAAATTAATGTACAGTACGGAAAGAAACCCAGCCACCCTTAGTGGCCGGTCTTCATCAGACATACCTTATTTTATTTTCGATGGGGGCGTAATTGAGTCGATGTTAATTTTATTTTAATTTTCTGCTGTATAGAATTCTTTGAGTATTTCAGTCGGTGGGGGATTTGATGCTGTTGCTGATTGTGAGCGGTAAAATTAGTCTGTTCTCGTCATTCTGTTATTTAAATCATCACCATTTCATAAAGTTTATTACTTTCATGTATTGGAACCCAAATCATTGTAGACACGCTTGGAGCCCATGGCATTTCTTTTGGCCCACCATAGTGTCGAAGCTAAAATAAGATACTGCAGTTAATATTTAATCCATATTTTTAGTTCATATTTTAAACAATTGACATCATCATGTGTTGCTTTGCCTACTGTGGTAACTGTTTTAATGTTATGCATCAGTAGGTACCTAAACACGATTGAAAAATGCAAAATTATGGTTTGGGAAACGATTGTTGATTGCGAATGAAGCAATAAATAATGTAAAGAAACTAAACGCGACTCGTTGTCTCACACCTCGTTATAAATGTAAATCAATTAACATAATGGATTTAGTATCTAAGCTATCTAACGTATGCTAGTAGAGTAGCTAATCATAACAAGACAGTATTCGCTTCTCATATATCCAATTAAAATTCCTATATGTATGCATTGTTGCGAATCAGATATCTCTATTGTCCACTGAATAGTTTTGTGTACCGCGGACATACGATTCTAGTGATTGTTTAATAGCTGGACGGGTCTATTAGACTTGCTACAGCGTTGCTATTCGGTTACATTACAGCTAATTATGCTCGGTTGCTTGTACGCTTAACAGTATATAGTTCTAACTAACCAAGTACGCTAGATTAAATTACTTTGTTTTGTTATTACTACATTAGCGGCCATCTAGATTTGATTCCATTAATTATTAACATTTAGCTTTTTAACTGTCAGCTTTTTTATTATTGATATTTAAGTTTGAAAAGAGAACACAAAAACAAAAAAGCATCTAATATTTAAATTTAGAAGAAGTCATTATGTAGTCAGTGGCGACACTAAGCTTCATAATGACACAAAGTTCACATGCTTTAGATTTGCCAAGAATATGTCAATTATTGGAAGAAGTATTGTTAATAGTTCGCTCCAGTTACACTAGTTGGCACCGTTCCATTATAAGAAAATTAAAATATAGTTTCACGTGAGTAGAGTCAAGTTAGAAGGACTTATTATAATGACATTATACTGACTAACCTGTTCATGAACGAATATTCGATTTAGATCATAGCTTGAAAAGCATTATTTTATAGTTAAATTACACTTTATTTTGACGATGGACAAAATAAGTAGTAATTTACACAATAGTTATAATAGTTTAACGTATGATTTGTCACCTTCCATCTTCTAACCACAAATTGTTTCCAGTTATCACTACATAAAATACAAAAATGATGTCATTAACACGTACAAAACGCAGGTTGTTTGTACGTAACGTACTATCTATCTTTATATCTTTAATATCATATCAGTAATGATGCAAACAGTTTCTCAGCACACAAGATTATGTACATCCTGCGCTCATGGTGGTCTAAGCCATATCATTGTCAACTATAGGGAAAAATTTATGAATAGATCCAATGTTTGTGATCTGTTTGGTAAGAACAAAAGCTGCCGACTTACTGTGGTAAGTTCGAGTAGGTTAGTGGTTTTTAGACCGCCTAAAGGCCTCCGACATGGTCTGACGATTGATACAACTGGGACCGACAGTTTAAGGTGCCCTTTAACACGATAGCGCACAGATAGAAACTACCAGATACAGACCAGAGCACAGATAGATAGCCACTATCGACCACCAATCCAAGTAGGGGTCGAACTGCACGTTGCTTAACAATCTGCTTTTTAAATTCAAATTATGTCTTATTGAGCGTCTCAGAGGAATTTCACCACAATCAATTTATTTTCTATAAGTTTTCAAATTGTATAAATGAATGAGAATAAAAAGGTAGTGATGCCATTTGTAACACAAAGCTCTTTACAGTCTCATTTCATTAACACCTCTGCACATGATATCACACACACGCATTAAAATAAAGCTTCTACAATAACAATTACAATCTTCATTCACAGCTCAACTGATAACTTCTACTATTTCATAATGAAACCAGAGAACCTTATCAAAGTTACTAAGACAACCTGAGTATTAAAACTTAATGCAGTTAGTACTTGTGTTTACGGAGACAAAGGTGAAACAGTTGAGATGCATACGAATGTTTATTTAATAAATGTGTTGCATCTACGATATGGTAATTCAACTTCCGCAGGTTAATGTCAAGATAACGCTCTTGGAGTCATATTGTCTACCGACTCGTGTAAGGAAAAGTATGACATTACATATTATACACTTCATTAATATTATATTTAATGTAATTAACTGGATGTAACATTTAGATAAAATGCGTTATGCTCCTTGCGTGTAAACTCGCAATGCAATGTAACCATCAATCGATTTTTTTATGAAATGGAATTTCAAACAAATATTTCAAAAATTCATTAGTATGGAATTATGGAGTAATTAAAACGTGAAATACTATAATAATAAGTAGCAAAGAATACATTATTTTCCTACTTCTATGTAGGAACACTAATTCACTAAGACCACGAATCATAACCTCTATCTTTATGAAGTATATGATGGAAGCAGGCCATGTAACCTGGTGTTAGAAAGGCTTATCATCTAACAAACTCTAACACTGAGTTTGCTAGATTATATTAGCCTCCCAAATTGGGTAGGTACAGTACAAAGTAGAGTTCGAAGTAAACTTTGAAAGTAAACCGATGCAACAATTCTTCTTCTTCATCGAGTGGAAGGTCAACCTGACCAATCCTGGTGTCAGAGTTATTGAGCCGCCAAAGGCCTCTGACATGGCTCATGTAACGACAAACGATGCAACAATTAACAAATTACTTTCTAATACAAAATTTATATTAGTTTTGTAAAAAATGAATATTACAAAACTATCAAATTAGCAACAAGTTAATAAGCGAACAGTTATGCGCTATGCGCTCAAGTGCAGTAACTCGGTAGGAAATGCAATTAGCTTGTGTTCACTTGCGATGCCTTTAAGTCACTCAACCGTGTAACTCCTTATCTCTGTTGCATGTTTTTTCAATATGCAATCCCAGACAATCGTGCCGTTTTATCTGGCAATCAGAATTCTCAGGTATTTTTTATTCGCGAACAGTTCTAATTATTGTACAGTTTCGTAACTAGCCACCGGTTTCTTCGTGTCAATTGCTTTTGATACATACTGTTCTGTAATCTAACTAACAAGTTGGATGTAATTAGAAATGTGTGAACAAATTCCCTGACAAGTGTTAGTGCTAAAGTAGCCAGGTGTTAGAGCTAGGTGGTATGGATTCTATAACTAAACCCCAATTGATTACAACGACACCCAGCCCTCGCATTCAACAACTATGTTCGCAGAATTAGTTGTCACTAATTACTGCTGTACCGACAGTATCGTTGTCAATATTATTGGGAATTTCATAGGTTTGTGTGATATTATTTTTAGCATATTCAATTAAACTTTGTAATTAACTGAAGCTTTACAAAATGAAAGAAGATTCGTTGTTCCACTAATTATTATTTCAGTACTTTTCCACTACAAGTATCTTTAAAAAATTAGTAAATAACATTATCTCTTGCAGTATTGATAAGAGTGACAACTTTTACAGAGCCACGTGTAAATATTATCAGTTAGTTAATCAAATTAACCGTGTGTGTAAAAATTACGTTAACATTTTTTTCTGTTAGATATTTATCCAGTTTATTTGATTGAATCGCTGAGTTCCAATGGAGTCGCGTGCGGTTAATTGATACATTTTTAATTTATTTAGCACTTATAAATGTTAGCCGTTTGTGATGAAACTGTTAAAGCTCACTGATCAAGTTAATAACGTAATACCTCAAATTATTGACTTTAATATTATTTATTGAACAGAATACGATTTGCAATCGCTTCCACGAGGAAAAAAAATGCATTTTTATTTTTTATCTATTTATTTTCCCTTAAAATATCAAATTAAAATTGAAGCCTATTTAAAGTTTGGTCAACTGTTAACTGAAAATCGTCAACAACTATTGCAAAGCTATATTTTATTGCTATCAAAAGTTTCCTCGCGTTTATTCTAACCGTTCTTGTCAAAGCTTTTACTGAAATCAAACAAATGGTTAGATAATTGCGTAAAATAAGGCGTGTGTTGGTTCCCCCACCGTTTTGATGTCTTAATAATATTGTTGGAATGATGTATGAATTGCGGAAGTGTTGGATTCCACAAATAGAAGGATTTACCTTTTGTTTTACTTTCACGACCTCTACGAAGAAAAGGTATTTTGTTTTGAACTATTTTTTAATTGCTATCACGATTTAAATTTTTTCAAATAAATATTGAAACGATGAGGCGTATGTAGTGAAATTGTACTTATGAAAAAAATATTTTATTTTAATATTGCAACAAAGTAACAACATATTACTAAAAAGGAAACAATATCAAGGTGCTTTGACCATTTGACAGCACATAAAAAAAACATAATTATTTTTTCAAAACTTAAAGTTTCTCCATTTGTTCTGTCGTGTGTATCCTTCAATCCCATTTCCAGATTGCGTGTTACTAAGTAAGCACGAATAAAAATTGTAGCCAGTTCTAACAACGTAATTCACCTTTATGACGGCTGTCGGGTCGGTTCTCCGCTGGACAATATAACAGCTCTATGCCAGGCATTGGACAATATAACAGCTCCATGAGGGAAACGTATTATTTATACCAATGAATGCATTGGGTGGAATTAGCTGCCTTGAGTACTACATGGTAGCACGGCTACCTGCAGTAGTGGTTGAAAGTTTCTGTTTGTTTTATTGACTTGTAAATGCAAAGTTGGCGAAGTTAACGAAGATAACTTGACCGCGATGTAGTGGCATAAACTTGATCAATACTTGAAGTTAAATAATTATTAAATCTTCTATTTGGAGTGTTAAATAGTTTAGTCTAAAAATCAAAATGAATACTAGTATTGTAGGAAGGCAAGTAAGAAATAAATCAAATAAATTAAAGACCATCGAATGAGTGTAAATAAAAAAAAAATTGTTTAAAGGCAAGTTAAAAGCGTTTATAATTCACACAAAGACGACAAATGAAAACAGTGTAAACTTTATAATCACGTTGATGAATATTAAACAATATTTTCATACTATTCCTAAGATTTTGACAAGCATCTACCTTAAACAGTTCAGACTTGGCTGTTTCTCGGCCAGTTTATAATTGCAGTTAACATTGGAAAGTTTAAAAGAGAATGGTCTTTATTGTGGGGTGGTTAAGGGTGTAGGTTGTTTGTCTTTGGTTGTATGTGATTGGTTTTAGTGCATAATAAATCGTGACCGCGCTGGGGGCGCCTGGAGCCACAAGCTCCTGTTCCTTTCATTCCTCTACTGATGTTTTGAAGTTCTCATCCTCCAGTGATATACACGAAGATACGCTTATTTAAAATATATTTGTTTAGTTAGTACACGTTTAGATACCAAATATTAATACTTTAAGCTTTTTTTATATTTAAAAAAGAGGTAGAAGACTTAAATAATTTATAGCAGAAAATATAAAAATTTTAACAGTCAAAATTATCTTATAACTTTTATTCGACACATATAAACTTTTTGATTTATGTACATACCATAAAACTTTTGCACGTAGGTTGAGAGGACGCACGAATAGCGATAATATGCCAATTATTTTATCAATTATTTAATTCTATTCATTCAAAACACTTCAACACAACAACCGACTAAGTATGTAATAAATTATGAAGAAAAAAATAAAAAAACATTCAGCGCAAATTAAAATTTAAATAGAGAGAAAATTGGTCCCTTTCCTACAATAGTTTCATTAGGATATGGCTTTGTAATTTATTAGTATTATGGAAATTAGTCTAAGGCATGTCATTATGTACTTACGTAACAAGGCACATGTATATAGAATTTGCACTAAAGGGCGAGGCGTAACTGTAACGCATCCAATATAAAACAACCGTTTTTATATTCGTAACAAAAAGGTGAATATGTGAGGATGTATGGAAGAACAGAAATGTATGAATCTTTGCTGTTTCATGGTTTTAATTGTTGCCTGAATTTGGACATACTTTGGCATACAGTTACCACCTTCATAAAGGCTCTTTAACTAAAACACTAAAAAAATGTTGTGTCTCTTTTGCTCTTCAGAAAATAGCTGATGTCGGAAAGGGAGAAACCATTTGATAGTTAAAATGTTCTTCTTTTGAATAAGTCTCGCAGCGTGTAAGCTTGCTCATAGTCAACTCCTAATTTCTGTCTTCAAAAAAATCCTAATATCTTGGGTCAAACTCAAGTGAAGCCATAGGTTAGACAGCAGCTAACTCGGTCCCATTAACATAATTATTATAAACGCAATTAGGTTAACATTTAACAATCACCAGCAAATTATATGCTTACATGATATTTATTAAACCCTCTAGGTGGTCGAGGCAAGACAATGCATTTCATTATATTTTTTGTTGTTGTTATGAAGTAATAAAAAACAAACGAAGTGTCGAGTGAGGTATTAAGTTTTTCTGTTATTCATTTAATAAGTACTTAGATTAGATAATGCATATATCAAACAGTACAGTCCTTTGGGCCCTAAAACCGGGTTTAGATGAAATATTCTTACTAGAAACTTTTTCGGCAAATATACTGTTTGAAAAAATCACCTCTTTTATCCAAAAAGTATACAAAACGTAGATTAATCATTGAGTAAAAAGTTTCCCTTTTTAATTAGCGGCTGGCAACCGTTTTAATCTCGAGTTGGGATTACAAGCACTGTACAAGGACTTAAACGATTCAAAAGTAATAATTCATCCCAGTGTTACATCGCAGTATAGCGAAAAATAACGGACATTCTGCTTACTCTCTAAAGGGTTATGCTTACTAAGTTGGTGATACACTGAACTTGTTAACACAATAGCCATATTATAGTAATTGTTAAGTTTGTTAGCTGAGTTGTTAGTATCGTAGTTATAGTAGTTATATAAAATCAACAACAAATTATAAGACAAAATACGTGCGTACTTTAAGAGGAATCACTAGAGCCGTTTTTCCATACAAACGCTGTCCCCTGTTTCCTCCCTGGATAATGCCGGTAGAGTTATACTTTTTTTCCTGAATATCTATGGCCACTATTATGATGTCCCTATGTTTTCCTTTTTTTTATAAATAAATTATTATAAGAGATATGAACGTTCAAAAACCTAAAAAAATGGCCAGATTTTCCGCTGTGTTCAAACATCCAGAAAAAAAAATTGGCTACATTATATAAAAAAAAAAAAACATAGAAACACAGCTCAAGCCTTTCTTTAATTTTGAATGAAAACTATTTAAAAATCGGTTAAGTTTTGGAGAAGAAATCAGGGGACAACGAATCGTTGATTTTCTGTTCTTTACATAGGTATTTTCAGTCCAATCTGCAGTTGTCTCTATCGCGCTTGCTAGCTGCTTGGTCGGGCACCGCGCGACAGCAATAGATTTTACAAATACCTATTTTTCATTTCTCTAGCCCTTGGTGTATCCTCTTAATAGTAAGTCCATTTATTTTTATTATGTTACTTGGATATAAGTTGATATTATTTTATATCTGCCATACAATATACTAAAACGGTTTTTAAGTCTCATGTTTTATAAAAAAACATCCAAAATTAACTATATAATTACTAATTAGTGAGTTCTTATTCATTAACGACATTTTCATCTAAAGATACACGAGTAATTTGCGGTTGTTTCGTCAACCTTTACAGACTTAGAACCGCATACCCGTAGCAAAATGAGTAAAGGCATCTACGATCGTATAAGTTATGCACATCTGAAGGCCCGACTTAACATTATCATAGTAAAGACCATAATTATCTACATAATGGTCACGGCTCTTGGTGTTTTATCGTATTGTTTCTACTCAGGTGCAGTTGAAACAAATCATTATCGACTGCACATATTTCACTACAATCGTATAAAAGGCAAAAAAGTCGTTATGAGAATGTAACTGCGCTCGTTGTGTTCCCAACTCACGCGGAAACCAGATAGCTTCTTAACTAAAGAGTAATACACTAATTGGCCCGTTTCCTTAGCCGAATTGCGAGTGAAGGGAAATTAATGCCCCCAAGAGGATAAATGTGCAATTATTTTTCCTAAAAAATGTTCTTAACTGTTGTGTCAAAACTTTGTAAAGGGCAGGTGCGGTAAAGAGTTGGCGGCATTTTATAATTTTATTTATCTACACTAATGTTGTAACATTCTACTTATGTTTCCAATACTTGACTTATAATTACTACTGTTATAGCGCAGACAACTAAAACACTAAATTTAAGCAATTGCACATGATGTTATAATATCCACATCGATATCGTAAAATCTCATTATAACATCGCGCCCTGCGCGGCGCGCGCCCTGCGGCCCTGCGCGCGCAGCTGCGCTCTCATTGGTTAGATTTTAATGGCGGCAAGTTCACTGTGACAATACACGTGTGAATTAAATGTTTCGCAATGTGTTTTGTTTTTAAAATTTTGTTTGATTAATTGCATTAGTGAAGATAAAGTAGTGTATGCAACTGCATATAACACGGGTATTAAAACACTCGTTACTATTATGAAACTCGCTGCGCTCGTTTCATAAACTCACACTCGTGTTTTAATACCCTTCATTATATGACAGTTGCATAAACTACTATTATCGTCCTTAAGATAGACCTTTGTGTTCTTTACAGTTTTATTAATTTATTTTTTAAACATTAGTTACTATTATAGAAATGAACTGGCTGTTAACGAGAGGGATAGCCACTCGTATTTACATTATTAAATTGATTCCACGAGTGGGGTGGATGTTTCGTAATAATTTATTTCTGCGTTTTAATTGAAAGCTATGAAATTTCTAGTCTCTTGAGTTGATCATTGCTGAGTGGATTTTATTTATAATTGAGTATTTATTTTGGGTTTAAGACGAAACATAAACGAATTTATAACTGAAATTCATTTCCTTGGTTATAACTTAGTTAAGTATACCAACATTATTGTCAAGTTTTCAATTTACAAGGCCATAGTAGAATAATAAACAACATCAGATTAGACAGTCAATAAGTGTGTATCCAAACCACAGATTTCCATACGAAATTTCGTTTCACCAATTGTTAATAAAGTGTATAGTGTATCATACTTATACCTTTAATAATACCTATCTGGTTTAAATAGTCTCCTAGACCCCCACATCCCGTCGAATCAATATCAATTGCAGTTCAACCTAGAACTATCAGTCAATGCTACATGTCAAATGTAATTTATGTAGTCCTATCAGTTTATCTGTCTGCTCTATTACCAGGGCCGGATTTAGATCCTCAGGGACCCTAGGCAACTGGTACGCTCCCATAGAGGTCACTAGACCTCTCACTAGGTTCTTTTACTATGTTCAGAATGTTGGTCAAAGAAGAAATGCTTGGAAAAGGAATTCCTATAAAAGCTTCCAAAAGCTCAATAAACTTAACATGTTTCAACTGCACAGTATTGATAGCCGCAATGGAGAGCCAGTTTTCGGTCGATCAAATCCAAGACCGAAAGAAATGTTCAAAAATATTTGTGGTCAATTTATTTACTAGCGATTCGTTATGGTTTGGGCGGATACTTGCCTCCATGATAAATCGTAGACGCTCGCTCATCTTCGTACCCTACCTATTAACACAACCAATTTTAAACCTTATCTTAGCACAATAGGCCTTAAGACTCCGTATCAATATCTTGAAATGTTTTCTACAAAATCTGTAGTAAGTTATTGAAATACGAGCTCTGAGATGTAAAGAATAAAGTTTATTTTTCTGTAAAAGCAAAAATACATCAAACTGTAGCGTTCCCAATGACACAACAGACTGACAAATGATTACTAGTCACAGTTCAACAGTTAATTTGTATGTAAATATGATTCCTTTTATTTATTTTCATTTTGTTATCAATTATATTTTGTATAGTTCGCTTGTTTAACGATGCCGACTTAAGTTTTTACAGCAATAACTTTGTCATAAAAAGGGAATAGGTTTAAGCTGAATGAGCTTTTAAGCATCAGAAGGACTTTAAAATAACTTAAGTACGGAAAAGTATACTCAAGTTATGTAGAGTTTCCAACACGTATGGATTTAAATATAAATCATCTTAATCTCCCTACATAGTTCTCAAACCAGTATCAAACCATACACTACGTCCTTTCTAATAAAAGAGTAAAAATAAGTAGAAATTAATATAGCCGAATTTGTATTCGTAGAAGTAGAAAGAAATATATACATAGACAGGAGAAAGAGATAACTAGACAAACAAATAAATAGACAGAACAAGAAAATACTTTTTATAAACGCAAATGTATTCGTAAAAAGTATATTTACATAAAAAACTGTAATAAAAATGTAAACTCCAAGCTTTTATAGAACGTAATTTTATAGCTGCCAATAACAAACATTGAATAGAAAGGGAAACAAACGGTAAATTGCACTCATTTAGTGGTTCGCAACGATCAATCATTAGGGACAAGTCATCAGCCGGTTCAAATGTCAAACGGAGCTAGAGGGTGCAATAAAAAAAGAAAACTGTTGCCATTATTAAAAAAGTGACTGTAACTTTATTCCATTGTCGATTGTCGTTTCGGTGTTATTAACTGACTTGCATATTTTTTTGTATTCTAATATTGATAGATCGGTTTCGAGTGCCTAGCCGGGTTTTGGTGAAGTATGCGTGCACCGGTGTATGATAACAATATCATCCAGATACACATTTGTGTCAAAATAGCTCAAAATGATATTCATCGTCGAACGTTCACACGCGAAGTGAAATGTATTGTGGGACTGTACGCGCCATTTATTAGTACTTTTATTATTTATCACTTTTATTTATCTTCTATTTTTAGTTCTCTAACGTGTTTATTAAAAGTATTATTACCTTGAAATAGCTTTCTACTGTGTCTATTATAAGCTTCTTAGAATAATAACGTTAATTTTATTAGTTTTGTCATAATTTGCTGTCTTTATAGTTAGACATTATTTTTAGATATTTATTAGTTAAGTATGAGTCATGGTGATGTGACCTGGAGTTATTTCGGTAATGATTCATATTGATATCATATGGTCTGGTTATTACGCAATCATGTTAAGGGAATTGAATTCAATTTGAGGGAATTGATTTCCTTTAATTTTACGATTTCGTTTGCGTGATCTCGTCCGGTAACAATCTAATCAATTCGTCCATTGGGAAGGGGATGTTCTATTTCATGTATTAGACACTCATTTGTTACAAATTAATCAATTTTATTGGATAATACGTCTGTTCACTTACAAATATTAATTATGTTTTCTATATTCGTGTAGCAATTTATTAACATCTTCAGATGTGACTCTCTGTTATTTTTGTCTGTCTCGCCTTGGAAATTGTTATTTTATAAGTATTTATGGTGTGGTAAAAGTTTTAATATAAGTAATAATGATAATGTTATGAATGCATTCGTTCGTCAGTAGAACGACTCGCGCGTCGCGGCCTCGTGATTCGCGGCGAGATATCGCGTGCAACCGAACAATATTCGTCGGAGTCAAGCCGCTCAATACTACCCCATATTTTAACAACTGTCCTAATACATCTTGCAATGTTGTTTTTAACTGTTTTTGCCACGTATGTAATTGTTTGCTCTTTTTCGACATGTTTACTTTTAATTTTTATTATAGGTACGTTTCTGTTGCTCCCTTTTGTGTTTTTGTTATTAATAGAATAGTATAATTTGAAATTGTGTCACAATTCGAATGTAAACGGTGTCTAATGTTAGTCAGTTATGTTTCTTGTCGAGTTTTATAAAGAACTTGGTTTCGTATTTCGATATGCATGTAAATTTATCTGTGTGCCCACCTCAAATGTTGGTATAGAGCCAAAATTTTTGAAAATTTAAATTTCAACGAATTGGATCGATTTTTTTCTTCATTTCAGGTGCCTGTCAATGAAAGCGCCCGACAGGTATGTCAGTTTGTCGCACGTTCGGTTTCAATCGGCCGGGTTCGGTTGCGTTCGGAAACGTTCGGACGGGCTCGGCTCGGCCCGGGGGTAGCCTGGAAGACCTCACGTTACACCCACGCGACGCAGGATATGATCACAGTATAACTTTTCCAAAAAATTGCTTATTGGTGTGTTTTATTTTGTTTATCTTTTTGTGAATCGTTATATTCCATTTCCTAAAGGTAGGTCCCATTTCATCTGTTATTGGAATTTGAACTTCAGCAATGAATTTCTTGATTGCTTGTAACATCTTTTGATTATATTTTTTAAATTTTGCATAATATTATAAGTGTGACTATTTGATTGTTATCAGTGGACTTGTGGGTGTAATGTCAGTAGTCGTTGTATTGGTTCCAGGTTACACCCTAGTACCTACCTCATTCACTGAATCCCCAAAAATCACAGATAAATTTACAATGACAGTAGATAGATATAATTGAATGCGTTAGTTTATGTTTACCAGCATGACTGTGAATGTGATATTTTATGTTACCGAATGCTTTCATTTCGGCGTCTTCAGGTAAGTAAATCCTAGTTAATTAATTCAGAAATAATTGAACCGCCGTGTCCAATAAACTGTGAGATCGGTTTACACAGTTTGTGTAAGACCACATACGGATGCTCAGTGAACGCATGAGCGACGAGGCCCGAAGATCCAATGACAAATGCGTGATCATCATCAAATCGTAAAGGATTTAACGCCTCTGTTGGCACGGTCCTTTTGTTGGCGCCATAAAGCCGCCCATTAACGTGTTTGATAACGTTGGACGTACAAAAAGAGACGGCTGGCTACCGTGGGCTCCCCACGGAGCACCGCCATTGAGGAGCGGAGCCACGCTGCGCCGCGACCAGCCACAATGCTACAATGTTACGCTCACATGTTTTGAGCCATTTCATGTTTCGAGTGGCCTTGTTATTACAAATTACTTTTTATGTATAGTTTTTTGTCGAATCGATATTGAATTGTAGAAAAAAGTTATTCGGAATATAACAATCACATTATGAATTCATAGGTTTACGAGTCTGATAGAGCCATTGTAAAACGGATGGCTATTAATAACTGTAGCGCTATATTTTGATGAATGCAATAATTTAGAATTATCATATTTTTTATAACTATTGTTCATATGGAATTCGGTGTAGGTATTTATTATAAACGCCTACATTGCCATCAACCAAAAAACATTTTATAAGATTTAAATCCAGTCCTGTCGTATAAAGAATTAAGATAGAGGAATGCTTTTATTTAAATTATCTTAAGCTTTATGTGGCAAGGAAGCGATTCGATTTGTTTTTTTTTTAAATCAATGCGGTATTTATCAGTAAGTTACTAAATACGTTAAGCAGTTGGTCCTGGTTGTTTCAATCGTCAGACCATGTCGCAAGGCCTTTAGGCGGTCTAAAAACTCTAACACCAGTTAGCCACTAACCTACTCGAAATGAATGATTGAATCGAAAGCAACAATTGTCATAAGCGTTCGTAACAACAATGTAGATTACAAATGTGCAATAACGCGTGTTTAACTGACATTTGGTTTTTTATTATCAACACCACAGAAAAAATGATTGGACTCATTAATTGAAACAACACATTATTGCAGATAATAAGCGTTACAAAATTAAAAACATTCACATTATCTTTTACGAGCATAGTTATTTTAATTACGGCTCTAATGTTCCAGTTAAATATCCCCAATTCACTTACGTAAAGGCAACAAACGTTAAAATGGTTTCAGCAAAACACACGACAATCACAACAAAGGATCCGTTTACATTCTAACGCCTTTTAAACTAACAAAGGCGGAATTCAAATAAACACTAAATCGTTACCCTTTGACCGTCGGTGGGCAATTTTCACTTCGGGAAACGGAATAGAAATGATTTTGTAAAGGGCGTCGGAGCCCGACACCCGCCAGCGGCCCGAGCCCCGCCATCGGGACTTGGGCACACTTGGGTCCATTCTCAAATCTCCCGATACCTACCGAATGCGATATGTTTGATTTTCAAAAACAAAAGAACACCACTTTATTGAATTTCAACTTATTGGAAACGCTGTCGTATAGACAAAAAAGGGTCGTTATAAAAAGGTTTTTATTCATTTTGTATGTCTTCAAGTGCACTCTTTTATGCACTTGAAAATAAACTTACTAGTATTTCAAGTGTAACTGACTTGAAATATGTACTAAATTAAAGTTTATAAATTTATATCTTTCTAGAATTCCGACAAAATGAAAAACTTGTAACACGTAGTTGGCGCCCATGTAAATGAAATGGCATATTTATGTGCCTCGTATTACAATACTCAGTGCAACAAAAACTGTTATACCACACGCAGTCCGAAGAGAATTAAAAATCAAATGAATAATTAGCAACAATAACACTTATTAATTTCATAGTGTATCATGGCTACTCTAATATTAGTAAAACAGTAGTAACAAGCAGAATAAATCGTAATTTATCAATTCTGTGAAGCACTATAAAAATTAAATAATTATGTATTTTACAATATTGTAAATAAATTTTACAATGTAAGTAAGAAAAATGGAAGTATTTATTACTTATGGATCTGTGCCTATACTCGGTACTCGATGTAAGCCAATAACTAAAAATTAAATTTAATATGATACGCGTAAGGCGAGTGATTGTCCACGAAGGTGTTAACAGGTTAACACGTGAGAAATGTTCTGTTTAATGAGCCCGATTGCCAATTATGTCATGAATGGTCGGTGCGTTGGTCTGGCCAGTAACCGTACTCACCCACTTGCGCACACACCCGTGATGAGAAACGGAACGTGAACTTTCCCTCTCATCACAATGCCCCAACTCACGTTACCACACTCCACATCCCTGTCGCACCTGCAACTATTTCTGTAAGAGCGACAGTCCATCCTCCGACACATTCAGTGGACACACTTACTTATCACAAACACCTCACTTGCGTACATCACATGCTCATTTGAAATCCCTCACTTTGATGTAAACCATCCGTCCCCACTCAAAATACGGAAGCAACCACCGATTGTAACAAAAAGTAATTCCCTTTGTTATTTACACTGAATATCTCAAACCGAGACAAATGAATCTATAAAATTAATTGGACAAGTAATCGAAAACTCAGAAAGAATTTCTTCATCTCTGCTGTAGGGGAGCGAGAAACAAATGAGGGGCGGACATTGAATAATTCGATTTCCTTATTTGCAACAATCAATATCTTATAAGGGAACCCGATATCATGTCGGGAATGAAAGAAAGTTCGGTTATTGATGAACGGAGTGCACTGCACTGATTTGCTCTTAATTGGCTTATTCGTTTCAAAACAGAATGCACCGACCGCTCTACATCTGCTCTGCATTTCAAAACCTATGTGATGATATATTGTAATACCGCTTAATTGCTTGCTTCACTCCAAAGATAAAGCTGCAAATAGTACTTATAGATTGTATCTGGTAAACCGCAAACATGCAACGATATAACGGAGTGGTTAGTCTTAATTTATGATCAAACTCAGGTGCAACGGCACAATAACTAAATTTCAAGTGATCTCCTAACATTTAAAGGGTGGCATAGCTTGGAGCGCGGAGTGTCGGCGTTCGCTCGCAGACGGAACATTACCAGATATAATTGCATTTGCTACCGACCTCGCTGACGTTTCCTTCGCCGTATCTGCAACTTATATACAATCGAGTTATTAACAGAAACCCCCAGGAATAAGTTGCTGATGGAAATACTCCCCGACTTGATTGACTTCTTGATAGCTTCCTTAAGCTTTTCAATAACAAGACGCTAGAGGAAAACTTCATATCAAAATATAAATATCCGGTGTATTTACCTAACAAGTAGAGATTTGATTAATTTGGAAACGATCATCCAAAAAATAAGCCTATATTAAATTTTGTTCGTAATACTGTCGGCTACTTATTTAATTCCGGATATAAAATTTCTGTGATTGAGTCCCAGCGGGAGGAGTTGAGGGGCGTGAATTCCAACAAAATTAGCACCAGGGGTCGAAACAAAAAAGCGAAGGAAAAATTTAATGAACAGGAAAATGCTCCTTTTTGCAGCTATTCCATCTATTTATCTACATCGGGATGCCCATTACCTTGCTAAGAGAAAAGTTTACATTTTTAATTTAATGATTCCACTTTGTGGAAGTTGGGCGGGTTTCGGCGAGATCTTAATTTGAGGATTTCTGAGGCGTCTCGTTTTGTAAATATTATTCCTTTAATAAGACCTCACGTCGAGGGGCGCCTGCTGAACTCCGTGATTACGACTCTCTTTGCGAGCTTCATTTTGGACCTCGTCATTTTGATTGGCGCTAATGAAATTTTTCTTACTTGGTGCGCCGTTTTCTTGTTCTTGACAGTATAATTTTCAAGGGACACGAATCACTTTGTGCTGCGTCACAAACATACCCCCTAAACATTTATGTCGGTAATTTCGTGTTATCTGAGACGTTATTTTAGTAATCTTCATTTACGTTTCACTCGGAGTAATCCAATTTTTTACTTATCTCTTCCCTGAGTGCGTGTCCCATCTGTGGCGAAATTTCTAAATCGCGGTGTCCCAGCTGCGTTTGCGTATGCGATGACGTTTCGCTTTTAGCGGCTGTTTTAAAATTGAATATTTGATGCCCTGTTCCCTCCTGACGAGTGCGCGGCGGCCGGCGCCGGATTCCTACCCGGATAATTTTTTGAATGTCTTTGTTAACGACCGCACACATTACCCATAATCGCCGCACCACTTCGAGCTGTTCATTTATTTTTCATCAATTATGATATGATGGCTTTTCTTGGATATATTTTGTGTTTTGGAACGGGCAATAAATATGGTGAGCTAACGACTGCTGTTCGTTCAGGTGTTGTCTAAGTAATATTATGTCCGTATCAGATGTGTAATCTAAATAAAAACGGCATAATGATAATCGTCATATTAATAAAAGTGAACTGCATTAGTACAATTCATTTGATCTGTGTTTACATTGTTATTTATCAGAAAAAGCGGACGGATAGCACTCGACGGTTCCCATAAACACAAATGGTTACAGCTTAGTTCCTTTCTAATTACGTAGATAAGCAACTTCAATAACGGTTGTTTTATCACAATCATATGTTAGGAATCTAATTGGAATTTTGCATGTTGATATGCTCACTCTTTATTGGACGATATTGTGTTTACTTACTGATATTCATGATTGTATTTCATATATTGTTACCATTCCGATAAAGTGTACAAAGCTTATAAATTAAACGTTTCACGAGCTCTTTATTAGGGAATAATTTAAGCCGAATTTGGTTGTAATGTTGCATGTCAACATTAATGCAATATTGGAAATATTCACAACGAGTAAGTACAAATTAGTTCTGTTGACATGTTTATGCTCCTAATAAATTGTTTATGAATATATTGATTCCACTACCAATATGCAATACAACATGAAAAGTAAACCAATTTAATATAACAACAAAAACATTAAGTAGATATTATGGTCATAAAAAATCTTCTACCCTGAAAGCAATTAATAGTGTCTCGTAAAATTCATTACATTTTTATCGTATTTAAACTTTGAACAAAAACGGAAATAAGTTGTTGTCTTCCAAATTAATTCTTTGACAGGAGAGCCACAACAATTTGTCAAAACTATGCCCACATTAATATATCAGGATGTCGAATTTGCATTTAAACGTTTACGATAGAGAGATAATTTTGTTAATTACAGTTATTTTAATAGAAATTGTAGTCGAAATGTTACATGGCGCGGTTGATAGGGTCCTGTTTTTTTAGTAAAACATCTGTTCTGTGGATCGTCAGTTTTTTGTTATTTTAAAAAGAGACATGATGGATCAGTTTCAACGCGAGTCGGTCCTCTTTGTTGTTTGCTTTATGGCTACGTAATGTGTTTCTTTGTTTGTTCTGAACGTGTTAGCTCCCGGACATTGTACAATCTAGTTCATATTTCTGATTCATTTACCTAGCTACGAATTAACTTTTCAGAATTCTTCGACTAAGTACTTATACTTAGGTATTTGATTACTTAGAGATACCAAGGTGACATACTTTCGTGTTGACGTAATTTCTACATGCTAATTGCCTTTTAAACTAACCAAACATTTCCGTGTAGAAGATACTAGCATTATAACTACTTCCATTGTTGTTGTAGGTACCTCTTCTAACACGTATTAAAATTGTAATTAAGCTAATCCTTCCAAACTTATCAGATTTTCTTTAAATAGAAGCGAATATTCCGAGCGCGAACATAACTGAAGCATAAACTAAATTACAAGCGGATTATGGGACACCTCGTCCTTAACAATGAGATAATTCAGGAGTTGAAAAAACTAATGCATCGTCACGTCACATTGTGAAGTGTGGGAGTGTAGCCGCGACTCGAGAGCGACCTTTGGAAACCAACGTTGCGTGTTTTAAAATAGGATTTACTACATTTGTAATCTTATCTTTTAAAAAGCGAAAAGAATCGGTTTTGGACAAAATCTTTCAATGATATTGCGACACCGGTGTATGGCGGAGTTTTTTCTGCGCGGATTTCTGTCTTGTATAGATATTGAAGTGGTGTTTTTCAAAGATGAGACGAACAGAGCCATGAATGAGTCGGTTACGGGCGAGTGAATGAGGCGCCATTCGTAAAGCAAATATGAAGACAGACCTAATCTTGAGACACGGCGAGGACGCAATGTTTTTGATATTTGCTCGGTAAATATTTTCCGATTCATTCTCTTTTAGTTATTTTTTCAGCAAATATGAACGTTTTCGTTTGTTTCAATGGTTCAGATAACTCAGAGGTACATTGGCATCTCATATTACTGAGTAGAGTTTTACATAAATAAAGAGTTCATGAATCGAGATTTTAATTAAAATAAATAAGCCTCGTGTGAAAAAAAAATTATAATACCAGTTTTAGTGCTCACTTTTAATCCACCTGTCAATACACAACATACAATTCTATATTCAAATCGTTAACAAGAACTTACGTAAAACTCTCAAGAAACGTACTGTAGAGTTAGAAAGGAAGTCACGGTAGCAATTACAGTCTGTTGAATAAATCACAGGTAATCCCGAGGCGGGCCGAACGGGCCCGAACGCTTGCAAAACGAACCGAATGCGAACAAATACGAATGTTTATTTACACACGCGCTGTTGAAAGAACACGACGCTCGTGATCATCTGGCTAGAGCTAGATAGCAGAAGATTTGGATGCGGTATGCGATGGCAAGAAATGTAGATTTTTTGTAAAGACATGTAAAATCAAATTATAAGCCACACGTAGACAGTAGAAAATGTCTATTTTGTTTCCATTTTCAAAAATATTTTAAATCAAAAAGTTTGTATATCTTACAGCAAATCTATGGCATATTTCACTGCACACAAACAAGATAAGATCTAATAAACAATCAAATAATTTATAACAATTTGTCTTGTTGTATCTTGATCGGATCTGTAGTTATAAACAATGTGGCGCGTAGAGTCAACGCCACGTTCACGACTCCGCCGCGACCGCTCAATCATGCGTCGACACACGGTCGTGACTTATAAACCTAGCTGATTTACCAATCCTCACTTCACGAACGTAGAAATTTGTTTTGAAATGTCTTCATTTACCTTTCCCTTGTTAAAGTGAAAACGTAATTGTAGGGTCTGCTTCGGGTCCTAGTGTTGAGAAATACAAAACTATTATATTTATATATTTTATTTGAAAATTATATTTTTTATTGATTTTTCGTTGAAAGATTTAGGGTCGATTTTAAAACCATCAAATAAGACTTATTCGTCAAACCACTTTGACAACTAAAAAATGTGTTTGCTAAAGTAACGCAGAGTAATGATCCATTAAAAATCCATCAAATTAATTTAATTCACGATCGTATCCATTTCCATTGTACAAACAAAATAATAAAGGTACATTTAAAGCGGTTACAGTGAGGCGAAAGTATAAAGTATATTGCCACGGAGTATAGAAAAAACGAAACGAACTGGAGTTTTGATTGATCACCGACTCGCGATGTTTTTGTGTGAAATTAAAAACTCAGAACGTACGACGGATTAAAAGAATTGCATTCCGCGACGCGAGGGAACTGGCTTTTGTAGTTCAAGGATTTCGTGAACTTTGTTTGGAAGTTGCAATATGTCATTTAATGCCTGCTGTTAGTTTCTTCTTTATCAAAAAGGTACGTTGGTCTAAGGTCTTCACCACGGTTTCTTAAGTGGCCGAAACGTGAGCTAAAAATGTAAACCAAAAGCTTAGTATGTCCGTTAACGTAGTTCAAATTCAAAGTGACGTAAAAATTAAACCACCATTAGAATTTATTGAAGCGTGTTGTCACGTACAAACGCGTCATTAGAAATAACATGAACAGAAACCGCAAGTGTACCGCAAACGAGTAATTAAAGCATCTATAATATATTAACATTATGCATACCAAATTCATGGGAGACTTAGTAGCACGTTAGTAGGAATGGGGAGATGTGTAGCACCCAATACCACAAAGGTAAAGCGTAATAATAAGAGCTATTTGGAGCTTTATGAACGATCAAAATTGCAAGACCACGTGTATAAAATACACTTTGCAAAGTAGATTTAAATTTTAATACGATGCCTTCGGTTGAGGGTTGTAAGTAATGTCTTGACGTTGGAAAAGTATGGAAGTGCTTCCTTCCGTAGCTGCTTGCATTGTGGCTTTCCATTAACTGTGATTCATACATATTACATAGATAAACGTATTATGCTGTCTACTTACTAGTTGTTATGTGTTTATGATAATTTAGTTTTTGCAAGTAAAATCATTATGGGTTAAGGAAATGGTTTGGCAACAAATGGCAATGGAATTTTAGGTAAAGGCGAGTTTGCCTGTGTTCTAACCCGAACATAGATATTTTGAGTGACCTTCGAGATATGGTGCGTGCTCAAATGTTTGGCGAGGTGTTGAGCGGTGGTATTGATTGGGCGCGAGTGGGCGCCGGGTGTATCCACATTAAGCCGACCGAGTCCGAGTCTCAGGTGTCGACTGGGCCGATTTCACAAGACAATGCTTAATAATTTCATTTCGCCATTACGGCGGCCATCTTTGCGAGTCGCACAGTTAGAGGGCATCGGCGCACCCCTCCACCGCAATTTGCATTGTAACTCGGACCACGTAGAAGGCCCTAACAGCCACACCACCACCTAACTCTTGAATATATAATTTTGTTGCTTTTATTAACAGCAACTTTGCGTGGGAATTGGCGATAGCCTTCCGCGGCGACTGTTTATTGTCGACGATAACTTTTTAGATTTATTTTATAGTTCACTTAGACTTGTCCCGAACCTTTTCGTTTTTCTCTATGCATTTTATATCGCCAATAAAGAGGTCCGAGGTAAGGAGCTATTAAAATATTTGTTGGATTTATTCGACAGGGGCTTGTTTTGTTGAAATGTTTATTGGTTACGGTGATTACATTGTTGCTAAATTAACCTTTCAATTGTAATCACGTGGTTGATTTATAATTTAACTGACGTGTAACTGCCGGCCTAACGATCAATGCTATTGCAGTAAAAGTATAAAAGGAACGACATAAAAACGAGTAATAATTGATACTAAATCGTTCCCGGCCCGGCCCGGGTCGCTAATGCAAAAGTTGCCAAGACTGCGGGGCTCGGCAAGTTTGTTTTGGTGCTCAATAAATTAATGTATTTGTGTGTTTGCGTTGCCCCTTAAATTATTGTTTTGTAACTTTGCTGGTTTTCAATAATAATGGCATTATTAAACGATTGGTGCGTTTCCATTCCATTAACTTTTACGCGGGTATCGAATCGACTACTGTTGGTTTGTAGAATCAAAGTTTGTAAACTTTCTACAACAAATTTACTAATTCATCTCCAAAAACTCGAATCTTATAACAGCGCTAACTGAAGGACGATCTAATAAATAAATTACAAGACGCTGAAACCATAAAGTAATATTAAAATCGTGTACTAATTTTCCCTCTCTCAAAGACCTATGTAACGATCGCTCAGTTCAAAGTTACCGAAGTTAGATTACTTACTCCGATACAAATTGGGAAAGGAAAATCAGAAATATTGGGTCGAATACTAAATAAATTGTTCCTCTAATTCTAATGGGGACTTTTAGGGGAATGTTTAATTCCATTTCATGTTTTCGACTCTTTAAGGGGTTGGAATATCGACATTAATGGTTTGTGAAAGGTTTCTTGGAAGGAAAATGTTTGAAAGCTCTTAGAGTCATACTGTAAATTATTTGTTTTGCTCATAAAGGATAACTGATTTGTTTACCTACATTATGTAAATGGAGTGATTACATGGAGTTGTTGAATGAGGTTGAGGATTTGTGAAACTATTTTACTTATATTTGGCGAAAAGATAAACTTGCCTGACAAAATCCAAAAACAATATTAATTGTTTCTAAAACAAACTTGAAAATAATTTACAAAATCCGTAAAATCGTAGAGCGTATACATGCTACTAATCACTACATAGTATAAAACAAAGTCGCTATTTTTGTCTGTTTGTTTGTCTGTATGCTTAAATCTTTAAAATTACGCAACGGATTTTGATGCGGTTTTTTGTAATAGGTAGAGTGATTCAAGAGGAAGGTTTTTATGTATAAAAATTCCCGATATTCCCACGGGAACGGGCACAACGCGGGTAAAACCGCGGGGCGCTGCTAGTAAGTTAAATAGTAAAGATATCGTGTGACCAAGTGCCGATCTAAGGCGCCGAGACTCAACAGTTGTCAAGGGCCGTCATAGGGCTTTTCAACCGGCTTAGCTAACCCTAAGCCGCCACTGACATTATACGAACAATCGTTTATAGACTTTTCAAATTAGCTACTATTGAACCGATTTCAGAAACCGAAGGAGGGCGTTCGAAATTCAGTTGAATGTCTTTTTGTATATTTATCATTCATTCATTTCGAGTGGGTTAGTAGGCTAGTAGGCTAACCCTGGTGTTAGAGTTTTAAGACCGCCTATAGGCCTCCGACATGTTACGGCCTTTATGAACCGGTTAAAGAAATTCGTTCAGATCCCATTTTTAGCTAAAAGTCCCATTATTAATCGATTAAAAAAGGCGAAATCCTAATAAAAACCTGTTTGGAAGTCAGTCGGAAAAAATCTATGAGAATTAAACATAAAGCTAAGAGGTCTTTCTTATTCGCAACTTTTAATTCATCGATGTGAACTTTTCAGTTTTGCTCTATAAAAAGCTGCAACCTCTGACAAACGGATTCCACGTCTAATTGTATTGACACAGTTGAAATCAATCGTAAACTGTGCAACGAGAAAGTATGAGAAAATGGAAACAATAATAAAGTACTATTTTTAAAGTCTTATTGCTTTGGTAATTCTATAATTTTTTTGTTAAATATTTACGAGTTTGAATGTACCTCACATTTCTTTATAATTGACTAGCAGCGCCCCGCGGTTTTACCCGCGTTGTGCCCGTTCCCGTGGGAATTTCGGGATAAAATGTAGCCTATAGCCTTCCTCGATAAATAGACTATCTAACAGTGAAATAATTATTCAAATCGGTTCAGTAGTTTCTGAGATTAGCGCGTTTAAACAAACAAACAAACAAACAAACAAACAAACAAAACAAACTCTTCAGCTTTATAATATTAGTATAGATAGTAATAGTTGGACTCCTCACTCAGTACCTAGTCATTCATTCATTTCGTGTAGGTCAGTGGCCAATCTACGAGTAGGTGTCGGAGTTTTTAGACCGCCTAAAGGCTGATAACTCAATATTGATATCTATGGTAATGAGAGGCCTTTACCCAACAGTGGGACATTATTACTACGACTACCACTACTACAGTTACTAGTTAAATCGATATCAGTACGTCAAGTGAAGACGCGAGTCATCAATCGAACTCGTATCGACACAGCCACGTCTCGATGAATTATCGAATCTATTAACTCGAGAGATTACCGGATTCCGTACAATGATGATAGACTTGTAAACGTTCAGACATGGACGCGATAATTAATGGTTTGGTAACACACTTATGTAACCGGTTGGTTTTATAGTTGCTTGGCAATAAATATATAATAAAGAAAATATTAATTATACTACTATACTTTAAGATACCTTTGTTGTAATACAATTCTAAGTGTTACTATTTATCTTCTGATTCTAATAAGTTTAAATACCAGTAATATTTTAAGTTTTGAAACGTCAGATAAAACTGTAAAATAAAAGCGAAGTGTATTTTAATTGTTAGTTGTAGAATCTGAGATAAGTAAAAAAATATTAATTTAAAGGCCTGTCTATTTCTCACCCAGTCTACGGAAAATGGCGCGAAGCAGACGATTTGTACTAATTATAACGCGCGAACGAGTCGCGACGCGATTAGCTTTCCACTGCGAGAGATCAGCGGAATCACACCCAGGGCTTCTTATCCAACTTCCTCCAACATTCGTTTCGAAAATCAATAGGTACGAATTTTAATTAACAATGGATGGATTGAATAACAATTGCTTGTAAAACAATGTGGTCGAACACGTGTGGGTGTAACCCTACCCGGGGCTGAACAAAGGTACAAGAAGTGTCAACATCCTCCGCTAAGGGCCGCATAAGACGCCCGTATGTCCTCGTGAGCTCTCTCCGCCACTTCATTCAACAGACATAAAGACACTCCACGGCGAGGAATGCACCACTTGTGTGATCCGAATCAATCACCCCACCACAAAAAACCACTACGTTTCCCGTAGCCAATCCATCGACACCCAAGTTAATCGGTCAAACTGAACGCTACTAAAATTAACAACAAAACTAATTATTATTGAAAAAAAATAACCAGCTACCGTGTCTACAGTCAGCAACCGAAATCGATGTAAATATACCGTTACTAATTATAACATAAAAAATATTGGGATTGAATCCAAACATTTGTCTCCTAACGAATCGTGTCGCGGCGGCGCGCCGTCAAAGCGGCGTGATTCGGCAAATCCGTTCCAATTCGAATGCGAGCTGCCCATTCGCTCCTTCGGCTACGCCTACCTAATAAATTAGATGCCTTGCGTAGCACACCGCATAGTTACAAACTAATGAAAACCCAAAAAGATCTCAACCCATTTTCTTAACAACTTTTCCGAAAGAGCAACCGCCTTCAAAGATTTTACCCTGAGAAATAATTCGCTAATAACGCTGAGCGCTCCGCGGGTATGTTATGCAACCATAGGAATTTCATTAGATACACACGCGTCTGTTTGTTAAGGAGCTTTCCATTGCTAAAAGTTTCTTGAGGCGGGTATAATTCCTTTGTTTGTTGTAAGGGGTGGCACGCCCGCTTCACCCACTACGTTTTCTAAGTCATCGGGTCCAATTATGCCCCTTTGTAGGTTTTGATATGTAAATTCGCGATTTTATTAAACAAACCGTGATGCCATTCGGGGGCAGCGAGCCGGATTAATAGCTTCTTCAGATTTGTGTAATCGCTTTCTCTTAAGACAACAGCGAGGTGAATCGCGAGGGACCCATTACTTATTTGATGTTCCCGAACTACCCTCGGATATCCGGGTCAAGAGACGCCATACGCACCAACATTGTTGTCCAAGTAAACGTAAATATAATCATAGTAAAATATTAATTACCCAACATATCTAATAATATAGATAGTAAATGTTGCTCATAAAAACTGGATTCGAGTAATCGTCACAGGAAATGTTCCGACAAATTAATCTCTACATACAAACATAAAACGGACGTTACGACCGAAACTACCCATTCGATTTAAGCTTAATTTTTACCCCAGCACTATTAATAATTTACATGGGATAACGCCAACGTTTGCGCCATATTACAACGCATAAATTAATAATGTCGCTCGCTTGTTTAACTGCGAATCAGATGAGTTTTATTGACAATTTTGTTGGGAAAGAGCAATTTGCGGGATGACCGCCCAGTGACGCCAAGTGGTCACCAAATAGGGGGACTGTCCTGTGGCAATTGTCATTTATGGAAATATCTACCAATGTCGATAGTTATGGCAACACATTTCGCTAATGAACGCAATTCGATACCAATCCAAATAAACATTCAATACCCCTTGTTTCCCTTTTGCAGTTCCATTATTATGATATGAATAATTGGATCGGTAATTTTTATTCAATCCGTTTTAATGATAATATAGATGTTTATTAATGTTAATTACCTATTAACGTTAATAAATATGATTAATTGTTTATATTATTTTCAAACTTTAAAGTTCAAGCTGCTTATGTTATGCAAAGAAAGTTCATATATTTATGCAATTGATATGTTTAATATCAACTAGAGTAATTAATATGTTAATGGGATCGCAGTTTATGACGTAATGAAGAGGTGGCTGTTGATGCAAATGTTTCCATCACTGTAATTCAATCCTCGCACGAATGTACACAATTGCATTTAGGGTTGCATTGAGTCGCTGACACACAGACGCTATTATTGTGCAAACAGGGGTTTCCGTTCGTGTGGAATGGGCTTTGTTGAACTGTCTAGATTACCCATGAGCTGTACAAAAATTAAACCTATTTGTTACTACGTAAACAGGTTGATTCAGTACGAAACGTCACGTGTAAACTCCAAAAATGAAAAATGACTGGTGTTTATTTTCATCTTTGTTAGTCACGATTGAATACATAGTAGTTAATTGTTAATGTATCTTATCATATGTATGCTGGAAACTGGTTGTCGCCTCGAATTAATACAAGCTTTGTTATCATTCAATTTGATTCCGCCCGTCGGCTGTTTTATTATTTTAATGAGCCTCAATTTTCAGGGATAATTGAACGGACGTCGTGCTTCGATTATAATTTCATTGGATACGCTGCGCGGGTAGGGAGCATAGTGCCACGGCGGGCACTAAGAAATATTCACGCGGCTAAAAAGAATGAGACACATAAATTGGTAGTATTTAAAAGTAACATTTGAGTCGACAAAGGCAGATGGGCCTGTCACTTGTAGTTTACATCGACAATTATTTTAAAAGCCTAGTCGCCTCGGTAAGACATAACTAAGACGCTTGCGGCAATTAAATAATGCGCGAGCAGACGCACCTTTTTGCGTTCTGTCGCGATCTATAACATGTTTTATTAGAATAATAACCATTCATTTAGAACTTAACGTTCCATGTTCAAATTAATACGAAAGTAAGGTAAAACAAACATCACATGCACAGCAGATACTTACAATTCACGTCAAGATTCTTTATATTTTGAAACGGAATTTACGTAGAAAAGGTCACGTGGATGAAGTTATTGAGTTATTTCATAGTATAAATTTAGATTAATTCTGTCTTCATACAAAAGTATACTCAGTAAAACAAGCAAAGCTATAAGAATATATATAAAAAAAAAACTATCACTTATCAAACTAGGTATTCCAATTTGGCCCGCTAGCCTCTGCACTAAGCCCACAGTCCCCGACCTACTGTCGCTAGTCCCCCACAGACAAACAGGACAATAATACCAATACGTACCTTTATTACTAACGGCACTAACTTTAGTGTTAACTATATAGTTAAAGTTGACTTAACGCCGCCAGTTTAATTAGAGGGAGCGGTTTGATTTGTGTTTCGTAAACTGTATTGAAATGTGATTCCTTTATTAACTGAGTGATCTACTAGGCATGGAGTGTAGTATATACATACAAAGACATTAACATAAATAGTCTTTACAGACTTTTACTAAAAAATTGGCTTGACATGTCAATGAAAGAGTCACTCTATGCCAGTCAGTCATCATAGCAATTTTCAGATTTTAGTATTTTTTTTATTTTTCACAAAATAATTTCAATTTTAACTGCTTTGCTAAACGTAGCAACATTTTGACCAGTGCATTTTTAATATACACACTTTATCTAGGGTGCAAAGTATTAAGTACCGGACCTTTTCTATTTTTAGTTTGATAAGATTTCAGGATACGACGTAGGATATGACATAACATAGGCTTTTGATGGACAGGCACTTTAAAGCTTCCCTTCGTTAAAAATGCCAAACACAAACGAATAAAGACTCAAATATTTCTACACATAGGTATTTACCCTATTACCCAACCAGCCGTCCATCAAACGGGCAATCGAGGGTTGACCGCAAACCGCGGCACGCGTCCTATCTGTGACTTACCACTAAGTACTTGCCCTCTCCTCAGGTTACTTAGCTAATGCACTATTAGCTAATACTTAGTCGACAACTTTGTTTCAATACTAAGTTGAGGATATTTTATATTCAAGTGACGCAATAATAGTGTTATGGGTTGTATGTGTTTATAAATATCTGTCTATGGCTTATGGCTGTGTAGCTCCCAAAGTAATAATGGTAGTATAATATTAGCCCACTAGTGGGCAAAGGCCTCTGGTCTCGCCGAAGATATCAGTACAGCCTTGAAAATCTTGAAATAGTTATAATAAAATCATTATGGTATATATTCATATTTTTGTTTCCGCAAACTTAAACGAAATTAATGAAATAAAGAAGTTTTGCTCAAATGAAACACGTCCAATTAACATTTATCTCTAATTTTTTGAGTATTTTCAAGTTGGTAGCTACAAGCGATAGAATCGGTCTCAGGCCCAAGAAATTCAGTCCCACGTCAGTTAATTGAAATCTAAATTAAAGCATTAATTGTCGATCAGATGGTTCCATCCGATTGCCATTCCAACACGTTCCGATATTTCGCTAATCACAAGCAATCTTCACATCACGATTAAATGAATAAAATGAATCAATTAATGAGAAATCTAATTATCTGTGATCGTCGCTAACTAAAGTGTTATAATATGGCAATGTTTATATATAATTAGTTATTAAGGTTGGCATTACTAAAAGAATGAACGTGTTGTCATAGTTGCTAAGATCATATATTCCGTTTCCGGTCATCAATTGAGCTACTTCCTGTTTGATATGTTAAAAGTGTGTGCTGCGTATAATTGTAACTCCTTATTCAATAAATAACTTGTGATCAGTATATCTGCCTTTCAAATAACATCAGGTTATGGGCCCAGGCACCCAGACACATAAACCAGGCACATATACCTAGTAGTTGCAGATAATAGCAAGTTGAGAAAGCTAAGAGTCGGCGAGAAGGAAAAGTGAGGTTATCTTACTACAGTGCGGCGAAGTGCATTTCGTGCATTGCAAATTATCGTCGAGGAGTACTTGTTCCTAGTTGAGAAAGGACGAGGTCAGAATGGAGAACAACAGCAGCAATGTCAATGTTATCAAGTTGGAAGGGGCCAGAAACTGGAATGTCTGGAAATTTCAAACAACAGTTCAGTTGAGAGGTAATGGCTGGTTGGACATTGTGGAGGGAAGACGCACGAAGCCCGAAGTCGCCAGTGAGACATCTTCGTGGGAATCTAAAGACGCTAAGGCGCAAACATTACTGGTTACTCGGATGTCAGAGGAGGCAATGTTACATATTATTACATGTACGAGTTCTTCTGAAATGTGGCGAAAGCTTCACAGTGTATATGAACAGAAAAGTGAAACTAGCGTGCATATAATACAGCAAAGATTCTTTCAATATAAGTATGAGAGGGGCACAGACATGTCAGTTTTCTTGTCTAAGATTCAAGAAATGCAAAACCAATTGAAACAGATGGGCGAAGAAATCTCTGATAAGTTTGTAATCACAAAAGTGTTGATGTCATTGCCAGACGATTACAAACACTTCGTTTCGGCTTGGGAATCAGCGCCCGACGACAAGCAAACATTCGATAACTTGGTTGCTAGATTACAAATCGAAGAAGAGAGAATTAAGGGCAAGAACGAAGCGCAGCAAACTTCGTCTGCGTTCATAGTCAAAAATAAGAAGCCTTTAAAATGTTTCAAGTGTGGGAAGAGTGGACATTATCAAACTGACTGTAAGAGTAATAAAAGTGGCAGTGAAGAAAACGCTAACAATAATAACTGTTTCTTTTGTGGAAAGTTTGGACATTTCAAGTCTCAGTGTCGATTTAGAAAACAAAGAATGTCAAGAAATGAAAATAAAACGAAAAGTAATGCATTCATGGTGGTCAATTCGTCGCATAATCTTCTAAATTCTAAGTTTCTAGTGGATTCTGGCGCTTCAGAACACATGTGCCGGGATCGTGCATTGTTTACGTCGTTTACAAGCATTTTACCTAAACCTGTGATCGTCGGAAATGGCGCGGCGATTAATGCGCTTGGTTGCGGACAGATGGCAGTGCAAGTGTCGAACGGAAACGAATGGATTGATACAGTGATTGACGATGTGTTGTTCGTTCCTGAATTGAAAACGAACTTATTCTCTGTTAATCGAGCCACAGATAAAGGATACATCATTATGACCGATGACAGTTCATGCAAATTTTACAAGTCGAACAAATTATGTGCTATGGCGGAAAGAATAGGAAGTTCCTACTATTTAGACCTACGTTTTATTAATAATATCGACACAGCAAACACTGCAAAGTTAGTCCCGAACGACATAAATGAGTGGCACAGGAGATTGGTGCATCAGAACTATACTTACGTAAAAGATATTCTGAAGAAACATAACATTGAGGTTATACAAACATCAAAACAAGAGTGTGAAAGTTGTTTGGTCGGAAAAATACATAGACTACCGTTTAGTAAAAGTGAATTCAAGAGTTCTAAGACATGTGAATTAATTCATGCTGATACCTGCGGTCCTATGGAAGAGCCGTCAGTTGGTGGGTCAAGGTACTTTGTCGTCTTGAAAGATGATTACTCGAACTTCAGAAGCGTGCACTTTGTGAAAACAAAAGATGAGATCAAACAGTGCATTGAAAGTTTCATAAATAAGGCAGAGAATATGACTGGAAACAGAGTGAAGATATTCAGAAGTGACAATGGCCTTGAGTTTGTAAACAAAGGAGTGAAAGAACTATTTTCAAGACATGGAATAACACATCAAACTACTGTACCATATACCCCTGAACAAAACGGGAAAGCTGAAAGAGAAAACAGAACATTAATCGAAGCGGCAAGAACCATGATTCACGAAAGGAACTTACCAAAGACATTATGGGCGGAAGCTGTAAACACAGCAGCGTATGTGTTGAACAGAACTGGAAAGAGCCATGAAGATGGAAAATCTCCATTTGAGGTATGGACTGGAAAAACCTTTGATATTCATGAGCTAAGAGCTTTCGGTGCAGAAGTATATGTACACATACCAAAGGAAAAAAGGAAGAAATGGGATAAGAAAGGAGAGAAGGGCTTGATGGTCGGGTATGAGGAGAACGCGAAGGGATACCGGATATACTTTGCTAACAAAAGCACAGTGGAGGCAAAGAGGGACATTATTTTCTTACAAGAAGAAAAGAAGGAAAAACCTGAAGGTAGTAAAGATCAAATTGTGGTATCGTTAAACTTTGATGAAGACAAAGGGCAAGAGAGTAGTCCCGAGATAAATGTGAATGAAGAAGCTGTCCCTGATCCCGAAGAGATGACCAATACAAGTACCTTAGAAGATAATTCAGAAACTGACAGTGACTACCTGCCGTGTAGTGAAGATGAACCCTTGCTAGATGAAATTGGTTCGCCAAGAGATGAAAGGAGTCGGCGTGTGCGTAAACAAACATCATTCTATCAGTGTAATAATGTGCAGTCGGACAAAAGTGAGTGTGAGCCAAAGACTTATAGTGATGCCATGAGTAGGAGTGATGCCGGTAAGTGGAGTGAAGCTATTGCTAGGGAACTTCAGACCTTGAAAGACAATAATACATGGGAACTTTGTGATTTACCTGTAAGTGCAAAGCCTGTCAACAGTAAATGGGTTTTTAAGATTAAAAATGAAAATAATGTCAAAAAGTATAAGGCTAGGTTGGTTGCTAAGGGTTTTGAGCAACAGGATGTGTTTAATTTAAGTGATATTTATGCCCCAGTTGCAAAGCTTGCAACTTTTAGATTACTTGTAGTAATTGCAACTAAGTATTACTTACCTATTTACCAAATGGATGTCACGGGGGCTTTTCTGTATGGTGATATTAAAGAGAATGTGTTTTTAAGTTTACCAGAAGGGGCTTATTTAAAGGGTAATAATAATATAGTAAAGCTAAACAAATCTTTATATGGGTTAAAAAGTTCACCTAAGTCTTGGAATAGTAAATTTAATTCTGTAATAACTCGAGAAGGTTTCATAAGGTCAAAATGTGATTCATGTTTGTATAAAAAGGATAAAGGCACATATAAAATATTTGTTTTAATTTATGTAGATGATTTGTTGATTGTTGGCACAAATATAAATGAAGTCACAAAACTAAAAAGAATATTAAATAAAGAATTTAAGATGAAGGATTTAGGGATTATTTCAGATTTCTTAGGAATAAATGTGAAACAAAATTTTGAAAATGGCACAACTGTATTATCACAAAAATATTACTTAGAAAATGTACTTAAAAGATTTAATATGGAAAATTGTAAACCTATGTTAACTCCTCTAGATGTAAATTTGAATACTAACATTTTTGATTGTGACACTATTAGTGATAAAGATATTGAAGGAACTTGTAGACAAATTATTGGTTGCCTTATGTATGCGGTTTCAGGCACTAGGCCTGACCTGTGTTTTGCAGTCTCTTTATTGAGTAGATATCAGAAATGTGCAAACAGTGTGTTGCTAAGCGCACTTAAGAGAGTATTGCGTTATGTAAAACATACTTTAGATTATAAAATTATTTATAAGTGTAATGATACAATGTTACAAGGGTATTGTGATGCTGACTGGGGAGGGGATCAGAGGAACAGAAAATCCACATCTGGTTATCTGTTTACCTTTGCTAATTGCTTGATTGTGTGGTGTTCGAAGAAGCAATCTTCTGTTAGTTTGTCTTCTACCGAAGCCGAGTATGTCTCTATGAGTATGGCAGCGAGTGAAGCGTGCTGGCTTGTTAATTTGTTATATGATTTTGATTTTCATAATGTTAGTCCAGTAAAGTTGTATTGTGACAATCAGTCTGCTATTTTAAGTGCAAGTACAGATTCAGTTAAGCGTCTCAAACATGTTGATATTAGATATCACTTTGTGAAAGATCTGATTAAAGAAAATAAAATCATTATTCAGTATATAAGTACTTCTGAACAATTAGCAGACATGCTAACAAAGTCACTTTGTAAAGATTTGTTAATTAAGTTTTTAACTCAGTGTAATGTAATTAAACATTGAGAAGGGGTGTTATAATATGGCAATGTTTATATATAATTAGTTATTAAGGTTGGCATTACTAAAAGAATGAACGTGTTGTCATAGTTGCTAAGATCATATATTCCGTTTCCGGTCATCAATTGAGCTACTTCCTGTTTGATATGTTAAAAGTGTGTGCTGCGTATAATTGTAACTCCTTATTCAATAAATAACTTGTGATCAGTATATCTGCCTTTCAAATAACATCATAAAGCATAAAGTGTTGGCATTTGATAAAAAATATGTTGGACAGCTGTTTATATTAATGAGATTGATTTTTGAATAATAATTATCTTTTAAAAATATGTCATGAAAACGTTTTTCAGAATAAAAATATAGCTTCTAAATAAATCAGGAATTTACTTATTTTTAAATTATAAACAAGAAATAAATAAAAATATTTCAATTGAATAACTAGTCCGAACTAAACCCCATCAAGATTCTAAGCCATAAAATGTCAAACAAACATTTTAAGGGTAAAAGTTTGACAAGTTAACCCTGAGAACGTTTAATTAAATAATTCTTTGTTAATCAAGTTACTTTTGAGTAAGCACAAGTTTAGTTTGTAATATTTGAGTTAGATAAGCCCGAGATGGGAACGGAAGTCGGCGGTGGCTCTGACACCCGCCGTGTTTACACGACAGATAAAGACGACAATTGGAAGGAATAACTTCATTAACTTACACGACAACTTAGCTTTTTATTTTGTTATTTACACCTGTTCTTAAACAGGCCAAACTCAGTTTTTCTTTTTAGTACCTTTCAGTACTGCAAACTGCTGCAAACTAATTCAGTGTTAAAGAACTTTTAAATTACAATTAAGAATTACATTTTATTGGTTATAATAAATAATAAGAATCATTGAACAATAACATATATTGAATTCTCTCGGAAATCATGCAACAATGGATGAAGCCTCTCATTGGTCGAGAAGTGAAACAACTTGGATAGCTTCTTTGAACGCCTGGACAATGTTCCATAGTAACAACAGTATCGATGTTTCAGTGTTATATTATAACTGTTTAATATCAAGTTCTAAAATTAAATGAAAAGGACCAATCATAACCCGGATGTGGAATACAATAGAATGATTCCCACATGCCTCTGACAAAACAAAACAGGGTTTAAACATCTTCTAAACGCTGAAATAACAAACCGATTACGCCATGATCAGTGTTATGAGGCGATCTAACTTGTAAGCTTGTAGCGGGTAAATGCACATCGGTTGATAAGAACTTATCAAGTCGTGCGCCGTGACTTTAGTTGGAAGGAACAGTTACAATATTGTGAATTTAATTTAATTAACAATGATTTTAATTTATCATTGGTTAGAATTGAACAATGTATTCTAAAAACATTTGTAATGGTCACACACGTGTTATTTCACCAACTTAAGTTTCAGAGGTTTTAAAACATCACAAAAGTATGGACTTGGCCAATCTATTATAACAACTGATATTATAATTAGGTTTTAAGAAAGTTAAAAACCTAAACGCTCAAGCGTGGCATAATTATTTTGCTTTTATTCGTGAAATCATAGACGTTATTTATAAATCGCTACCGCTTATAACTTAAACTGGGTCCAAGGAACAGTAGCGCGGGTATTCTCACTCAGCGATCTAATATTTAATAGTTTTATGATGTATTATCAAAACAAATCTTACTGACTTACTATGAACTGTTATACGTTTCGGCTTCAATACGATTGTTTCAAACACACGATCTTGGTCTTTGATCTTTTAAGATCATTGTTATACATTATGATGTAAAAATATCTTTTGAGACTTTGTTTTAAGTCTATTTTGATTACAAGTTATAGTGTTATGAAGTTACTAGCTTAGAATCCTACTAATATTATAAATGCGAAAGTTTGTGAGGATGGATGTATGTATGTATGTATGGATGTATGTTTGTTGCTCTTTCACGCAAAAACTACTGAACAGATTTGGATGAAACTTTACAGTAATATAGGTTAAACATCAGAATAAAACATGGGATACATTTTATACCGAAATTCCCGCGGGAACCGATACAACGCGGGTAACACCGCGGGGCGCGGCTAGTATGTTGTAATTTGATCTTAAATCTGATCGCTGAATAGTGAATCTAATTATTATAATTCAGTTGTGTGAATTAACGGTATTGTATGCATTACAGCAGCTAATTCGGGTAATAGCCTAGGCTTAATGGTTTCCAGTTCTGTGATAATCAAGTTCCATCTCATGTACTAAGGTTAACATATCCGTCAATTATTTCATAATTGTTAATTGCATCTGAAATATAACGAGTTACTTTGTAGAATATTGATCACGATAACAAGTATAAAGGGTATAAAGTACACTTAGGGCCAGTGCAGAATACAGTAGCGATAAAAAGTCTTAAGATTCACTCTATAAAAAACTACGAAGGTTTCTACACTAGACATAAGACATGATAGACTTATTCGCAATTTTAATCGAGCAAAAGTTAGCCTTACAACAAACTACTATAGTCTGCACGCAGCCTTACATTATTATCTTTAGGGTATCTTTATACGTCAACTCTACAGGTACTTATTTAAAATGTCCGTTTTAAAAACGAATGCAAGTTACTATTAGCTACTAGGTTTTGTAGCATTTTTTCAGTTTACGACGTAATTTATTTATTGGCGCAGATCAAACGATAAATACTGAGTATTACTATGTAACGACTAAAACTGTTATTCAACAACTTTTATATTGAGTTATAGTCCTTCCTTTAGTCTTTCGACAGCACGCAATTTATTTTCTAATTAATTTTTATACGAATTGTTAGTTGTAAAGTATCAAGACAGGTTGAGCGGTGTTCGTTCATAGACGCGGTCGATACAAAAGGACTTAACATATTTTTTCATCATATTTTATTATGAACTTCTGTTCAACATCCAGATGTTGATTTCTGATCAAACAAAAGATTTTTCTGATCTACTTACTGTTACTATTACCAATGATTTACGATTCAATTGTGTTTATATTAAAATTTTACTTTTGTTATGAATTCTTGAAAGTTCATTACAATATATCAATGTGTTTTGTCTGTAGTTTTGAAATAATATTTTTCTCTTTAGCATTTTTTTATTTACTTTTCATAATATAAAGAACGTACAAAAGCTTTTCATTAATTTCTTGAGCAGGTATTTTCAATTGTTATGTATGAATCATGTTGTTTGTGTTGTCCAGCGCTGGTCATTCTGGGAACCTGCCAATACGAGTGATTGCTCTCATCTAAGCGATTCTCACTACATCAATGATAAATCCTAAACAATACATTTTATGTCTTTCCAGGAACTATTCACAAAGTCTACTCCCACTTGGCTAGTCTGAAAGTTTATTTCCAAACGATATGTCGACAACATCAATGTTTTTTCTAATAACCTGTTTAACAAATCATATAATGTTTATTTTCGTTCGTTACTAAACTATCACACGTCCGGACTATTCTGTTTCAAATCTCTTGTATGTTTTCATTATTTTAATTTTTCATTGAACACATTGAAGTCATAAATAGAACGGCGTCTGAGTATTATAATCGACAACAACTCTTTACTACTTCAGAATATTTTCAACAGCACAATTAATAAATTTTATTAACATTTGTTTATTTCAGTCTACGGAGTATTTTTGGACACACTAAATCAATAGGATAAATGCAACTGCATCTATCTTTCACGTGTCTTTCTAATGGCAGCCGATGATAAACAAGCTTTTTTTACATCCCCACAATACTCGATGGTTGAAAGGCCGCCGATGGTTGCGAGTAATATGACTCGGCGATATTACTCGCTAGAATTAGAAGAAATTAATTTAGGAAGTTAACAGTGTTGCTGCCAGGTAGCGAGGTTTTTAATGGCCACAAAGGAACGTTTGCCGATAAAAAATAACACAATCAGCGGGATCGGTAGCAAAACTTTTCGATTATTCCCGATGAACCGTGTCAATATAAATAGAAAACTATTTAATACTAAAAAGGATCTCAATACTCAAAAGAACGGCAATGCATCTGACATGGAGCCGGGTTTCAATTTTGAGTTTAACTAACTGCTGGCGCCGGTGGCAAAAACGCGGTAAAAAATAACGCTCTTTCGTCCGTTTAGGTAGCAATTTGTTGTAAATTTTGATTAATTTACTTCAGTAGCAGGCAGATGACTTTTCTCGTTTTACAATAGGTTTTTCGATGTTGAATGAATGGGCGGGGGTGCGAGCCGGCGGTCACCCGCTCAGGAACTGTATAATTTCACGCAACAAAACAATTCTCCAATGTAAAGTCCGGCTGAATGGCCGCGCCGCGTCCGATACGTCGCACGTCAAACATTCAGAACAAAACATGCCAAACGCACGCATCACAAATGTTGCCCAATCGAAAAGTGTTCGCGAAAAATACATCAAAGGGAACAATCATTGATAAATTAATTTCGCGTTGGGCAAATAATTGACATATTTCATTGTCAACCCCTGGGTAGAATTCCGAAATAAGGAATATTGATAGGTAGGCAGACAATATGGAAAAGTCATATAATACAGCTTAAGTAGTTAGAACATCTTTTCAGACATAAAACGTTAATACGTCGGAGCTACGACTATATCATATCTCTCAATAGAAGACGCGAACGACAAAGAGGTAGTTAGGCGGCTCCCGATAAAGTTACATCGAATATATCTTATTACAAAAATGTTCCTACAAAAGCTTTCCATCCAAAGAGTTGCTGTGCAGAATAACAATCCAATTACTCATAGTAGTTAAATAAGAACATTCCAGACGAATTGATTAAAGTAGCCTTTGATATAGCAGACAAAGAAACGAAGAAGCCTGTATCGAGCATTACTGAATTAGAAACAAAAACGGATTCGAAAGTCTTTCTGAGGATGACGTCTCTTGTATTCGAGCAGTCATCGAGTTTCCTTTGTAATTAAATATTGAAATTAAGAAATGAACAGCCGCTAATTACAAGAGGTTGTCCCTCGGGGGCTGATTATGTTGCCCCTACATTCACAGAAAGGGATGCGGGGTCCTGTTACAATTAATATTTCACATTTTAATGTTGCCACCACTGCACTTACATTACCTTTTACTGCAATGCTTTGGATTAATCGTCACTTTGTAGGATTTGATGTCGTAGCTTTCTTATTATAACTACTGTTTGTATTGTTACATCTGGTTCTACTCATTTTTGTACATTACCTTTCAAGGAAAATGGAATATATAATTCAATCTATTGTATAATTTTTTAAAGCATTCAGTTAACGTAACAGAAAGCTAATTACAAATGCATAAACTAGACAGTTTACAGAGCGCACCTTTTAAAGGTAAAACCAGTATGTACTTAAATAAAGAAGATTTTTGAAAATGAAGATATTAGCATGATGATAAAATATCTATATTACTGTGGTAAGTAATAAAAAAGAACAAGTGACGTGGTTCTAACAATAAATTTCAGTGTTTGGACATTTCAATTATCCGGACCACGTGGCGTGCCGACAATGATGTTCGTGCCAACAGCAATAAAAATTATAAAAAATATATAGTCAAATAATAAAATAGACATCTTCTGTCTCGCTTCGCATTTTCCGTTTCATTCTATCACTAATAAGACTCATTGAGATATGAACCAATGTACAATCGCTTGCAAAAACAAAAACTAAAAAACCAGAATCGAATAACTTCATCAAGTAGCGATGTAGCGATCACATCTCAAATGGAATATAGGCTAAGATCTTAAATACGTTTGGAATGTCTTTATTAACTGTCATCGAATCAAGAGAGGCACCGGGAGCTCTTTAATACCCTATCAGACAAACGTAATTAGTTTTGTAAATAAAATGCCTCGGAGAAATTGAAACGTAGCAGCTACCTGAGTGTTGAGGTGACTTGCTACATTAGCTTGTGAGTGTACTGTCATGTAGAGCGGTCTTGTTTTATTGAACAACACATATTAAGAGCTAGTTATTTTAAGATATACTTACTTAATTACTAATAACACCTGCGTTAATTTATTGCGTACTGATAAAAATAATCTAGAATTTAGAACTTAATTACTTTGGAATCTATTTCTGTGTGTTGCATAAATTAAAATGAAATACATGGTCCTAGACTTTGAATTAGTTTATGTCTATAGATAATACGTATTCGTTATAGTCATCGTTATTTTATAGATTCTAGTATATGATAATACTTATGTATTCAACTGTACTTTTAATTCAAGATTAAATCAGTTTATATCAAGTCCAATTTCTATGGCAGCTTCACTTGTAAAATATTTGTTCTTTTGTGAGGCCTTCAGTGTTATTTGTTGATAAATGCCAGCTATACCATTAGTTTGAAGTTAAAGAAAACAAAACAATAATTAAATATGAAGTTTGGTAGTTGCGTCAGCGGCGCCCCTGGGGCAGGTAGCATTAGAGGACACCACACTGCGTCTACCACCGAGATATAATTGTAAAGGAGAATTACGGCCGCTAAACTTTTCACCCCCGAACAATTTTTTATTTAATTTTTATTTTTACGACACAATTAAACGCGGCTTTGCTTTCACTTTTTATTGTTACTGTCTTAGTCTCCTCTAATTTTTGGCTTCAATTACATTTTTCCTCTGTTGTTTTATTAAAACATTGTTTTTAATAGCGGAAGTTCGTTGAAATGGCTCATGTAAATGTTTCGAAATGATTTTAGAGAGAATGATGTAGTCCGTAGAGATTGTTTAGTATTCGAGTGTTGTGAATAATGTTGGTCTCTCTTCTTCTCCAGGTACTTCTCAAGGTGAATAGGTATTATATCTATTAACGAGGGAGTGCGCTCGCCCGACCGGAACTCCTTTACTAAATAGACCAACGATTTTTAACCGAAATCATTTATCATGTTTGCACTGAACACAAGACAAACTGCCACCGCGTTTTAGTTTACCATAGATAAGATTACACTCGTTTGTTTTACCTCGTCTACCGATTCCTGGACCATTTTTACGACAGAGCCTCATTGTTTTTTCAAAGACCAAACATGTTGTTTCCGTGGGGATTCTTTACGAGAGGAAATCTAGAGTCAACGGAGGGATAGAGCGAGATTACTACGGAGTTGTTTACTCAAATCTGTACAGTCACAGTTCTCTTATCAGAAAAAACGCATGAATATGAAATTATTTCTGTCCTCATTCAACCGTTATACCTCCAGCGAGAAAGCATTAATACTAATCACATTTTAAATAATTGATATGCTAACGCCAAGCATCCATTATATTATAGTTAAGCAAGTCAATCAGATAGATGACTTTAAAAAGTTAAAAAGTATCTTATTCTGACAGGTGCCGACCTAATCCTACTTTATAATACCAGTAGCACTTACAAGTTTATAGATACGAGTCGAGTACGAAGCGCTTTCAAACTCATCAGCTCACCACGGAGCCAGTTATACGTTAATACCCACATGTCATAACAGATACTTATCATAATACATTTAAAATAAACATTCCCATACGAGTGGTGGTGTAACTCGAAAATAATTGATCTTGAAACAAAAATACACACAAGTTATTTGCTTGGTAATAGACTGGCGGACGCTTTCGGTAGCTTTTTTAAAGATCAGACGTGAAAGGATGTTTACGCCACGTGAGCTCTATGATTTAGTGTCAGTAATTATTAGAGAGTGTGAACAAGTCCACTAAGAACAGAGAATGGTAATACAAATATAATAACAAAGACTCCTGCTTCTATTCATAGTTTATTGACAGCATATTGTTTGTTATACTTTAAGTTTCATGTTGTCTCGCATCCTAGTTTTAACGATGTATAGAGTTTGTTTTAAACGTGATTAATGGAAACCCTAATTGTAGTTGCATGTTTATATATGACACAAAAGTAGTTATTTTATTAAAGAAAATATATATTAGTTGCTTTATAGGTATTTGAAGGAAAAAAATAGATTTAGAAAAATGTAGTAAAATATGTAATGTGCAGAGTTCGATCAAGATTTGTTTGTTTGCAAAACTATCTATCAAGGGTATATCTGTCAGAAATATCTGGGGACTCCTTTGTGGGTGGTATTTGATCAGTGACACGGGCGGTGAGTGATGAATATTGCCAGGCAAATATACAAAAAGCAAAACTATATGCGGTGTTAGTTTCACTAGGGGCCGACCGCTAAATGGTATAGTTATTTATCGATGTGTGGAAAGAAGCGATATACGTTGTCAATATAACATCACCAATAGAGTAAATCAATCCATTTCATAATAAAAAAATCTGGTATTTCATAGAGTCGTTGAAAAATATTAATTAACTGAGTCTGAGTCTTCCAATTCTTATAAAGGCTTTTAATCTTAAGATTGCAATCAAGTTAACATTTTAAATCAAGATAAAACAAGGTCTTCTTTAAAGAAAACAAAGTTGACATTTCCAAGTAAAAAATCGCATTGCGAGTTTAATTTGACTTACAAGGAATGCACCTTCTGTTCGCATTTAAACACTTTCATTCGCCATAAATCGTTCGGAAATCGTTCGTAATAAATCGAACGGTTTTTAATGGCAGTTTATCGCAGTGAGCTTTGCGGTATTCAGATTACTGGTGTGGGCTAAGTGGCGGCATGGGAGAGGCACGTGCTGCTTATCTCTGTCCCTCGACACTTTCAATATTCGATTCCGATTCGATCCGCGGCCGCTCCAACACATTTTATTGTTGTTTTACATTATCATCCTAATACATTATGCCGCTACTTCGACACTGCTATTCTCTAGATAACAGCTACTCTTGTATGTAGACCTGCTATTATATGTGATTTAGCAATAAAACAGAATGTATCATAACAACAGAAACCCTTTATCTGACCGTGTCACGTCACAAAAAAAATGTCATAGCACACAATCGCACCCCAAAAGCGTAACCGAAAACGAGAGTCACCGCAATCCAAGCTAATGGAGTGTCTCGTAATGACGGTTGGTGACATAAAAATAAATAGGCGAGAGTCAGTTTCTGCGTAAGCCGATACTATGATAACAGCATCGCTCCCCCGATAATTGCCGAAGTTGGCCGCGACTGCGATGTGATGAGGTTACCTATGATGAAGTGAGGATTAGTTGCTACCACTGTAATTGATCTGCTTTGCCGACTCCAATTATTGCGGTTTACGTGCAAATATAACCACTATCGGACCGCCGAGCAGGAGTAGTTATAATTATAATTGCGAGGAAAATCTTGAGACTTGAGACGCTTTTCTAAGTTTATTGACTTTAACTAATTGAACTTCGACGTGAACTTTTCGAACCAACAATAAGGTTGATATTCACATGAAGTATGATGAACCTCTCCGTTTTCTAATTTTTGGATTATTTTAATTAACGTAGCATTGTTGTTGTGAACATATTACGTTCAGGTTAGGAAGCGCAATAGGCTTAAGGACAAAGATTTAGGTGACAAACTTTATTGCGTCCAAGAAATACCGTTGTCTATTACGTGACCATAAATCAGGGATGGGAAAACAATAAGCGTGAAATTGTGGAAACTGAGCTCGACATCTTGCGGTATTAAATCTTAGGGGAGTGAAATAAATAAAAATAAATCCGGAGGTGTCCCCTGCGCGCGAACTTGATTTATACCATAAAGAACCGATGCATGACAAGCCTTACTTGCGAATGTAATTTAACGCTTTAATTGCCAACTGTTATATCACTCGCTTTTCCTGTTAGAATTATTTACTGTGTATTGTGGTGGCAGGAAACGCAGTACCAATAAATTCGATATGACAATAAAATATGAATTACAATACAATTAAAACTAGTTTTTATTGCTAATTGTCATTTCATGGAAAATCTTGTTTTAAACTGCATGTTAAGGTATAAAATTATATCCTGCCGTAAATACCATTATTTAATAAGTGCAGCCTTACATTTCTTAGATATTTATTGTATTTATTGTTTGAGGTTGTATCAAGTGAGGCTTCCTTCAATGTTACTCCCAACAAGTTTATCAACTTCGACAAGTAACTATAAAGTGTATAGATTTTGTAGTTCTAGTACTTTCTGGAAGAAATGGACTGCAATATCTCAGTTCTATTTGCTTCTATAACCTTCTGGCATATTATGTAACTTTGTAAGATATATTAACCACGTAACATCCTGAAATCATGAGATGTCTAGACCAATAGTTCTGATCAATTTGCATTCAGAACTTTTTAGCAAAATAGCTAAAACCTCCCAATTTTCCGGTATCTCGTGTTCTCCCTTCCTTAGGCTAAGTGGAGCACCCTTAACGGCAGTAACGTGCTACTATGTCCGCAGCTCCAGACCGGGCCGACCTCCGAAGCGGGCGTCAGGCGTGGGTCTCTCGCTGGCAGCCACGCAGTTCCCGGGACACCCCTTCAAGAAACACCGCCTCGAGAATGGGGAATACTCGCCATATGAAAATGGACATATTAGTGGTGAGTTTGATGTTGTTATCCTATACTTTTAGGTTTAATACGATGATGGTTACATATTTTAATTGATGCAAGTCAATACTTACTTTGAATAACATGTAATTTGATGAGTTGATGTTAACTCATCGCGATTGCTACGGTCACTATGTCAATGGATTGCCCATAGTGGTATTCCAGTTAGTTTGAGTGCTACTGTGCTTTTGTTCCCGGTGTTTTTTAACTGCTTAAAGAAACGATCTAATAACTTCACCTGACCAAACTCGGAGTTGGCTAACCTATCAAAGTGACGTTGATACATAACAAAACATTCGAATGATCCAGATCACAACCCTTTACATGTAATGAAACAAATGCCACGACACGTTTACGATAACATCAAACAGAGTTCACTCGGCCCGGGTAGACTCCGGATATGAGCCCGTCTTTCAGTCATAGGTTCCTCCTAATTTCGTATACAAATTACACAAATACAAAATTATCCCAACACAAACGCAGAAAAGGGAATAAAGTGATTAAATAGAGCTCAGCGCAAGACGGTATGCAATCAATCATTTTTGTCGCTTATGGCTTTGTTGATACTGCCATATAGCCTTCTCGTTTTATCGTATGCATTCCACGTTTTCCATCTCGTTCTGGCTTGAAGTGTCGTGCCAGACAAGGGAGCAATTACATTCGTGATCTTGCATAAGCGGCACTTGCTTATCGCGCACTGCCGCATTTGACTTTGAGTGTAGTTTGTTCGCTTTTTTCCCCAAATTTGCAATTCGAAACACTCTCATGAGTGAAACGAGCTTCGTTCTGTTGTTTGCTTCCTTTTTGCCATCTTTTTGTGCATTAATACATATAACTTTGAATAATCTGTCGATTTGGAATGTTCATTAAATACGTGACGTGTTTTGTAATTCAGTTTAGGATTGTCTGTATTAAGAAGGATCCAATTATTAGTCAATTAGTGGGGAGATGGATGAGTCTAGAAGGGGTCCTCGGAGCTCAAGGCTTTAGATAATTCTGAGATGTGTTCATATCAAACATCTAATCAAAACTTTGATTGTAGGGCCGAGTTTGATTACTAATCGTTCTAGACTTCTAGACGGATGCTTAATCTCAGCTTACTAAGTAGTACTGTAGCATAGACTGCTCCGACATATATTGCTAACTTAAACTTACAAAATCTCTTCATAACTGACATACGATATAAGACAAAACAATTCTTAATTAACAACAAGCATATTAAGTTTCTGTGTTCCAAATCTGTACCGCCGACTTGAGCCAATATTATTTTGACGAGTCGTTGACAATGGTTTACATTTGATGAAATACACCCACACGTATATTTTGACGCACACAAGTTTACGTTTTATGATTGGAATACGTCACACACATTCAACGTACCGATGTTTGAGTGAAGGGGTGGCCCATTTTCACCCCGTGAAATAATAGGATACGAAAACATCGGAGCCAGAATATAATCCTCGTACGGAGGTTGAAATAGGAATACGAATATGAAATGCGTGAAAGGGATGTTTAGACCCACGTGGCAGTCAAAGGGTTACCAGTTGTTTATATTAATTCGCTAATCTTGTCTTGATCTACTAATCATTAATATCTATCATAATAACTTGCGCTATTCAGAGCTTTATTTACATTCTAATAACTATGCCAACGAGATTTATTTCTGCACTTGTCTTTACATATTAATTGCAAAGCAAACAGGATACTAATATTATGGGCAACAAAAAACAAATGTAATGCTACGTAGTAGGAAAACTATCGAGTCTGTTATATTCCATTGGACTCGGTGCTTCGTCCATCTAAAAACGCCATGTATTTAATATTAAAAAGACACCTCGATACATTAACATATTTCTAGCTACATTTTATTATAATCGTGATTGCTGGCAACCCTAATGTTTTAGAAAGTGGTGTGAAAATGATGTGTTGATAATAATTAAAGGTTTGGTTCAGTGTCGCCGCGATTCCGATGTTCCAACAGGGGGATAATGTAAGGCATTATAACATTACTCGTCGGGGTATAAAGCTTTACATTCTGATTGAATTCTGCTACTGAAATTAAGTAAGGATTTGCCTGTTTGCGTTACGGATAGGGGATGTGATGGATCAGTCAATTTGAGATTCTGTTGTCTGTTCCCGCTTTTGTTCTCTAGTTCATAAACAGTTATAAACATTTATGAGCAGATATCAAACAAAATAATAACCATTACACACGTACAGACGCCCTCGGTTGAATTTATACGAGTCCCTTCTAGTTTCTTAATTATTAATTCAGTGCCCTTTCGTTAACTTTGCTTAGAAATAAAATGTTCCCAAAGTCTAGTAGTCTCTGTAACAACCTATATTAGTGATCTAAAATTAATAAAATACGACAATAAATAATAATATATACAACTAAGTACAATAATAATAATATAGAGTTATTAAACGGTTACCTACGAGTACAGTCATAACAAAATGCGTTTAATTTTTTATTCATTAAAATGCAGGAAAATATCAGTTTGCAATAAACTGTATTACATACTTATGTAAATCCAATAATGATAAATATTTAGCACCAATATAATAATTCGAAGTAAAAAAGCGATGATTAATTGTAAACACGGAAAGGTAATTGCTTGCGGCGTTATTTACTGGTCTATGCCATGCTCGTATGCTCTTTTCAAGCACAACTTTGAAACGAGTCGAGCATCACTTGCGAATGATAAAAAGGCAGACACAACAAACGAACATTATCTAAGTAAACCTTTTTGTATTGTACGTTGTGTTGTGTTACACATTTATAGAGAGTAAAAAACATTCGCATACAGTTTGCAATCAGCGAGTCGAAAGCGTTTTTTCGCTTTGTTACCAACTGGGTTCTGTGGGTAATTTATTTTGTTTATTTATTTAATTGTTAAAGCTGTCTGAAGTCCAAGTATAATAAAAACATTTGCTAGTACTTAATTGTTATAAAAATCAAACATAACTTTAAGTTTCTCTTTGCATAAAATGACTAGCAAGTTAATAAAGTGCTTTAAAGCAAATAAATATTCCTATATTATGACATTTTACAACATATTTTTTATAGTAAAATCTTTTATATCAATAATAGTAGACTAAACAATCTCTTTACATTATTAAACTGCTATTATTTCCCTTCTTTTTGACCACACTTCATTCATACTACAGTTAGAGAAATCTAAAGAAAAAATGAATGCAACTCAAACAGTACTCAGCATTGCTTCTTGCAGTGCTCACTTAGTAATCAATCATTATGGCAGCAATTAAAAGCAATCAGCCGATAATTGCAATTGCACCTTTTAAGGAAGTCACACTTTAAAATGATTCTTAATGGAGCTGTCAGAATAATACTTTCTTTCACTTAAGTACTTTAATTTCGGATGACAAATATTGATTTAGATTCAATTTCACATTTTAGTGTTGTTTTGATTCTCAAACACCATTTCTTTTACCTCACTTATAAAATGGCTTTCGATACGTTTATGTAATAACCATACTATTGTTATAAGCCTATAACTAAGACCTTTAAATACTTATTGACACGCACAATTAAGTGAGTAATATTAACATCAATGACAAAAACAATTGAATCCAATGATGATGATAAATTACGTATCGCGAACTTCTAATTAATAAAATAATTGCTAACAAAGTAAAGTAACATTTATCTAAAAATAACATCATAATGAAAATAACATACTGCTTGTAATTTATATGAGGTCAATTACGACCACCTGCAGTCTACATGTCACCACTTCTCAACGGTTATCGGTTATTATAATCGATTACTGGCTTACTCGATCCAAAAATAATCGATTTTGTTTCCCGATAAAACTAACGCTCATTCTTTGCAATTAAATAATTAATGTAACAAGATTGCGTGTATTGTATCGGGTGCTGTCATTTGCTAATATATTGCTCTAGTTATTGCTCGGTGTTGGTGAAAAAAAGCTCTTGAAAGCTCACAGAGCGTGACGAGCTTCGATACAAATGGTAGATATAAGTGTAGTGTCAGTATTGGTAGTTTTTCACTTTAACGCCAAAACCACTTCTTTGAAGAAACCTAGAATTGTTTTAGTTAATTAAACATGTTTTCTGTATAAAATGGTATCTCTAGTTAGTGATGGGAACTTCACCAACACTATGCTGTAGACTGTGGAGTCTACAGCATAGTGTTGGTTGGAGGAGAGACTTCTTCAAAGATTCAATTTACACAGTGTCTCAAACCTGTCTCCATATTCATAACAATGCTACCGAGGACACATAAACAAACGTACAATTTTGATATAAATTTTGTTCTGGGTTTGGCATTTGTAAGGAATTTTAACCCAATTTCACAATGTGAATAGAAGGTACCGAATACGCCGGTGGGTATGTGGACTCCTGTGCCAATATTTCAAATGCCATACATGTTTCGATTCGTTGTTAATTATTTCAATTATTTTCATCGTTTATGTTCGAATTTCGAATTAAGTTATTTTAATTCAATTGATATTTTGGGAAATGTTGAATTTACCATCGTACTTGTCAGTTTGCGCTGGAATTACGTTTTTTATTGCAACGGTTTCACATGACATGTTCATATTTCTAAATGGGAAAACACGTTTACCACGTTCTATTATTTCTTCGCCAATCAAATCACATGTAATAAACATTTCTTATTGCCTCGCAGTAAACATCGCCTCGAGTCAATTTCCATACCATTTGTTTCCAAGTGTTTAATTCCCATCGTTCTCTCAGCCGCCGATTACAATTAAAATGTTATTTGCCCACTTACGACATTGCTCACACCTTGAAGTCATCACCGACTAATTTGCTTCTTTTTCAAAGACAACCATAGTGAGGGTATTTCTTTTAATTAACTACATCTCGATTCGTCCCCTGCTACATACCGTGAATAATTGAAATGTGCTAAAGTAAAATACTTTTTAAAGAAATAATTTCGTTTCATTTAATTAAAATGCTTCAACGAGATAGCTTTATTACTTTTGACCTTATACTGGACGCAAATTGTTTTTTTATGTTTACCATAACTCGTTGCAAGACTCGATGTGAATTTGTAGAATCTGTTATGATAATAGTGACGTTAATTCATCTGATTTATTGACCGTTCATCAACAACTTGGTACGATTTCGCTCGAAGCTATTTCATACCCGAGCGCATTGTCGATCAATCGACAAGTTAAATTATACGTTTCTTTTTTCCGCACATAACTGTGTCCGTTTGTTATTAAATCGACGACAAGTAATAACAGACCTTCACGAACTGAGTGTCATATTCGACAAAGATTAATTTGATAATGAAACGTGTACTTAGTTACTTAGCTGATGTTATCATTTGCAACATTAGGGAAGTACACACGTTGTACAAATATGTTTCTAAATAGAGAACCGATTAAAACTGTTCCAAAATCAAAGCTACAGTTAATATTATACGTGTGTATCAAATGTAGTAGTTCCATTTTGAATAGTAACATCTGCCTCTAAACCATAGAGAGATAATCTGCCTATTGTCGGTAATATTAATAAAAATATACCGCGATATTACTCTATCTTTGATATGAATGCTACAATGGCAAGTATTCCTTTGTTAACGTTCACGGATGAGCTCGTTCATATCGAACGTGATTCAAGTTGAAAGAATTATGATTTAAAAAGATGATACTTTTGCAAATATTACCGTAGAATACTTATTAGTTATTACATAGGTGCGTACAGTCAACCCACGAAATAGTTAAGTTGTACCTAAGCACTTTGTCTTATTATTACATTGGAAAATTCATTATTAGGTGTTATATGATAACGTTCTAAATATACCTAAAGATTCCATGGGCTGTCTGTCTGTAGTTACAGTGATATAGGTACCTACTTCCTGTTAGCATAGCTCTAACATAAACGACACATTATTAATTACACACCAACAAACGATTGCCATAAATTATTTGGGTTTTATATTTATACTCAAATATATTTTCGGGATAAACTGAGTTCGGGTCAATTTACGAGTAATTAAGCCGGACCCTCTTTCACACATTGAGGGAGAACTTTTATTTGGTCCGTTAAAATTACCGCTTAACGCGTGTCCTATTGGCACTCACTGGCGCTGGTACGATTTCCTACTTCGACCAAATCTTGATTAATGTGTTTAATTCTCCATCGACCGCGCAATGCCATTTTCTTCTTTACCGTATTGCAGTTTGAGCGATTAATCGTTCACAAAACACTTCGTGTAAACGCCAATTATCTAATTTAGCGCAATCACTTTTTATTGCATCACTAATTTATAATTAGCAATAAAAACAGTCCCATTCCAAAGTTGTACAATGTTGCGTATAATGTAATCTCCGCGTGTGGTACGTTGTTAGTTTTAAAACTTGCTTATAGCAACATTATTATGTTAGGAACGGATAAATGGCTGTATCTACACGGCGGCCATAACTTGTCAAATTGCGTTCGTAAGTAAGGGACGCGGATTAGCGTTTGCTGGGGCAAATATTTTATTACAGTCCAAATCTCCAGCCCTCAACGTTTTATTGTTCATAAGGCTCGTCCGAGCCAAATGAAAGAGTTTATGGCGAAGACATAAGTCTGTCGGTGTTGCCACTATACTAAAAGTAATCTTGTTTTGAGAAAACTACAGTCTACGAAAAATTAAGGTTCTTTTATTATATTTTGAATTGTGAACGATCTAATAAGTTTTATTAAAATACTTGATATCAGTGCAAGGTGTAATTTATTTAATATTACTTATTTCATTGTATTGAAATATGTTATATTTTAAAACTCAAAACTGTTTCTAACCAGAACCATATTAAAGTGATTTTTTGGTAAATCCATATTTTTCTCTATAATCTGGCAACACAGTCTATCGGTCAAGCGTGTTGACTCACAATATTGACCGTCCGCATTTTGTCCGCGATGGTGTATTACTGTTATTGATTGTACTCGGCGCGTGACTTGTGTTGACGATTGTACCTCTATCATTGACAAGTGTTATGTGTGTGACCTTTCATCAAAGAAAATGTACGAGTATCGAGAGTTCTTATCGACAACCATAAAGAAACATTTCATTCTGTATTTTGTTAGCAGATGCACCTATAATGATAACATTACTCGCATAGTTGCTTTTGAAAAGTTGAAATCATTCAAAAAATGTAGGTGGAAAAAATACACGTTTGAAGAGTAGTATTGCCAAATGTGGTTTCCCGTTATTTGGGCACTTGTATGCCATTCGTATGCTGACCGTTGCAATTATGTATTTATTGTAAACGCTACGATTGCCGGCTCCACTGTAATTTGCTTTTAATTCGCCTTGTTTCGTATCATTTTCGAGTTTCTTCGTTTTGCACGTTGATTTGTAGCATTCGTTAAATGACAACTTTGGAGAGTTTTAAAATGTGTGTTTAGGTTTTATATAACCTTCATGTGTAAACTGCTTTAAATTGTGTGAATATGATATTTAGTAACGTAGGTCGAAATCTACTTACCTACCCGTACCTTATACAATCTTTACTCTTTGATAAATTCGACCTTAGAATATAAAATCTTGCATAAATTATTTCCAATAAGAAAACTTTAATCTGCAATTACAATAACATTGTAATCTATTTATTATCATCGTATTTATCCTTTAGGATTTAATGTATCCAGTAATTTATTCGTTGCAAGTGATTTACAGACCATTATGTACAGCAAAGTAAAGTTTCCAGTTAAATCAACCGAGTTATAAACTCCACTACGTTTACGATACGATAGATATTCGTATTTTACGACGACAACAAAACTTTAATAAGATACACCTTTTATTTTATTTGCAACAAAGTCTACTCTATTGAATAATTGTTCTAGCTCAATGTGCTGTACTAAGTAATGATATTAGTACAATAAAACCTCGTTATAGATGGTTTTAGTTATTTATATGTACACTACATTGTTGCTAATTGCTCATTAGTAATTACATATTAATTAATCCATTAAATGCCGTTTATACTCGTATTAACATGAAAGTATTAATGTACATGATATAAAATGTCCTTATATCTGTCAAGTCATTTTAGGTATCTACTTAATTCGTAAATCTGGTAATCTTTCGATAGCTTCGCGTTTGCCGGTTAATATGTTTCAATGTTAGATTAAAACATTCAAATCAAGTGCTAATTGGTTTATAATGACAGGAGTTCTAGTGTTTAAGCACGTTTGTCAAAACAAACATATCACAGCTCTCACTGACCACGAATTGGCGTCAATATCTTTTTTCTACAAACAAAAACTGTCCGTCCCTAAAGTTTTGCGGTTATGATTATCCCAACCTCCTTTAAACATATAAGTGATATAATTGGGGTCTCGATTCTATCGATTCTAATTCTAAATAATGGCCCGTAATTTGGTACGACCATTTGTCGAGGACAGTCGATATTCGATCAATAAATCGATGAAAATCGATATAATAGCCGTTCGGAATCGACGTTTCATTTCTATAAATGCCCTGATCAGTGGATTCACTTAATAATAGTCATAACCGTAAACGATGAGCATTTTATCGATTAACATTAATAAAGATGATTTCGTCTGTTTTCTGTTTAAGTTTTTATAAGTGCCTATTGAACCAAAATATCTGAATTCAATCCGTCCATTACAAACTAAAGGTGTTTAAAGTTGAAACGTTATTACGTTGAATTCGTAGTCCGAAGTAATTAGAAAGAGATGCAATATAACATCGGGATGAGTGTAAGAATGAGACACCGGGAAGGGTTGTTTTAACCGCAGGTTATTACGAGATTTAACACGTATTTAGTTAATTAGTAAGTGTGGTTGACCGGTGCGGTTGTATCCCTCGCTTCGGTTGTGTTTGACCGTTTGTAAATATGCTTTTTGGTTTAGTGACCTAATTGTGGTCGGCATGGAACTCCCCTCTTAATAGAATTGTGTTTGTCAGTTATTCGAATAATATCGATTCTGTTTATAACATGGTTCCACTCCAAAGTATCCTATCGGTAAAACTCGGCACGTGTAACCTTTGCCAACAACATATTGAAATCAGAACTCAAATTCGTCTAAACTTCAAACGGTATTGTATACCTACACGAGAATAATTAATTACAACAAATATAAATTTTAAACAAGGCATGGCTCAAAAGATAACCGGCCCGGTAACTAAGTAAATAGACCCAAACAATTAATTCAGGGTCCATTGGTCATAATGTTTGTTTGACTGTAACTTTCATCGCACAAACCCATGATTTCTGTGTGGGTGAGTGTGATAAATTACCCACAAACGTATGAATATGTTAACACGCCGATCACCGAAACGTTCAATATTTAATTTTGGTCCGCTCATTGGTAAAACATAAATTGACAAAGGCCCTAAAATTAGTGCTTGCTCGGGTTTGCCTTTACATGAATGAATAGCCGGTCAATATTAGGTACCTATAAACAGTTTCACCGATACAACAGATGTAGCGTTATTAAAAATGCCAATAGCAGAAAGCAAAGCCCAAACAAAAATGATCAATCAGTTGTTGAGTTTGTTTGCATTACAAAGGTTCAAAGGGTATAAGATTCCGTGATAATTAAAATTTGCCCATTACGTACCGCATCACATACCTGTGCCCTTAATCGCGGAACAAAGCGACACAATATTTAATATTCAGCAATCCCAAAATCCTTTGTAAAACGCTGCCACAATGGAAAAGGGTATTTTCCTTTAACGGTTGGACCGTTAATTCGTGTTTAATTCGACACCTTGTTAATTGTTTTCAAAGCCCCAGTCGGTTTGGTGACCTCACTCGGGGGCGCAGGTCACGGGCGTCGGGCACTGAAGACCACCCGTTACCTCTGAAATCGCCCTCTCAGGGGGTCATTTTAAGAATATTTGCCAAACTCCCCCTATGTTTACTCAGGTTGTTTGTGGTACCCAGAAAACAATAGTCTCGAAATTCATTGCTCATTTTATTATTGTTGATACACCGTTTTACGAGCAATTCGATTATTGGAACCGGTAATTAAATGATAATACTGGGTATTAATTGAATTTTACCTTAGTTCAATACACTTTGAAGGGCTTTCAATAAATTAGGTATGAGATTTAATATAAACAGTTATTTTTATTCGGGCTAATTGATCGTTTAACGGTTTTGGAACATATTTGTTTTTCTGTAGCGGTCTAGCAGTACGTTCTCTTGCCAAGTCTAGGGTTCAGTTCCTGGTTCAGGTTAACCATGTTTACAGGTTATTTTATTCACATTCACACACTTATTCTTCTTTACTTTGTTTCAGAGATGGCCCGCATGGAGAAGTCCCCGCTGCTGGCTAACGGATACAACGCGCCCCCCACGCACCTGGGCCCCATGGGCTTCATGCACCAGCACGCGCTCATGTCCCCCGGCATGCCACACCCGGGGGTCCCGCGCCCCGACGGCTCCATCATCAAAGGACAACCCATGCACAATATGGAAGCACTTGCAAGGTATAGTTTTAGGTATTTACAACCGTTCCTTATTATACCTACTACATGTAGAAAAGTTAGAACTTGCCTACCTTAGAGATTTTGCTTCATTAACGCGTTAAGCAGCTATTCATAAAGTAAGCTCGAAAACATTTTAACACCTATCGTAGTTATAACTGGCCATTACCAACATAACTGGATAACTGGATTATTAATAAAAAAATAATAAACCTTCAAAATTTGTCTTCATAAAGTCCATAATATAAGTCCAAACAATATTTTATGGTCACAAACAGACTGGCTGGACACATTCACAGCAATTCTATTAATTTCCTCGCCATACACCGGGGCCATGTAATGGGCACTTGTGGTTCCTATGGTTCTATTTCTAAATAAATGGAGACCAGTTATCCTTTAAAAATTAACGGTGTTTTTATGGACAGGACATTACTGCGGTAACAACGTGTAGTTTCCATAAATCTATCGCCGGATGTGATACTATTTTAGTTTTATTGATCGAAATATAAACTAACATTGTGATTTACAACCAGCAATTGTTTACAAAATAAACCATTAATATTGCACAGAAACAACTGTTTTTACACAACTAATAATCATCGGGACGAGATTGACAGCTTAATAGAGCGATGCGTTTGCGCAATGCGTTTACTTATCTATGTATTTAATTGCTTATTTATTCTTTACTTTCATAGTTTTTGTCTGTTCTATTCGTGTAGAAAATGTCTTAGTATTCATGAAATAAAAGAACAAATCAGTAAGAACATAAACGGCTTAGGATAATAAGTTCACGAAAAGAAACCTCTAAGCAGGTCAGGCGACAAGTGGTGCAGGTTAAACTACTGAAGAGGGCATAATCCTGTTAGAAAAGTACAAACACCGAATGCCCTCTTCCGCCGCGAAGACTTACAATAACTCCAGTTACCCCAGTGTCTTACTGGAGTGAAACACAACACACTCGTTTCTACCTGATGTTTCTGCGTAATCAATAACGCTTTTCAATGCCCAGTGTCGATTTCTCATCGGGCAAATAAGAATCTTATCAGGTTTCTCTGTCATTTCCTGTATGGTTATAGTTACTTACCGCATTTGAGATTCAACCAATCATTTGCGAACCAAAGAAGTATTACCTATGTACCCATCTCTTTTTATGTATGTTTCTTTGATATCTCTTTATGGAAATATCAATGACTGCGTCATTTGAATTACGTTTTCTTGGAATATTAATTTTATTATTACGTGCGATAAGTTATAGGTGAGATGATGTCATTTCTTTTTATTGAATTCTGTATTGCGATGTTACCTATGTAAATCATTGTTTTCCTATTGCAATGAGTCTTTAACGTTATTATTTAGATAATTAAACGTTATTTATTTGGCTTCGTGATCACATAATTCCTTTTCTATTATTACCTTATCTATCTTATTTGCGATCCTATTAGATAGAAAGGAAGAATAAAAAACAAAGATATCCTCAAGGTTTTAGTTATCATTGAAACGTTATTGTTAAAGTTATCACCCCATATAATTGATCAATAAGTATTTGATTGAAGGGTTCCCAACGAGTGCCAAAGAAAAGTTTAATGAAAAACAAAGAGTCGAAGTAATCGAGAAACAATTTCAACGACCACGCATGAGTTGTTCCGGCACAAATATAAGCGATTGTTTTTAAAACATAATTAATTTGCGCGCGGCGTCCCCTCCCGTCTAACGGAACATTTAATATCGAGTGCTCGTAATTACTCCTTTGGATACAAACAAACCCTTTTTAAATTCAAAAACTTTTTCTTTGCAAACTCTTGAGAATATTTGCGCCAATTTTTGTCTCTCCACTCGAGCGGAACATTCACACTGAAAGCAATGAATATAATAAAACAAGCATTCATCTGTTCTCATTCATGTTTTGTTCCTTTTATTATTTGTTACATTTCTTCTATTATTCTTGTCTGTTTCCTATTTTTCTTATTTTAATTTGTTTGTCAACAGATCTGGTATTTGGGAGAATTGTAGAGCGGCATATGAGGACATCGTTAAACATCTCGAAAGGTAAGCTATCTGCTTTAGGCTTTTATGATCTCTAGTCTACTTAGTTTTGGATTTTTTAAAGACTTTTTCTTTAGTTATTAGATTATTTTAGTCATCATTCTTTCCATTTCTCTATGTAGATCCTATAATTACCTATCAGGTACTTATATGATCAAAAATATATATTGAAACTTCATTGAGCTCACATAACAAGCATTTAATGTCCGAGTTTATTGAATCCAACGGGAGTTAACTCAAAATGTTCACGAAACAAAAGGGTATAAATCTGTTTTAATTTAAAAACGGGGTGCAGATATCACAGTAGGGTTTGAAATTAGAGGAGACAATTAGATCCATGGATCGGGTGTATTTTTAACAAATGACCGGCGGAGGCGAGTGCGAGTGGACAGTGCGGGTGCAAACGATTCATCAAACTCACTCGGGGAGTTCCGGGCCTAATCTCCACGAGGAAAAAGCGGCTCTCATGTAAATTGGGCTGAATCGAGGCCCAATCGGAGGGGAGCGCTTTTCTTTTCTTGTTTAATGGATGGTGATTGATCGACATACAGATTTGATACTCGCGGTTTTGACTTCTTTTGGAACTGTTCAATGCTGAGTGGTTTCGGGTTTGATAGGCGTTATTTAATTTTGTTAAGGCTATACAATTAAATGGAATGTTGAATCGAATATAGCTTATATTATTATTAAATTCAAACATCGTTTATTAAGTTACTTTTCATTGATAACCGACATGATGATAATAAACTAAAGAAATATCATCTGAAGATTCCCTTTCATAATAAGAAACCAAAATTATTGATTTCACAGTCTAGAGTCGAAACCAAAAGTTCTATACTAAAACTTGTATAATACCAAACAGTGGTATTTACCCGAAATCCTTTATAATTAATTTTCTAAATTGGAATATAAAACTGTGTGTGAGGGTAGAATTACAGTAGGACAGGGCCGTGTACCGATGTGTCACTGTCATTCGGCGATCGCAGGCCACGGCGGGGATTAGCCACTGGGCCGTTTTAAAGAAATTGCTTCGATAAAACTGTGCATTTAAAAAGCGCACACGATCCGATAATAATCAAACGTATTCTAAACTTAAATTTTCATCAATCAATAAATCTGACACAGACTTTAAACGATTCCATATATAAACGTAATACTTAAAATAAAATAATGATATGTTTCAACTTAATTATTACTACTAAGTCGATTCGAAAATATGTAGGTTTGAGTCAAGGATACAAGTTCAATGACAGGCGATTTGTATAGGTGATAAGCTAGGTATTTCAGGAGTTAATTGCTTCTCAACCACGAGTAATGCTTATAGCCTTTATACCAATATACCTACCTTAGTAACTTAGTTATTAGCCTTTTATTGAATGACTATTTAATTTAAAGCCCTTGTGAAAAGTGGTTATAATGAAACAATAAAATTATACAAACAGTCGAGATTGAGTTACGTTTGATGCAGTTGTTGTATTAGTTACATTCAACAGGTAACAAACGTTAAGTGATATTAATGTCTTTGTCTAAGCGGCATGCTTCCTTGCGCTCGCATTATCTCGGTTCGTTTAATCGGCGCATGCGTCGCGACTCGCGACCGGTTCTCAATGCTAAGTCCAATTAATTGACAGGATTATCTCTGATTTAATATAATTTGTACGTACTGTTTGTTTTGTTTTCTTCGAGAGCACTCTCTCTTGTTTCGCTCACAATTAAAATTTGATTTATTTAATTTATTACCAAGCCTTGCGATGTCAGACTCATTTATAAACTGGTTGGAAACAATTGGATTTGTGATTAGTTTCAAATTATTATTTTTATTTTGTAGTTAATGAGTTTGAAATAATAGAGGTTTTATAAATATGTACTGTAAAATAATTAGTTTGTTGAGAAAACACTCGATTGTCTACAGGTTAACAATTCATAAATATAGCATAATGAAGTAGTCAATTAAATCAAATATTTAAACGAAAACCAAATTCAATCCGAGATTAAGCACAAAAAACGATACAAAATCCGATCAAAAAACCAAACAAAAATCATTCAAATTGACTTAAAAATTGAGCAAAACAGACAATCAACAAATCGTCGGGATCAATTCATTCGTCCGGTTTAATTCCGTTTCGGTTCGAATTAGCTGCGATTAATCGGCGAGCGGTGGGTTAAGCCGTTTCCGGGAGGCGAGCCGGGCGCGGGCGTCACGGGCGCGGCAGCCGGGCTCGTGGGCACACATCGGCACACGTCGGCTCACATCACTCTGACGGCCCTCGTTATTCATCCCGGTACCCCTTGCCAACCGAAGATACCACTGTTTGGTGACCCTTAATGCCTACTCCGTTTTAAAGCTAATTCCATTTTGACGCAGGCAGGTATCTCATTGGCTTAACAACAGGATTTCGAGATATCCAGTTAACGTTGGGAGATGTGTAAACGGATTCTTGTTAGATTGGTCTGTTAAAACTTTGGTATTGCATTAAGATTGTTTTTGAATTAGGAACAGAACTATTTGTTGAAAATCTTAATTAAAAATTTACAATTGGTGAAGTCCTAGACCCGCCAGCCAATGGCCTTTCGCTGAAGGTATCAGTAAAGTGTTTCGAGATATTAATTAAAGCAGTAATATTGGAACGGTGCAATATAACATTTTGTCAACACAATCTAGCATAAAATGTCAAGATTCGCGGCGGCGACATTTGCGTGATTGAATCCTCCACCATTAATTTCAGTGAAGATCAAACGGAGACCGAGGGTGATATTTATCAAGGATATTGCGAATTATTTTAATCAAATCAAATTCCCTTCGTTGTAAACAAATGCTTTTGATTAATGAGACGCGCGACAGAGTCTCGCAGCCGTTGTGATAAAACACCCGAGGAAAACGCGAAATTAATGGTCATAAAATGAACTCTTGTATCCATAAGATAAAGATACTGAACGCTTTGAATCTTAAGTGATTTTTCTCGCGCTATTTTGAATGATGGTTGTTCTAAGCGCATCTGCTGACTCGGTACATTTGTATCGGAGCTTTTACAATTAGCCGAGAGGAATTTTTGAGAAAGTTGGAAGCAGTTACGAGGGATATTTAGATTGTCATCGCGCGCAATCATTAATAATAAAGACTTTTGATTTTCGGTGAGCTAATATGCAAAGGGGGTAGTGAATGATGCCGAGTCACGGCTCGGGCGCTCCACTCGCTCAGACCCTCGGAATACCTTCCGAGTTTGTCACCGATGCGGTCTCGTCGGAATTTTATCTAGCTCTTTGTACTTTGCCCTTTTATGGCGAAAACTATTCGGTTAGTTCTGTCGGCGAACCAAACTATTCGTTTTGTCAACTTTGATGTCAATGCTCCCTTACAATTTATTTGGGTACTTTGTGATGTAGCGTTTTATTATGAAATGCTTATGTGGGTTAGTACCCTACCCTTTGCTGTACGTATTGTGGGTTCAACTGTGGAGAATATCAAACATTACTGAAACCATGTTACGTATTAACATGATAAAGATGAATAGGGCATTAAATGAACATTACAAATAGAACAGAAGTGATCCCTAAAGTTGAATATCGCAGAGCAAGTAGCTATTGTCGTAATGTAGCCACTAAGTTGCAACGTCAGCCTTTATTAATCTGGATCCGGCGCCTGACAGCACAAGTCAAATTTCTCATCAAAAATAAGAATTAATGACGAACAGCATTAATCATTTCCTTGCAAACGGCACGAGGTGTCCGTATCCCATTATTTTGCATTACTAATGATATGTACCTACCGATGAGGGATCCGTTGATGTACCGTCTAATGTCACCAGTCAGGTTATTATTTTTCGTGCGCAGTTTAAAAAGAATACGTGTTCGTGTAGATCAGATACTAAATAATCACATTGATGTTTCTTCATTAATAAGTGCTTAGTTTTGAATTATTGCAGGTTGTATAAAGTTAAATTATCTAAATTTATTTTCTCCAATTCGACAACTGATTATGGTAATGTTTTTATGCTACAGCGCGTGTCTGGCGTGGTGGAGATTCATTATTCCATCCTTCATTATGGTGTCACTTCCACGGAGGGCTAAAAAACCAACCTCAATCTATCACTCGTATTGGATTAGCCGAAATAAAAATAATCACTTTTTAATTGTAATTACTAAAACAACTGTGCTCCAGTCTTGTGTCTGCTAACAAGGTATACACGTAACCACGCACGTATTAATTGACATAATAAACGTGAAATGAAAAATTGTGATCCTGATGAGACGACAGGCCGGCAATCAATTACCTTCCTTCACTCAATATTGTTTAATAAGTAACATTCTATCTCTAATAACTTCCTTCCCAAAAGGCGTGACCGTTCTATTTCTGCCTGCAGTTAGCAACACCTATTGACAGAGGATGTCACTTCTGCTTTAATTACGCATTGGCCTCATTCTTCGCGCCCTATTAGTAAGCATCAATCAATGTTGCCAATACCTATTTTTTACTTGACTGTTTTTTCTCGTTTCTTTTTTGTTTACGAGGATTTTTTAAGTGGGGAATAATTTGATGAGCCCGCCACCCGACTGCGTTGGATGCGCGATGCTCATTTGTCATCCTCTTGTCATTTCTGCGTTTCTTTCCAACAGTTCGGTTCTCTAAAGTAATTAAACAACTTTTTAGATATTTTTTGTCTGATTGGTATATGATACAGAGTGATCAGATGATCACATTAGATAATGACTTTGGGATAAATCACTTTTATCTAATTGAAAAATACTAGTCCAAACAATACTAAAGCCATGTCACGTGCTAGTCAATTTGCAACTTTTATTTTCACAATAATTAACACATTGCACAAATGAAGATCGCCCACTGGCTGGAAAACTATGAATATGAAATAACGTGCCATGTTTAATGCCAACATCGATGGGGTAAATCAAATATGTGAATCCACAGATCAAAAGAATTCATTACAGTGTGTAAATCACAATTTGCATGTGGCGTAGAGCCACCATGAATATGCATTCCAAACGCCTGCGTTTGAACATTCGGTGCTGCGTTTGGACGACCCAGCAGACACGACATTATCATTTACCACTGCAATCACACTTTTGACATGTTCCACTTATGACCGTCAACAATAAATCATACAAAAAACAGTTAAATTAAAATCAAAGATTAATATTAGCTAATGCACTTTTGATGCATAAATGTGAGGTTAGGTTAGGCAATATTATGTTGCAAAGATGTCTAAATTTTTCAACATATAAATCAATTTGAGTAATAATAATTTAATTTATTGCAATTGATTCACTTCATAACTACTATAAGGTAATAAAACATATATATTCGAGACTCTAGTAACAAGTGAGTGTGAACGCACCCGGTGAATGAAGCAATGCTGAGGCATTAGAACGGACACTTGCCATTTCGTTCGCTTCCTGACCTCTTCCTGTTCCGATATGCAAATCCGGCCTCCGGGGGAATTGTAAAACGGGAATAAAAAGTATTCAACTGTTTACACGCTGACTTCGTGTTGACTGTGTGTCGACTGTGAGTGCGCATAAATCGCCGAAAAACGCAAATCTTTCTCAAATATTGTACGTTTCAAGTAATAAATCTCTTTTGTTGGTTTGTGTTATTGTTTGATGTCGGTCATTTTTTACGGTGCTTGTCAGTTAGGTAGAGTTATATGGGTCACATACTATGTTTTTACTTTTGCTTGAAATGTATTCATATTGATGCGAAACAATTCTCTTCTCAAATAACATTCAAAGCTAAATGTCAGTTTGTACGACCATAATTAGTTTGATATTTTGTCGTTGCAACATTAATAATGTGTCAATTTAAACATGAGAATCAACAGATATTTGTCAGGAATAATAAATAATAATTGTACAGGACAGCGCGAGGGTCATCCAACGAAGTTAACCATCGTACGGCTAAATAACCGCGCTCAACCCTACACAGCGGGCCACAAATCAAATGTTTTGATAGCACCGTGGTATTAACGAGACAATTTGATTGCGGACATATCCGCGGCAAATTGCTTCTAAATTATATTTTCTGTTTACTTTCTGCCAAACTCCCTGTTTCGATATGTGACGTATGTACAACGCTGTCCGTGTAATAACACCCGTTTGTTTCTGTTGCGTTAATTATCATCGAATATGTTTACTCGTTTTTTGATACGTTCGATTAAAACGTTTCCATCCAATATGTTCTCGATTTTATTTTTAATGGCGAGTCCTAACTCGCGATGTAAACTTCACATGTTATTTTTAAATGTTTTCGTATTTAACGTGTTAACAAACAGATCATTTTGTTGTTTGTTTGTATTTGATATTAAATTTTATTTGATTGTGTTTTTATTATGTTCTATAAGTGTGAATTTAAATCAAAGTTAATGTAATTATTAGGTAGATACTTATTGCGCGGAAGCGAGTGCATTGGAAAGGCAAATTAGTATTATATCCATAATCGTAATAAAACAATATCTAGCTAATAGCTAAGTTAATGAAACGTTAAGCTAACTACAAATTTAATTACAAAGCACTGATTAATTAACCAGTTATGTAGGTAGCTGTAATCTCTAAATCAAAATGTCATACCTATTAAGTTTCTATTCTGGTGGTTAATTAAGAATTTGCTATATTCTTTCTAATTACGTTCGTGTCATGTTTTAACCTATGAACAAACTATGTTAGAGCGGTGAGACTAGACCGAGGAACATTCGTTTTCAATAAGCGAAAGCAAGATCGTAATCGTAAAGTTACATAGATACTGATTTTATCTAAACCAGTAATACGTACAATGCAGCGTTTTCTGTGAAACATAATAACCAGAATAACACCGAACGCTTCCGTTTGCCATTAAAAAGTTTTGTTCACAAAGTTAATGTAAATTAAAAATAAAATATTTACATAATGGTATTTACTTCGTGTTTACGTTTTAAAGTCATATAAAATAAATTATTTGACTGGGTTCAAAGAAAATTATATGTTGAGACCATAGACATAAGGAAATTTTTTATTTATGTTTTCAATGAAAACTTTTATCTATGATTTCACCAGTTTATTGATAACTTACTTACCTTGTGGTTCCACCCACAGGATAACCGTTCCCATAGGAATTTTGGCATATAAAAGGTAGTTTATGTCCTTTCCCAAGGTCTAGACTATCTTGTTTCCAAATTTCATTTCAATCAGTACAGTAGTTTTAGGCGTGATTGCGTACACAGAGACAGAAAGAGTTACTTTAATATTAAGTAAGGATTATATCTTCTTTACCTATGCAATAGCTTACTTAAAATAATCAAAATTAAATTACTAAACCTATCAATTGTGAATCCATTCCGACAATAATACATTGTAATTTATCTCGGCTATATAACTATGATGGATGCGGCACATTGTCGGACTCTGGTTTAGATAAATCGACACAGATACTGTGTCTGTACTATGATAGTTATCTATGGAAGAGACATGTATTTGTCATCTAATCAAGAATGAGCATATCCATTCATTTATATTTGATGTTTCTTTGTTTCGTTGACACTAATTAGGAACGATGAAATTAATTATTTAATTTAAATTAGGATATGATACGACGATTTATGATATTTTCAACACTGTTTTAATACACTTAAGACACTTATTTAAAACACTTACACGTCCTTACTTCTTCTTAGAAATATGAAACAAAATATCTGAACTTGGAGAGATATCATCGGAGATCTAATGTCACAAGTCTCAACAGTTTTAACAAACCGTCAAATTAAAAAAGATAGTTCGTCAAAGTCTATTCTATTTGTATCATGGTTAAATAAAAAAAGAGTATGCTTTCAATGAGTTGAATCTAGACTAATATTATAAAGAAGTACTTGTTACTTTGTCTGTATGTTCTTGCTAATCTCGAGAAATATCAGTCCGATTTAAATAGTTCTTTTTCTAATGATATCCACATTCAACAGGAAGGTTATAGTCTATTTTTCATCCCGAAATTCCCATGGGAACGGGCACAACGCGGGTAACACCGCGGAGCAAGGCTAGTTTGTATAAAAAGAAATAGATACATTCTAATGTTCTCATAACTCATGTTCTCATGTGCATAAACCATTGAAGACTATTCTCTAATGTCCATAAATATTACATAAACCATTGAATATACCAAAGTATAGATATCTTCAATATCAGTGTTATCTATAGATCAGAAAGGTGTAAAGAACCGCGATGGCAATCACCAGCAGACCACAACACGATCTCAACCAGACGATAATGACACCCACATTGATAGCCACTTATCATGAATCATATGTCTGCGGTAACCAAGGGCCAACTGTAAAGCCGTTTTTAAAATTTGAGTAATTTAATGTTTTATTGAATATTATCTGTAATGACGACACTGAACAAAAGCTTACAAATTAAATAGCTAAAAATTCAATAAAAAATGTCCGCCTTCAAGTTTTAAGTAACTCTGTTGGATCTAACCAAGTTATTATTATACATCTTACAATAGCCAAATCAGATTTAAAAACAAATTACAACTATGGGAATTCTATAGAATCATTTAATTAAAGGTCTTCGTGAACAGAAACAGTTAATACCACTGATGTATTTCTATAGTAATGTGCAAAAACTGATGTCAATCGTGTGGTCGCATCGTATGTGCTTCGAAGCCGTACTTATGCAATCGGCGGTTAGCGAATAGTCCGCGTTGGATTACTACACCCACTTAAACGACGCTCTCAATGCGGTTTAGTACTTTATTCAATTGAACGTTAGAAAGGAGCTCTGAAAGGCTCAGTTAAGTAAATAGGTAGCAGATGTAAGGATGCGTTTCCAAACAAGTGGAGCGGAGCACAGCGCTTTGGGATCGTCAAAAACTCATTGTGATTGGTTAATTGAGCTCCTTACAGCTGCTGCTGCTGCTGTCGAAAGTCCTTCGTAGTATTCTTGAAAATGTAATCCGTAGAAAATACCCCTTTAATGTGCTAAATATTCGCTCAAAGTCAATACCGCTTAACCATGGAAAGAAGACTAATTTTATCAGAAAAAATGTGTAATTTTTTTCAGGTAGGTAATGACAAAAAACAGAAGTAATAAAACGGCCAATAACCTTGTTACTAATCTAGCAATGAAATTCGACATTATCAAAACGCATTCCCATTACAAATAATGGTAATGCCCCTAAAAAGCTGGGGTCTCTGAATCGTAGAAGCAATTTTACATAATTATTCTACGTTGTGCCGAGACGCGACGTGCTGGCGCTTAAATCCTAATAACATTGCCCGGACCCGATTGGAATCTCGTTACGGAACACTAATCTACTGCGAACAAACGCTACCGTATTTCTTTATATCCGGACTTTATATTGCACTCTTTTCTTCGTAATTCAATATTGGAACAGTCATTTGCATACCTTTTCTATAAGAAAATAGATAACTAGGGTTTGTCACTAATCTACTCAAAGTTACTGGTTCTAAGTCTATCCAAGACCTCCTAACTAAAGCCTAAAATATAATTAAACTATTCTATCACAACAGTTATTCTTTGAAATATGTTAATTTATGTAAAAAAATATAGGGAACATATTCTTGGCTTTCATTTAAGTGTCATGGACAACGTATAACGAGTAATTCACAAGTTGTATATTGACAATCCCCGTCTTAACCAAACTTTAATTAGAACAGAAAGTCGTCGCAAATGGTTCTGCAAGGTAACTTCACGCTATCCCAAACTGTCATTTGTCTTCGCAGCTTCCCGACGACAACTTAAATCTCCTCACGTATTCGTAATATCGTAATGAGCTCTCAAACTCTCTAGACATATTTTATTTTCTTCCAAACACATTTTATATTTTCATTTCACGTTCCGCAAGCTGAATTTGCATCCCTCTTTACATTTGGCAAGCGTAATGCCCCAGCCGCTTAGTGCACTTTTATTACGGTATTAAGTGATGTAATTTTTTTCATATTATATTATTCAAATTTAAATAACTGTCTCCGGTTTCCCCGCGGAGGTCCCACTGTCTCTACATTTCTTTTCGTCGCCCCCGAATTTGCTTATTTTGGTTAGACATTTCCGCTATAGGAACAGCGAACTCATGGAGTTTCCGTATAATAAGAAAATTTGTTATTGATATTAAACTTTTTCATATATTTCAAAATAATAAACATATTTATGTATATAATATTATATTTAGTTAATCTTAAATAATTGTTATTGTATTGTTCAAAATTAATTTTAATATTCAAACAATATGTACGTAGTGGTCAGTAATTAAGTACCTACGTAACAATCGGTCTTTTTGAGTTGACAATAATTATCAAAGATAGGTCCTTACAGACATAAAAATCGATCAAATAGATTGATCTACACATATTTTTTCTTACATATCTGTATCATTAAGATATACATCTGTATCTGTATTGATATCTTCGGTGAAGTGAAATGCCTTTGCCCAGCTGTGGGACATAACAGACCAAAACTTTCTTACTTACTCATCAAGTCGTTGATATTTAAGTGACCAACAACAGCGTTCACTCTTCAAATAATGACTGATAACAAGTCTCTACGATTTTTCTGTTCTCAAATTGAAGAACTTTGGAAGGCCGCAATTTTTACAAATGACATCGTGACGTTTATGCGGAGGGAGCGGCCTCCGACAAGTCATCATGTTACTTCTTTCCTATTATTTCAACATTTTGCCATCTTCCCGCCCTAAATGTTTCCGCGTAGTTTAAACATTGATTAGGTTGTTATATCTCTTTGAGATTTAGTTGGAGTTCGACTCGTTTGCATGATTTTGTTCACGTTATGCAAATCCTTTATTTCAACGATCTGTTTAAAACTTGCTTCTTGAAAAACTCGCATTATTTGGATGTTAACAATGAAAGCTTTAAATTATTCGGAATCTGGGGGCACGGCAGTGCTTTCAGCAAGTCGAGCTTAACTTTAAAATAAATAAGAAATAGTAATATGAACGAATTTATCTGCGAGTCAACAAAATATTCGCCACGTTCTGTCATAAGAATTGCCTGCCTTGTAAACAGGCAGCTCCCGAGGTCTACCAATGAGCAAAACATAAGGTTGTCTGCGTTTTCGTCAAGTTTTTGTTCACAACAACAGCCCCTTAGCTACTTGTATTTTCTTTATAATTTATTCCATTTCTCCCCCACACATTGGCATCGGTCGCTGATATTTTTTATTCGATTAGTAAACCCCTAAGGTGTTTTTAGCCTTTTTTCGCTCGATTTTCTTCGAAGCTTTGTTGACTGTTGGGGGGTTACAATGCTCATTTCTTCTGGATGAACAAGCTTATTTACTCTCTCAAGATTGTGCGGCGTATTCTTTACACGGGGTTGTAATTCAAATTATTATTTATGCCTTAGGACTTGAAATAAATTAATACCAATTTTTTTGTTAATGCTGAAAATTTTAATCGACTTTATTGTGTTTTATAGAAGAAAAGGTTAAATTTACAATCGAATTTATTAATTTAATGTGTGTAAATTACAAACACAAATATACATAAACATGGAACACAAACTTCATAGTACGGCAACGACTATTAATAAAGTAAATGGCATTCCAGAAAACATTTCGGTTATCCGCAAACAGCGAACAACCGTTCCTCTAACCGCGGTACTTACACACTCGATTTGTGCTCCGAAGACACTCGAGGGTTAACACAAACTTTTTGATGGATCGGACCGAGTTTGTTTTGCATGTGAGTGATATGTCTGAAATAATAAATGTTGAGGCGTCGTCGCCCCCATCCCTGCGAAGGGGAGCTAAAACGATTTTTGATTTGGGTGTCAAGCAAATGTTTTCCGCAGTTTCGCTCCGACACCGTTTGATTTTCTTAATCGATTCCCCGATGCAAATCGGGCCTCCGCTATTGTTTTAGGTTAATTATTTAAACGGATTCCGTGCGTAAGGCTTCAATCAACATTGCAGTTTTAGTATGTAAATAGAGGACACTATTACCGAAAGCTTTGTTTAATACTTAGCCTAATCAGATTATGCATACAAGAACGGTTCGAAACGTCCGCCGGTGCGGCATTAGGTTATGTGAACGGTCCAGTATTAACTAATCAACGTTGGCTTCGGTGGTAGATTGCCACGCATTGTCCGCGCGCGCGGCCCCGGAATATCTGTTTAGGCCACTACCCATTCTGTAATGGCAATAGTTAACGTTAACTAACTGCGTTAACCTTCATGTGAGTTTACCTCGCTCTCGCCGCTCTTACACCTACTACTAATCACCATTACGTTATATAAATCACTACAATGGCCGTAAACAACATTGTTAATCACGTCGTTCTGTTCTGAAGCAAATGTCATTAAAATAAACATTCTACAAAGGAAACTAAAAAAAATTTATCAAAAGCATTGTTATAAAACATCCCATCACAGAATCATATAGAGAGTATCATCAATCAACTTAACACATTTAAAAAATAAACCGAATGTAGAGGAAATAATTAATTATTATTTTATTGATTTGAAAGTTATCTCGGGACCGATCGGCCGTGATCCGTTCATTCATTGTGGATCGTTTTGGTGTTTCAAATGTTCCGTATGACAAATATTGAGTTATAAAACTTTTTATTAAACTTTCCTTATTTGATTGGGACCCATTTATTTTGCAGCGGAGGAATCGTTTTGTCTTGTAAAATATAAAGAAATATTTACATATTAATGGTGTCGGAAATGAAAAATATATTAAATTCAAACGGAGCTCCCCGTGACTCGTCAGTAAAGTATCAAACGACTCCATTTTGAGGGTTGGACGTAGAGCTACGAACAAATAGACGCGAATTATAACCAAACCAAGCGTTCACATCAGGGACAAAAAAACAGTAAAAAAAAGGATTTTCGGGTTAAACATAATCATCTATCTAAATAGTTAAATAGAAATAATATCAATAAATACAAGTAAAAAGGCATTCACTTTGTGCTTTGAAATGCAAGTAAACCAATATTCATAAAACATACTTTTTCTTAGTCGTACCTTTTATTAAATAAATTGCTGATATATCAATCGCTCCTTATACTGGCAGCCATATTGTCTGTGTTTGAAGGTAGGTAACGATATTGCATCGCATGTCTAAACTTTTATTACTCTGCAATCCACAAAAGGGTTCCGCGAAAGCTTAAAACAGCCACTTATTATGTATGTTACATTTCACTTTCAGACGTCATTTATATTCAAATGTTCAAAAGGCATTACTGGGCAAAAATTGTAGCATTAACCCCTTTGAAATGAGTGAAATTGGTTTCGACAACAAATTCATTTTTCATCGTTCTTTTTATATCTGTGGTCTGTGAAAAGAGCTCTTTCGTGTTCACGGAAAAATCGTAACAAAACAATGTTCGTACCCCGGCTCGTATCGTTACAATTACCCGCTAACAACCTTACCTTCCGCAGGGAAATGGTTTTTGTTTGATATGGCTACAAGCATGTCCCAATTAGACATGATTTCAAACAAAAGGCTACAAATAAAACTGATTCACAACTAAAGAAATAAGAACTACCAGAACAAAAGAAGTTAATAATGTTGAAAAATGTAAATATTAATAAAAAACAGTAGAGAAACGGAAGCTTCAAAAGCTCAATAATTCACAATCAAAAAGGAGCCATGGAATTAGGGTAGCGGTACGAGATATCGGCATACAAAATGATTACATACACCATCTTCATCCGCGCACAAAGAAACACAGCGGGGTACTATAATATTATACTCCTGCCTTTGTAGTAGCTTCACCACGCAGTGGGAAGTATACTTTATGGTTTCAAATGATAAAACTGTTTGTCAGTACCTTTGTTCGCATTCGTTTAGTGAGTTGGCGTGTCCAATTGTTGACAGTTAGAGGTTTAATATTCATAACAAGGTAGCTTGACTACTCGACTACTCGTGTTGGTATGTATGTTCAAATAGTTCTCTTTGTTGTTGCAGATTGCGGGACGAGAGAGGTGATATGGACAGAGTAATGGCTATGGACAAAGCTCGCGATGGATCACATAATGGTAAATATGGGATTTTAGTGTAGGCTCCAAACATTGATAGGTATTTTAACATTATGTACCCTTGAGGTTTCTGACTACTTACAGGGCTACGATTCTACGGGTCGGAGCTCTGTAGGTAATTCTAGAAGTACCAGATGAATAAACACTAAAGTTGTTAAAAGTGGTGATTTCCTTGTTTACATTGGGAAACTGACGTTATACACACATGATGTTCACGGTAAATAAGAGGTATAAAACTATATTTCAAAATAGAATCAAAGAATAATGTAAGAAATATCTTGTTTGATTCTACTGCATTGCCTTGTCAAGCATTATTTTCTGTATTACTGATGATAAGGAATCTTTATTTTATTTGGGAAAATTTAAATTTACAAATTAGTCTTATAATTAACTAGCAGCGCCCCGCGGTTTTACCCGCGTTGTGCCCGTTCCCGTGGGAATTTCGGGATAAAATGTAGCCTATAGCCTTCCTCGATAAATAGACTATCTAACAGTGAAAGAATTATTCAAATCGGTTCAGTAGTTTCTGAGATTAGCGCGTTTAAACAAACAAACAAACAAACAAACAAACAAACAAACAAAACAAACTCTTCAGCTTTATAATATTAGTATAGATTTAGTAATAGGTATAATTCTTTGGTTTCCAAAATGTGTGTTCTTTTCTTTCCAAAGATTCAAGCACACTTTGGAGGTCACGTAAATTGCCGAACCCAGTTGTTTCAATCTTTGCACATCAGAAGCCTTTAAGTGGTCTAAACACTCCGTCACAAGGTTGGCCACTAACTTATAGGAACTTATTAAGTACACTTCTTAACAAACATTGTAACCATAACATTGTGCTTCATTCAGGTTCATCTCCCGGCCACAGTCCTGTGCTGAACCTGTCAAAGTCAGGGTCCGGAGACCGCGAACGAGGGGATCGAGATCGAGACCGAGACCGGGGCGAAGGCTCCGCTAGCGGGCGGAGCTCCGCCGCGTCGCGCCGGACGCCGCAGCCCCCGAGGATGCCCTCTGCAGCCACCGCTGGGGCTTCGCCACGGTCCCACTCGGACGAGAGCGACGCCCCGCTCTCCGACCAAGAAGACCATAATGTTAAGGATGAAGATGATGGTTAGTTCTTTCGGGACATATTTGAAGGATTAGGGATCCATCTTAAGTCTAAGATGAAGGAATGACTCTGATATCTACTATCGAATAAAATACATAGTTGATGCTGCACTTTATAGGTGTCTTCATGCTAAGGAGATTATAGCAATTACATTGGCGATATTTTATATCTTCATTCAAACTTAAAAGTAAACGTATTAAAAACCATTCGCAATTAGGTCCTACATTATTGTCAATTTTTAAAATTACACAGTATCCAAGATAAGCACTAACCTGTAATGTAAGCCGATAAAATGAATGAGAATAATACGAATCAAAAAATCATTACCGCAGATTATTTTCATTAAACGTGTTTACGTTCATATGAGGGCGAGTCTTCTGATAATCTCCGGGCTTGACAAGAAAGTGGCCGTGTACTATTAACACGGGTCCGCATCACCCTCTTATACCCAGCATGTAATGCAACACGAAATTACTCCGTAATAGCCCTGCCACCTTTTGCATTCATAGTTCGAAAATTATCAGCCATAAAACTTTTGCGATTTTGCGTCCAGATTTTAATGTATACATTATAATGAGTGTACATTATTGCAATAGATATTGTTCAATATTCATGATTAATCAAAGTATGAATTTGGAAGAATAAAAGGTTGATTTCTCAAATCAATAGCATTCTCACTGCGGCAGTACCTACGATTAGCAAATGATCATGCGCTTACGTTCCCATACGTTTTCCCGGCTCGATCCCGAGACACCGCACGTTTACTTGTAATGGTCCTATATAATAAAATCTTATTACGAGAATCGTTCGCAATTGCCTCCAATGATGTATGAATAGTACATAGGACCTATTTCACTTAATACGCTCCTATATCATTTGTTACGAGCTATTCCTGAACTTGATGTGACGAAGTTATAAATCCGTTTTATGTACAACATATTTGAAGATGAGAAAAAATAAATTGATTATTATTAAAGCCATGTGTACACATCCATAATTTAGAACTGACTTAACAGCATTTCTTTATTACTACAGATCATAAACTATTAAGACTATTAACGTTCGGTGATGGATGGCATGACAATTTTCCCAACGAAGCTTTGATTCGTTTTATCCTCGACTTTTTGTCTATTAGTTGAAGCTGCATTAAAATAATTTTAATCAATTGACTGAGTTTACTTTCGTTTGTATCATCAATCAAACGCAAACTTGTTATCTCACTAACAGCGCTGTCTTGTACTTTATGTATCTAAATCATTTAAAACGAATCGAGATAAATAAAAAATACGTAGATTATATTTTAATTAGTCGACGAACATGAAACTGACCTGAGAATATTCCGAAGACGTGACGTTTCAAATCAAAACATAGTTCATAGATAGAGGTAAATACTTGAAGCGCACAATAGCTAACGCTAAATTAAGTGAAACAATGAGGATTGTGTACTGTAGATAGTTATTGCAAGCAACACACAAAATGCACGGAGCGTGGGAACGGATAACTGCCTACGATTTATAGGTAACGCCACTAGGGGCGGGCATTACGGGATGAGCCCGGGAATGTGCGCAAACAATGCACCCGATGACATCGGTGGTCAAAATAACAATCGATTTGCAATCGATTCACCGGCTGAAAGTACTTGACTCTTTACTCGATGATTAGTCATAATACTAATTTAATTTTATCGATATTCCCTCACGCTCATCACGATCGACCTATGCTCGGTATCTTTTTTAACTTTAATGTCATTCAACTTTGATCTTTGTCCATTTAAATTTAAAATCTTTCTTTCAATGTGTTTTTTGTTTAATTCTTTAGTTTTGTTAAATCATATAATGGATGCGCGTCGTTCGATTGTGCACCTTTGTGACGAGGTATAGAGTCGATAATTGTTCGCGGTGATTGTGTAGGGTCCTGTTAATTGGCCTTATTAGGGAGATGGTGTTGTGACAACAGCGAAGTGGTATCGTGAGCATCGACAATGACGAAACGATGTTGTCTTCATTATTTGATGAGCGGTCACTATCTTGTCAGTTAAATTAAATGTATCGATAGATTACTCCGGACCGTGAGAGACGCCAATCGAAACACTTTCTTTTTTATGTGTGAGGTCCGTTATTGACACAAGACGAACATTACTGTAATTATCCCATCAATACTTTTTAATATTATAATGCGTTATTGCGCTCCGCGTGTCCATCAGAGTGTCCGCGTTGGACTGTTGCAATACATATATTGCATACAATTTTAATTTATTGCTGATATAAATTTCAATGTTGCGAGATTTTCCGAAGCAATTACTGTGAGAAATGCCAACCAGGCTATTACTATTTACAACATTGTTTTGAGTGTAATGTACTGAATTGCTGAATTTATTCATTAAATCGATGTTTTTTTCTATTAAATGTCTAAATACTTGCACAGTGAACACCATTTTCTTGTGTATTTGTATGTGTATCACGTTAATTATCAGCACACTATCTATTATATGATAGTGGAACATGCGAGATATTCTTATAAATATTAAATTGTATAAAATAACAAATCAGTTTCACCGCGTCTCGTCTAAGCTGAAACATCGGCGGTCACCACGCGATACCGATGTTCTTACAACCAATAATTGCTATCCGAATGATACATGCACGCAATTCTCGAATATATCGATATACACTCGGTTGTATCGAATATGCCTGCGAACATAGCGCTGCACTGCCTTGTATGGCTACTTACAGGGCCGTTATTGGAATTATTCGATAATAATTCATAGTAAAACATAAATCGATTGATTACTCGTCCTTACCTCCATCGAATAACTTAAGCAAGAATACTTGTATGTGCGTTATTTATTTATCATTAGTTAATGTAACTTTTAATTGATAAAGTGTATTCTATAACAGTTTAATTTATTTCTGGAATCAATTGAAAATGGATCACATTGGTGCGCGCGGTGGAAAGTTTCGACATATAATTGCAAAAGTTTAAGAGCTTTTGTTGGTCTACCGCATATTCTATTAGGAAGCTTTTAAACCTGTGTGTGCATGGTTGTAATAAAATCCAAACACAGTATCGGTTGATTTAACTTTATATTTTATTGAATGGAGAGTAATTAAAACATGCATCGGTACTAATGAAAACTAGCATTGGACTTAATGTATCATCCACTATTTAATATCTTTCGTAATATGAAATGCCTTAGTCTTGCATATTCTCATTTGGTAGGTTGTATACACTTTAGCTGTACAATTGTGAAAACAGAAAACTTTGAATACATACTACGAAAGGCACGTAAAATTGTTGGACCCGGTTGTTTGGAATGAGGAATTTAGGTGGTCTAAAAACTCCACCAGGGTTGACTACTCACCTACTCGGACTTACTTTACCGAATATTAACGTCAAATAGTTTCTAGCCAATACCTAGTATACATAATCCACATGTGCACACTTGCCAGGTGCAGAGCTCAGCGACGGCGAGCGAGAGATGCCGTCATCATCGCCTGCGCCCGTGAGCTACGCGGCTCCCACGGGCACCCCGCCCTCGGTCCCCGTAGACCCGACCGCGGACACCCTGGTCTCCTCCACTGAAACACTGCTCAGGAACATCCAGGGCCTGCTGAAAGTCGCAGCGGATAACGCACGCCAGCAAGAAAGGCAGATCAGCTATGAGAAAGGTAAGCCATACTTAGTATTTCGTCTATACTTTTTTCTAGCAGTTTTTGCCGTATTCCAAGAAGAGGATAATTAAGGTTACTGTAGGTTATGTAAAGAAATTACTTGAAGGTTTGTGCGTATCTCAACCTTTACAAAGGCCTTTTTAGAAATTGTTTAATGATCTGAAACCTACAAAATCTTAGTAGATCTATTACTATGTTAATAAAAGTCCTCTGTTACAATGTTGAATTAATAAAGTAACTTGTCAGGTTACGATATATTGAGAAATATGGAAGATTCTTCATAATTAATCGTTAACATAATTTGCAAAATGTACGAATTTCTTAGAAAGCCCTTGGAACGGTTCGTGAATTAACATATGAAATTGTCAAAGATTACGGGCGGAGTAGAGCCAGCGCACATTCAGGAAGCGTTATCGATGTAAATGCTATAATCGATATTAGTCAACGTCTCACGCGAATCGATTCTGCGTAATCGGACGTATAAGCAACATTGATTAGGTACTCTTAGGCTCTTATATCACATGTTTCAGATACGAGTTCCACAGTCTCGTAGTGTATTAACGACACACGTTTCATTTGCATCACATTATGATGTTGTTCATTTATTGCGTTATTACGTAAATTATTAAAATTAGAAAATAGTCGGTAAACAGCAGTTTTGTTGTGAATAAGTATACCTATTTCTTAGATACTCGTATCTATGTGTTACGAGCACGTACGGTAACGCCCCGGGCGTTGTCGTTTCATTTTATGCTTTAATGATAGACATATTTTATGATTTTCCAATACTTCATTATGAGTGCACACTCGATCAGGCTTTCATTAGGGCTCCTGATTTTTCACCTGCTCTTATATCGGTTTCAAGGTATTCCTCGATCAGTTAACGAAATGCTGATGTAGAGTTAATGATGTTATTCTACTTTGTGGTGTAATGAAATCGATATCGATTTATAATTGAATATATAAACAAGTTTAGTCGTGGAGACAGGTCGGGCCACGCGAGCGCGGCGCGGCGCGGGCGCGTTTCGTGCCTTTTGCAAATAGCCGTAGAACAGATGCGTCTGAGTTATAGCCGGGCCCACTATCATTACACACGATTCCATTCAGACAGCATAATTGTTTAATTGATAATTTCTTCAGTTATTTATTCACGTCATTCTGCTCCCCAGTCATGAGAAACAAAATGACTCCGTGATCTATGAATTTAAACGTTAGACGATCGATTTATAAACAAAGGCAAAATTATATTTTACAAATTCAATTCAACGATGCCTAAACAAAAAGAAAGTAACGCAATTGTTATAAAACCCATAAAAATACAGAGTAGGTCGGGGAGGAAACTCGGGGCGCGAGTCATCATCAAACTTGAATATCAATATTGCGCCTCCAGCCAATTGTATTAATAAACAAAACAAAATGAGAAATAATAATGCTATAGGCTAACAAAAGGTTCCATTTCTCCCCCGATATATAAGTAAACGGCGAGGGAACGACTCCCTAAGCCGATGATACTAAGAGTTAAAATCGCCTATGGACACAACCCGTAATTTTGTTATTACGATAATAAAATTATTGTTGATGAAACATTTTTTCGATTCGATGTGTCTGGCGAACTTTACTGTTGGATTTTTAAAGAAATTACAGCAATCACTCGCTCGCTCGCTCGGGCTGAATTGATAGGTGTTACTGGATACGAACATTTTGGTCTCGACAAACACGTGCCTCTTGTGAATGCAAATATTTAAACGGTAGATAGAGCCAGTGGAAATTGTCGCGGAAAACATTCATAGGGGACACAAGTGCGGTTACAAATAGCAGATCGCTATCTTTCGCATTCACTGACAATTTTTACACTAGTGCAGAGTGGGTGACGCGCAGACAAATGCGTGCCGTATTCACTGCGCTATCAGATAACCACGGGAAGGGGTGAATGAAAGGACTTCGCTCCGATAAAACGGTGTCGATTCGTCCCCGCAAATATACTACCAATGAATAGGAAATAAGTGTCATATCGCATAGTTTCGAATGGGTATCGACTCGAGTCGATAAGTAAAAACAAATGAAACGTATAAATGTAAACTTTGGGAACAGAATTCCGAGACGAATTGAAAAAATAAAAGGGCTGTTACACGCCGAATCGAACCGATTGCGATCATCGCGACATAAATCTGCTTCGGCTACTCTTTCAAGCCTTTATCCCTGTTAATTCTTACCGCTTAGTTTATTTCTGAACGCAATGCTGTGCTCATGTTGCGTTCCTTTTGTTTTGCTCTTTTGTTTTACAACTATCAGTTTTTGTTAAGCTAAGTGCTGTTCAGCGGACAAATGGCACACGGGTAGATACGACAAGAACACTTTATGGGTTCCTGTTGTCGAGAACTTTTAATAATTTTGTTTTAAGTGGGCAAAAGTTTTAAGCGAAAACCAATACGTTTAGGTCTGTTTGAAACTTGGGCAGAGGTGAAAGAAGACTGGCATCTTTGCATATAAATGACATTTAACTGAAATTGGCAAATACACTCTTTGAGGTTCACGTAGAGTATTAACAATTGAATAAAAGCTTACACAATACACTATGATTGTTGCGGAAACAACCCATCAATAATGTGAAAGTGACCGATCGAACAAACACGAGCAGGCCAATGATAAAAACTGATGAGCAAATAGACAGACAGGACTTGTGTACTCAGTTAATGGATTCAATTGATATGAAAGCTTTTACAGTGCTGACGACGTATGGACATTATCGCACTGCTAAATTAATGTTTCGTGTGATTTTTAATTTTCCGATACGACTACGTAATCATCAATTCAATGTTTATCAATACAACTTAGATAACTGCGACACAAAAAAATGTGGTAAAAATTTGCATAAATTATTAGACAAAGGTAACGTGAGCAGTCCATCAAGTGACTGAGAAAGATGAGTGAAGTTGAGGCTGGGCATCGGGCAGTGCAAACAATCGCCCCGGGTCAGCAGCCACCGCGAGATGCGCCTGCGCAGATACCCGCCGTGCATTGTTGCCGACCGCGCGGCGCGGCGTTCGCACCATTGTGCGCCGAAGGTGTGCGCAAAAATCGCTCACCGCAATCTTTGTTTGTTTGTTTACACCAACCTCATTTCATAGTCGTGTTTCTAAGATACTGTTTATTACGTCTTCCTATAACCTCTCGTAAAATAGCCAGTTATTTGTTGTTAGCTATTTTATTCACAGTATCATGGGCTCTTGGAAGTGTAACTGAAAACAAACCGGTTTCTAAGCACTAGACTAGACTCACTTCTGCGGTTTTGTATCCGTTCAATCGTTGGACTATGTAAACAATAAGTGACATTAACTAGTGGATATTAAAATGCCAATCGTGCAATGTACCGATAGCGGAGACACCGGTCGGCCATACTGGATTACCGGCCGTGTCGGTCCGGTTACGGTGCGCACGCGACTCGACCACACGCACGCCATCTATGTTCGCTTTGAATATCGAATGTGGCTTACTGAATTACCTGTTGTGTTCATTACCGATTGAATTGACAGTTCCATATTAATATATTTTACACTTTATTCACTCGTATGTTTTGTCTATAACTGTTAGCGTAGCTTACTTTTCTAGTATTGATGTTGTGTTCGTTGCAAATGGTTTTATGTGATTATACAGCGTCCAAACTGAAATGTATTCCAAAGTGAAGTCAAATTCTCACAATAAGTACTTATTTCATATTGATAATCCTATTTGGTGCAGAAATAGCAAAGGGTTCGGAACAACGCCCGCGGGCGCGACGCAAACTATTGAATCCATCAAGTCTCTCATGTGAAAAATTACTTGCCCCTTTATTTTTATTTAAATACAAATAGTTATGTTTTATTAACATGTTTTTGATGTTGATTTTGAAAACCATAGGTAGTTTGTAAAACGAACTGTGAACAAATAACTAGTAAAACGAGCATACATTAGCGCTATAATATTTCATCATGTAAAATATACATCATGTAAACTTGCTCAAAATGACACCAAAAATAGACAAAAACAAACCTCAACCTATATATATAGTTCAAGATTAAAATAACTCACATTTATATATATAACATATTACGTAAGCGCTCTCGAAATAATTATACATAACAATAAGTTTGTTCCTTGAAACATGTTTAGTAAAATACAATACACCGACTAAGCTTTCCATATAACTTTATAGACAGTAGCTCAAATATGAATCCGGTCCCGCAACAAGGTAAGAAACTCCCTCAGGATCTACGGATCTAATGTACAAACATTACACACACAGAAAGTCTTATTTCCATAAGTTTTGCATTCGAATTTCAACCCTCTTAGAACTCACTGACTATTCAGTTTGCTTTGATTAGGGCTCGGGTAGTTACAGTTTGAGTGAGCAGGGCAAAGGGTAAAGTGAGACAATCGTAAAGTTTAATAATAATTACATTCTCGAGTCTCCTCGCAGGTTGTGCAATAATTAACCGCTCGGAATTACTTAGCTGAAATAATTTAATGTGACGCACGCGGCATTGTGTGAGTGTCTTCCCTTCGATTTCGAATTCATTGAATTTTAGATGAGATTCTTTCAATATATCGTAAGATTATTGTTTTGCCTTCATTAGTGGCTCAGTGATAATTAAATTTTAGTCTCTACTACCTACTTGGAAGTTCTCCTTAATCTTACTAAGTGTACTATTAGGATCATTGCAATTAAGGCGTTTTTGGTCGCGGAAGATCTCTATTTATATACGTATCTTTACGCCTACTACGGCATTTCTAGTGCTTAGTCGTTAACCGACATTTTCTTGGGTTTTCATACAAAACGCGCATAGTAGGAAGACAACAAATGCATAAATTAAAAGAGCCCTAACTTCTTTGTTATAACCGCCAAAAATAAATCAGGTTCTTTGGGAAATAGGAATATTTTATTCAACATTTTAAAGCTCTACCTAATGTAGAGTCATAAACAAGTGATACAAAACCACACCTTAAAAATGATAACAATTTCCATAAAAACATAAATGTTTCCGTACATACTATAATCTTAATAACAATGTTACATCATTCAACTGTTCTTAATATTTAAAACTGGTATGAACTCGAATTTTCCGGCCAATAGAAAAAGAGCTCCAACTCATAATAAGTTAGTATGTGATATAGGTCAGGTTACGCTGGCCTCGACTTGTCTCTGTGGGGTGAAATGTGAACGCTTGTTCTAGTTGTAATTTACATACGGAATTACAAGCCGGAATATTATGGTTGATATTCTTGTTTATGAGAACAAGGGGGTGAATACATCGTACCACATGATGCTTCTTATTTCTGTTATTTTATCGTAGGCTATGAAGTTTTGCATAAAGTTAGTCTGGCAATAATAAGAAACAGTTTTATCTTCTGAAGTTAATCATTTTCAGAGCTCCAAATTAAGACAAAGATACGCAATAACCTACAAATTTTCTTTTTCATTTCCCTCGAAATATGGCGCTATTATTTTTCATTAAAACAATTCGTATAATTTCTATTCCCAATGCAGGCGGGGAATTGATATAAAATAAGTCATAGCGCACACCTGCCCACGACTCCGGAGAAGCATTAATATTCTTTATATGCAGTTAAATTGGGCTACGGCCGCGAAACATCGGGAACTTTGTAGAAAAATGAAAAATTACCGGTCAGGGAGCGGCGACCGCAAAAACACAGCCGTAAGAAACATCTAATGAAAGCTTAGAGCCATTCGCATAAATCTCCCTTACATTTTTAATACCAATATATCCGGCGAGGGGAGCATCCGTGGGGAAACGAAATATGTAGCCAAAAACAAAACATTCGCGGACTCGAGCGTTTATATCTTATTTAAATACCACCAGATGTTGTTCGCTTGCATTAATATGATGATATTTTTAATCGGTGCTGCCGGAGACATAATGGTATCGATGTACCGTCAGCTGGTACGCTCTGCTGCATAAAAATCTACGCCAGAGAGAGAGAAAATGTACACTCTCGGTAGAGACCGAGTCAACTCAAGTTCTTGATGTCTCTTTTGAGCTGTATTTTTATTCGCTTCGTTACCTAAGTTTGTTCATATCGCTTCGAATCTCGAAGAGTCGTGTAGTCTCATTAAAATAATACAGGGCTACTGGATAATCTTATCCAGTGTGTTTCGATCGCAGATTGGGTGCGCGTGCGCCGATAACACCGCGAGTTATTCCGACCGTGCACGATCGATATGCTTCTATTTTTTATTTCTTTAGACGACATCTTCATTAAATACACTTTTATTTCTAAAGGAATGTCACAGATTCCTTGTCATGAACAAGCACTACTTAATAAACATTTCATAAAAGTCGAAACCATTTCATCTCATGATTATTAAATCCTCACGTGAAACATGCTGGTGTAAAATTACGTTTTCATAAAGAATACATACTTCTGAAAAAAGTCGTTGAAAAAACACCCTTGTTCCAACATGCACAGGAGATGTTCTGTTTCCCAAAACATAATCTGTTTCAAGGATTTTATGTTCTAAATTTCACACATAATAAAGGGAAGCAATTCTTATGATTATTAGCATGGAGACTGCGGGAATAATCCGCAGTCAAGTGACGCAGTCGTGTGACATAAGCCGGAAAAATCTAATAACAATAAAATAAAATTGCCAACGGTTTGTAGATTTAAAAGAATAGGGAACAAAATTCGTTTTCCGCGCCCGTGACAGCCATTACCGTTACTCTGAATCTGCCTTCTATTAGGATCGTAAAACTCTGTTAATGCATTTATACAATACCCATAAAGCCTTTTTCCTTAAAATCGTTCATTATAAATTGCTTAATCCCAACAAAACATGATTATCAAATAAATCATATTTTATTCCTAAGCCACTGGTAAAAGTGTTTAAATCAACGGTATTCCTTAGTAATATTTCCTTTTGTAATTACTATTAAAATTTTCACCTAAAGATTTCCTCGAGTTCTTCGTTTGAAAAGGCCTAAACGGAAATGCGTAAGATATTGAAATGGTTACTATTGTTTCTCGTTTCAAAGACTCATTTTGTATGCTCTCGCTACAAAGCTTGCCTAAATTATTTTCCCACTTTGAATCGTAAATTTAAGGAAGACTTTAATTGTTATTTTAACTGCCATTTCAACTTCGCCTTCTTGTTAGTAGGGGCTATGAAAATATGTCTTAATTCATCCGCCCTACGACTCACGTTACATGAAATTAAAATGTTTCTGACTATGCCCTCTTTAAGTTGCGTGACCCCAAATAAATTATCAGTTTCGTTCTTTGTAATGATTTGTTAAATATAATAAATGACTAAAACGCAGAATTTTTAAAGACAAACATAATTTTCATTTCTTTCTTAGCTTTTTTAAGGTCCCGAAGGGAATCGCATTCACAATTTAAATATTATTGTTATTTTATGTGAGTGAACGAAATTGAAGAGAAATAGAATTTGTCGCGACCCTTCAAGAGCCGAGAATCACATTTGGCTGCTGACTCAAAAAATAAACGTGAACTGAGTCGCTCTGCCACCGACCGCCGCTTGCAGCTCATAAACATTTAACGTTATAACTCGATTATCCGCTAATTACTTGCCTTTAAAACATTATTAAATTGCGTAATCAAAATGGATCCTTTTGTTTATGGTCTCGATCCTTTCAATCATCTATCGCCCATTCAGTCTCGATATCATAATAATAATTGTCCATAATTATATATTCCCTTCAGCCGCGCGCATCGTTTTTATTGTTATTTTATTTATAAAGTAATAATTTTTCATCGGTCGACTCGATCAAGTTTTAAATTTGATTGATCCGATATAAAGATCGATTTAATAATCGAGTGTTCCGCTTTAGCGTTTTGGGTTTTCTTACTTTTTATCGATAAACGTTTTCGTAAGTGCGGTCATATGCTGTTCCTTCTCGGACTCTTTTGATTTATTACTTCTATTTAGGTTTTATTAACTTTTTGTTATTTGTTGTGTTTAGTTTAGCTGTGTTATGAGTATATTCACAGTGTTGTAGTAGTCTGACAAATAAATAGTATTAACTTATTGCACAGAGATGGTAGATATGAATGATTATGATCAGCCAGCAAGTGTGCGCGAGAGACCCACCAGGAGCACCTTTTGTTAGGCGTGGAGTACTCGCAAATCGCGAGATGTCGAGATACGCGCGGGCCGACGCGGCTCCTTAATGGCCAACCCTGGCCAGAGGTAATTTACGTCTCATGTGCAAAACCACTCTTAACTAAAAGCTCACTAAATTACAGCATACATCGGGATTGATTCAAAATTAATCTCACAATCGATGCCTTTAAGATTGAAGCATTTTATTATGGAAATTCTTTCCGATGAATTATTATTGTTAACCATTTTGCATTCCATATAATAAAGAGCAAAGAAGTATTGACGTAAATTCTAAAATATGAGTTAATTAAATTCCTTGTAATAAAATGAGTAGAGGAACGTTTCAATTCGCCGATCACAATTCGAGATAGCTTTCGTGCGATACTTATACCTTTATCCGGGCCCTTATTATAAGCATGCGCGAGCGCAAGTTAACTTGTCTCTGTTATCGTCGAGATTTTTGTACGTCGATACGGTTCGAGGAGCCACTCGGCTACTTGTATGTGTATTTCATTGTAGATCTCTATCGGCACTGTAGATCCTTTTGACGCTGTTTGTTTCTCTTAATTGGCTTATTTCGTATCATTCTAACCATGTAATTGTTATTGTAACGTTTTTTATTTAAACATGCTTAATAAAGACCAATCATTTTGTTTTAACAAATGACAATCGCTTAGATTGCGGCTGAAATAAAAGAGGTTTATTATAAATTAGTGCATGAGTCTACATGAAGGTACAATATCAAAACATTACTATTAACTATTACAGGCAGTATCATATTGGATCTGGAATGATAATTAAAACGCTAACGGATCTATTAAAGCAGACAATACTCAGAGAATTGAACAAGATAGTTGCGGGACCGACTCTGTACCAACTAATAATAATTAAACACCGCAATCAATAACTGATACGCAAATTGGAAATGTAATTTCAGTTCCATGTTTTATGCTATTGAAAATATTGTACTTATTTATTTCTATGTTTATTGAAGTTTGCTTACAAGATAGATTATTTGATTAAAATTATGGCGCCCTGTAAGTCTGTAAACTTACAGGGCGTTCTCACAGTAAAGGAAATTCAGGATCAATGTTTTCTAGTCTAATGCAATACCACACAATTTTTGATCCTTTAAACTTTATATGCCACGAAGAACATTCGAATTTCGAAGATAGAATGAAGAAAAAACGTTAGATATTTCATCACATTTTAAAAGTTAGGTATACCTCAAAGTTAAAGTAACTTCTTAATCAACAACATCGTTATTCTAAATCTAAACACATCCCGTTTCAATAAATAGGTTCAAGAGTCGTTATTACCTTGTGTTATCTCTATCTTGAAACAATGAGGCTTATATCAAATTGAATCTTTCAAGTGTTGCAGCTCCGTAACCGTAGGTGCTAACAACGCGAGTTAATCAGCCTGATCCCCTTACGACCTTCATTAGATAGACGCAGCTTAGGTACCTAATTGAATAAGGGACCAAATTAAACTGAGAGTTTGTGAACATCATGACCTCTTTCTATTCAAATTGAACGGCGACACGGTCCATACGTACACACTACACGTATAGATGTAATCTATGGACGGGCGGGTATTAGAGACCTATCGATGCCCAAGATTACGTAACACTTGATTGAAATACCATATTTTCTAGTGACAATGTTTCTAAAGAATTTGAATTTAAAAATCGAATTCTTAATTTAGGTATGTCGTCTTAGATTTTCATTTGTTTGTCAATGCTAATATAGAAACAAATGAAACGCCGGTTTATTTCACTAGTAAACTTAATTTATACCAAATCACGATTAGCAACATATTACTCTAATCCGGATCAAATACAGCGAAATCCAATAGACATCCTGAACGGAAGTCGTTCCCCCGAACATTTCCGTCAGTTAACATTTAATTGAAAGTTATGCAAATCTCTCAATTGGACTCCTTCACAATAGTACAGGGATTCCGAATGAGTTAATCCGTGTTTATGCTTCTAATCGGCCCCTCGCCGAAGGTCTTGTTGGTGTAGTTCACTGTTAAATTTATACAATGCCTTTTGTACACAATAACCCATTTATTTAACTGGAAATGTAGTTAATGCTTCGATTTTGTGTAATTTTATTAGATAAGTAATGGTTTTGTATGGATGTTAATAATGTTCAACCGTTTGTTGCAGCTGAGTTGAAGATGGACGTGATACGAGAACGAGAGGTGAAGGACAACCTCGAGAGGCAGCTCGTGGATGAACAGAAGATGAGAGGTAAGTGGTCGGCACTAGGCGTAGGACAGTTCGAAGGTTCGGAGGCTCGAGTTTTAAACCACCTTTGTTAACAAAATCTAACGCGTCGTTAACATTGGTCAAGTTGACGAGATGCAAGTTGGAAAATTCAATAGATCACAAATGTTGCTCAAGTCAAATACTATAAATTACTTGTCAATGAAAAGGAAAAAGTAAAGTGAGGAAACGCGATACAGACACGTTTCATTTAGTATAATGTGTGAAAATGTTGTCAAAACATATGTATTGTTTGGCACTGCTCCAAAACATGTCCAAACATTAATAAACAGCTTTCTTTGTCCGTAAAGACCAAAGTCGTATGAACAAATAGAGTGTAATTTCAATGGGTGCCATAAATCTCCGATCGGAGTCTCTCGGTCCGCATTCGCCACAATTAACAAGATATCTCGTTACAAGACCATTGTCTTCTTCCTCGCAACGTTATTTATTTCCAACATTAAAACTATTATGCTCTCGAGTTACTCGCTTGGTGCCTTATGTTGGTCGTTTCCTTTCGTGCCACCGACTCATCGACGCCTTCTATAATTGCGCCACAATATGCTGTGGGTGTTTAATTAATATCATTTTTATATACGTCTATTCACACGTTATAGCACCGCTTGCTATAATCTACTCGTACGATTTTTTGTACTTTCTCAATCACAATGCTGGCACGTCTTATCGTTTTCATCGTTATAGCTGTCAGTATTGATGAGTTTACTGCTCGTTTCTACATTGTAAATAATATGTTTTACACAGCTTGTTTACTTGTATTATGTTTGGCTGCGACTCCACTCGCACTATAAGTCAGCAAGGTCTATGTTGTATTTATATTTTAATTAAAAAAGGTGATAAAATACTAACTTTACTTGATTTACTATTCAAACAATTAAAACCAGCATTTACTAGTATTCGACAAAAACAATGGATATAATAGAACAAGGTCGGGCCTTACGGATATATAGATATTTCATTTTGTTTACATTTATGCCAACGAATTCAAAACGGATGTCTAGGTCAGCTTCGTAAATTAGAAATGTGTTAATTTAATGTTCTTCACGTACACATTTCCAGTCTGGGGAATTAACTACACAATAGAAAAGCAGTTATACATAATTTCAAGTCACACATTTTCGTTACAAAACTGAATTAAAGGTTAATTCATACAATAAGACACCCTTCCTTCACTTATATTGTGTCAGCGAGTTAAAAGAAAACCGTCGAATGGAGGTAACCTTTCAACAAATGTCAGCCGATGTTCGGCGACTCCTTGAGACAAAGGGTTTAATTCTCCACAACGGAATCACGCGCCAAAACCAACTCTAAAACCTCCTTACAAATGTCACATTACACCCAAATTAAAAGATGACAGCAATTTAGCATGTCACAAACAACGTAAAGGCGATGTATTATCGAGGTAGACATTTCTCTTGTGTAAATGTAATATAAATTTAAATGTTAATAAAGGGACGACAGGTCGCAGTGAGGTTGTCGTTGCGTATAATGAAAATAATTATTGCCTCTGAAACATGTGTTATAATTATATGACCGGTAAATGTATAGTATAACATTGTAACAGTTTAGCGTTGCCCGTTTATTGGACTTAATTCTAGCTGAGTACAGTAACAACTAACTTATAAATATACCGGCCATGGGAACGCTAACGCTGTTAATGGATTTTCTAGACTATTTGGCGATCTTCGATCTAGTTTAAAAGCTTTTTGACATCTTTAGCGCTAACATTCCGGTTAACACCTTTAATGTTGACTTTGACTTTATTTTAGACAATAAAAGCCGGTGCAGAGCAATTACGTCGATACTCAGTTCAATAAACAAGTGTAGGAGTTAATGAATAGTTAGTGTATCATGTCTAAACAAACATAAATAGGTATTGAAGTATTTACGCGCAACCGGGTACGTGTATGCAACAAAGAGGGAAATCGGGGTGTCCATACATAATTCACACGGTGAATGAACTCTATTGCGACGTGAGCAATACTGTTAATTGCCAAAAACCAATCATCAGATAGCGTCGAACGCGTCCACGTTGTGAAATACAACTTTAGTTTACAAAAGGCCTCCGTAAACAACGCTTACGGACTGAAACCGATATTATTACTATTCATTTGCATACAATTAACCCTTACCATTTTGTTTCATAGTATAATAATGAAATAGCGAATTTTCCACATATATCTGTTACAACTAAATAAAACGACAATAAGGACACCACTGCAAATGTGAGTTTCATTTTAAAGTCCTAACGTTTAAATCGTAACTGAAAAAGAATTTACTTACTTCAATTTGTTGGTATTTACAATTTATTTCCAATTCTGTGGTAAACTGAGCTTTATTAACAATCAATCAGTTCATCCGATAGTCCGACATTGGCATGAAAATTGGAATAGCCTCGTCTATGCCTAATCAGCGGCCGCGGCCATTCATAATAGGTATTGTATTGAATAGTCCGGTATCGCGTGCATCTAGCGCTTTCGTAATGCACTCCCATTTCAATAGGGATCATATCGGACGCTTTACGATTTGCTTAATTAAAAATCATTTTACCTATAATAACGATACTCTTCGCAAATAACTTCGTAATTTATACTTACGTCTTTTCAACTGAACATCACAAACAATATTTTCCCAATAAAAATAACTTCCAAATTTAAACGGAAAACTGTCAAATCGAATATGAAGTTAACTCAACAGTCGTAGTACTGTAACAAATTGCGCAAGAGATTCATATTGTGTGTGTTACTCAATCATTTTGATTTATTCGTTTATAATTGAGTTGGAGTCGTCGGTAAGGGACACGGGGGCGTCTTCCTTCATTACTAAAGGATAAGTTCAAAGGGAGGAAGAAACTATTCCATAGTTCTCGCCCTATGATTCCGTAGCGTTCCGGTCATGCTTTTGGTAACCTTTTCGATGACTGAAACAGAGACGTATTCAAGGACGAGCGACATGCAAATGTTACTGACATAATTGTGATTTAAAATTGGCAAATTTTCATATTTTTTTACTGTCATTTTTAGAAATCAGGACCCTTTTTTCCTTCTTGCCAAAAAAGGAAAATTATGTTTGTCGGTTTAGAAGATTTTTGGATATAGACATAGATTGTACCTTTGGTCCGGAAATTCCTCCAGGATCTTTTATCCAGAAATTCCTCCGGGAAAGGGCATTACTCTGAGTAAACAGCTGGGAACAGCTAGTGTGATATTATTATAATCAACTAAGCTAATATCCGAATAAAGCAATACAATCTACATCCAAAGATGCAGTGTCGAGTCCGTGGCTGGGCCCCCAAGACCCTATCAACCCGAAGACGCAAAGGAGTCGGTATAATTCTCATTGTGCTTCAAGATTGCGTAATTAAATAACATGTAGGCCGTTACATTACGGCCGTGTTGAAAGGGTGCGCAGTGGAAATGTTGCGCCAATTATGCCTACATTATGTTCGAAATGGAGGGATATTGATGCTGTTCCCCGGCGAAATGTCAATATAATATCATGCCGTGTTATTATTTTGATAATTGTTCGTATGAATGCTTTGATGTTATCGTTTTTTAGGATCAAACGGTGTTTCTGTGTTTGGCGGGTTATGTACCTTTTAGTATTGTTGTGCTAAAGAACGGATAATGCGTGTGACGAAAACATTCTTAGGTTTCAATAGCCGGGGGATATAATTTCTCCTTCAAGTTGAAAAATGTATTATTTACTTTTCTTAAAACAAAAAAACATGTTCTTGATTGAGAGGTAACATTTCATTTATACTTGCCTTCTAAAACAATAACCCATCAAACATCAGACTCATTGTCCCTCATCTAACCACTGCGCTACACCACTAATTCTAAATGCATCGTCATGATTTGAGCGTCATTCCCCCGCACAAACATTATCAGTTGCGGACAGTCCACTGATCAAATTCAAATGAAACCGCTCAACAGGCGTACAATCGTATCAACATACGTCAGTAGTCAGTCTGTCCGTCAGGTCGTCATTCCCTGCCACCCTAATCGTAATTGCATTAGTTCACGTGCACTATTCAATTATTGAGTTACAATATTAGGTTTTGGGCATGTTTTGGGTAATAAACTGAGGAATCAGTGACAGGACATTTGATCGAAGGTGGATTCGATTCGATTCGAATTGTGTAGCTGATGTTCAAATTGGGTTCAAAATTTAAACGGTTTAACGGTGAATTGTTGACACGAACTTTATTTCAATCGTGAGACCATGTAGAAGGCTTTTAGACGATTTAAAATCTCCGATACCAGGATTGGCGATACTAGCCCTTCGAACTTACAAACTTAATGAACTTATATGATTATGTAATTATGGACTTAACATAGGATATCTAATCAAGATAATTATGCATAAGACGATAGTAGAGTGAACAGCAATTACAAATCCAATCTGAACGTAGAACATAATGATGAATATTATGTAGGTCTAGGTATACTCGGTAGGTGCGACGGTATTGTATGCATATTGAAATGTCAAAGTCAACGGTCAGAATATGCAATGGTCGGTCTTAATGGGCACTATCTGTGCTGTCCACTGCGTCTCCCGGAGCAATGCTAGCTATTGTATCAGCCAATCGGAAGCCTGTTATTAAAGGCACTGTCTGTTACAGGCCACTCTATGAATGTTTGAGCCGAATTCACATTCGTCCTCTATAAAGCATTGAGAATATGCTACCTATGTGTTTGGAGTGAAATGGTGTACTGCAAAGTATTGAGTATGCGGTGAGGTAGTTTAATATTCAGACCATCAATCCACAAAAGAATGTTTAATGAACGGTTCATAAAAATACCGGCAATTCCTCCGGAGTCCAGTGGGAAGATCAAAAAATATTCTCTTTACACGATAAATCCTGACCGCGACACGTCGACCTCGCCTCGGATCGGCCAGATACGGCGCCGTGTATGGAATTCAATTATCGACTCCAGTTATACCGAACCATCGGCGATTCTACGCTCCAATCTCGCCACATCTGCTACAAATGACAGTACAACTATTCACTCATCTACAAACTACCTATATCATAGTATATATTTAATATTTAAGCGTCTAAATTACTTAAGAATGCAAGTTCCACTCAAAAATCTGTTTGACAAACCTGCACTTATTGATTCCCAACACGGGCCTGTAATGGAGTTGCGGTGGAAGCTTGACCGATACACAATTATTAGCATTTTTTGCAAGTGCGAGGTCTCAGACAAAGTTATCGGCGCTACGAAAGTTTTCGTGGACGACGCCGGGTAAATATTTACATTGGAACGTTGCTTCGGTGGTTTTATTCTGTTTTTTGCTTGAGGTTCGGCTGTGGCCAGGAAAAAATTGTTTCAATCTGTTCGAGCTTCGTGTTCATTAATACGACTCGTTTTAGGTTTAGCTTCGGCTTTTTATTTGACGCTAATAGCTGACAGCTTGTTTTCTCACATTATTGTGAGTTACTCGTTCTTTTCAGGTGTTAACTAGTAGTAATCTCTGTTGTATTACACTGCACGTTCACAAGTCTAATATCATTAATCTTGGCGTTATTTTTCGTCTCCACGAGGACTGGTGTCGGCTACGTGACACATTTACCGAGTGCGTTTCACCTACATAATTCAGGACGTGTTATCTGTTGGTCAGACTAGGGAAGGGGACTTTACTGTAGTCGTTCGCTCGTACTTGTAACACGTGGTTATTGCCTCTGTTGTATACGAACATATTGTTTCACTCAGATGGAAAGCTGTCATAAAATTGGGAGAGATACTTCGATGTCTTCAATCAATTTGTGTTATTATACATGTAGTTTTTCAAGCGCAGTTATTTTTGCGAACATCATGTAATGAGATGATCTGATACTACGTTCATATACGTTAAAAAGTGCATAAAAAATCTCAAACAATCTAATAACAGGACTGAATCCCAATGTTCCGGTGAAATGAGGCGAAATATGGACTCCAAGAGCGTAAGTAATGCAAGTGATTAGATTTTGCCGACTGGCCAGACCTAACCCACTCGCTTAATATTGAATGCATTCGCTATTATTGAGGGCTGTCCGATATGCAGCGTTAGGAGATACGTTTTTAATATCGAATTTAAGCATGTAATGTCGCACTGCTGGCAACGGCATCTCATCTCTATGAATACAGTACAGTGAGGAAGATAAGGCAATGTAACACTTATAATATCCACGGTGTAATTTAAGATGATAATAAAACACTGCAGGGCGGTGCGTTAAAGAAACATTGAAACTAAAAGACATAACACAATTCTCCCCTAAGTAGAATGCTGTGTCGGACTCATGCCGTCTCACTGAGCCACACAAATTGACTACCTTTTACGAAGAATTCTATGTTGGTCATTCCCTTATCAGGAGTGTGCCTTGAGGCTATTAAAGTTCTTAATTTCTTAGATCCGCTACATTCCACGAGAACATGAACACTAACAGCGCTTTAAAATATTTTAAGAGTAAAAGTAAAACTAACTTGAGAGGATTAATTCAATTTTTCAATGTAAAAGGTCCAATAGTAAATAACGTCATATTGTTTGTTTTGATAATTTAATTTAATAAACGCCGGATAGGCGACATCTGAGTGCAAATTAAAACTGTTCAAACTATGATCAGAAAGGCGTTCGCAATCAAGAAAATAGCTGTCCAGCACACGACGTTTAATTTAACAAGCCATCAACATTCGTAGCGGAATGGGAACCGCGGAGGGTTCCAATGCGAGCAAACTTGTAATTACCACTACTATAATTATAAACTTGTAAAGATACAACATCCATACGGGAACGGCGCTAATCAAGACCCATTCAGATTCATTACACCAAAGAGAAGCTGTAAATATAACGCGCTAATAAAATTTCGCACAACGGCAGAAATAATAATAAAATATTACAAGAGCCCGAGATTTTGTCTAATTAATTTTGTATATACGTTCTGCGGGGGCTACAATGTCTTGGGAGTAACATACAATGAGTCCGGAAAACCGAACGCGAGGTAACAAGATCCACGAACAAGCTAAATTAGAATTTATGATTGTATGTGAAATTGTTAGAACGGGTTTCAATGTGTATAATGTATTCCTGTAATAAGGAGTTGAAACGAACTTTACAGAGAATCTGCCGAAATACATAATGAACTTTGTAATTAGTAGGTATGTGTTCTGTATTGTCTGCGGGGAACTTTTGTTGATCTTGAGCAAAAGCATTCCCTACAAATATTGATACGTTCGAGATTAACTTCGCGGAACAGGATATAACATGTACGATCCCAATCAAATGAAAACAGTTGGCATGTTTGGAGGTACGAGTATTGAGGACAGTAGTCGCCCGGGACCGGCTGTGATGGAAGTAGAGCCGAGAAGTGTGTAGACGTGGTCGTGTCGATTTAACACGATCGAATTGTCGATTACTTCAATCCACTGAACGCGCCATATGCCCAACGTATCATATTCGTAATATGATACCTCAGATTTTACCTAGAAACCGCTTATTATTATAGCCTCATATTAGGTATACTTATTCTGTAATTAAATTACTTTCATTAAACAGCAAAAGTAAGCTTTTATTTCATGAATAGTCATGGTTGTACGCTCATGCAATAAACTGGAAACATTCGTAAACTAAGTATAAACTTTGTATAATAACATTCTGTTGTTGGAATATGGCATATACAGTGGGTACAAACGAATAAGTTAAGCAAAATTTAAGGCAGTATACACAAATTGCCCATCGGAGCGTTGGAACTATTGAGGCGGAGTTGCGTGTTAGCGCCGGACCACTGGGAGTTAGAACTGTGTACAAAAGTGGCGGTGGTCGGCGACACCCGTGACTCACCGGCGACCACCGGCCACCGACCACCGGCCACTGTACCGTGCCACACGACCCGCCGCCTCCACCCGAATACTTGCGACAACTTTTAATGACGTTTATGTCTCATTCAACTCGACCTGTTTAATGTTTTAATTTAATCCAAAACAATAAGCATCTTTGGTACCTCACAACAATTAGCCGCGTTGCCCGGCGCCCGGCATCCCCGACCGACTCCTCTCGACAGAGCGGGAACATCTCAAGGAATTATAATTATCAAGAAAGCGCCTAAGTCGCGTTTTAATTATAGAAACAAACAAAAACAGCTATCTCCGATGTCTTAGCAAAGTTCGAGAATGAGTCAAGAGTTTAATTCTCTCAGTCTTTGTTGTCGATTTCCCTGTAATGGGAAGGGGTGAAGTTACCAGTTTACGGTCAAAAAGAATTTACGCATTCGCTTCGGTTTATCTTTTTCACATGCAATAAATTAATTTAGAACTTAAAAGCATTGGTTTTCATACGGTTTTAATAACGTTGCTGTCGCAAGGGACATGGGAAATTCAATAATAATTGAACTTGTGCCCAGCAGACCGCATCCGGTGTCTCGAGGAAATCGCTTATTGATCTTAAATTTTACTTCACCGGGAATATTGTGACTGGGGTCGGACATGGAGATTTATAGCTTTAACAGACAGGGAATAATAGTTGTTGTGGTATTAGACATGTATATTATCTGTATCATCGTTAAATATATTAAATCCAAACATACGTTAGCATAACAGTTCAGCCTGCAAGATTCCAATACAGGAGAAAAGTTTATTCAGTAAAAAGTGTACTCTCGTTGTAGTGCTAAGAACGGTCACATGGCTACACAAATTGTGTTCAATCTGCGAAGCTTTCGTTTCAACAGACATGAATCGAGTAATAAAATAACTCGATTGTAGCTTTGTCGATTGCGGCTTAATAAATTGTTTACATTCGCCAAGTGCGATCATTAAGATTGTTTAGAACGACCACACACAACAGCAGGCATTGCCGAAGCCATACGTTGATTTGATTGCAGGATATCGTATTCTTGTTAATAATATCATATTTTACTGCTATATTTGTGCTAAAAAGCTTCCTTGTGTTAAGTGTGTTTGTTTATTGTGTGTCTTGTTCACATGAGTGTAGTGTTTGTGACTTAATGTCAATATACGGACACAATAACAGTTTGATACAGAAAAGTAAAACAATGACGTGCTTTTAACGTCTTGGGGTCTCTCATATAACATCTCTTATATCTAGATATAACAAGTGATCATCCATAACAATAAAAACAGTTTTATTACACAAGACTGGAAAACCCAAATTTTTCTATCACTTTTTAATTGAGCCTGAAGTTGCGAATTCTAGCCGCAATGTAGGCAATAAATCGCTGTGCAGTAATTTAAATCGTTTGTTTATCTCATCCAGACTTTATTAGCGTGTTCTTATTACTGATGCAATGTTTATTTGAATGCTCTAAACTACTCAACATCACTCACTACGTTACGATACGTTTCACTATAATTACCTAAACAACTTTTCTCGGTAGGCTATGGCATGGACTAAACCAAAGCGGAGATGATATTTTATCTGGTTTTACAACAACCAATAGAATGTCGTTATTCAAACACCTATGATACTAGATCATAATTCTATTGGTAGATTCAAAAATACCATTCAGTATTCTAACCGTTTAGATCGAGTCCGGGCCTTACGCGCGTATTCTAAAATGCAATTTTATGCCGTTGAAATATGAAGAGCGTATAATTAGATTTTTTCGGGTTCCAGACAATATTTCGACGAAAATGAATTATCTCCTGCCCTTTCAATATGAGTGCCATGTGATGTATGTAACTGGACATAATCAAATGACGCGGCCTGAAATTGATTTGCGAATATTCCGGTATATTCCATTCCATTTTCACAATAAATTGTACTTTTATGTACTCGTGTTCACTTAGGGTCTATTTTAACATCCAACGGAAATTTATAACTCTTTTATATTTTTAACTATAATAGGTATAATGATAACTTTTAGTTATTCATCAATATACGCACAGTGATTGCAAAATCAGCTCTAATTTATTATTTCTATCATGAAAATTTCTTCTCTCAAAATACAAGAAAAATACAAAAGACACATTCTCGTAAAGTTAAATAAAATACCTTACGTTTACGTTTGAAGAGGTTAAAAATTGTCTGATAAATTAATATAGTTTTAAGTACGGTGATGGTTGATTAGTTGTCGCACGCGCCATTTAATTCAATACGAATGTTACCGGCCGCCGGCACCTGTTAGTCGAGTACGAATGCTCCGGACACACGCTCCCGGTTGGTGTCCCGGCGAGGGTGAGTCCGCGCCCCATCGCGAACCTTTTATTTTGTCTCACTTGACTCAATCGAGAGCGATTTTTGAGCGTGAATGGGCAGCCTTCGTAATTTGCCACTGACAGCTCGAAATGTGCATTGAAAGCTATAAAAGGTTCGGGGCAAACTCAATCACAGCGTTGCTCTTTATTGTTTTCGTCAAATAAAACGGAAAATTGTATAATGAAACATAAACAACATGCTTTCTGATTTACTTTATGTGCCAGACCGTTCGGATCAACAATAGAACAAAGCGAGCTAAAACAAATAATTGTGCCGGTATGCCTTCAAGAACTTTCAAAAGATAGTTTAAATCTGCGCGTCTTCGCGGTATCGCTGTGTGAATCCATTTAAGTTTCATGGACAAAGTTTACGTTAGCAATATTCCGTAACAAGAGTTTGCAGAATCTTAGCGGACCATTTGAGCAGTGCCCCTCACGAATAGTTGTTAGACAATAAATTATTTAATAACCCTCTCGGTCGAGACCGACCGTGCACTTAATCAGGGAATACATTCGATGGAATCACCTCTTTGGAAACAATTAATATTGTGCTTATTGGGGTTCATGCATTTACATGGTATCTTTGATGTAATTAATAGATTTTATGGACTAATACATTCGAATCATCACATAAATTTAGCCGGGTACTACACTATGAGGGCTCGAATCGAAACAATGTTTTCATTTTATGACGTATCAAGTTATCCCAAAGGATTGGTATACCGATTGTTAGAAGGTGTTCTCGTGAATCCTGTGAAGTTGTCTAATTCCTGTAAGGTTTTGTGTTTCAAAGTCAGTGCTCATCTGTAATTATTCATCCCAACTGACCGACCCGAGGTGACCGGTATCGGGTTATTGCCAAGTAGTTGGTAACTTAGAAATACGAGTCAGCTTACCAAAAGGATCGCTTTAACATTGTGATTTATGTTGATGATGTGTGTGTCGACATTTTCACAAGTAATTACGATACAATGCTTTCGTTCATATTGTCTGGTCGAACAATTTTGACATAATATTTGGAATTTGGGCTTTACTCGTTTTCTGTTAGTTAGTTTGGTCCGATCGTCTTACTTGAATCAGCAGTCCGTATTCGCATTAAGTCTCATATTTTATGACAATGGACATGTTAAGCAACAATATCCTCAGAAGATGTAGTTGATGAATGGAAACTTTATGAGAAGTGTTAAGTTAGTCCAGATCAAATGACGAGAGATGCTTGAAAGCAACTTGTAGCGTATAGAAGTAGCTTCTGATACTCTTGGCGAACTCAACCTTACTTTATACGTCTTCTGTGGGCTTTAGTTGGAACGAATAGTTTTGTGAGATATCAGTCTTTGAAACGTTCCTTACATTCACATATTACAATTTTAATACTTTTCTAGTCCTGTAACACATAGGCTCTATCAATATAAAAACAATTATCTTCATAAAATCGTTGGGGTGTACAAATAAGTGAGTAATCATTCACAGACAGGATCAAAAATAAATCACAGAACTTTTAATTTTCTCTCTAACAAAATACAAAAGGGGTGGCCCATTTGATGTCCAGGGTCGACGAAGTTCGAACGCTTTATTACTGTGTCCGGCTTTAAGTGGGTGTAAAGTTTCAACACCCTTTGATTTACTTGCTGTGCGGGGAATAGGTGTGCGATGAACGGACCGAATTTGTTTGAACTTTGTCTTTTTATTCTCTTTCTGGCTTTTATTGCACCTTTGTTTGATTTCATTTGTTTGACTCGACTGTAAACACCGACGCCCGGCTACCTATAATAATTGAAAACGATCATATTATTTAAATCTAAATTACCCCAATAATGTCCCTGAGGGATTAGAGACAATGCTAACCGCATAATGGACGCCGCAATTATTACGCTAATACCTTAAAGGACCACTTTAATCCCCTAATCGGAAGCCAAACTAACGTGGCGCCGTCCCGCATAGAAATATCTTAAATTGGCAACACGGTCCGGCGGGCCGACCATAAAACATCTTAATGAGTACAGCCAGCAGCTGCGGAGCCCCATATTGCCGGTCTCATATCCATGCAAACTACCCACCGACGACGTCTTAGCGGCCTTACTTTCCTCCTCCTTGTTTACAAGTCGACAACTAATTTGATGCAATATGTGCATAGGACAACATTATGGGCGCTATCTCCGCCGTGCGTGTCTTGCATACATTTGCTCCTAGCTCACCGCAACATCACTGCGGAACAACCTGACCCTTAAACTAACCCTCTTATATTCAAATTCAACCCGGTCCGGCCATTTGGACACGGATTTGTTATAAGATTAAAGGAAGATTTCACTTGCGAAACAATATGGCAGACGATTTACATATTTCGTTTCCTTATTAGTTTCGGGATATTTGTTTTGGGGCCGTCGAATTTACATCCACTGACCGATTAAATGGCCCTTAGGCGTCTTTAATGGGGGTACCGCGTGGTCGTTGTTGGCCTTAGCAAATGTGTGCTTATGCGTAATTGAATATTTTATGAGACAGAGTAAATTTAGTGTGGAAAGTTTATTGATTTCCTAAGAACATTCGTAGCTACATGCAAAGTCCGCGCGAGCCAATTTTACGTACACGTCGAAACATTACATCCATTTCGTGTTTGCAGAGTCAACATGCGCTTTCACATCTAGCCTTTTCAGTTTGCTCGTGTGTTTATCGTTTGCATTTATCTGTTGACTGTTTTTATTCCGCGGTTGACATTTACCCTCTGTTTCAACAAGCTCAGCATTTAACCGTTGAGTTTCTTTCATTCGCTGTACGAGTACGAGTTACATTACCTCTATTCAGGCGGAGATAGCTTCACTTAGTTTCCTTTTTCAGTGGAGGCAGGTTAATTTCTGCATCTTTATTATTCGAGTGGCCGGTGTGTATGGGAATAGTGTAGTCTGTCTGGTAGCGTAGATTGTGTGGCGGAAAGCAAACTTGAATTGTTGGGTCGTCGCCACATGGAGGTAATGAACGCACGGGTGGGACTCTGGAGCTGGAGGCGTCTGGTTGGCGCGGGCCGGGGGCCGGGGCGGGGGCGGCGAGAGGGGGATGCAGCGCGCCCTGTATGCACAGCGCCGCTTCCGCATTCGTTAATGCAAAAGCGAGCACAGACTTCAGGTGTACATTTTCAGCGCTTGTGTGCTTTATACTTGACGTTAAGGCGTGCGTCTTTGTGCAATACTGAGCCTTAATTATTATTACATTTCATCTTACCCACGCTTCAATAGATACGCTTTTAAGATCTACCTGTCTGGATAATGTGCTTTATCTCTCCTTTAATATTTAGGTACTTCATTTCAATGCTAATCTCATTCGATTATATTGAGTACAATCTTAACTAGAATTCCAAAGAATGCCTTTTATCTTCTCCATTAGGTTTATTTGTTACGTTTTCATTCCACCGACAGTCCGCACAAAACACACAAAACGAATAAACGGAGGCTTTACAATTCATTATTGCATTCATTCATTTCGGCTTCATTAAAATCGCATTAGGATTAATTTTTCTCGTCCCCGTTTTAATTCGAAGTTTGCTCGGGGGATCCGCTGGCCGTTCTGCAATCATCTATTGTCAATATTTGTTGTTTTTATCTACCTGCGGCTGTTATGACTACGATATTAGCTATGAAGTTGAGGGCTGGCTATTTCTTCCATTAATTCCAATCGTGATATTTGATAAATTTCTCTAATAGAATATTAAGTAATAATAAGCTGACGAAGCCTCACGATACATTTGCACGCGATACGACCCCTGCCAACGAATATCTACAAAATTATTAATTCAGCCATATTAACGTGAGGTGTCGAGTTACGACCACACCGATGTCGCAGGAAGCATGGCCCGATGAGCCAATCCAACGAAAATAATACATCATTCGATACACAACTGTATCGATTTTTTACTAAGAATCGATTCCTTTTTATTTCATCTGTCAGACTAATCTTCCCTGGAGACTATCCGATCATATTACCGGAGACGGTGTTATGACCTGATTCCAGAAGCATTTTTAATTTGATATAAATAATAATAAGTATTACGTTTCACTACTTGTCACTCTGTTCTTACGAGGTAACCTTGAAGCGCCGGTACTAGGCATACATAAAGAGGTTGATTAGGTTTTATTTCTTATGCATTTCTTTTTCATAAGTTTCGAAATGCCCGAAATGAGCGTAGTAGTGCCGGGGGCCGGCAATATCGAGACTCGGACATTTCACGGTCCGTAAGTTCAGCCGTATCGATACGGATATAATAACCAGTGGAATGGTAACTATAAAGAGAGATTGTATTTTTTACTAACGTCGTAAGAAGTCGGAATGTCCGACCGGCCCTTTGATCGTCATGATAAAACTGCTCGCGATCTTTTTCTTTCTTTTTCATAAAAATTTTCTCCGTGCACCTTTATTGATATTTTGTTGCTTTTACCGTTATGAAACATCGAATAAATATATTTGCTGCGTCCACATTGAGAAGAAAATATAAAGTGTTTTATCACCAAAGGTCATTCGCAGCTCGTAACTTAACTTCCCCACTTGTCTGACAAAAACAATAATCCGGTACAATTTTGAGGAAAATGTTTATCTCGAAAAGCACCCGCTCCATAAATAGTGTTGTCGGCTAACTAAAACAGAGGAAACAGATAAAAAGTCAACGCTTGGGGAGCGAGCGGACTCGCGCCCTTGGTATGGACATTTTGACAAATGTCAAGCGAATATATTTGGAAAAAAATACAAGTTTTGGAGCCAAAAATATTATGATCCCGATATACGGACCATAATATTGTGTTTGTTGCAAAATCCGAGAAAATATTGAGAAGAAATCAAACATTAAATTCTTAATAATGCTATGATAGATGATAGCACACGAGTACTATTCGTATTCGTTATCAACTGTCAATAGCAAAGCGATCCCTATCGGAGCCACATCTCGGCAAACATGCGTTCCATTGACGACCCATCTTATCAGAAAAACATTATTTCATACACATCTATCGGAAAGCCGTTTGAACTGTGTCTGATTTTATTCTAGGCAATTTATTTTCAATAAAGAACTATAAAAAGACTTATCTAAATCGTTCGCCGCCACTGGGAGGGGTGCAGCTGTCATAAATGTCGATTCTTATTTACGTTGTATTGCACTATTGGGAAAAGTATGGCGTCTTATTATGAACTACACTCAATGGAGTATGCAAAGCATTTCAAATAAATGGCCTCATGAACCTCCATAAAGAAATTTAAATATTTTTTAAACGTTTATATTTACAAACCAAAATAAACCGCACAAACTTGTTACAGAATAGGATTTACCATATAAAATTACAGTATAACGCAGATTCCAATTTGAATTTGTAGCAACCTACTCGCACAACCGACTCATTTACATGTTATTCGGGCAACAAACCCTTGGGGACCGTATCAACCATTTATGAGTTAAAAAGTATTAAAGAAAAGAAAACTCGATAGATATAAAAGATACGTAGGTATAATAACCGAAGAAAGAAGCCGCGTGCAAGGAAACGGCTCGCGGCGAATAAGGCCCGCGGAAAGCGGTATTGTTCCGCGACTTTTAAAAATGGAACAAAATGAACGAGGGGAAGGAAATCGGATGAAAATATGAAAAGAATACACGTTATACGTAAAAGTGAAACGAAACGTCGGAGATCGGGTCTCCGCCGCGGCGGTCCGCAAATATAATTTGCATAGTCAAGTAGCCAAAGTTTTGTCTGCAACGGATGTTCACTGCCATATTCGCCGGTTGCTTTGTAACCGCACTCTCGTTTTGTATCGGCCTCGGTTTTTATTGCATTTTTTCCCCTTTGAATGGATTCCTTCAATATTTCGGTGGTTCGTTTTTATTCATACGCTCGGTCATCGAATTGTTTCGCTTCACATCGTGTTCTTTGTTGAGTTCTATTAATCAATACTATCTACGTGTTGTGTTTATTTTATAGTCGCTGTACTTATTTCTATCATAAATATGAATATTATAATATTCATTGAACTTAAGCTAAGCCTCTCTCTACAGGGCTAAGGACTGAAGCAATTATAACCTAAAATCTTCTAGTTTGAAGTCTCGGCGTTAGAAAATGAAGTCAGATATATGAATAGATTAATTATAAAAAGTTCTTAAACATTAAGGAAAATAAAACAATAGAAAAGATTACCTACATAAAGCTATTCAGCTATCAGAATTAGAGTCATCATCGACAAAGGCGGTAACAAAAGATTAAAAAACTTTTTTGTTAAGCCAGCACCAAATGAAATAATCAATTGAGATTTATTACGATTCATCGTCTGTCGAGTTATGAATGAGGAAGCAATAGGTTCGGATTATGAGAACAAAGAGGAGCCGACGGTCTATAGACAAATATTGACTTGTAGAAACAATATGCAATGAGAAGCGTCGGTGCCTGCGCCTCTCGGGTCTCGGGTCTCGAATCTCGGCCGACTACAAGACGCGTGGGAAGACTTTGAGTGACGGCTCGGATACGACTCCGGCTGTCCGCGCCCAACCCTAAACCTGATCTCATTTAAAATAATTATAATCACTAGAACATTAACGCGTTGATAAACAAGAGAGATGAAAAGATCCTAAAATAAGCTCCAGTCGAGTGCAAAACCGTTTTAAAGAGGTGTTAAATCGAATCGATATACGGACTCGATGGTCCGACGAATTTTCCACTGAACGGACATTTGGACGCACACCTTTGTATTGCCGAGAAATTAAGTGAAAAAGGACCTTTCTATCCTAATTTTGTTAACAAAGTAATTATGTATGGTCACGTATATAATATTTGATTTTAGGGTACCGTCTCTGAAGTTTATTTTGAAGTGTGCTCGGGATGAGTTATTGGTCTAAAACAATACGGGATGGCAATAAAAAGGTGGATTCAGTATCGCGGCGTCATTACCGGTGGTGTCGGAGGTCGGCCGATGACAAATGATGCGTAGGAGTCGATCACTAGCGGACCTCGCCGCGCGCTCGCTCATTACCAACATTAATTACTAGCTTGTATTAACGAGAATATTCGCATACCTTTTGTTTTTACTACTTTTTAATACATTTCTATCTCCTATACTCGTATATGCAACACATGATAATATATTTGGAATAAATGCTATTAGTTACGTCGAAAGCGACATGAACATAAAGTTTTATGTACAATAATCTTGCGACCAATGTTCTTAAAGTTATTTTTTCATTGTAGCCGTGTTGAGCTCATCATTATGGCTTCAAGTACAGCCTCCAGGGGCACTCTACACGTGAACCGACTCAATCATTCGTCAATCAAATTTTCGAAAGAAAAAGATAGAATTATTATGAATCGAATAAGTGAGAAAGAGAAATTTATCGGATGCATGATCGAACGATCATTGATGTTTAAATGCCAAATCAAAATGGTTGGATCCATCATAATGTTGTGAGATACAGAAAAGCCAGTTTTGTCATAAGAGTAAGGGAGACAGGTGTAATTTGATTTTCAGGTTTGATCGAATGACGTATCTGCGAGTAGGTATGGCGCGGCCGGCGCGGCGCGGGCGCGGGCGCGGGCGCGCTCACAACCGTTTATCTTGAATTTTGTTTTGCTCTGCGTGCAGCATTCAATGTAATTGTTGTTTCGATACGGTACAACTTGGAGCGATTTCACCGCCTTTTATAAATATTAATGCAGACAAAACTGTTAGATAATAATAATAGTTTTTATGTTTACCTAATAGGTACCTATAATTATCTTGAAACACTATAATCAATGAAACGCTAGACTTGGATGAGTACTGAAAGTTATTTCTTGGCTAAATTTGTGATATTGTTGCAGTTATGTACCAGAAGCGGCTAAAGAAAGAAAGAAAACAGCGGCAAATGATACAAGAACAACTTGAATCAGAGCTGAAGAGGCGACAGAAAATAGAAGAAGCATTGAAGCAGTCCGGGGCGCCCGCTGAGATACTCAGAATCGTCACTGGTTAGTATTGAAATCTAGAAATATAAGTGTAAAGGCCTCCCAGCTCACTGAAGACGTCAGTGCAGAAGGAAGATTAAGCAAATCCTTTTTTAAATTGGATGCTTCGTTCTATCCCGAAAGTGAACTCCGGACCTCGGTCTTGGTAGGTGTAAATCTAAACCTTAAAACTATAGAGATAAACAACTTGAAAACTTTGAAGATTAAGTATAAATTTAGCATATCCTAAATCTGATCAAAATTGTCAATGGCACCGCTTATCATACTCGAACAAGTTTCAACATACAAGTGCCTCTGACATGTTAACTTACCTTCTGTCAAACTATCTGTTAAGATATTTCCAATATACACTTATATCTTTGCCTGTACACAAATGAAGCTCACCTTTAACATGGTCGACATAAGATTGATTCTTGATTGCTCACGCGGGTGATTTATGACATTATTAGCCGGGTTGTGTGTATGTAGTGCGTGACGTAAGAAGGGGGTTGCGCTGGTGAAGGCTTGTACTAATCTCCGTGTCAGGAAATCGTTTCGCAGACCATTTGAAACGGGGGTTGCTGAGCTAACACGCATTCGAGTTGAATTTCCTTGGTTAATCGCTGTTTACTACACTTATTGGCTGTCCATTTGACTGAGTAATGGATGTTAAGGGATTATTCTTATAATTACTTGGCGCTTTTCATACCTACCTACGTACGAGTACAAGGAGTTAATCTTCTGTGTTAAATTGTTAACTACATTACTTGAAATAGAGAACTTCTTCATTCTTAATTATTTGGATAGATATAAGACATTTCAACAAATTGATGAAAAATGATGATCTACAGAGAACTTATCGTCGCCAGCTCAAGAGGCGCGGGCGGAGCGCGAGAACGGGTCGGAGAGCAAGCCCCCCAGCGCGGAGCCCCCGGCCGCCTCGCCCCCCTTCCAGCGGGAACCCCCCAGGACCCCGGAGAAGCCCCAGTGGAACTACCCGCCCCCACCTGTGGACATCATGAGTGGGGGGGCCGCTTTCTGGCAAAACTATTCTGGTAAGTTGATTTTTGACATTTGATTAAAAGTTGTTGGTCTTATAAAAGCACAGATAAATAAACATGGGCACAACTGGCACCGCCTTAACGTCAGATGGAATCTATTTTGATACTAAAATTCTGATATAACTGCATTGCATCTGCACCATGAAGAATTAAATATTTATTGAAAATATCTCCAAACTAATTTAAAGTTTCACCGACAAATGTAAAGTATTCATAAATCCACGTTATTGAATTCTCGACTGCAGACTGGTCCTGTCGACAATGTATGTTTTTCATCAAATGTAAAAGGGTCCGTGTGGGAGACGGAAAAATTCGATGAAATGAAATTTATACTCATCATATTGCATGCCTTGCGTATTGAGAATTCAAAGAATTTAAAAAGCACAACGATACACGCCTCCCGATACGTATTGTGATTTTAGGGGCGCTTAGATTCGACTCCCTCATCATAACAATATTAATGTCTCCCTCTTCATGTTCTGTTGTGCTCCACTACTTAAATATTTCAATTAAAACGAGAAAACATATTTAACACTTAGTTTTATAAAAGCAGACACATTATCTCTGATTCTATAGATGGATAGATAGAATACATGTTATATTGCTTATTATACAAAATAACAAAAAATATAATAATAATAATAAATGTTTTATTCAAATAAACCAAACAAAAGAATTGAATACACAAGGTGCTTAAACTAGGGTATGGAATGGAATTAAGGAAGAAGCTCTGACTCCGAAACTAGTATAAACTGTAATATCGAAGTCAGTATATGAGTAAGGATACATAATACAACTTGACAAAAAGTACAAAAGTTTCGGTAACAGGAAGGTAAAAAGCGCACGGCGGCATGCACGTATCGGTAAATCAAAACCGTAGTTTTTTTCATTCATATCCGCTTTGTGGAAAGCCCAGAAATTTCATTAAAAATGCACTGGCTTCGGTGGTTACCTATTGTGCGGACCTCCCGCCTTGTACGTACATAGATACTTGACGGATATCAGTTCTTCATATTGATCATGCTTTATCTTTCTGCGCTCAGTCAAGGGTTTGATAGGTTTTCAACTTTTGAGACTTTCGCAGGGAATCCTTTTTGACGCAATTTAGAAAGCTTCCAAAAGGTAGACGTTCCAATGCTATTTCCATATTTCTTAATGATTATGCTACCGTAACCGTCACAAGTGCATAATGCATAAATCGGAATAAAACAGATTATCAGCTGTCATTTACAAGTACAAGTAACATTTAAACGAATTAATTCATGATAACAGGGGTAAGGATAATAGCGGCAAAGTCAGTAGCAGCGAAACATTGATATGGATTTAATAATTTCCTGTTTAGTCGACGAGTGGTATTTGCCAACGAGTGCTTTTCAAGCAGAAATTGCAACTAATTTAAGTGTTGCTCCACCCCAGTCCCAGGGCACGCGAACACGCAACTTTGCTTTCTACACAAATTGACAAATATAATTTTAATGTAATTGTTTTAATACACTTGAGAATAACACGGTGTGCATTTAGTTAGAAAAGTATTAGTGATTGCCATTGTAAATGGTTCATTGAATTAACTGAGGACGGAGACAAAATAGCAAAGATGATTTCTCTTCAAAAATATTGTATATCAAGATATAAAGTTACAAAGCTTAAGAAAAAATACAAGAGGGTTGTAAATATAAAAAAGGTTGGTAACAGAAAAACAAAAATTAAAACTTGGGAGCCTTTCATCAACTTTCTTCAGTGCCTTCGGTAAAAGAAGAAAACATATTTTATTATTCGTAAATTAGAAAACTTTTTTCTACGTGTTTTTTATGAGAAACGAGATGAGTCAAACAGAGAGCGTATAATTATTGCGAAATGTTTTCATTAGCTTTTCATAGTGCTCGAAATAGGTCAAACACATAAATATCTCGGAGCAATTATTGACGAAAGTGGGTCTGTCGGCGATCAATCAACTGGTTTACATTATATTAACATTAGCTTCAATAGTGTTTAGGAACATTAACAGCTTTATATCGATGGCTTAATTATATTAGACAAGCCTATTTGCCTTACTTCACACACTGTCTTCCTTATCATTTATTTGAATGAAAGAGGTACTCACGGCTCCTAAGCATAAGTACCTACTAATAATGTCACCTACATTATTCAATATGGCAACTTCTTTGTATTTTGCATCTTTTTAAACAAAGTTGTTCATACAAACAATGTCAAATTACAAATTCGAGTAGTAGAGTTCATAATAGGGATAAACCATCCGTTGTAACAGAAGTAATATAAAGTTGAAAAATTAATAAAGAGGAAACTTCTTCATACTTTTTAGGTGAGCTTGTAAAATGAATGGAAATAAAATTGTACAACACAGGTGCGCCCGAAACCTTTGACGATATTAACTTTTTTGTTTATGCTTTAACGCAGCCGCATCCAACTGAGTGTTTTCATATACCTACACTACCCAATATTATTGAAATTGACTTTTAAAATAAAATTATGGAAGAATTTTTTGAACACAAATTATTTACAAGCTCAACTTTTTCAGCACTCCAGTGATGTGCTTTTTATTTCATAGAAAGGCTAACGAAACAGGTAGCCGGTTTTTATTTAAAGTAAATTGAATTGACTCGAACGGATAACTAAAAAATCAATCCAATCAGACGAATTGGTCACGCTGAGGGAACACTTTGGGCTAGTTGTCGGTTGTGTGCGAACGGGTCATGTCTCTGTTCTACGTTTCCCCGACGAGATGAATCTCTACTCTCGACCCGGTGATCCGTTGAAACACCCCCTCTGTCCACAACCTTCTCAAATTACCACCAAAAGAATTAATCAACTCTTTTTCATGAAGTTTGCAACAGTAATTATTTTCACCCACTAACGAACAAAGGTGTCGATTGCGCCAAAAAAATTAAAAAATAACGAGAAGACGATACTTGTCATAATGTCGAGCTTTTTAACAAAAAAATTATTATTATTTTCTTGTCTAAATTATATTTTAATGAAGGACTTTCAAGGATCATGACTAACTCGGGACTTTATTTGTTATGGTAATACTAGGAAATAATGTTATCAAATAGAATTCGTTTAGCCTTGATTTGTAAATCAGTATCTCGTGGTGTGGTGGTATTGTTACCAACAAGTGCCGACACCTGACAACTCAACGAGCCTGCGGTACTCAATCGACGCCAGCTACTTTACTGCTTAATCATTTCACGTTCTCGAGGTCCTTTTTTGTCATTCGATGACCATTTGATTAAATCGAAATAACTAAATCGTTTCTGTTCTTTTTGCAGTACGTTTGTGAAAGTGATTCTTATTGTTGTTACCCAAAGTAAAACAAAATAAACATTTCTCGGCTCCGAAATCTTTCCTATAGTATGTATTATTAACTCGCTCTTAATACGAAATTGAGAAAGAAAAGATTAAAGAACAACTTTTTATCAAGCTAAGCGCTCAACCATTACAGTTGTTTCAAAGAACAAATAGATTATGACTCTCAAAGGAACCGGCAATTCTGTTTTAGAAGCGGCAAATGCAAAAATATTACGTATTCAAACAGACCTAATGGGACATTTAGGGGTGGCAGCGAAGTGAAACGGCAAAGGCCGAAGCTTTTAAGTGTATAATATTTAATTGTGACGCCCTAGGCGGATAATCTCGCCCGGGATAATAGGTTTCTGTTTCGGAACAACCCTCCGCGGTGACACTTGTGTCGCGCCCTGGAGCTAGACTACACTCCGACAAATCAGATTATAATCGAGTTTTTCTTACTGATGAGTACTTTGAATAAGATCTGCTATTTTAATCTGTATCGCGCCAATATTATATAAGTTGTATTAACAAAATCAACTTGATGGTTCTTCGTCATAAATTTGAATACTGAAAGCATAAATTGTAAATGAATCGGGATGAGAAATTGAATTCCCCGTTGAGAGAATGTTCCATCAAAGTAAGCAAAAAACGCGATTCCGTTTATATCTTTTATATCTCGTAAATTGCAGGAGGCGGTAAGCGTTGCATGAAATTGAATAAGCATATTTCGTAAAACGTCGACGTTTTCGGAGACAATTGCCTTACCTCACCTACTCCTGACTACGTCTTCACGAACTTTGTCAATTTACCTAAAATCTTATTAGAGTGTGCTCGAGACGTGTTAAAATTTTTATTTGTTCGCTATTGCCGTCTGCAGACGTACTCTACCCGAACAGTTTTTAAATTAAACTGTTACTCTAATAACTTTAAAAGTAGACGTAGATACATTAACAGTGAACAACCCTTCTAGGAGATATTTAATTAAGCCCGGAATATTGCGAGTGATACGTTTTTGAGAGGCAATATTGAATATTAAATTACCATGTTACATACGTATGTGAAGTCCGTTTGATGTGATTCCGCTTTTCCCCAATACGTAAATGACATTTTCCGGGGCGGATGATGATAGCGGAGTACTTGCACTTTGTGACAATGGTTCGGTTAATTTAATGAAGGTGGAACTTTGTAGCGTGAACTAAAATAAGTTGTGGAGGTGGCTGTGGGAAGTGTGACTGACGGGTGATGTTGTTTGTCCACAGAATCGCTGGCGCAGGAGCTGGAGATGGAGCGCAAGTCGCGCCAGCAGGCCATGGAGCACGACGTGAAGAGCCCGCTGTCGGAGCGCGCCGCCTACTACAAGAACTCGGTGCTGTTCAGCTCGGCCACTTAGCTGACGCACCTCGGGGCCTCCGAGTACCCCGAACACCAAGACTACGAGAAAGAAGCCGACGACACAAGAAAACCTCTCATCAGTGTTAAACCCGAGTTCCGGGAAAAGTAAATCCCAAAGATTGGACATTTCAATGGACGGCCGTCGGCAGTGCAGTGACGTCACGATACGAATGTTATGATAAATCTTTGCCGCAGATCTCAATGAATTGTATTTCGAACTGTTGAGATTTAACCTGTAAATATTGTTACTCGAAGTAAGGACGGAGATTTCGTCGAACGAACGAAGTCGATGTGGATTCTTCCATAGCAAAATTTGTAAATATTCCTCTATTATTATTATTACTAGATTGTAAGTCAATACGGTTTTATCGACGATTCGAGTTATTTATACTTGGAATATTTATCTTTTGAAGAGTACCTTTACTTTTATCGTTACATGCCATATTTATATTTTAAGTGTCAATCAATATCCTATGTGAAGTGCATTACTGTTGCCGTTTTATTTTGTCGGAACGTATACTACGCGTACGGGCCGCTGTGCTGGGCCCTGCTACTACAAACATATCATGTTGAACGTTCTAAAGTTCCAAGATCGATTGAGACAATGGTTGGAATTGATCAAAGACTGCTTTTCGATGATTTTTGTAAAGTTCAGCTTTAGTCTCAACATTTTTTATAAAGATAATTTTAGTTCCTAAAACTGTTTGTTTCACAATATTACATTCATAATATCGTCAGTAAAACTGCAACTAAGTAGGTACACACTTTCATCGTTTTACTACTTTGTAAATAAACGTTCAATAGTAAGTAATTATTATAATTTCACTATCTTGTAATTTATTCAATTTTAGTGCAATGATTAGATGTAACTGTCCTAGTTTACGATTGAAACATAATTTGTACGATAGTTACTATAAGATAGTAGTTCTACTTTACATTTTTACAATTCAACGTTATTGACTGAATACAGAAGAGACAGTTTTGCGTACAATGTAACCTAAGAGATTTCTTTAAAACTAAATTCGTAAAGTAGATGCTGTATAAATAATGATTGCTATCTCATATCTGTGTCGCAGATTCGGTGTATATGTGTAGAGGAGTACTAAGATAAGTTCAGTAGTAACATTATACATAAAGATTAGCGGTATTTATATGCTTAGTTCGGGACACTTTCAATGTCTTTATAGTTATAATGTAATGTTTAGACGATTGTATCGAGTGATTGGCGCTTGACTATTCGATTGTAAATTGTAGAGAAAGAATATCATTATTACAACAATAATGTATAATATCATTACAGTCTTGAGGTTGGCGGAAGCTTTCTACTTATAAGCTGTTATATGATAGTATTGTTAAAGTGTCGTTAAGATTGAGCTAGTTTACTAGTTACAAGCCTGCGAGTTTAACAGATCGCGAGCTACAAATTACGTCACTATCTCGCCCGTTCGGCTTGTAGCTTTTAAAGTCGCTCCGTCTAAACGAAGCCTATAGCTCACCAGTGATATGAAGAATCCGTGTTATTTCTGTTGTAAGATGTAGTCAAGTGTCGATTTGAAGCGCTCCATACAATCACATTTCATGATTATCTGTTACGGATAATGCGACGTAATAAATAACTATAGTTGTTTAAATGTTTAGCTGAATGTGTGAATGTGCCGAGTGACTGTTCTTATTATATCGTTTCACACCCAAAATTGACAATACCGAGTTTTTATTATCAATTTTCTATTAAAATGTCTGTTTTTTAAATAGTCGCTTAATCCCATTTCGTCTTATTGAGGCTTCTATGTACCTTTATTTCTTCATATTGTAATAGTTGGAAGCATGCGTTATTTATTTCTATTATAATTATTATTCATTAATTTACTTTTAAAATTGTGTGTGTGCCTTGTATCGTAGATGAAAATATCAAGATTAAAATTGAAAATATCACATTGTGTTTTGATTTTACCTATTGCCTTATCTCGCCCAAAAAATACTGATACAAATAGATCTTGTCCACAAGTACACAACATCTCATATACAAAAGGTATGGAGCCACGGAAGCATGCAAGCCGTGAGAAATAGCTGAGCAAATTAGAAAGAAATATCTACTTATGCCCGTTGTCCTCGACACCGTGTCCCGTGGCGATATGACAGCAGTACTTTAACTAAATATTTTAAATAATTTCCCGTTGTCCCTGTATCAATTTACTAGTAATAACTCTACATGGTTCGGGGACAACGTGAAGTAATTTAAAATTATTTAATAAAATACCCCTGTCCCCGTTGACGGGGACACTGTGCACGGGGACAACGGCCATACACCGAAAAATCATTAACTGCTACATACTTCCTTGGCAGAAATAATTAAATAAATAATTATTAAGAGTAATAATTATTTGCTATTAATAGTAGACATTAAACATGAAAGTTATCATCACGAAACGTTCAGCTCCCTCTTACAGTTTTGGTGAAAACATTTCTTATACTAAGGAATGACTGTTTTTAAAAAACGTTCAAAATAATAGAATAATATTAATAATTCTTTCTACTACGAGTACGATAACGATGTCGTTACTATTACTGCTACAAAGCTTTTAAGAGCTGAATGAACTCTTTAGTCTAAGTCTTCTCTACTTTGAGAAGCTCTCAAAACACAGACGGGTAAATCTATGAACCTAAATAGCTCTTCACAAAAATCACCTCATCTTTTATAGAAATAAATAGCGAACATAATGCGATCTTATTCTTGATTTACGAATTCGAAACGATGTATAAGATCAGATAATAATAAGATCAGATTCAGTTTAAATTAAAACATGGGAACTTCAAACACACACACACAAAACTCATCAATAAAGTTATTATTTGCTAAGATTTTCTAATAAAGGCTAATGAAAGATACTCTGAAACCGTATGTTATATTATAAGAGCTAAGTGTATAAGAACGAGCACTTAATAAATATCAGATAGAGAGATATATATAATTAGACTTTTAAAGACACACTGGAACTCAGCCCTGCCACCTCGATCGCTCCACTCACACTGAGGCTACTCCACTGTAACTTATCAAAGTTATGAAAAGTGCCTCCCAACTCAGAACACAATTAACGAATCCGCAACCCAATAAAACTAAAGGGTCATAAAGCAGAAAAGTCATAAGAACTCCCTGTTTTTATTGGAGCCAGTTCGCGCTCGATCGCCGTTTTAAATCCTGTGAAATCGGAAAACTTCATATTTATTGCTAATAGATTTTCGGCCGATGAGCACCGGGTTATTTGGGATGCAATTTTATTTTGTCCATATGAATGATTTTTATATTTCGCCCGGGGGAAGGCGCGCCACCCTTGCTGATTTTGGACATCATGGAATCGTTGACCCTTCACAGATATTTGCTTGAATCCTCTGTTCGGTTGGTTTCAGATACAAATTACATTTTCTGTGTTTTTCTTGTTGTTGGCTGTAAGTTGAGTCAACGGTGAAGTCAACGTGAATTATCTCCATGCCAACACCAGTCTTGGACGATACGAATATGACACCATGGAGGAATATGGATCGGTGGTATTGTTCTGTTCTTATATTAATCGTTGCTGTAATATATTTGCTTACTAGTAAGCTTCGAAAGAGTAAAATTTGTTGAAATTAACCATTGTGTATTAAAAGTTACTTGAAAACTCTTAAAGCCCACATGTAATTGTTATAAGCCATAGTCATAAATTTAATTTATTTTAAACTTAGCGAAAATGACTAATTCATAGATTTAAACCAAAAGCAAATTAAATACATTCATAAAATATATTACATAATTCTCCTTACGCCCACAATAAACATATTTTTTATGATATGTATTTTTATTAAAATGGCATCAAAATTAATGTATAACATTATTAAGGCTTACAGTTATTTATAAATTAACGCGATGCGTGTGCGTGAATGATAATGTTACAATGATTAAATCATTAGACCATTATATAAAGTATTTAAATAATGATACTTTATATAAATAATGATAAAATGTTAACAAAGTATTGTAATAATTGTAGAGTATACGGCGTGTTTGTGAGTTGAGAAACGTTACAGTTAATTCCGTCGTGAAGTTAATATTGCGCGCATAAATATCGTCACACGACAGCGCCCGCCGCCTCTAGTCTCTATTGAAGTATTACTCGGCTACAGGGTGTGTCTACCAACAATATAAAGAGCATACTTTAAAATTACACTTTTTCAGTTTATATGCCCTACATTTTAGATGATTACGTAAGTAATCTATGAAATAGCAGGGATATTCATTTCTTAAATATATATTAATTGTAATAATTTGCAATAATGATAACCTAAATGTTAGGAAAAAGTATGTACATTTTCTTAAACTGCGTTCACACACTGGGTTATATCTTTCACATATAGTTCAGTAATCAAAATAAGAGTGATATATGTATCTCATAGGGACTTAACTTCCTAACAATTGGAACGGATTTAATTAAAATGTATATTAAAGGCGAACAAACATTGATGACATCATTTTAATTTTTCGTTATTGTAACACCAAAACCGAGATGATGAGAAAAGCTTAACGGGTACCTACCAACCATCAGGATGGAAGAAATGGGGGGAGGACTTTGCCCAACAATGGGGCACTTAAGGCTCATATAATAATAATATCGTAACGTTCCAGAGCACCCTGTGAACGGTACGCGTACACACACGCACCTGCAGACTCGTCGTATAGGACACAATTTTCGCTCTCCTACCAAGGATTAGTTTTTCGTAACGATAATTAAATAACTTTGAGGTATGTTGTCGCGTGATGCATAGTCCTTTATTGAACCAACTCCTTCTAAGGGCGTATATGAGTTTTGTTTTATTTATTGCCTTCGCAAGTCACTTGACTCCTGTTAATGTGTTAAGATTAAAACCGACTTAAATTGGTTCTTGTTAGGTATTTCATTGAGTGTATGAATAATATATGTATTTTACTTAAATATAATTTATGTTTTTACTTTGAAATATTTTTCATAAATAAAATTACATATCTACGTACCTCGTCCCTACTAAGATACGTCTGCATTTGGGCATTGAACTTGTATTTAATTTATTACTCCTCAATATAGTTATCGGGGTACAAACAAAAACTGACCGTCAATCTCCCTCCAGAAGCCAAGCCGATGAGGAAGATATTCTGCCCATATTTGAGATTAAAATATATGTAGATCTACTTACATAGTCTTTGTATAAAAAAACACTGTACTTTGTGAGCAACGAGTTGGATATGTATCCCGAACTGGCCTTAAAAAGACAGAGACAGAAACAGTTGAAAGAGACGGAGGGAGATCTTTGCCCTGCAGCGGGACAGTACAGCATGATTTAAAAAGTCTACATATACAGGTGTACAATTAAACCCCTATTTTTCTTAGTCCTATCACACCTAAACAATTTCTTTTATGATATTTGGTACAGACATAGAATAGACTTTAGATGAAAACACAGGCTATCTTGGCCTACTATAACGGCACGCTGTAGGTGAAACTATTAATAAATAACTATCATAAAAAGGACCATAAAGAAAGCGTTCCTCCCTGATCTATTGACATGAATAGGATTAATGAAGTTGTTAGTTTATCCAGACGCTATTTACTTGGATCACAGTCGGGTGAAGTCCAATTGGATTTAGCAACAGGACTTGGGCTTAAAAGCGAAGTAACTTTGTATTGGCGTGTTTCTTAATGAATTATCGAGTTGGAGATATTACGGTTTCCCCTGTCATTGCTTGTTATATTGTTGTCTGGTCTCGTTCAATGAAAACATTGACGCATTTTTCATGACATTTAAAAGCTATGATAATTATTTTATCTACCTTGCCTTTAAAGTTATTAATAGAGATTTGTATTTAAACCCTTGAAAGGAATCCAAGAAATCTAAAACTTATTAAGCCGCTTAAATATACACCTTACGCTGAATATGCTTACAATTAAGCTTCTTCTTCTTGTCGTTTCAAAGAGCTGTACCTTAATAAATATTAAATTTTGGGCCAGAAGGTAGTCACACATATGGTTGTTTAAACTTAGATATTTAAGCTAAAATAGTCATAGACCAAATACAACGACATTAAAATTGATATAGGTATATGTTGGTAATTTAAAAGTATTTTTAAGATTCTTTGAAGTACTCTAAATAGTTGTATGGAAGCGTTTTTTTTCTAATTTATCGACAACGACTGGTTAAGAATATACTGAGATGTACTTAGTACTTCTTCTTCATCGAGTGGATGGTCCACCTGACCAATCCTGGTGTTAGAGTTATTGGGCCGCCAAAGGCCTCTGACATGGCTCATGTAATAGGCTAATTCTACAATCCTTTAAAAAACTCCTTTACCCACCTCTGAAATCACAGGTCAGAGCATTACTTAATTAAGATACCAAGTACTTTGCTGCACTCTAACGTATTCTCGTCAAATAAAAGAGCAAGTGTTCTGAATCCAGATGAAATGCAAATTGATACAAACGGCCCCGCCGTCGAAGGGTTAAGATGTTTTCATAACTGAGTGTCGCCGTCGCCCGGTCGAAATCGCCTTTCGTTTCCATTTTAATTGAAATGAATAAAGATTACAAGTTGTTTTATGGAATTGACAATTTTATTTTATTTTGATGGGATTAAGTTACTCTGTTCGTTATATTGAGTGAGTATACAAGCTACGTATGCAAGCTAGCTAGTAACTAGTTGTATATGTGTGAAGCTCGTGTGCTTTTGGACTCGTCAGCTCGCAGCTTCAATTCTCGCTTTACGTAAACTATGCTTTAAAATTATTTTTAAAATCCTGTATCACGTTAAAGTTAAAATACCTAGGGAATTTCTTCAAATATTTGACTTGTTATTGAAACAAAGTATCAATAAGTAAAAAACAAAACAAAGATCTTTCTTAATAAATCAACTTCATATTTGTTTTGAGCTAAGACTGGTCCTTGTGCTAGTTATTGTCCTGCAATATAAAGTCTCTCTCTAAAGTCTCTGCAATAAAAATCTGATTAATACGCATTCAAGGTTTTTGTCTTAGGAATTGTTATTGATATTTTTTATACAATTTAACAAGAAGTTATTTTGCATTATTCTATTTACACAATAAACATATTTAAATCCACAATACGTACAGTACATTATCAAACATCACCACTGTACAAAACACAACACATTTAATAATCGCATTGCAATACGGGTGATCGATAAAATGGCGGCGCTCGGGAAGGCGGCACAGAGACAATAATAAATTGTAATTACAATTTAAAATGAGCGGGCGGCGTCGTGGGAGTGGTCTGCTGCCCACGACCACCTTCCTACACATGTGTGCAGTTTTTACTAACCTACTGGTAATTAACGTACACCTTAGCTTAGTACTTCGATGGAATAGTACCTTTGGCATTACATTAGTACGTTAGTACAGGATAGTAGTTGGAGTCTATTGAGAAAAGAGGTTAACGTACTTAGTACGTTATTGGAAGAAGAAGCAATGAGTTTGTGGCCAACCCTGGTATGTTTGAGTTTTTTGAATGCCCAAAAGTAACGACTGACACCACTGGGACCGACAATTGAACACACCCTCTGAGGCACGGTAGCGCTTAGATGGAAATGCCACTTTGACAACGCATCCAAGTGGTGGCGATGTCATAAAATATCTTCGTCAACTATTGAAGATAACTGAAAACCCGAGCTACTCCATCCTATCCTATTTATCAAGATTTTCTCAAGAAACTCCATTTCGTTGAAATAAATATCAAGCAGCTAATAACTCTGTATAATACTTAATACACAGTATTCACTTAAATAAATTTATAAACAAAAAGTTGCTGTAGACAGTAATCCCTAACATTATAATTGAAACAGGTACTGTTTTTCTCATCTAGGTAAATCTTCTTCTGTTTCTATAAAAGGCTAATAATTGATGTGGAATTAAAACTGATATTTATACTTTTAAGCACTAACGTTACACCTAAGTATTATTTAGTATAAGATTAAAAATATGATAACTAAATCAAACTGAATAAAAGTAATTTCACCACACGAATTATAAAACACATTAGAATTCCTTAGATGTTTATCATAATATGCATTAATATGAATACAACCATGATTTGTTTCCGAAATGTTTTATTAGTCTCGATAGCTATTTAATAAAATTACACGTTACAGAACTCATACTTGCTTTATTTTCCGCTCTTCGATATTCGAATATGATTTTGTAATAAAAAGACAATCGTCCGTTTTAATTTGGAAAACGTTTACCAATAAGTTGGGTTCCGTACAAAATAAAATGTTGATACACAATGTTATTATTTATTTATACTTCAAAATTACATATTATTACATACATTATAACGACCACTGACACACCGATTCTACATGAAGTAAGTGATAAATAATTACTAGAGATAAAAACAGGATACCACAGTATATAGTCCGATAAGATCTGGATAATGACAGTGACAAGCGTTCAAAATGTCACCAGGTAAATAACAAAAGAAACACTGCTTCACAGACAATGCGCAAGCACATACATACATTGTTTCATACATCCCTCTGATATTTAAAATATTACCTTAGTCAACACTACGAGTACTCTTTAAGTGTGTACTCTGTACTTAAAAATTCATATTTAAACTGTCGACGGTTTAAAAGTCGTTGAATTAAAATATTATTAGGGGTTTTGAAACATACGTAGTTAGATGTCATTTCTTTCTATTTTTAAAATGTTTAACGTTGTTACACAGATAATAAAATTTATGTGTAACATACGAGTATATTATACATAATTATCAAAAGAATTGTTTCTATTTCATATTTTTTCTTTTAATATTGTCTTGTCTTCTTTTTTTGTTCGCGGATCTCTAATAAAAGGATAGAGATCCTAATCTCACCGGGTGAGTTTGGAGCTCAATAATATGAGAATACATTTAATGATTATTATGCCCGTAAACGATTCGCCTGAATCCAGTTATAAAAGGGTTATCACTATTCCGTCAAGTTTTCACCTATGTAGGTATATGTATTAAATAAGTACCTGTATTAAAGGTGAATACAGACTACATTCAAGTCAATCCTAAGACAGGCTTTTGCACTATGAAAACTTATGAAAACTTCTGTGAATGAAAATGTCTTTTGTCTAGTGTTTCACAGGATTTCATGGAATTTAACTCTGTGTAATAATTATTGTGACTATAATATGACTTGCCCTAAATATCGCACATTCCAGGGGTTACTATAAAATTTAAGTAGGAAAAATAAATGTATATATGCCTAATAAATGTATAATTGCCATTTAGTAAAAGTCTTTGTCATTAAATAAAACAATTTTAAAAATCACCTGCGTTTCACTCGTTCCTGGTGGAATTTTTGGAATTATCTTATTTTGCTCTCTCTACCACATGGCATTAACATAATAGGTCGCGACATTCACCCTTATGAGAAAAACAATATATTATGTGTGATAATTATTTACACGATGACAGTTTTCCGATATAATGAAGACAGACAGTTTAGCATATTTCTACTACTCGTATTTTCCCAAGAAAATATCAATACGTACTCGTATAATTTAATTTAACCCATTATAGTTAAACGAAATGGACTGTCATTAAGATTGTAACGTTAAAAACCTGTGTTTAAGTCAATAACCTATCCTTCCTATGAAGTGTATCACAATAATTTGGCGTCCCAAGTATTTTGATGGATGGTCATCGTAAACGTCAAAATTTGAGCCCAAAATAAAAGGAACTCTCAGATGATCAAACGACCATATCAAAGTGTTTGAATTAATAATCTTATTTCTTAAAAACAGGTTCTTAACTATTAAATTAGATTTCAAGTCGACGAGCTTTTTGTGGGAGTTTATAAAAAGGTTATTTTACGTTTTCTCTGCGCATCTTAGAGCATCGTTAGCAGCGAGCAAGTTTACAAGCTACGTGGTGTTGCTAGTCGGCGAATTTTGTACCACTTGCCGGCTTACAGCTATTTTTGTTCTGTAATGAACACAAAAAGACACCAAATACAGAAACTTAATAATTTATACTCCTCCGTACTTAATTAATAATATATAAATAAACTAGCTGCGCCCAGCGGTTTCACCCGCGTTGTACCCGTTCCCGCGGGAATTTCGGGATGAAAAATAGATGTTGGCCGATTCTCAGACCTACTCAATATGCTCACAAAATTTCATGAGAATCGGTCAAGCCGTTTCGGAGGAGTACGCGAACGAACACTGTGACACGAGAATTTTATATATAAGAAGATATACCCGGACAAATTCAAGCCTGGTTAATTAGACCCAAACTAAGCTCTAAGCTTGACATAGGTACTAATCTAACTTTATACGGAGTAAGTATAAATATATCTATACTAATATTATAAAGCTGAAGAGTTTGTTTTGTTTGTTTGTTTGTTTGTTTGTTTGTTTGTTTAAACGCGCTAATCTCAGAAACTACTGAACCGATTTGAATAATTCTTTTTGTAATGGATAACTACATTCAACGGGAAGGTTATAGGCTATTTTTTTTATCCCGAAATTCCCACGGGAACGGGCACAGCGCGGGTAAAACCGCGGGGCGCCGCTAGTTGAGGATAAGGGTCGTTGCATCCAGACCATGCTGAGTGTACGATAGTTATATATTTTACAAATTTGAACATAAAATATACCTTCAAACATATAGTGTACTTATTATTCAGTTCACAAACCCGCCCTGTTTGTCCCTTCTGTTTGTTTTCAATGTGCTCATAGAGAATGCTGAAATTCTAACTGAATTTTGAAGCTTTCAGATCATTGACTATTCTATTAAGTATAAATTAAATATTATATCAGAAATTCATTGTTTCAAAACTTTTGACATTATTCTACTGGAAAAATTGGCAATTCAATGAGAAAGACATGTTAATGATTTTAGAAAATGTAATTTCGTTTTAATTCTAAATAATTTGATAAGCATATTTGGTAAATCTTGGGACCTTCTTTGTAAATACTAATGAGGTTTGGATTGATACTTACCTCCTTCGTAAATACTGAGGAGGTTTGGATCGGTGTTAACCTCCTTGGAAGAACTAAGACTAAGAAGTTTTGGATCCATACCTAACTCTTTCATAAATACTAATGAGGTTTGAATCGGTATTAGCCTTCTTTGTAAATACTGAGATGGTTTGGATCCATACTTATCTCCTCCGTAAATACTAATGAGGTTTGAATTGAAATTGATCTCCTTGCTAAATACTAAATAGGTTTTGATTCATACTAACCTCCTTGGTAAATACTAAGAAGGTTTGGATCCATACTTAACTCCTTGGTAAATACTAAAAAGGTTTGGATCCATACAAAACTCCTTCGTAAATACTAATGAGGTTTGGCTGATCCAATTAACCTCCTTGGTAAATACTAAGAAGGTTCAGATCCATACTTACCTCCTTTGTCCTCCTTTTCAGCACTCCATAGTAAATACTAAAGCAGTTTGAATCGATTCAATATTGAAATTTCCTCCTTGGTAAGAAGGACGACTTTATATTTAACTAGCTGCGCCCAGCGGTTTTACCTGCGTTGTGCCCGTTCCCGTGGAAATTTAAGAACTGCTCGATCGATTTTGTGTAAACTTCACATAAACCATCCACTAAATAATCCAAACAAAGCCTAAATTTGGTTGGGATAGGTGAGCCCGTTCTTGAGTTATAAAATTACAACGAAAAGTGGCATTGATTTTTATATTTATAGGTTGGACACGGGACACCGATGGTGCACGGTAGTGCTCTGATACAAACTTTCAGCCACTATCATAATCTATGGCTGAGCTTCACATAGCTCATCGCTCAGCACTTCATAAAACAATAAATACTTCCCTATTCTCTATAATCAATATAACTTATTGATCCGCAAACAAAAACAGCAAATTACAATCAGAGTCAATAAGTCGATAATTTAATAAAATTGCTGTTATTAATGAAATTACTTCGGGGTCGCCAGTTAATACATGGTTTTATTAAAAAAAGATATATAATCGTTTTGTTTATCTCATCACCTTTGTCCGTTTGATGTGTTATATGAATTTGATTGTTGTTATATTATTAAGTTTGTTTACTTATATTGAGTAACATTAAACCACTATACATTACTATACACTAACATTAAAGCCATATCGACCCCGTGATTCCACTTCCTACTGATTAGACAACTTAAATTAGGCCTTATAGCTGAAAAATAATGACATATCCTAACGCCCTTAAATTATAAGCTAAAATGAATAAGTGTGAATCCTAATAACCGATCTCAATCTACAATCTAAGATAAATATATTTTCAGATTGTTATTTATGTCAAATTAAATACCTACTAAGCTAATCCAGTCACCTTTGGCATTTAAAAAAATGGCCTGTAATCCTACTGCGGGGTAGAGGCCTCTTATCTATTAACAGTACAGTGAGAATTGGACATGTATTTACATAGAGAAAATGTGTAGATTTATGATCAATACCGACTATGATTTATCATCATTAACCAACCCATGGATTTAATATATAAAGTCCATGGACCAGTCATTGTTCTGTACATTCTTAATATGTACTTCTTATTCCCAAATTGATTTCCTTGGCTTAAGACGTCAATGGTCCCATTTTATGTACAAAAAAGGAAACTATGACGTCGGGCAGTGTGTGGCCAATTGCATTTTGTGGGAATGGAGTAGCAGTCGCGTGCTTGGTGCCATTAGCCCGCCCTTCTGGGCCGTTTGCCAGATATCAGACTCTATTACGTGTGATAGACATAGAGATAGCCATAGAAAGGAATGAAGAGTCTTTATAATTTAGATGCGTTATACTGAAACCAAATTTAATAGTTAGCTTATAAGCCTTAAGTAAGTCATCTTTGTCAGCGTTAAGTAGTTATTAAGCGATTCATTTGGTGCGACACATTTTCGTGCATCTATAAACTATGTTTGCAGATATAAAAAATCCTATGTTGTTTTACTGCTTATTCATGTGTAAAACGTTTATTTTGTAACACTTAGAAACATTTATATTTGTACTCTAATCATATAAGGGTTATTTTATCTTCATATATCTATAGAGTAATCGGCCTAACTGATTTGACAACAAAGATAACGTGCTAATTTTTGTAATGAATTTATTTAGGTACTACACTTAACTTTAGTAGGCTAGAATTTATATAGTTTTATATAAATTAATTTATAGACCTCATAGAGGTTCATCTAACACAACAGTTGAATAAAAACCCAATTCCCATGCGAACACGTAATGGCCGCCGTCCATCGGGCAGTCCGTAGTGGTAGTGGCGACACGTCGTCTTATCTAGAAACCTATTTATTATGTGTAATGATTTTTATTATTGGGGTTCACTACGCTGAAACACAAGCTCCTTCATCTATTTATAGAAATATCATAACGTAGTTATGGAATCATTGTTCAAAGAATCGTTTTACTCAGGCGTTGTGGAAGTCATTATAGAACGTTTGAGGGTTCCGTATTTGGTACAAACAAGTGGCTTAAGATATCTGATTAGGGACGGTTCGCATGAGAACTTTTAAATCTATTTAGTACCTAAATACGTTTAAGAAATAAAAGAAACATTTTATTTTATATTGCACGAAATAGAAAACTATTTAAAAAAAACGTCATTTGTTAGCTAAACGTGTTTAGGCGCTAAAGGTTTATAGACCGCCTAAAGGCCCCCGACATGTACCCTCCGAAACATCGTAGCGCTCACATAGAAATACTATAATACTCTATTTCTTTTGGATTGGCCAAAAATGTGGACCAATGTCGTCAATTTTCCAGCCGAAGACGATTGCTCCTGAGGAGGAAAAAGGTTTAGTGATTTTATTTCATTCTTACCTTATCTCTAAACTTTTTTCCTCTTCAGAAGCAATAATCGTCTTCGGTTGGAAAATTTACGACATTGGTCCACATTTTGTGCCAATCCAAAAGAAATAGATTATACTATCGTCCACCGATCCAAGTAAGGCCCGACCTGCACATTGCTTATCAATCGCAATGAGCTAACAAAAGATAGAGTAGGTGACTATAAGTTGAGATTTTTAAGTGACCGTCACTAGTATTTTCCAACTTGATTGAACCCGTTAAATAATCAGTAAAACATATCCAAAGAAATATTAAAATTGTTATCGTAATAACAATGATTGGAGCAATTTCAGACCGATTACGTTTCATTCGCTAAAGTTCTTGGTAAGCTTGCATAAATAACACTTTAAAAATTCATCGCCATTTTATTATTAAATCTGTGAAACAGCGGAATTATTTTATCAATAACATTCAATCAGAATTTCTGAAAGTCTTGTAGTATGAAAATGGTGATAGTTGTCAATAAATACTACTTAAGATCTTATCAAAGGTACGTACCGTAAGTACGAGTATGAAAACAAATTCTTTATACTAATTACTCGTAGTTTTATATCAAGATATTATTCCACCATTTCCGATAAACATAATCCCGCTTATCTGATATCCACCTTTAATTACATGACAAGTTACACACTCACCTAAACATTCGATACAAAGTTGCATCAAAAGACGCACACATGAAGAAGTAAGTAGTTAAGATATTCATAAGTCTCACACACACATAGGTATCCGAAACGCGTATCTAGATAACATTAAATGTGGAGGAAACTCGTAAGACGCGCGATGCAAGGCAATAACTCGATTACAGGAGGGTGCTGGAGGTGGATTATAAGAACTTCGTTAGTCGGAAGGTGTCTGAGTCAGGTCTCCGACACACGATAAACTGTCGTCTTTAAAAGCACATTTTGTCACAAGATTATCTCGTGATATGTCGGATGTTTGTTATGATTACCGGTAATGATTAAGCATGAAGCGAGGCCTAAGAATAATATTTTTTGCATGCACATATATTCCTTGGAAGATTTTTCTTTGATCCAAAAATATGAATTCAACAATAATGTACAAACAGATTTTCGGGAAATATCATTACAATTGTACCTTAAACGCAATCAAGGAGCAAACACAAACGAAATATAAAGATACTACTACTAAAAAGATAAATACACGTCAACTTTATCGAATAAAAGCATAAACAACAGAGCGCGGAAAGAGGAGCTTCGCTTATTGCGATCAATTCCATTAAAACAGTGCAGCGCAGAACAGCGCCGAGCGAGAGTAGGGTAAACGCACCACTCGTTGGCCACACAAAGGCAACCTCAGTGCACACAAAAGGTATCGAGAGCGAGCGAAGTTGAGGATGCAATCACAACTTGCTCGCTGCCTAACTACTCCAACTTAATGTTTAATCGCCTTAAAATTCCATACATGATATTAGAGGAATAACTGCACACTAATGTTGTAATGCGCTCTTGGGAAACTAATATAGGAAGATACTGCGCCTTTAGATGGTAGGTATAATAATGTGTGGAGTGTATTGTACTATTTACGTGTTACGTGTATTTAAGTGTTACAGTCAAACAATGTAACACTTGAAATGTTATGTAAAAATGTGAACATATACAACAAGCCTTTGTATATAGGTCCATGTTCCCAAACACAAAATCACAACACGAAGTTCAAACTAAAACTACTACATAAACATCGTGTCGATAAATTCAAACAAAATATTAATACGATTTGGGAACCCTTTTAGAAGATCTCACCGCATCCTGTTTAAAGATGTTTCTAGAATTATTAACTAAGATTTGACGTAACAAATACCAAGTTTCGTAAGGGATGAGGGTGGTTCCGGTCCGAGCCGAACCCCGGGGGATGTGTAACTGACTTATTGTTTCGGTACAATCCTAACGGTAACGTTTCGTCTAAACTCATACTCGTTCCGATTAAAGTTTCACTAACTTATAATTATACCTGCTTTGTATTGATTATCGCGTTACCGACACGTGTAGTACCACAATACTATCAAAGGCTAAATTGAGATAGTTTGCAAGCTATGAGTCGATGAGTTCGAAAGCGAATACATAATATACAGGGCGACATCTGGGTCGTGACTCTAACTTATTGTTTCAAACTCAGTTCATTATTGCGATTTCAGTTATAAAGCTAGTTTTTCATTTAATAGACATTTATCCGGTCGGGTGTGTAGGGTGACTACACGACCTAAAAGAGAATATTTATTCATATCGACCAAATTTCTTTAATGTAACAATTTAATCAAAATTATGTGTTATATCACTGAAATCGCAATAATTAACTGAGTTTGAAACAATAAGTTAGAGTCGCCCTGTATTTCAAACTTTTGTATTCGGTTTTTAAATTCAGCGATTCACAAATTGTAAGCTCGCTCAAAATAAAATAATCCATACAAATATCTTAAACCTCAATTAACCTCATTAAAATAATCGTAATGACGATGTTCTACTAACTGTACGCAAAGAAATGGCTCATTACTTCATCTACGTAACTATCTATTTAATAAAACCTTTATTGCCGTTTATTTATGAACAAATTATCCTCGTAAAAAATAGCTTAAAGTAAGTTGTTATTTATTACAACATAAAATTAATAATCGTGTATAGTGATTCTAATAAAAAAATAGATATTCTATTAGTAAGTTCTAATGGTTTTCCAAGCGAAACACACAGTTAACCCTTCCCGGGCGCGGCTTCCGTTCCAGCCAACATTTTAATGTTTCCACCACTCAACCACTCCTGGTGTATTAAAGATCACTATCTCAGGAAGGTGCACTATTAGTTTCGCTTCGTTTTCATTAAACTCTTTCGGTAGTCAGTCTTCAGGCTACCATCGATACGACTGAATATCAATTTATGTATTCACTTAGAATTAATGACTTGATACAAACGTGTTTTATTATGTAAAGCTTCTTTTCAAGTTCTATGGGCATTGTCCTTTTGTCTCAATGCTTGGAGGCTATTTTTTATAAGGCTTCTGTGATTGCAATTGCATAATTTAATTACCCACATTTTCAAAGTAAGTACATAATATTATAATTAGTAATACATGCTTCTGTACATGTTGAACTATAAATAAAAGCTTAGAAAAAAAGCTATTTAAATATTTGTAGTTAAGTAATAATAAGTAGTAAACGCAGATATGGTCGAATATAAAAAAATCCATTTGTATATCTCAGGAGACTATCATACAATCAATACATGATAGTACAATAAAGTCATCTAATTATAATCATGGAACAATGTATTACAATTAGACTGTAGTGCGGAATAACCTTTATGTTTTTACAACGATCCTCGTTACTGTAACACGGTTGATTACTTTACTACAATTGGTGACCTTAAAGCAAATTATACTGAACACTAAGTAACCCTAGACTACGGACGAAAATGGAACTAACTGAACCTAGAACAAAGACAACTTTTTTTGTACTGAAAACAGAAATAGTGCAACAGTGGCGCCCTCAGTCACACCACGACTTGTTGGGCACGAAGTGTATCGTTGATTTAATCAACATTATTACTAGTTATATGAAAAACGCGTCGGATGTTTAATTAACAATGCTTATTCTATTACTTACTTCAATCAATCCGTTTATTACAGTGGATATATGCAAATGTAAGTTTTATTATGGTTAATTGTGGAAAAAATACTGATTGTTTCATTTTTACGCCTGGTAATTGGAATGTAAGCAAACATATATAATCGAAATAAGTTATCATTACAGTAAAAATGCATAACAGAAGTCGTAAAGTCTGTAGTGGTACGTTTATGGTTTTTTAATTTAGTTGTTAACGGTTAGTGACTAGCCTAGTCAGGATTCGACAAACCGTCTAGATAACGATAGAAAACGGTAGAATTCCAATAAAATACTAAGTACAAGCGTTCCCTTTAAATAGTGTCCGTGCTGAACGTTGCTTAAAATTCACGTTTCTTTTCGACGGGGAGCATTACGTGCTATACGAGTAGTCACTCGAGCGTCGTTGATATTACCTCATTAAGTGACACGGCTATCTCTCTTATGAGTCTGACTTTCTCGAGTAAACCCATGGAATCAGTTTTTTAAATATTTTAACAGCGTCATTACCTAGACTACTAATATTTGGTAAAGCTATTCAATATGGTCTTAGGACTCTAAAGCATCTCCTATATCTTAGTCTGACGCGCTTGAGTAACCACACGGAAGCACGTTAGCCTCCTTTGCTATTATCATTATTTTAATTTAAAGCACATTAACGAAACCAGTTAGAAAATAGCAAATATTACAAACAATTGCTAGGTAGTTAAGATTTACGACTAGTTGATAAGCATTAAAAGTAAATAAAATTTGGAAATTATGTACTGTATCGTTTGAGAGTTTTGACACGAGCATTCGTGAGTAATGTAACAAGATATGACTTTACCGTTTAAGTACAAGTAAAGCGCATTGATGTTATAAGTTGTATTAAGATAAACACTTTGTATCATTACAAAGTGCGCATCGCAATGCTCGCTTCTCCTCACTCACCAATGTAATGCTCAAATCTGTAACGTCACATTACACGCAAATGCTCCCCGTGAGGGAACACCTTTATATTCCTTGAAAAAATTTACCTTTTAAGTCTCTTTAAATCAATAACGCACGTAGAACTGATTGAGCGCAAGTAGAGTCTCGGAAGAGAGGCCGTCCGGTATATTTTTGCCGTTGGCAAGGAATCACAGCTCAATCGAGTTACCGCCGTGCCGCCATCGAACCAGTAAATTAAGAATTAACACGGAAACTGATTATTTTAAAACATGCATCGTGTTAACCCTTTCTAACGAGTTTTCCAGTCTCGGGCCCTAGATGGACTCTCGTGGAAATTGAACATAATTTCGATCACCATGTGCCGTTATTATTAAGTCTCTATTAGATGTATTACTTGTGAGGGATACACCCAGGTGTAATGAAAGGGTTGCTTTGTTTATAATACCTTTTTAATCAACACCTAAGTACAAACTTGTTATACATCTTGTTACTTATTGCTATTTTCTCATTTTAATCAATGTGTTTATAAAAAATTGCAACATACCTAACCTAAGTAAGTATGCTAACAATAAATTGTATTATGAAATCAAAAAAGTAAGAATCAATTGATAATGTCTTATAAGATCAATATGTTTCTTCCTATATACCCAAGTCCTTTTTTCTTTTACATCAAAACAAAACACATCTATCCGCAGAAATAAGAAGTTTAATACGCACAAAGTATTACATAAAAACAAATATCTAAGTATGAATGAACGAAAACCCAAGAGTAGAAAAATTATAGTGTGTGGGAAATTGTGTCGTGACAAAGACCAATGCCTCAACCGGGCGCGGTAAATCAACTCACGAATGAAATCCAATTACTGACACAAAAAACCATTACTACTTTCGTACTCGCAATATAAATAAACTTATATTTATTGTTTATATATAAAAAACATTGGAAAACAAATCATGGTTCCCTAATCTACGGAAATCGTAACAAAACGGACTTTAAGTTCAATAGGATTATTTAAATTAGGAAATATTACATAGGGGCTTCTATTAATAAGGTTAGTGCAGGCTTTTGTAACAATTTATAAAGTTACATTAAAGTAACGTTTACTATAAAGCTTTGATGACATTGAGCGGGGTAACTATGCGATGCAGCTTACACAATAGAAACCAAGCATTATATTTATATTTTTCAAGTTATTAACTCGGCGGGAGGCGCTACCGGGTAAAATTTACCACATAGTGCATACTTTCGAAAATATTTATTTTTGTGCGTAATTTTGTGCAGCGCCGTTTTAGGTACCTTTCGACAGATGTTCCACGGTCCGCCATTTTGAATAAGGGGCCAGTTAGCGCGTGTTGTTGAACCACGACGGACGTAAAAGGTGCGTACGGGTAATTTTTACCCAGTAGATTTTTTTCAAAAAAGTGCCATATTAAAATATTTTTCGATTCGATTATAATTATAAGTAAAGATATATTGTCAAGAAATATGTTCTTTTAAAATTGATCTCATTTTTTTGTTTTTTAATAAGTTTAGAGAATATTTTTCGTTTTGTGCACAAAATGGCTGAGCTTTTGGGCTGTGTTTTAAAATTTCGAATATAACATATTATACTAAGCATTAATTAGTTTCCAACTTTCTTGTTTAATTGAAAATATAACACAATATAATATAAAAATTGGTTTATTTAATTACCCATAAAATAGCTCTAGTTCTTACAATGAATATTATTGTGGTATTTTTTACCCAGTAGCGACAGTCAGTGTTGGTATATGGGGCGCGCTTCCCGCCGAGTTAATGCCCAATTTTGTCTACAAACTTATGAAGTTGCTCAATGTGAACGATGCCTAACAATGCTCGACTGTAGTAGATGCGCCATCTTGCAATGACTTCACCCAAAAAACTACAGTCATATAATAAAATTATTGAATTTTGCAATTTAATATTGGCGCGCTCGCTCACTGTTGGCCATAATTACCAATGCGGGCCCAATTCATCATTCTTTATTACATGTACGAAATTCCATGTAAATTTCATGCACGCTCGGTAGGTATACGCGCCGGATGAGTTTCGATATATCGCAAGAATCTCCACTTTTTTCGTCACTTTTTATTTTATTTTACAAATAAAAAATAATGACTTTTATAAAATAAGATTTGATTCCGTCATTCCGGTGTAATTCCGAACTGTTGACGGTCGTTAAATTTATTTAACGATCGTAATATATTTAATGTAATCATCGTTAAATATTGCTACAATGAGTAATAAATACTGGCTGTACACACTTTTTAATAAATATGTGATTACCATAAAAAGTAATGCAATCTACGGTGCTTTTGAGTAAACAATTATCAGGTTTATTTGCTTCTTAAAGTAGGAGCATTTACATAAGATACTTTCTCCTCGCTGGTTTTTGCGGGGCTGTCATTTGTACACGATCGATCTGGTTCCACCTCCTCAATCCGAATTACGAATTGAAAACGATCCTCATTCGATTTTACGTTACCCTAATATAATATGCTAATGCCAATATTGACACTCAACCATAACGTCATTCAATCTTCGATTCTAATCCGATTTTTTATTTCAATCGCTTTAGATGGCAACCCGTCTGAAGGTAGCGCTCTGGAAACCCGTCCTGTAATCGTAATTACCTTCCCAACTTCGACTAGGCTCGAGTAGGTGATCACAATAAACATTGTTCTGAAAATCACTGCAGCATCCAGTTTTTCCTCAACAAAATGACTTTCAATACCATTGTCTACGTATAAACAACGACGCCCCCCGTTCCCACTGAAAATGTCATTAATGTCTGAGTGAAATTCGGGGTCTAATCTCGTCACTGCAAAGCTTATTACATTTATACAACGGAGTAATCTTGGAATAAAGTTTTCAATGGAAAGTGTTGAATCATTGAGGATCGCGAACCCTTTCCTGAAAGAACTCGGCTTGTTGTTGACTGTACCAAATATATAGTATACACGCTCACAGTTTGTATCTGTGTAATTTTATTTCAATAGCAGAATTTGTATATGTTTACTGCGGCAATCTGGACGAGGTTTTTTAGCGGAGAGTATATACCACCGAATATAGGGACGTATCTACTTTAATAGGAAACATAGGTTCATTCTGTACCTATATACCGATTCCTCAAGTTTCCCTACCCTATTCCCGGTATCCCATGACATGTGCCGTCAAACCGCTCCAGGAACCTTCACAATATTCCTCGGGATCCGTCATCGGACCAAACCGCGCAGTCATTGCATCGCAATAACCAATTGTGAACGTATTACGTGTCCTATCACAAAGCCCCGAGCTCTTTTTGCGACGATATATGAACTTCTAGATGTGATATCCGCTAAAAGTATAGGGGTTTAACACTAAAAGAGGTTCAAATTATTGAAAAGGCCAAGTTAAGTAAAGCAAAGGTAAGTTGCTTAAGGGGTAGGGTAGTAATTAAGATTAGCGTAGTTCCGTAGCGAAGTAGCACGTATATAAAAATATAGTTTATTTAACATTAGAGACTTGCACAATGATCATATCACAACACACAAAACCTGTCTTAACTAATTAAAATTTTCTAAAAAAGTGAAATGATCAATTCTTAAAATTTCTGCTATCATTTTAGGGTCCAGCTTATCCAGTTAAACTATATCTGCGTTACGACTTTTTATTACTTTGACTGTGATGCGACAAAGTCGTTTTTGCGCAAACATATCGGTGACAATGGGAAACGGCGCTTTTGTATTTTTTAGTTTGATTGATGATTTTAATTTCCTATTTGGTTCGTTGATTCTGCGCTTTGAGGTGAGGTGGGTGAAACGCAAGTTCGCTTTCAATACCAATATTAAAACGATTTTATTTTAGTTTATGTGGTTAAAATAGGTGTCATATATTTACAACAAGAAGAAGAAATATTTGAGTTTCCTATTACTTAGCTACTTCAGTGGGGAGAATAATGGAATATCAGGTATTATCCCTATATAAGACCTATCTACAAAGATAAAGCTTCATCCGAATCATCAAACTCTTCCATTTCATCGGATAATTTTGTTCGTACTTAGCTTTCATTATCTTATAATACTTACCGCTCAAATCATGTTCGATTTTTCCGTCTTAAGAATCTAACCATAACGGTTTCTTCATTTCCAAAGCCTATATTTAAGTAATATCACGAACCAACATTGTTAGTCTATGATAACGTGAACCTGACAGACCCATATTTTCGCTAAAAAGTACATTTACCGACACTACCTAAGTATAAGTACAAGTGAACGCTATTCCGTTATTCGCGGATGTGACAGGGCCGATTTAAATATGGCGCGGGCGGGCGTCATCCCGCCTGACGTTGTGGTCGTCCATTTATCACTCTCGTAAGCCTCCGTCGATATTATGATCAATGCCATTCGCCCGCCCAAACTCTCAGAATACGTCTGCTGAAAGGAATCGAAGAGAAAATGTTGATACTTGATAGACCGATTTAGGTTGTAAGGAAGTGTTGGGACATATTTTGGCGGGGTATAAAAGTGTGTATATGGTGTAAAAACTCTAATGCAAAGCTAAGTAAGCTAGAAGATAATCTACAAGATGCAGGGAAATAATCATGGTAATAGAAAACCAACGTTGAATGATGATGTCAATTGCTAATGAATTTGCAACTTTAATTACTTTCACTTCATTCTCATTAAATCACAGTTGCACATAAAATGTATGTCTATCAAGAACAACTGAAGATAACAATTTTCCGATAGGATTGAGTATAATGTCTATCAGACTACATAATAGGAGCCAAGGCGGATCGCCCGCCTTGCACACTTTGTATTCTCTCAGTCGCCACCTGGGGGTAGTGGCTTTTTTAAAAATACCTTTACGTTTCACTTCGGGGAGTATCGGTATATTTATAACACCTATATCATGCGATATTATTTTATAGTCCGTCACTGTATCAGATATGTTTTATTTCTTTTTGATGATTATGTATATTCAAAATAGAAAATCATTTTTATCGATATGTTTAGTTAAAATGTTCATGGAGTTTGACCACCACAGCTAGATATTGTTATCTACCAATCATGAGAAAATTACCTTATGTATGTATTGCGTTTAGTATAAGTACTAAAAAATGTATGAACACTGAATATAATTAAGTACAAATTCTAAATTAAATAAAGCCAATTGTCCAAACCCTGCTGTTCGAGTTTCAGTTGTAACCAACTTTAAGAATTCTCCCCATAAAATATAGATTCAACATAAAGCACAGAATCAATATCTATATTTCTACATGTACCGGTTTAGCAAAGTTATCAAAGCTACATAGTAACAAAGAGATCCTCTGGAGTGGGTCGGCCAGCATGGCGTCACCGAAAGAGCGCGAAACAAAAGAATGATACCGGAAAGCGAGGTGAGAGCCACTCCAGGGTAAGAGATCTCTTGGCGATTGAGAATGGACTCAGCCGGGGTGTCGGCCAGATCTGCGTGATCAATTGATACCCGCGCCCCCTACTTACTGATATTGCTTGTGGAACATTTTACTTGAATGACTCCCACTTGATATCCTATCTTTTATTTTAATTGGATATTTTTGGATTTTTTACACGCGTAATGTACACGTGGAAAAATACATTGTTTAAGGATTGTTTGTGGATCGTTTTTGTTAAGTTAGTTTGGGGTAAAGTAACTTTATCGGGGTAAAGTAAAATGTATTTTTCCACGTGTACATTACGCGTGTAAAAAATCCAAAAAAGTTAAGAGCACGAGCTGTAAAAGCACGTAATTAAAATATTTAAATCTCCTTTCAGAAAAATCATAGCAATAACTCTTGCGTTAATGTATATTTGCATCAATAATGCTCCAGGAGTAAACTCCTACAGTAAAGTTTATAAATACATGCAAATTAAAATACATTCAAGAATTTCAAATCAAAACACCAATTTGAAAATATCCTATCTCAAAAAAATAAAGTCACACTCAATTATTCACAATGCCCTCAAAAGTTCGTAACCACTTGAAAAAATCCAATCAGCATAACTCGTCACTTTAATATCGATCCCCAATTTGCGAGCACTTATCAAATCGCTTTATGCATAGATATAAAGTAGGAAAAGCAAAGTTAATTTGCATACCGCACCGGCAACTTTGCACCCTATCGCATACGGAATAGTATTTCGTTTTCTCTCATTGATGTGTGGATATCTTTGTGGAAGTACAAAGCCGAGTGGTTTACTTAGAGTTTAAAATATTCATAGCTTGTACTGGATCGTATTTAAATATTTACATAAGTGTCACGCAGCGTCACTGACGTTTGTCGATAAAATGTATTGAGTGGAATGGCTGCGGCGCGCTTGCCGGGGGTGGCTAAAACTTGACGATTATAATACACAATTTTTCAAGTTCAATAAGCAAATGTGCCCTTACACAACGAGTACCTACTTGCCTACATTTTATGAAAATGTTCCTGAAAGAATGTTATGTAATCTTCTGTTCTCACATAACGTTTCAGAATTATATCTGCCGCATTAGCTTAGAAAATACGTTATTAGCTAAGTAAGGAAAGCACCCATGAAAAAAAGTGTGTGCCTAATAAAGAACGCATTATTTTAATGCAATTCTACGTAAAATAGAGCAGCATAGAGACTGATATCCCTAGAAGCTACATTATTATTCACCTCAATCATTATAGGTAGGCGGTAGGTGTACCACTAAGTGATGACAATAAAGATTATTCAAAAATATTGTTCAGTAAATCCCATTGTGAGTGTGAGCGGCAGACGTTAACACTCGGTAGGCAGGGGCGCTACTTGTGCCCGCCGTGTATTCAACTCATAAAAAATAATGGATCTCCGAATCGTCGCGATATGCGCGGAAATATGGAGTGAGGTGAGCGCACGAAAAATCGTAATGGCACCGAGAAAATGGGGATTAGAAACCGATCGAGTCGAAATCGATGCGAGTTTACAAACATTGAGTTTACACCTTGTGTACTTTGGAGAGGAAGCCTTAAGAGTGCCATAATGCCACGCGATATCTCAAGCGAACACTGTGGAACACATTTAGATTTGCATCTGATCCCGCGGTGAAGCGACTGGGTGTTACGGCAATATGCACTTAGATACGAGGAAACTTATTAACATAAAACATGTCAATGCGCACCATTCACAAAACGAGTATTCACCTTTTACTAGGAAATTATATTTGGTACTTACCTTCATTGATGTCATGATGATGTACTGTTGTACGCAGCACCTTCTAAAACAAAACATTTCTTTACTTCAGTGCCATTACACTAGTCTAATATAGTGTTAACCTGTAGATTGAACTTTAAACTATCCACTAATGGAAAAACTATAGTTGTTATTATAGTCTTGTACGAAGTAAATGATATACATAAACGTGTAGGTACAGTAAATAACATAAAGCGTACTAACCTAATTTCAGGTAATTGTGTTTACTTGCCGAATGCAAACACTCTCGGGCCAAATGACGGGCGTTACCTCCGTGCGCCCACTCCACTGGATATCACCTTTATTTTAAACGACTTATAACCATTTTTACTATTTAATTATAATATTCACTTGTTGTTAACACTTTTTTTATATTTAATTTTATAACTGCGTATTGTATTTAAAACTATGTACGTTCTAAAACTATGTACGTTAACACTTTCAATTATTTCACTAATGTTAATTGTACTAACAGCAAAGTCCATTACAATTTACTATATTGCAAAATTGCATCTGTTCTATATTTTATGTAATTCTTGTCTCTTTACATCCGTGGTCACAGAAGACTGAAATGTAAATCGTCTTTACAAGGAAATATAGATAATCGCAACTACCGCCATAATATTTTAGTTAATTGTGGAACGTTACGATTTACGCAAAAAGGAATAACAATATAATCAAATCTTGACTTGTTGTGGTTGCGTCAATCGGAACGTTCCTTATGTAATAATAATCTAAAGACGCTAGTTGCAAAATTCTACATTTGAATAAAAAATGTACTGTACATTTTTGTGTCAAATGTGCTACTGTACTTTTTGTGTGTGTTACATTTAATGATTCAAATGTAGAATTGTCAATTTTTTTAATTATATACCTAAACAAAAATACGATCGACCATATTGTACTGTCTTCTCCGTCCACCAGCCAGAGCCGGGTGGTCCCAGAACCTTCATTAACGACGTACATTTGCTCGTAAGGTTAAGGCACCTCATCGTCCAAGTTATTCGTCTCAAGTTATAGGCAAGCAAACAAAGTTGCGGCCGACGGGGAGCGAACCCAATTATCTCTAATGAAGACAATGATATAAGCGCGGTTATTGATCTAGATTTAAATTTCATAACGGGTCAGTCCCTACTATGTGCGAGCCCTTAATGCTTCTTGCAAACTTTCGTATATACAGAATGTAGTGTCTTGGTATTTGTAAGGATAAGGTGTAGGCGTGGATTGGGTTAGTAGTTTTGCGAAATGAATATGCAAAGAGAGATACAAGTTCTTTGTACAGTCAATTGACCAGCAGCAACTATTTTTGACTAACAAAATGTATGAGACATAGTTTGAACTTGATTAAAACTAATTATTACTGAAATATTAGAAATCAATTTAGTTTTAACAGGTGAACATCGTGTCAGCGTCAATAATTACATTGCATTCAAACTTGTATGACCCAGAACAAGAAAATTAAAATATCACTACAGTTGTTCACCACGTCATCAAAATAATCGTTATATCATAATCAAGATTCATAGATCAAGATCTACAAGCCGTACTACATCAAACTTTAATGTCCACTAACTAATTTCTTATCCCAAAACATAATAATATGAACCAACATCACACACGTACAAACATCTGAAATTATGATTAACGAGCTCACGCACACACGGACACCACTTACGGACCTTTGTACACATTACGAGTACACACACACGCATTATGTATTCAAGTTGATGGAATAGATCACCATAACAGATTAAAATAGGCCTCTTGTCCGCGCCCCAATCAATACTTCTTATGTTTCCCATCATTCTTTGATCATGTTATAAACTCACTAATGGAATAGAATTTGTAGACAAAGATATATTGTGATTACGTCGACGTTTTTACATATTATGTTATAACAACTAGCCACTGTTGGACATGTTGAAATATGTGTCACATTACCAGGGCGCTTTTAAATTGCCGGTGGTTTCAAGCGGTAGACTATGGCGGTCTAAAAACTCCGACACAGGGTTGGCCAATGACCTATACGAGATTACTTACTAGGGTGCTTTTGACAAGTGTAATAATTGGGTATGTTGCTTTGGTATCGGATCTATACTAATATTATAAAGCTGAAGAGTTTGTTTTGTTTGTTTGTTTGTTTGTTTGTTTAAACGCGCTAATCTCAGAAACTACTGAACCGATTTGAAAAATTCTTTTTGTAATGGATAGCCACATTCAACGGGAAGGTTATAGGCTACTTTTCATTCCGAAATTCCCACGGGAACGGGAACAACGCGGGTAATACCGCGGGGCGCTGCTAGTAATTATATAATTGGGTTATATTGGGTAAAAAGCTTACCAGCACCTTATAATAATGGTCGCTTACATACGAGTGTGTTTCCACGCTTTGTAGAACTTAAAAGAACTCGCGTTCTAACGTACTACGTAGTCAGACCCGCTGGGTATGTCACACATTTTAAATGTAAAATCACTTGTGACGGCTTGTGACTTGTAAATGCACTCAATCTAAACGACAATAGTTACCTCGAGCACAAATTGTAGTGACAAGGTGAATGGAACTTTAGCAACCGCTATTTTCCCATCTCATAAATCCAACGCCAATAAATATGAATAATAATTGAAATTAGTTTCATCTGTTAGCTGCACCGAAAGGGTGTCTTATATTGATCGTGTTTCATCGAAGCGTGTCGGCGGAAACATTTCCTCCTCGAAGATGTTAATGATTTTGCATAATAATTGCATCCAGCGAAGTTTCTCGCCGCTCTCCTTCCATATCGTATGACATAATTAAACATGGAAATTATTATTGTGTTATATTACAATTATAATTGATACCTTTCCTTTTTGAATTATAATTGAGTAGACAAAGATGAGATGTATGTATGTACGGACAGCCGATGTTCACTGTACAATCAGACAGATGATTACTTGCACATCTAATGATTGATATTATTACTTACATAGTTCCTAGCTTCGTGTCTCTGCTAGACTTGCCTATACCATATTGACCAAGTTAAAACTAATTCCATAATACGTTGGAAAATATCGTAAATAATTATGAATCCCTGATTACATCTGCTCTTTAAAAGTTACTTAGCTTAAAATATGTTAATATACTGCATTTTTTAACAATCTTACGCCCTATTCAGAGACGTCAAATGCTACCTTAGTAGCAAGGACTATGTATAAACCCATGCTTAGAAGAGATTTTGACATATCCTCGTAATATATAAAAAAACACATCAAATAGATACTTAATTGTCGATTCCATGAACGTCTCTGAGTGCGACAGTAATCGGATGAATAAAATAACCTTTCACAAACGTTATTCAAATAGCAAATTACACCGTATCGAAACGTTTTCACAAACAACCCTCCACACGCACCCAAACCTATGGAATACAATTGGTCAATATCGCATTTAAAGTATGACTTCAGGGCAAAAGTACACCATGTATTGTAACGGTATGATATATCCCGCGGCCACTTTCCGTTCCGTTCCGTAATACCCACTATATCTGTGGTAATACCGGTACTATGGTATTCTCTAGTTGTAGTATAGTTATAGTAACATTTTGTGAAAGTATCTGCAAAAGTAAATGAGTAACGATGAGGGCAACACAATAGTAAGGTAATAATGACTAGATAGATTTAGTTGAACTCTAAACAAGTGGCAGTCAACATATGTAGGAATGTCGCGTAATAGTCACATGGCCATGACCATTTTGTACAGTTTAGTAGTACATAATAAAGGATAGGTAGTTCTTACGGTTTCTGCTTTTTGACATTTCCCAAGCTTTAATTTCTTTTTTGAAGATGCTATACTTACTACTTTTTTTACCCATCCATCATATAAAATATAGTAAAGTATTAGTTGGCGGATCATATCTCCATTACAAATACACCATTTCTGGAACATTCGTCTACTACAGAGTAAAGTTCACTATCACGATAGTAAGTAACACTAGGGGGTAACACTTCAGTCTGAATGTATCGGGCCCGCAGTGACCCCTGACCTGGCGGCTCTTCCTCAAAGAACCCATCTTTGCTTCAGATCCTCACATTTCTTTTGTAACGACCTTCTTTACACCAAAATACTGCTATTCCGATTGAAGATATGTTGTTTATGTTTTATAGTTGCTTAATAGTTGTTTGATGTTTTTTTAGGCAGTTGCCTGATGGGAACGTCGATAGATTTATTGTTTTGATGCGAGGGACGTTCTATCTATAGGATTCTCGGTCACTTCGCGTGAAGTAAAAAAGTACTCGTATTATATACCGCGAAATTGAGTACTTATACTTTACGTTTATCTGAGTCATTACCATCATACCAAGCTTTCAATTAACTTGCACATGTACTATATAGGAAAAGTAGTGCTCTAAAGCACAAAACACACATAGTGCGAGTGCGTGTGGGTGCGGACCGGTTGCGGATCGCATCACGTTTTATTTCTTGTATTTGTATGGAAGGCGTCACACTGGCCTGTTGCGGACCCGCGCCCGCACTATGAGTATCTTAAAGTACCTACTTACAAAAAGATCAATAAAAAAATATAAATAATCATTAATCCCTAAAATCAAAATAAATTATTACTAGAATAAGCAATGCAATTACGTTGCCTGTTTATATGATTACGTTGCCTTTTCATAAAACTGTAAAGAATAATAATGATTCCACATAATGAAAAGCTCCACAAAAGCTTCAAGGAAACGTAGTGCATTAAATATACAATGTTTCAAAACAGTATTAACTGAGGAATAACATGAAAACGGAGCTAGACCAAGATACTGAAACATTTATCGCGAGGAAAATAAATAGATCCCCCGACGATACATATGGATTCCTATACTCAGTGCGACACACACGGCACTCATATCTCGGGATAAGCTTTTATTAAAGTAATCCACAAATTGGGGTGCCGTAAAATAGCAGTTATTAACAAGACACTTGTTTAATTGCATCGATACTGGTAATCTTATCAGATATTGATGCAATATTTTCTTCTGTTGAATACATTGATACGCTTTCTAGAGGAATTAATGTTCATAGATCGGTTTAATTAAAAACACCAAAACAAACTCTCTGTGAACGTGTAAATCTAAACATTGTCAATTCATATGCATTGTTATCCGGAGATGGCAATCCCTTGCGTATCGTTGATAGTCCGGTCAGAATAGAACAAAACTGGGTGTATTGCAAGCCGGGCCCTGAGCTGGGGCCGGGGCCCACGGGACGGGCCCATCAATCTATCCGCCTCGTGTCGATATATTATTGGCCTACATACGGCTCCGGTTTCATACGCAGATGTGACCTCCGTTCGGGTAATGACCGAATCTTATTGACGGGAACTTATTAGCCGATAAATTGTGTCTATTTTATTCGTGTTGTTGGTTAAGATTATACGGGTAGTGGTTAAGGGTTCTCGGTTAATATGATAGTAAAAAACCGAATTAATATTTAGTTACCTATTGGTATTCTGTGTAAGACTTTCGGGTAAAACTTGAGCCCCGAAATAGAAAGTAATTTTTGTTAAGACGATTTTCAAAGCAGAATCAAATCTCTTCTTCTGCGAACAAAAGTAAAGCAAAATTAAATATCAAAGCAAATAAATTGCTCGCCACAAAATAATATTAATTAAATCCTGAACAAGTTATCTCGAAGCGACACCTAGCGGCCACCGCTCTCTTTTGTATTTAACATCTTTTCATCGTCAGAACTCATTTCAATTAATTTTCGTAAAAGTAAGTAAATGATGATGTGCCCTTTAGAACCGAGATATCATTAACAGCCAACTGGCAGGGGCGGGGGATGGGAACACCGAACGACGAATATTTATTTATCTCATTTTATTTATAGCATCCAACTTGTGATATTGCGTTACCAAACATTAATGTCGATGTTTAGTAGAGCTGGTATAGCGTACAGTTCTCATATTTTTGTTATCCGTAGAACAAAAGTAATATCTAACTACGAAGGAAAAGGTCGTCCCGCCCACGCATTGTAACATTATAACCCCCGAATGATAATATTGTTCTAGACTACCTTTCACATTTTAGCAGCACAATTAAAGTAAACATACCAATAATTTCCATTACGTAAACAATATTGCGGTATTTTTAATTTAGGCCAAAAATAAAATTAATCCACACTAACGCCCGCCGAGCCTATACAACGAAACACGATAATTAAAGAAAAAATAAGACTTCCTTACTACCCACCCCCCGACTCCCACGGGAGAATCATTAGGAAAAAATCGTGTTGATGGATTTAATTACAAAAAATAATTATTCCAAAGAAAGTTGGCTAAATAAACTCGGACGGAGCGGGTTCTTCGATTCCCCCCTTAATCGGATTAATTTACTTTTAAAAAGCGGGGGGTGGCTGTTGTAATTAATGGAATGATAACATTACCCACCTCGCGGTCGGACGCCTACACTGACAGCCCGCGATGCTTTCATCAAAAGTACAGTGTGACTCGCTTCATCAAATCACAATTTCCAGTTTTATTATTCCTTCGACTAGAATACGCCTTCAATTGTTTTATTAACCGATGTTCATTTGTCTTGTAGAAGCGTTCCAAAAGTTTAAAAACAAAATCTAGTTGGTCACGTCTGTGATTTATTTGTTCGAAACGTTCAGAAATGCGCATGGGGTATGTATCAGTATCGCATGAGACGTGGTTTTTCCACTCGGTTACCGTCCGGTGATCTCTCCGGAACGCATCCTCACTGACGCAAATCATATTGCGAGGAAGGGTTTTGGATTAGAACCCGCTCCAAAGAACCGCTCAGTCATCCCGCCTGATTTTTCTCCGACTTAGCCCCTTGAATGTAATTTGATTTGGCTATGTCATGACTGTTTCGGATTGCGTATTTTTATTGCGTTCGACCGTAAATTCTCTTTAATGGTTAATTTATTTTCTGTAGTAGAAATATATCTTTGATTCTTAGCGAAATTGTTTACCTCAAAATATATTTAGGTATGTACTTATGTTCCATAGTTTAAAGATCTAAGTATATGTGAATTTTCTTAAATTCACTTAAATTTAATGACAACTTTTTAGCAACTCGCTTATGTATATCACATAAGGTAACTACAATGAATTATTATTTTAAAATAACTAGCTTAACATCAAAGTTCAATTTAAAGTTTAATTTACTCATTTTTATAATTTAATAGTTCTAAGCGAATAGCAGCCTATTATTCCATCCTACGCACATTTGGAGAATATCATTACCTTTAAGTACAGTAACTTTGTCAAGCAAAATGTCAAGAAAGATCAGATAAAAGCAAGATTTAAGAAGAAAATATTAAGACGTAATGTATATATGAAATACACTTAATGTAGCAACGAGTAAAACATTTAAAACTATATGTTAAATGAAGAATATGTATTACTAGCAGCGCCCCGCGGCTTTGCCCGCGTTGAGCCCGTTCCCGTAGGAATTTTCGAAAATCCTTTCTTAGTGTGCACTTACGTCACTTGAAGAACCTTCCTGCCACATTTCATGATTCTAGGTGTAGCGGTTGAGTCTGTGCGATGATTATCAGTCAGTCAGTCAGGACTTTGAATTTTATATATGTATATATAGATAGATAACAAATACAAAACTTAATAAGACCATCTAACTGTTTGATTTTAGAACATCATTTGAATATTGTTGGATGATTTTAATCGGATCAAAATAACGCTTAAGCACAAGAATAGGTTACCAATGAAACCGTGCCAAAGGAAGCCATCAATAAGTAGGTAACGTTATTCTGTAACGAAACGGTTTTCCTTCCGTCTATTTTCCCAACGCCATGCTGTCTCATGTTGGGATCATTCGTTACGTTTCTCGTATCTCCCCGCGCACGCTACGTGTTTTATAAAGACAAACCGATATTTATATAAAGAAACATTACGTAGGAAGAACGCAGCTTTGTATAAGATAAAGTAGTAATCCCGTTGATATTATGAATATAAAAGTGTGAGAGATTGATGGATGTTTAACGCTGTAACGAGCAAATGGCTACAGATTTGACACACGATTACCTGGAATTTAGGTAAAACTAATAGGGAAAGATAGGTAGATAGGTAGGTACTAAATACACTCACATCCCTCCCTCGAGGTCGACAACTAGGATATTTATTTTTCCATCATAAATAAGGTACGTTAAAAATCACTCTACCTTTTATAAGGCAAAATCCCTCATTGACCGGATAACGACATCTAAAATCACAAACGTACGTTACGTAACTACGTAAGTTAAAAAAATACATATTAATTACATTTATTAGTAGCTAGTACAGAAACGTTTTATGTTCGTTATTAATTACGTATATGAGACTAGGAAATCATCTTACATATTGAAGACTAGCCGCGCCCCGCGGTTTCGCCCACGTTGTACCCGTAAGAAAAAATAGGGATAAAATGTATCCCATATTTTATTCTGATGTACAAACTAAATTACTGTGAGGTTTTATCCAAATCCGTTCTGTAGTTTTTGCGTGAAAGAGTACATGTATACATCCATCCTCACAAACTTTCACATTTATAATATTAGTAGGATTTGTAGGACTAGGCAATAATGTACTATGAATCATCAGTATTGTCTGCAGTGTCTAATTGTCATGTATATGTATGTGGTACTTTTATGGCAGGTATGCGAGGTGTGAAGGTGCCAATAGATTGTGAATTGTATTTAAATACAAATGAGAGATTTATATGCAAATCTTAATGTTTGTTATATTTCTGATTTATTGCGACTAATTGTCTATTTATTAATAACAAGATGTTCTACGCAGTGGTGCCACCCTTTATTAAATAAATATAGAATAGTGAAATCAAGCATAAAGCTATACTATATACTTAGTTTGATACCATATCCGAATGATGAACCTCTGTCTTAATCATAACGAATGGAACGATCAAATGATTAAAGTGTTCAAGCAGTTCAAATACTTGTATGATTCTGTATTAAAAAGGTCTCGGTACGGATGGTTAAGATGGATTAATGTTTGTTACTTGTTCATTGTAAGATGGCATTGCGGTTGCAGAGTACCCACGGGTAGACACCATCAAGGGAATGCACCTTTAATATTGTAGATTGTATTCAACGGTTTATTGAATACGGCATTCATACACAAGGTGTATGAAATATCTCATAATTTATGACAAGGTTTTTCATCTAATAGATAGGGAATTAGAAGGCCATATTTTCCAACATTTATAATAACAAATATTCGTGCTTATAAACATACAAAAATCTACTACAGGTTACATTATTTATACAGTGTTGCGATTACTCAGCCCACATCTTGAGCTCGGCTCGTGTTTGCCTGACTAATAGCTGTAATAGCCCACTATGCATAATGTAGTGCTTGCTATTACCAGTGTGAATCACTCATTGTGCTGTGATTTGGACTTTAGATACAACCTAAGAATGTATGTATGCTCGTATGTTTAGTAAGAGATATGGTATTTGACTGAATTAAAAATATCACTCTTTCTACCACTGCGTTGCATTGCAATTTTATTATATTTTCAGAAAATCTGGAAAAAAATAGCAATAATTATTATATTTCCCAATAGCCTTGGTCATACCACAAAATGTTTTGATACTGCGGCCCTAGCACACTTATAAACATAATAAAAATATAGCTCCAAAATGAAATTCATTTCACCACTCATCCAGCCATGATGAACGATTTTTATTGAAAGTACTGTAATCAAATTAATTATTCTATTGCGTAGTTTATGAATTTTAGGGATGCTCTATTTTTATAGAAAATTGGAAAATGCAAAAACGATACCGGTATTAGTGATCGCATAACGTTGTAACGGTAGTATAAAAGATCTATGTCCTGCAGGTTCATAGAGTCACTGCAAACTTGTTAAAATAACTGGGTTAGATTTTGACCGGGCTGGTGATGCGATAATGGGGTTTAGGCCCATCTCGTAGCCAGATTTGGTAGCTAGCTTCCAAATGGGAGAAATTATCCCGATTCGAAGCTGGCTACGAAATAGGAATTCGAAAGTCCAAGATTTAGGCAAAAGAACTAGTAAAAAAAATAAATAACCCTAACCTACCGAATAGATCGTTCCCATTTAGTAGCTAGCTACAAGATGGGAAAACACTTTTCTCATTTCGTAGCTAGCTACCAAATCTGGCTACGAGGTGGGCCTAAAGTGATAATGGTGACAATAGTGACTTTTTGGCAGTCAGGAAATCCCTGTATAACCTCATACAATGTAAATTAAAGTAAAGTATTAGCCTATAATGTCAACTGCTCGGCAAAGGCATCTCACCGAATATATCAGTGCAGTGAGGAGGAAGACGTAACCACCACGCTTGCCTAATGCGGGTTGGTGATCTCAAACCCGAGCCATGTTTGAACAATGTAATTGTAATACTTCTTGTCACCTCTATTCTCTGTGTGTCAAAATCGTTAGCTGTACTTTAATTATTTAATTGCTTGGCAGTCATTACACAGTCTGTATGTCATGTTTTGTACGAAGAAAGGTTTTTTACCCAAATTGCACAGCCGCGTGCAAAGAGTGGCCCACGAGTTGATCTATCTGTACCTAATGTAATTAGTTTTTTTATGGTTACTTAATCACCGTAGAATTCGTAGGTACATTCAAGCTTATGGTATACAATACACACACGCGGTACTAATTACTACTTATTGCTTATTAAATAGCATGATTGCATAAAGTTTCAATTTATTTAACAAGTAGAAAACCCGTAAAAACAATTAAAATTCTTTTTTTAACACCCATATTAAACTATTTTAATTAAAATACTTACCGTTTACTCGTATTGTACCGTAACTGACCTACGGCCGAACAACGTGATACTAAGAACTATAAACGTGTATAATACTTGTTGCGCCTCACGGTTTTACCCGTTCTCACGGGAATATCGGGATAACATTTATCCCATGTATAATTCTAATGTTACTCATACCCATATTACTGTAAAGTTTCATCCAAATCCGTTCAGAAGTTATTGCGTGAAAGAGCAACAAACAAACATACTTATCCGAAATCCCCTCTTGGACTCCCCTACTATAAATCCTCACAAACTTCCGCATTTATGATATCAATAAGAGAGGACAAAGTTTATTTTCCTTCACAGTTCTAGACCAATAAGAATTACTGTTAATGGTTTATTTTAAAACCTACAAATAGACAACACACATGGACAACAAATATACCTATAGACTAGAGGATGTTGTTTACAACTTATTCAGGAGTTCAGGAGGTAGAAAAGTCTATGCCCTATGGCTACGCAATAAAGAAAAAAAGGTATTGCTTTATATGCCAATGACAATATGAAATGATAAATAATGGATAAATATGAGATACGGGATATTAACCGCAGCCTTATGTTATCTAGTTGTATGTTACATTTACAGAACGCGAGCGAAGCCGCAGGCATAAGGCAGTAATTAAATAAATTAACAAGGACTTGAATGTTTCTATTAATAAATAGTCGAGCAGTTTGTGTTTACATTAATCACCAATTTAATTAAAACTACAGTTTAATGGTTAAATGGTATAGTTAATAAAAGTAGTCGTTAATGTAATCGTAAAACACAATTACACCTATTTCCCTTATTGGTATATTGTTAAGTAAATTTAAATAGTCACGTTAATTTTCATTTTATTACATTTTTTCTTAAATAAGGTTTTTTTGCTGTGTTTTATATTAATACATACATCGTACGATCTTGTTCACTTTCCATTACAATACCATTTTTAACTTTTTAATCGATTCCAGAAAAGGAGATGTCTTTACCTAAAAACCCAACAAACTGCTTAGCTATAAACACGCACTAATATGTATATATGAAACGTTTAACAATATAAAACAATAAATGCAGATACGAATAATATACAGATATTGAACAAATCCCTGACCTCTTGAATATGATTTAATGTTACACAACCTCAATATTAAACAATGGTAGTAACAGTGCTGGGAACAAGTCACGTGTACTGATAAAGAGTTACCTGCGAGTGTTATACATTACATACCATAAACTAAACATACTCTGAGGATACCTTTCTAAAGCGCAAAATCAATTTCAAACTAGGATCGAATCAAATCGGTTACACACAGAACTAATCTGTAAGCATATACTTTCATATAAAGAATTGACCAAAAAGAATTACCAAAATCGGTGCATAGGTAAATGAAGGTAACAAAAGTGAAAAAAAAAACAAAGTCGGATCTAGACGAGAACCTCCTTTGGTTTTAGAAGTCGGTAAAGATATTACTCACCTCAATATCTGAGCTATAAGGAGTAAGTATCAAAATAAAGGACTATCTAGATATGCATTGGGCGGTCTAAAAACTCCGACACTTGGGTTGGCCATTAATCTACTTGAACTTACTTTACTTTAAGGATTCGCGGAAATAAGAAATGAATCTTTAACGTACGTTAAAGTTAGATTTCCTTACGTTTATTGCACCTCTTTTGGATCTATCTTTTTCCGTGAAAACCATATTATTACGTTAATGTTGAAATCGGGAATGTTAATCATTGGTCATCAGTTGTCATCAGCTCCTCATGTAAACATAGACTTAATGAATAAAGACTAATGCTATAAGTAGATGACTAGCTTTTTCCCGCAGTTTCGCCCGTATGTCACGTGTACCTGTGACAAAGAGAGAACATAAATGATATTTTATTCTTTTCCTATGTTTTTTATTTCTATTTTATCAGTGACTTTGTAGTTTTATTTTGAAAATGGAATCGACAGATACTCATTGCCGATTTTCCAGCCAAAGATGATTGCTCCTGAAGTAGAATTAGATTAAGTGATTACATTCCATTCTTATCCCATTACTGAATCGTTTTACTCAATTTTTTGGTGTCAAAGGTGTCGCACTTTGAAAACTCAGTCAGTATAAGTAATTTTTTTTCATTAGGCACAGAATTACTTCTAGTAATGTTACTAAAATATGTTAAAATATTAATTTGATAGAAAAAACCACTTCATTTTCAAAAAAACAAGTAGTTTTTCAGCAGTTTAGTAGTGACCTTCACTGAATGACTTACGAAGTAAAGTTGTTATAAAATCTATTACATAACTGAATGTTCTTTGTATAAGAACGTAAACAATGTATAATATTTTTTATATAGTTGTTACGAGTATGATGCCCATGTACTTAAAAATAGTGTCTATTATGACATCGCTATTTTAATCACGTGACTATATACGTTGTGAGGTACTTATATTGGAAATAAACGACGCAGTTTTACTGTTTGGTTCTTCTAATTTGTTATATGTTTTATATCATGTTCTATTGTGGGCTAGTATAGACTAGTGATGTGAAGTTACATCACCATTATTGAATTGGTGACGTAAGTGTATACTTGATTTACATACATCACTAATAGTATAGTAATCTATTACAGTCACTTTCATATAAGAAATTCAATTATTTTTCGGAAGTATTTCTATAGACTTTGCGCCAGCAGGCTAAGTAAATTTAGAAGTTTATAGTTTATGTAGGTAATTAAAATTAAGAGCAAGTTATACAATTCAAGAAAACCAACACAACGAGAGCTTTAACCTACCTTAAGAATTAAGCGGCTATTGAGCGCACAAATTGACGTCGACAATACGTAAGATAATTTAACTGTCAGTTTAAGAAAATGAATGGTTTGTCTTGTCCTGTTAGGTTAATATTTACTATCTGACGTAATTTCTAGTATTTAAAACTATAAATGTCGGAAAACCATAAACCATTAAATACTGACCTATATCATGCACGCTATATCATTAGACCAATGACCAGTCGTCACAGTTCTACATTTGTAAGATATTTACACTGCGCAGTTAAATTAGATACACTTTATGTTTTGCGTAGCCTACGGTGTACTACGTCTGTAGTAATAAAACTGAACGAATGCCAACGTAGTACGAGTATAATTTGCTCACTATAAATACAGATTACATTTCCATTCAATGTTAGTATACGATATTATTTCCGATAGTTCAAGTGTAAGGACGTCGATCAGGTAAGATTGTTAATCATAATTTGCTTAAAATCTTTTTTGTTTAATTGAAAATTGCTTGGTTAAGCAAATATATTTGAAAACGTTTTACCTGAAAATAAAACGTAGCCTGAAGTCTAATAAAATAATTGAGATATGCCAATGCTGTCGCGTCCGTTTTTTTTTGTCTCTTTCCCTATCCAATCCGTCCGTCTCTCTCTCCCCACCACTACGAAGCAGTGACGAATGCACCTCGGAGCATTCATCACTTCGGCTCTTCATCCTTTGGCTTGTCGTTTTGACTTCTGATTCGGAATTTTAATATACGTTTTATTTTCAGATCAAACGTTTAAAACACTGTACCGTGATCCGAAGCCTAATATAATAATTGAGAGAAGTTTGATATCGCCTGGTGGCTAAACGTCAATGCGATAATAAATTAAATGCCTACTTCGTTTTATGATACAAAATATTGTACATTGTTCTACGAGAGAATGATAAACACATCGTAAGTTTGTTTCGTAGAGGGTCGCGAACTAGATGTAAGAAGAGCTCTTAGCTCCGTGATCCAATCGCTTAGCTCTTCACTCCAGCCCCACATTTCCATACTTCTAGCTGCATCTCCTGAGAATTGTGCGGCAGGAGTCCTGTCGAGGTGTCTACTTGCACAGTAGGAAGATTGTGTATCGTCCACGATGCGGCTATGGCTCAAGATCTGTGCCCAGGTCATTACACCTAGGTATTCTATGCTCCTTCTTGGAGTAAGACTGGATTTGTCGAAGTTTATCCTCCAACCTAGATATTTCAGTATATTTATCGTAATACTCGTAGTTACATGTTCTTTTAGAATAGTCGCATCGATATTTGCTAGAAGATAGTTGTCCAGGTTAACCAGAAGGGATGTGGGAACTGGTACTAGCACGCGTACCCATTTATTTCATCTTTTAGATGACTACTGTTCATTTCGAGCGTTCGCGCGTGGGCCGGCGAGAATTTTCTCGGTTGGGTAGATATGCAACGGAGGTTTTTAAAAAATGGTAAACGGTACCGGATATAATCTGGAATTGTGTTTTCGGGAATTTATTTTATTATATTAGACTTCGGATCACGGTTAAGTATTTTTAATATAACACTACACGAAATAAGTTCAATCGCCATCACAAACGTTATAGGTCTGCTTTTATTGTCGTATTTTTACTAAAACCTATACTAAGTAACACTCATAAAGAAAGTAACTTTTAACTTACACTATGAAAGTTCAGGGCAAAGGCCTAAAAATAAGTAAAGTATTACCAGGTATGTCCCACTACTGGGCAAAGGTCTCTGAGCTGACTGAAAATATCAGTACTGTGAGGAGGATATTTGTATAGTGATTGGTAACGAAGTAAATACAGGCGTAAGTAAGCACATGAACACAAGCTCTCCAATGTTGATTGTTTGTAAAGATATCGAAATAAATACAATATTTGGCAAACGAGAACATTAACACATAAAGTCCAACTCCTCCATAGCTACACAAACAATAACACCGTATATAAATTGAACTGAAATTCTATACCAAAAATGTTACATGAAAGCTTAGTTACATAAAAGTAAAGCGAGCTTTTCTCATTCTCAGATTGTTACCGTTGGCGTGGGCGATACATAACTTTAACTTCCGAAGCACACGCTCTGAAATATTTATTCCTGAAACGTAAAGATCGGGTGGGTAGGGGGAGGGGGGGTTATCCCGCGGTTTTCTTCCCGCCGTGTTTTACTTCGAGAATGGGAACTCGCCGCCGCCCGATCGATATGGACAAAGATAATACATATTGTAGAAACCATTTCGATACTTTAACTTCATGTTTAATAGGATTTCAATACAATACGCCTTTATGGTAGAGTACAGAGTGAGCTGAACATTGTGATTGATCATGTCTTGTGAATGAACTCATTGAGCGCGCTAAGTAAAACTAGTTTGAGTGAATGGGTTTTAATTGGTTTTCGTGAAATTGGCCTTTGGGCCCTTTAAGACAGCCCATCCCAACACAGATATTTAAAAATGACAACAATATAAACACATTACCTTTACATATGTGATAAAGTCGTGAAACTCATGAAAGATTCGTTCGGTTAGGTAAAACGTTGGTGTGAGTGAGCGTGGCGTGCTTGTGTGGAGGCTGGGTGTACATAATCTGTGGCGGCGGGGGGCGGCCCCGTTCGATTGTCTGCGGAGGCCCCGCCGGTGCCATCTGATGTGCCGAGAGCACTCCAGATCTGCATAGATCGTTGCCTTCGTTTTTTCCCTATCGGAAAATCAATACTCACAGTTTCATAAACTCGGCACGGCGACTCGGCGACACTCCTTAACTTTATTACCGGCTAATTCCTAAGCACCTTCCACGAGCCACAAAACTCAATAACAACATTTTCCTCATTTCAGCTATTTTTAATACAGATATTTCCATACTTTGATATTGAATTAAATTTGTTGTATAACTTTGTTTAATACACGAGCCCTGAAAATTTGAGTCGTATGCAAAGTATTTCTTCAGTTGATACCCATTCGTAGGCTGTAAAGGAGTCTTTACATAATGTGAAGAGAGTCTCATCCCAAAAGCGTATTGAGCTTTCCGCCGAGCCCCCATCAAGGGGAAAGAAGCTCAAACACCAAGCAATAAAGCCTCCGAATCCAGCAAAACAAATACAACGAACATTCCAATGCTAGATATCACTCGCCCCGCCCACACAGTCGGCATTACGACTGTGAGCGCTCCCATTGGTCGCGGCGAAGCCTTCTCCATTTCGAATTGGTTATTTTTTTCTACAATTGAAATTGGAACTGTCCGTTTGTAGTGTACGAGTGATGTGCGCATGCGCGCGCGGGAGGCGCTACGTCACGTACACGTAGATTCGTTTCAGGGTACGATTGTTTTATTGGATTGCTCTCGCCGTTCCCATTCGTATTTACAATTTGGATGTGGATTTGTGGCCGCTCTACGTTTAGTGCGCAGACGTAATGCGTTGGACCTCTGAATGAATTTATTTCAGGATTTCTATACGAGTAGGCAGGGCTTATACGAGTACAATGTGTAGAATAAACTGTTGGATTTCTTTGTAAATCTCTCCATGCTGGATAGCTTGGTTTGAAGTAGTATTGAATTCCAAATAACCTTATAAGAAGTAAATAAACAAATAATTGAAACTTTAACACAACATTTCATTAATTTAATAATAACACACAATATTCTCAATTAAAAACCAATATAAAGTACTCGTTCAAAACCAAAATTTACCACAAAAACATCAACCTTTAATGCATTTCATCAGAATTTCATCAAAACCACTCGATGGCAATAACGGTGTGACAAGAGCACTGTGATCTCATGAAACACCGTGGTGTCATTATTCTGTGAGGCATACAGTTCAAAATGTCATAGTATTTCATGTGGAGCTGTGTAACAACAGTTTGGCATCCGCAGCTAGCTCTGTCCGGAACAATTTCATTTGCGACTGGGCGAGGATACCGTTGTAATTACAACAACAATCGATAGAGGCGCCACCGTCTGCCGCACGTTTAATCTCGCCAGAATCAAAGGACCGTCGCCTCACACCCGCCCGCACACCACTACACGTCCTCCTCTCTCCTACCGGGAACGTTTCACTCCGAACGCTATCCCTTACCTTCTGAACACCACCTTTCTGGAAAAGCTACTAACAAACCCAGTAATGTATGCCGCGCGCCTTGAATGAATAGTTAAAAAGTAATACATTGGTGCAAACTTTGTCTCCAAGCCTATATCTGCAGGAGTATGTCTAGGTTTGCTAGTCTCCAGATAGTTGCATTTCCAGTCTGGTGTATTTAATCTTGGCGTTTTATTAAAACAACGCCTTCGCTGTTGACTGGCTCTTATGATTTAGAGATTTTGATGAAATTGCTTTACCTTTTTGTTTTTAAACACTAAGTTAGTAATATCTTTAAAAGATTGTTGATATATTATTCTCTAATCTGTCTGAAATTGTCGTATAATAATAGGTATAAAAAATCACATTTTTTGAAGACTTAAAAAAGCGGACAAACATACATTTGTTGTATATAAATAAATACAAAAGCTTAACTATACTCACATTTCCCAATTTACAACTATAATTACGGCATTATTACATTGATTTGTTGTCATTTGAATAAAATAAAATTGTATTACAATCATTGCTATTACTTTTATAATAATACAGTTTGTTTTATTACTTTTTCTCTCAACGCAAACGTAAGCTAATCCTAATCTAAGTCATATCGATATATTTCCCAATAATGACGTATAAATCAGCAAGCACTGAAATGATATTGCGACATCGTATCCACTAAATATTCCGATACGATACGCTGTCAATAATTTGCGGTTAGACTTAGTTCATTGTTGTGCTAAATTATAGCGCGCTTCGGCATTTCATCTAACATACCGATTATAACATATTATTATAACGTATAGGCATTTCATTAATACTTGATATATTGATATAACAGTGATTATTTCACTTTGAACGTTCATGCGTTAAATATGCAACTAATAAAAGCGATATCTCTAATAATGAATATGCGAAAGTTTGTGTGGATGAATAGTTTTGTTATTATAATATTAACATTAAAACATTTAAGTATAAGACACTCAGTTTAATAAGTAATTCCAGTTGAAAAATTCAACTCTAGTGAAAACTCAGGTTATTGTAGATTCTTTCAGGGAAAAGCTTATTTACCTATAGCTTGTACATTTTAATAAAAATACCGACCGAATTGCGAACCTTCACATTCGGTTGAAAAACAAAGGAAAGACTTTTTTCAACCGCAACCTACATACTTACAACTTTGTAATCTAACGCCTATATGAACTACGTACCTTATAATATAAACTGAGTATACAAAAAGCTCTTGATTTTCCTCACTAATATCTTGATTGAGCCGAGAGGTCATTCACCTGTTTATACTTAAAGTATAAAATTATTTAGTGCACAGTCGTCCACGCGCATGTTATTGTGCTTTTCATACAAAACTTACGTAGTTAGACGTCTGTAAACGCTTAATTTGAAAGAGCCCTATTGCTCGGCGAAGCTAAGTTAAAGTCTGATTTAGACTTGCCGTAGACTCAGAAAACTGACTTTTGCTCTATGAAAAAAAAACACCAGAAGTACATAGGTACGTAGGTACCTTCATAGAGTTTTGCAGCAAAGGTCAGTCTGAATATTGACTACGGTCAGCTGAATTAATTTAATAAATGCAATGGCAACACTTGGATAGTAAAAACTATATTAGGTATTTTGAATGTTGCGCTACCTGTTTCTAGATGGGTAATACTTTTAACCGTCTAGCCAAATACTTAGGTCAACACCCTCCTCTCAACTTTCGTATCGGATATAGTGATTGATATAAGTAACCAAAATTCAATAGTTCAAGAAAAAACTGAACTATAATACTTAGACTTAAGATTTAATGTACTAAAGTACAGTATACAATGTGCTAAAGCATTATTCCTCAATGATTAAGGCCCAAGAGGAAAGCAATTGCCTACTTTTCATCAATACGATACAATCATTGGGCACTGCTAGGCTTGACTTCTCAATTGAAATAACTATTCGTAATACATACCTTACAATATGAAGAGCAAGTAGATACGTTCATACATACATTGAAAACCCAGTACAATACAAACTAGTGCAGTACTATCAGTATTTATTGTGTTAGCACACGAGGATGGATATCGAGTATGTATTAAAGCTGAACACCTATGGTAGGAACAGTCCAACACATATAAAGCTCTATCCAGGCTCTACGGAGCGCTACTCGAAATCCTAGTGCTATAGAACGTAACTGGAAACAAAATCGTTTTATTCAAATATAACATGGTCAGGTATTTTATTATTCTCCAAATGGTATGTTTCAAGAGCGGTTTGCTTGTTATATTATAAGTTACGTGGTATGAAGAGTTAATGAAAAAATACATTTTATTTATCAATATGTACCACTGCTACTTGTACATCGATGCATATAATCTAATTCATTTATTTTTACCAGAATATCCGTCTTGTCTTTAGTACATTCGAGGACAATAGCTGAAAATGGACTTAAAACGTAAAAAAATCCAAATGTAAATTTCTATTAAAATCCTTTCCAGTTACATTCTAAGGCATTCGCTACTTATAGAATAGGAAGCGAGTGTAGGTAATGGCGCAAAATAGTGACGCAGTATTATTGCAGGGGGGTGTAGGAGGTCCCACACTCCAACCCCCACTTCCCCCCTCCCCATTCCAAAGAGACTGAAACGTCCGCGAGAAAAATAAGATCCGTACTCCATCCCGCTTATTCTTAGGAAAAGCTTTTTGTATATTTTTTAGATATTCGAGTGTATACCGCATCTGTGTGTGGGTGGGTAAATAATATTGTGTAGTATAGTATAGCTTTGGGTTTCTTTCTCTGTCTGTGTGGAACTCGACTGCTTTGTAAATTGATGTCGAGTAGGTACGTTTTCTTGTTTTGTTTGCAAGTTGAATGTTCTGAAGGAGCCTTGCTGGAATATTATAAGGAAACGTTGGAATATGAAGATGCTTTCTTGTCACTTTTGTTAGTAATATTTTTTGAGTCTTCTTGTTAGATGCCTATGTGATATTTAGACTCAGGTATTCAGATATTTAGCTTTGGAAGTTCGGTCATACACCTTTCTCTACCACTAGCAACGCCTCACGACTTCCTTTCCGTTGTACACGATCCGGATTGAGTTTCAGGAAAACGCTTTGTTCTATTTAAACAACTTTTATTGATAAACTAACATACCTGTCACTTATTAATCTACATACTCGTATATTATGTTATGAGATAGTAAAATGATTCTTCAGTCAAGTTGTTTTTGTCCGCAGATTTATTATGATAAAGAAATGATACGGACCTTTCTATTAGAGTTATTCATAACTAAAATTATGATTGCGAAATTAATTTTGTCTGTCTGAGGACTTAGGCCTTTTATCCCGAAATTGAATGGGAACGGGTACAGGGTACACTGCGGGCGGAACCGCGGGAAAGTCGTTCAGCTAGTCTTTTATGTATAGGTAATTTATACTAATGTAACTAAGCTTATGAAATTGTTCTTTTGTTTGTTTGAACTCGCTAATCTCAGAAATATATACTAGATAGCCACATTTAATGGGAAGGTTAGTTTATTTTTTTATCCTAATTTCCACGGCAATACACACAACGCGAGTAAATCTGCGGTGCGCTACTAGTAGAATGATAAAATTGAATTAGTTATTTTTAGGCCCCGAAAAATCTGTTACAGAAAGGCTTTTAACAATACATCAAGAAAATATTTTTTCCTACCCAAAAAGTGTAACTTATAACTTAATTAAATATCACTTAAATTCACGAAGTTATTTATAACTTGAAAGCTTATGAGGTAAAGCTTTCTTACCGTAAAAACTTGTATTATTAAAGCTTTGACGTTGTATTGAAAGCATTAAAATTTTAATTACATATATTTTTTACAATAATCACATCAGATATAATAGATTCAGATCAAAATCTTTTGCCATTTTTAAGGCCTAGTTTAGTAAAGAAGTAGAGGTCAGCGGTAGAGCCAGTACTCTACCAATATAAACTAGCTTAATGCAATGATCTTATCAATAATAACATATTATACTGCTTTTACTTACACAATATAAATGAGACTTGGTTGGCAAATCATTATTATAATATTTTTCTATATTATTTTACGCCTAAAAAGGTTTTGTGAAAAGCGCCATCTGTGTAATTTTAACGAAACTACGTGAACAAACCTTCCTTACGTTAAGGAATTTTCAATTCAGCGCAGTTTGTTTCAACATAATTTTGAGAACAACTCGTTGACCTGGTTATCGTACTTTATCCCAGATGGCATTCATGTTTTTTTGGAATATTTTACTGTAATCATGTTGTTAACAGCACGGCTAACAGTTAATATTAGCTCGTAGTACCCAAAATCCCAATTTATAATTTGAGGAAAAAAACTGAAGTAACGAGAAATAATGACGATAAAGAGTACTTAATAAAAATTGAATTAAAATAATTCTGAACAAATTCATTATATATTATTTATGTTTAGTTTACCTCATTGATCCTCAACTCTACCTAGGTCACCCAAAATAACAAGGAGAGTTTACAGTCTATTATTGCTGTGATTTTACATATTCTAATCATTTATTATTTTACATATATATCTATTAGAAAGTGGTGATTATGCCTAATCCTCCTCACAGTACTGATATCTTCAGTGAGTTGAAAGACCTGTGCCCAGCAGTGGCATATTACAGGCTAATAATTTACTTTAAAAGACGTGGTCAAAGTTACATCATGAACATTAATATTCTACTGGTATCTGCAGTTTATCCTACCTCAACAAAGTTATGAGATAAAGTAGGCAAATACCATCAAGAGCCGGTAATTGATGTCGAAACACCTAATGAATATTCAACACATAATGTGTCCTAAGCCTACGACAACGACAACTTCTTGAAATGACCTTAACCATATCATAACCTGCCTTAAGGCCCGCCTGATTGGACGTCAATATGAGACTGAATAACCGACGATGACTAAACACTTATTCCCTTGCTCTTTCCCTCCCGTGCACTCCGCAGGACATTTGACAGAGAAAGCGAAACAATTTTAAATTTCGGCAGCAGTCCTCCTGGGGCAATGTACTCACTAACTGGTTGGGAGAGGACGAAAGTACGAATTTTTTGCAAATACCTAATAAGTGAAAGATTGAGCGGGAGCAAACTTTCAAGTGCGTTTAATGCCGGTAGAGTAACGACATGGACAGGATAATGCAATTTGGAGGCGGCAATAAAACGTTATTATGACACTAATTACCTGTGTACAATAAAAACGATCGTAACATACACCTTTGATAAGATTTGATGCATAAAGTGCTTCGACCTTAGAACGTTGGGCAATGTATTGATGCGGTCGTCCACCTTTGATTACAAAATTTATCTACTTATAGTAATAATGCGGAGGCTGCGGCCACCATTGTAACAGGTTCCAAAGTTTTTCTAACTTTCACTTACACCATTGCATCATTGACATCCAGTGATGAAACCCGGAACACTCCCGCCCATTGAATAGATAAATCTAAATGAGCCCCGGGAGCTACAAAACCATCAATTTGGAGTATAAAGCATTGATAACACGGTGAATAATGATCTGTTGATTGTAGAAAGGAAAACCAAATCGATGAAGTACTGTGACTGTACCACACGGTTACTTTGTAGGCCAACTTATAAATTCTAATATAACTTACCTTTAAATCGGACTTGCCGATTGCATTAACTACTGCCAATTAAAATTAAATTATCAACTTTATAAGTTGCAAACTAGATATCTTATGAAATTCCATTTTGACATTTATCTCTAAATTAATAAACATTAATTTCGTACTTAAGTAGTAGATACAATTCGCACCAGTTAAAACCTAAAATTCATCAAAACACAATAAACAAGACACGTACTTGGCGATAAAAAATAAAAACATTTTGTTTCAGATGGTTTCCCAAAATGTGCCATTTGCGGTAATCTTTATAATCTTTGTCAAAAACTTGGGTCTTCTTAAATATCATTTGAGTCACAAAATAGGAATATCAACAAGAGTATGTAGGCATTGCAAAAAGGCTAATGTTTGTCAAGCTACGCTATATATACCTTCATATGCCCTATACCTACCTATGTATGTTGGTGTCCAGGTCCAACCAAAAGTATCACCATACAAGTATATTGAATATAAGTGGTGTAATAAAGTTCCCTGGATCCGAGCCCTTTCTCCGTCTGCACATTTCGGTGGTTGAACTCACCCGGGGTGACTTTGTGGATTCGTTGCAATATATACGGCATACCACTTTGATACTTACAATTAATCGTAAGTACTTTATATACAACTCTAGCAGCGCCCCACAGTTTTACTGATGTTATGCCCGTTCCTGTGGGAATTTCGGGATGAAAAATAGTCTATAACCATCCCATTAAATGTCCATCCATTACAAAGAGTAATATTCAAATCGGATTGGTAGTTTCTGAGATAAACTCGCTCAAACAAACACACACAAACAAAAACGAACTTTACGTACAGCTTTATTATATTAGTATAGATCTAGACTAAAGGCTAGCTATTCTAATATAGACTATTAGCCATTATAATTATTATCAAAGTAGGCCATAGGTACGACGCAAACAATAACTGAATTTTCCGGGGCTTTGAGGTGATGAGAGTAATCTGTGGCGATGCGTCACCATGCAATGGAACGAGTAGCAACGCAACGTAAATACAACATCAGTTATTCGGCAATCAATCGGTTTTATAATAACCCTGTAGGATTAAATACCCAATATTCTATTGATGCCTTTTTGTTCCTAAGAAAACATTAACAAAGACTATAGAAGAGCTTTTCCGAAAAATATAAAAGCTTTTCAGTGTTCCTGATAAAGCTTGCCTTTACACAAATTGCTTGTATCTCTTAGTGCTGTTATCACGAGATTTTTTAAACAGATAACTAATCTACTCATAAGTCCTTTCTTGTGCAACGTTCATTCATACTCAAACACCGTTGACTACTGACCAATTAGAACTAACTTACTAATCCTTATCCAAATAAATGTACTGCAAAGATCAAAACAGCGCGATCGCGGTACATTTTTTAAAATGTTTACTGCACTGCACTTGCATTTAAGTGTATGGATGCACCGACGTTAATTTTTTTCGGCTGGTTCCAACATTGTCCTTGAATATCAAGTTTAGATATCACTGTACGAGTTTGGCTTAAAATAAAGTACTTATATTTGGCGATCGTACTGAAATTTGGGTTATTATTTGATTTTGTAGTATGTTTTAATCTGAGATGATGGTATTGATTGTATTTGCTGGACACTAATAAATAATTTAATGTTATTTTTTGTTACACTGTGTAATAAAATAAGTACCTATCGAGAAAATGTTCACTTCCTATCAATTATTTTGCCACACAGAACGCTGATAAGTAGCGAATATTAAATTCAGATATTGCATTCCGTAATTGAACACATGTTTCATTTTTAAAACAACATATATTTTTATAAATGTATAATTTAATTTTATACAATAAACCTAACGGTTAGGTCATCTAATGGAGGTGTGGCGTCAACGTATATTATATTGGCCTAGGTCAAGACTCCCTAACCCAAGTAGACGCCAACGAAACAAATACCTATAAAAACATGAGTCGTGTGCATGGTAGGGGCAATGCACTTTTTGGTGTGCGGTCATGATCAGGTCTTGCCGAAAACGTGTGACTCGAATGCTAATACAAAATAACACTCGCAAAATGTTCCAACTGAATTTATATTTATAATAAGTTTCGACTTTTTATGATTTCTCCTTAACAAGTCATAAGGTGCAATGTGCATTTATATTTTTGTTTTAAAAAGGTATTAGTGTTGGTTCTAATAAGTATTATTAGTTTATACAAGTATAGGTTAGATTAGGTTAGGTTTCTAGTCCATGTAGAAACCTAGATTTTAATAGTAGTTTTTCAGATAAGTTGTAACCCATATTTCCGCTCGTACGTTTACCGATCTCCATCATAACCATCTAATTACTTTAAAACGAGTTAGACGTGAAAAGTTAACAGATAATCTTTTCTAGTGTGTACCTAATAGGATATGTAATCCAAATACCATAATATTAGTTAATGTAGAAAAATTACACATATATTACGGAATTAGCTATCTAGCGTATTTGAAAAAGGATGATAAATTGTATAAAGTTGGTCATGCATTTAGCTAATTGGATCAAAATAATTTATATCTACTCGTGAAAGAAAAAATAATAATTTTAACCACAACTTTAAATTGCAATATTTCTGTTATTATTCGTGACGTCAGCTTTTATCCTGTAGGACATGACAATGCAGAAGTTTTGCAATTGAATCATTAGGTTAAATAGGTAGTAACCTTCCTTCCTTTCCATCTATGATGTGCCACAGTTGGAATCCTATAGAATCCTATAATATGAAACGTACCTGAGCAACGTAATAATGCGTTGCTCTTGATATACTCATGCTATACTATAGCTTCTATAGTATAGCAATTGCACGCAAATTATCAAAACAATAGCACAGTCCATTTTGGTAAAGCAAATGTTGAATGAAAAAAGTACTAAGAGAAATTGCAAAACACTAGAGATTTAGACGCACGTTCGAAAATGCTAAAAAACATTCAGTGGCAAATCTTGAGGCAGGTTTTTTCAATTCGCGACCAGGTGGTTTAACACCTGTTTATTTTGGATTAAGATATATCTAAAACGGCTCTAATCTGCAATATCTGAATGATCTACTTAAGCATCTACTTAAAATTAAAAGAAATACATATATAGCGTGAACATGATTCGTTTCTTCATATTTTATAATTATACTAGCAGCGCCCCGCGGTTTTACCAGCGTTGTGCCCGTTCCCGTAGGAATTTCGGAATTTTTTTTACATAAAAACCTTCCTCTTGAATCACTCTACCTATTACCAAAAAACCGCATCAAAATCCATTGCGTAAAGACAGACAAACAGACAAACAGACGCGACTTTGTTTTATACTATGTAGTGATTAAAAAGCCAGATTGATAAATGGTTGGTTAACAATTTAAAATAAATTATTTTCCACAAACTAAATTGGAGAGGCACTCGCACTTTGAGCTTGCTTGGTCAGTATACTTAGTAAATAAAATATGATGTTCTTATATAAGTATTATTCAATCTCAGCGATACTATTAATTATCTTCTTAGTATTAAAATAAGAAGCAACCAATCAAAATATTTAAAGGGAAAGAAAATGATTACCACGAAGAAGCAGAATCTATTGAAATAAGAATATAAAATTAATCAAATTATACTAAAAAGTTAAGTAAAGTTCTAAAGGAGACATATTTGAAATCATAGTTAGTGAATTAATAGGAAAATGTTTGAGAAGCTAAGTCTAGTGCTAGTGAAAGTCAACGCTGATTTTTCAGCGCTGATTTGTCCGTGAAGCTAGAAGGGAGGAAAATGTTATGAAACTTAATTTTCCTTTAAACAAATCTATATTTTAACTAATCCAGTATTTACCCAGTACTTATGAAATCTTTCTTTTTATCTTTCTTACTAATATTATAAAGAGATAAAGTTTCTAACTTTGTTTGTTTGTTTGTAAGGGCTAATCTCAGAAACTTCCGGTCCGATTTGAATAATTCTTTTTGTAATGGATAGCCACATTCAACGGAAAGGTTAAGGGCAATTTTTATCCCATAATTCCCACGGGAAAGGGTACAACGCGGGTAAGACCGCGGGGTGCTGCTAATGATTGATGATAACTAATAAATCTTCCCAGTTGTTCTTTTATAAGTTCAGACCTCCGTGTATGTTTAATTTCGTCAATCTGCCTATCTAATTTTTCGTGGAAGAGAATGGAAATTATTAAGACGAACCAACATATATTCATTTGTTTATTCTTAAATCTCTATAATCCGTATCTATTCTCTTCCATCATTACGTCTTCCGTTCGTACACGTACCTATTACGTCTAAACATAGGTTCTAAATACGATTTTCTATGACTCTATAGGTAATTAACACTTTAACAACGCATTTCAAATACAATGTTGCCTAACTGCGAATACGTAATCTTTGTCATATTTAACCGCCATGATAGGTCATAGATAAGCGAAACATTATACAGATAGATGAAGGCCACTGATAATTATATCACCAACAAAGAACTATTAACAAAAGTCAAAGTCTGTTGATGAAAAAATACTGATAGACATATTGTACTGTGATCTATTTTCGTATTACTTAAGTATGTGTTTGCTGCGTACAAAACTATACTTGTTACAAAATTGTAGCAGGAAAATTGTAAATAGGACGAGAGACCGACGAGTTTCCATGACTGTCATGAGTCATCTACGGGGAGTAATTAAGGTTCAAGTACGTTGATCTTTGATAAGCATGGCGATTTATTTAATGAAAAAACCCATGAATGGGTTCTATAAATTAATGAGTAGCCACAATCCATTAGGAACACTTAATGAAAATTGTTAGATGACACATTTTTTGCGAAAATATTTACAATAACTACATTTTGCTATATGGCTTATCACTTATCATTTTGTGGCTTTAACTATGTTTAACTACTTTGCCTTTATTGCTAAGTAGACTGTTCGTTAAATTACTTTTTAAGGACCAATTTGTACTGATTGATTTATGAAAGTGTCAGAAAATTTTGTCCATACTAACAAACTTTTGCATCTATCCTATACCTAAGTACACTAATGACGTTGAACATTTTAACATCGGCTCTCTGACTATATACGAATCGATATATACCTACTATAATTATATCGCTGTTTCCTTTCCATTCACAAAAGAAGTACAATGAATGAATGTATTTTTTTCTAATATATGTTATCTGGCTACATTATATCAGAGCTTTATCAGGCGAACATATCGAGTTTGGGAATTCAATGAGGAAATTCCCAAATAATTTGTAGGTATTTCGATATTATTTTAATGCAAAATTGGACAAAAATAATAATTTGTAAAGCTAACTTTTACCAGCGGCTTTGCGGAGCTTTTAATTCGATTTCAACCTTTAAAGTTGATTGTTAAGAGTGTATACTACCTCAAATCGCTTATTTTCAACTCGGCGGGATCTCCATATATTCCTCGTTACTCAATATTTAACTTTGAAACGTATGTATGGTAAAGTTCATGATATAATCTATCGATCATATGTTTCGAAAACACGACTCCATGAAATTTTCTCGATAGAAAAAAATCGCAAAGTTATCTCTAAATTTTTACTAAAATCTTAATATCTCAATAAATACAAAAGTTGTTGAATTAAAATAAAGTGTAGTAAATTGAATAGGGTTTACAGAACAATTCATATGTTGCGGTTTTTTCAAATGAGTACCATAATGTTTGTAGGGAGCAAATACCTACAATTCGCGGGCCGAAACACCAAGCGCTCAGGTGTTTCTGTCCCGCTTCGGCTCAGGGGAAAATCTGAATACGCGAACTGAGGTAGTGTACACTCTTAAAGCTTTTCCAAGATTACGACTATTTTCTAAACGCATGCTTACATCGACGTGACCTTATCTATAAAGCTTATTCCCCGGTCTGACTAGTAATTAGTTACGTTAGGTTCATTGATAAATGAAACATTTTTTTTTATATAAACAAATATACATATATGTTTTTTACTAACGGTTATTTACTCTGTTGTCTCTTGACAGTGACAGTAATTGAACACAATTAACAATGATCAAAAATATGCTGATTAGGTTAAATGCGATTAATGGACACTGGCCATCCGATATGAATACTTAAGCGGCTGAAATAAGGATAAAAATGCCCAATCGTTACTTAACACCTGTATAACTTGACGAGGGTCAAGTTATCATACTTTATGTAATACGTAATTAATATAGCATAAACAACAATGTGTATTTTTGTTCCCAGTCGGCGTGTTCGCCCCATACCGGATCTGTTGGGAAGTCGGGTGTTGGCTAAAGGTATCGGTCCCGGCGGTACTCGTACCTACGAGTATATAAATGCTTACGATCTGTTCCTCACGACTACTCACCGGCACCTCGTGGAGCTGCGCACGCGCATCATCAGTGTAGACTGTAACAGTGCAGTGCGACGATGGATAACGCAGAATTATATGAAAAAAGCAACGGGTTACAGCGACGTGACGCGATACAATGCCTAGAAAGATATGCTGGGAAAATTAAATGGAACGAGTTCGGGGATCGAATCATAGACATCGGCTGCGGCGACGGAGGAGTCACCGATATACTGAAGAACTACATCCCTCCTGATTACAGCAGGATATTGGGGTGCGATATCAGTGAGAAAATGATAGACTTTGCGAACGAGCATCACAGGGACGAGCGGACGGAGTTCGCGGTGCTTAACATCGAGGGGAGGCTGCCTGAACACCTCGAGAAAAGCTTCGACCACGTACTTTCATTCTACACCTTCCATTGGGTGAAAGATCAAGAGTGAGTATCTTCTTATTTACCACCTTTTCTACTTTTCACTCAATTTTTTCAGAATTAATTTAGTTTTTATCGCACTTTCAGAACCGGTTTTCGGAATATTTATAATTTATTGGATAAAAATGGTGACTGTCTTCTACTTTTCCTGGGCACTATGCCTCTTTTTGAAGTGTACCGAATCCTGTCTCGCACTAAGAAGTGGAATATGTATCTGAAGGATGTGGATCGGTTTATATCGCCCTATCACGACTCTGAGGTATGTTGCTTGTTATAAATCTCAAAAAAATGTTAATATTTTTTTAAATAAATAATTATTTAGTACACCCATAAAGAAAAAAATTGTATAATTACTGCCCCACTCAGAGACATATTTTTAAATCGTCACTTAACTAGTTGACTTAATTATTCACACATTACATGTCAAAATCACTCATTAAATCTTTATTATAGGAAGCTTTTGACGTCTCTGAGTACTGTTCTCAATAATAATATCTTACTATAAAATATAACATAAACTTTTATAATATCTTTTCGTCAATTAAATCTAGTCTGGTTTGATGATAACTTAATGATATAGAAAATGTAATTCACAATTTTCAGGACCCTGAGAAAGAAATCACATTATTATTGGACAGAATAGGATTTGACAACATTGAAGTAAAATGCGAGAGGGTCGACTACATTTATAATAACTTGAATTATTGGAAAAGTAAGTGATTTTTATTATTATTAACGAAGTACAGTCAGCCAAAAATGTGGTCTACCACCCTACGGTTGAGATTCATTTGAACGTCATGAAACAACAAGGTCAATTTTCATTTAATAATAGAGGTCAAACTAAGTCACCCAATGATGTCAAATGTCAGGCATCTCAGATAACAGACAAAACGTCATAACACAATTGTGCATAGAAAAGTCAACCTTAGCGATCGTTACATCTCGCAGAAACTTTTGTCAAAAGTGGTAGACCACTTTCTTGGCCGACTGTACCTACATATCATACACCCTTCTTCGATTTTGATTAGCCTCTACTAAATTAGCTGGTGTATGTTGGTGTATTTTATATTTAAATGGAGCAGGGCAGGCGTTTCTTAATACTAAGTACACATTTTAACCTAAGTATCGTTATCTGCCTTCATTTTCACCTTAAATTTTCTCTTTAAAATGTGCTTTCGCTGAATTAATGGGATTTAGTAATGTGACCATGTGTGTTGAAAGAGGCAAATAGTTTTGCCAAACTTTTGTGTTGAATTTATATATTATAAAAAAAGACATTTACACCACAAAAGTTTATAAAAGTTAAGTATAGCTACTTAAATTTTATAAACAGTAGCCTGTTAGATGAGACCTTTTGCCCAGCAGTGGGACATTTTAGACCAATACTAGTACTACCAATACTTACTGATACGATACATTTTTGTTGAATCCAAAATTGATTTAATTATTTTTACGTTACAGAATCATTGGAAGCCGTCAACCCCTTCAACTTATCAAAAGATTTGCTGAAGGAATTCACCGCGGATTTCTTGAATGTAGTCTCGGATATGACTCTAGTAGAATACGACAGTCGGAAAATCAGGTTGAGTTACGACATTCTAATAGTTTATGCAGGCAAAAATAGCTCTAATCTTCTAGCTCATAAAGTAGAAGAGTTTTCCTGAAATCAGTAAATTCGAGAGATCTGTAGTATTATATAGTTTTATATTATTAATAATTTATTGTAGAGTTAGAACTTTGTTGTACAAATTGGTGTTTGGGAGCGTTAGACAAAATTAGCGATTGAAAAATTAGAAAGCCTTAGTATAAAAAACTTGTCCAGAGTATAATATCTTTCGATAGAATAACCCCGCTGTTTCTTTAGTATTTTTCATTAAATTTGTCTTTGTTTACTTCACACTGAGTATAACTACATCGTTGATTAAGGTTTTATAAGTAAGTATTGGAGTATTTATTATTAAGTCGATGTGATTAGTATAGTTAGATAGTATAAGTAATTTATTGAATTGTGTGAATAAATTGTTCTTAAATGTTATTTGTAGTATTCTAGAGTTGCTTGTTATTTTTTTAAGTTAATTTATTTAAGTAACAGTGTGCATTTAGCTAAAGAGCAGGAAACTGTTTTTAAATGAGTACAAATAATTACATATAAATACTATGTAACTTGTATTTTTATTGTATACAACATTAACTGAAGGAACGTCTGCAATAAATCAAGGAATAAAAAATCAAAGCAAAGCCGGTCCTATTGGCAGTAAACAATAATTTATAAGTAGCCGGGCCCCGCGGTATTACCTGTGTCGACTCGTTCCCGCAGGAATTTGGGGATAAAAGCCTAAGTTACTCCTTGTTACAAAAGTTATCTGCCAGTCAAAGTCCCCTCAAAAACGGTCCAGCCATTCTAAAGATTCGCCGGAACAAACACAAAATTTTAAAAAAATGATGTTTTTGTAGGTATATGTATCGTGTGTATATCTTATTGCATTTAGTAAAAAACGGTTATTTTAATTTTACAAAAAACACTTCTAATTTATTTATTTGTATAGATATGTAGATGTTTAGATTTAAAAAAACGAACGTCTGCGCTAGGTCCACGGAATTCCGCAAGCGGAAAACGGATACGGGAATCGAATTCGGATTCCGCAAATATGCGGCCAGCTTTAATATATAAACGGAATACCCAAGAAATAGAGAAGTGTCAGTAAGTACTTCGCTCTTCCGTGGGATAACCTATTATATTCCTAACTCTACTTTTGAATAGATTCCGCTTTAAACGAACTCATTGGTGCAACCACTATACGTCATGTACAGACATTTGGCCACCATTTGATCACGATTTGATCCCTCCGTCTACGTTTGATCCATTCATTTGACAGATGGATTTAATATATTATTTGACATCAAAATTCTAAGTTGTCAAAAGGTTGACAATTAAAAAAGTAATTACAGTGCCACCAACTTATCTGTTCAGGTGGGCAAAATGGGAACTACAGCCGCGTCAGCCGTTTTTTCCTAAACGTCATTCCGCTGTCAGTTGATGTCTAGTGCGAGTGCTCCCGTGTTTATTTATTGATGTCATTGTGAAAAAAGCAAATAAAATGCCGAAACCTCTCAAAAGTGATGCACGGCTAATTATTTTAAAAGTTATATCTTTCATGAAAGAAGAGAAACGCCTACAAGCTCCATTAATACCATTTGAAAAGCTGAATGAACGCGTTGCTGCCGCGACAGGTCAATATAGCCAGATATGGAAATTTTAAATCACTCATTATTACAAAAAAAATATATTTAGAGCTGGTGGTTATATAACCAGCAGATGGTTCAGGAACATCGACCGGAATTCCTGGAGTGCGACCGCTTGAGCTCAGAAACCATGACCACAATTATTTTTATAAAATATAAATAAAATCCTATTGTGCTGCATTATTGTTTTATTTATGTAGTTACTAAGGTTCATAGCTATCTATACTAATATTATAAAGCTGAAGAGTTTGTTTTGTTTGTTTGTTTGTTTAAACGCGCTAATCTCAGAAACTACTGAACCGATTTGAATAATTCTTTTTGTAATAGATAGCCACATTCAACGGGAAGGTTATAGGCTATTTTTCATCCCGAAATTCCTACGGCAACGGGTACAACGCGGGTAAAACCGCGGGGCGCTGCTAGTATGTTATATTTATTGATTTGTGAGCCTGTCACAAATTTTGACCTGTTTGATCACTATCTCACCTGATGGTAAGTGACGATGTGATCGAAGCTGGTAAACACTAAACACAGTAAACCTGGAATATGCATGTTAATGTTATAATTTATTATATTTTTTTATTATAATTAAGCCATATTGAATCTATACTATACTATGTTAGTTACGCTCTATATGATTGATATTGTAGTTTCTTAAATTTTAATGATATCTATAGACTGACTTGCAAGACATGTTTTAATTACCTTTGTTTCTTGGTGAATTTCTTATATGGCAATACCAAATTCTCCACTAGCGACGCCGTCAACTGAACAGATAAGATGGTGGGACTGTAATTAATTTGTTGATAATTTGGTCATACAAAATTAAATAATATTTATTTATATTTTAACTAAACGTTAATACAATAACTGAAGCTGTAATAAATATTAATAAACCTAAGATCATAATTTTATTAACACCATGAATAAACGGGCAAAGGTAAGAGTTGGTTATAGCTACAAACTGAAATGAAGCTTAGGATGCCTTTCGTTAGGGTGCCTGTCCATTGGCGCGGAGCGAGCTGGCGGAGCGGAGAAACGGACAAATATAAACCAAAAGGATTGCATGAAATCTGCGGTCAGATATTTTACCAACAGGTTAATATTTGTCCGTTTCTCCGCTCCGCCAGCTCGCTCCGCGTCAATGGATAGGCACCCTTATACGTCATAAGATGGAGTATGAACAGAGTACCTAAGTTATAGATTAGTCGTAAGATATAATAAACATTCACCAACGTAAGTAAAACTAATAGTGGCAAAGCCTTACTAGAAAATCTGTTTTTACAGAGTTTTTCCAAAACGTCCGTTACATCTGTGGCTATGACACAGAGCATTAAAGAGGATTCGTTGGATGTTCCTCCACTCGACCTCATAACAGTGAGGATCCTGTACCTTCGGATGTCCGACACTGCTCCAGAGATTTACGCTGTTAAAGTGACATTCTTTGACCAGCTTCTTATTAACATCGGCGTCCAAGCTATTGGCAGAAGAGAGAAGTATAAACAAGACTCTGTCGCGGCGAGTGGAAGTATGGCCTTTGATCCGTCAGATTATGAGAAGATGTGTCTTTTTGCTGATAATCCGCTTACGGGTTTGTGTTATCCTACTAATATTATAAATGCGAAAGTTTGTATGTATGGATGTATGGATGTTTGTTGCTCTTTCACGCAAAAACTACTGAACGGATTTGGATGAAACTTTACAGTAATATAGGTTATACATCAGAATAACACATGGGATACATTTTATCCCGAAATTCCCGCGGGAACGTGTACAACGCGGGTAACACCGCGGGGCGCGGCTAGTGCAAAATAAAATTGCCAACTAGGTTGAATTGAATACTTATACATATTTGAATACTGTCGTCGCATATTGGTATTGGTAGGTTTGTTCCAAAAAGGTTAGGTGTGTATGTCTGAGCCTAAAAAGTTCTCTGTCTGCGGCTCTGTCACATCCCCTGGGGATCCGGAGAGTATACTGGACTGGAAACTTATAGCAAGTCCTCCAGAACAATGCTTCGTTTGGTTTCTATCAGTCTTATTATATGTACTTAGCATACAGTACCTTTAGGTCGCTATCTCATTGGCGGTGAACAAGCGTTGGCGTTTGTCCGTCGTTTCAAGAAAAAGATATAGCTATTTAATTATTCTTTCCCTATGGACGGAATTGTCTTTGTGTCGAAATTGTAGTAAGAAGAATGCACCTTACATAATGAATAGAGCAACCATTACAATAGTACAATACCAATACATTATTACTTAAAACTAAAGGCGTTTAAATCTTTATTCGAAAAATGTATTCTTTATATCTGTTGTTGTTTGAGATCTCTAACCCGCATTTGGTAAGCGTCATGATTACCCCTAATACTCCTCATATCTTCGGTGAGCAAGGCCTCCCTTTGGCCAGCAGTGGAACATTACATTATGGTAAAATTGACATCCATCATTATTCCCTTGGACCCTTCATATTACAACGTTTTTAAAAAAATCCGTTGATTGAGATTTTACTCATTTTGTATTTTAAAATAACTTAACTTATTTACAGTGCGTATACAACCAGCAGAGAAGTCCGATATCACCATGAAATTAGCAAGCTTAGAGACAAGCTTAGATACAAGCTTAGAGAAGACATCGAGTCATCACTTTGAAGATGTCAGCTGTTGTAATATCGATATTCTACCCCTATTTAAGGGTAACGGTTATTATGTTTTATAATAAAACTTCTTTTCCCGCTGAAAATCCTCCCATCCGACCAGTGCCCGAGCTTTAAGATGCTTAACAAAGTACCAAAGATCTGGTGGTGGCATGTTTTCCACTTGGCCACTATGGTCTTCGTTTCTCTCTAATCCAGCAGCTGATGATATTCTCGACTATATTGAAAAAAGTAATACAAATTGTAATAATATTTTTGAATGTTTCGAAGGAACGAAAAAAATGTTAGTAAACAAGCGAATGCAGCCTCTTATAAAGCCATCCACTTTACAACAGAAAAGTTGGGGCAACCTTCCACTCCTATGTTTGGAAATAGAGATGATTAGAAATAACGAGAATGAAAATCACCAGAAAATTCTGGAAGATTCCAACTTCATGACCATGACACTGATTGGAGCTTACAACATGCCGGTGTCTTTTGAAGATGAGTGTATCTATATGGCAGCTTCTATGCTACCTCTTAATAATGATATGGTAAGTGCATAGCTTGTCGTTGATCCAAGGGGGGTTAAGGGTCCCACCCGCAAAATTTTAGTCATCAACATGTTAATGATAATCATCTGAGTGGTTCTCTAACAACATGTTTCTCTAGATGAAGGTACCCTTAACAAGGTCAAGCCCTGCTCTCTCAAAATCCTCTACCGTCACTAGGGTCGTCTCCGAAACCAAGTCGTGGATCCTGTATGTTTACAATGTTCTCCTTTCGATTTATTTACACAATTTGATTGTAGAATTCTATGATGTTTACTTTTAACAACGGCTACAGGCAGCCTAAACGATTTGAGAATACAAGTTTTTACCCGGAATGGGAGAGCCAAAGACTAGGGGAAGAGTATTTCTCCAAAAACCAAAAGAAAATCACTTTCAACAAAAATGATATACTAAACGAGAGTGACCTCGATTTGGAATATTATTTTAAGAAACGCCCTGTAAGCAGTAAGTTTTTGGTTACCTATATTTCATTAAAATAAGTAAGGTCGAGAGGGCTAGTTGATAACGAGCGTTGGAGTAGAATCATCATACTATATAAACCCACAGGAACAGACAACGACAAAGAACGGATTATTTCATACAATGTCAGAACTTGATATGCTTAAAGTTTTTGGGATCGGCCATAATCATAGTTTAGTTCATTTATGCATGTATCCACTCAGCAAACCCATTAGGTTTTAATAAAATATTCTTCAGATAACGTCGTCTGGGCGTCCTTTCACCGAATCCTGATGATGAAATCAGAAGAGTGGCTCAGACACCACTTGAAGCGCTTCTTTTGGCCCTTCGAAGTTCATATTTATGGTGAAAACATGGGATACAGTTTTATGGCGTTTCTGAACTTGAGCATTTTCTTATATCCTGGTGGTAAGCAAACATTGAATTTAAAATAAGATCTTAATAGGAACTAACACCCAGTTTACAAGTGTAAGAGAGAAGGCCCCTCTGTTAGTTCTTATGGGCCCGTCTAAAAATCACAAAGATGACAAAATGTGAACAGTGAATTTATAAAATGTTCTGTTACTGGACTGGGACACTTGATTAACTATGTCTGTTCAGAGGCTGACAAAGACATTATCACCCATAGACATAGACAATTAAATCATAGACATCGTTCTACAAAATAAGTAAGTATGAACGTAAAAAGTAAAGTAATTAGCCTGTAACTTCTCACTGCTAGGCAAAGGCCTCTCATCCTCCTCACTTATAGTGAGGAGGATTAGGCGTAATCACCACGCTTGCCTAATGCGAGCTATGTCTAAAAGGTGGGAAACATGTTTCGCTCGACCCGAGAGTTTCATATACGACTAGAGCAGCGATTCGAAGTATGAACGTAATTAATGTATTTCATAACGTTTAGAGAAAAAAATTATTACCGCTGTGCCTCTAATGTGGGCCAACCAACTAGAAATGATGGAGAAATGTGGATGTGAATTCTTGCTTACTCCTAACGCCAACGGCCCAAATATTATGAAGCCGAAAAAAAAACAGTGAGTGGTTTAATAAACTAATGTCAACTTGATAAGGAAAGATCAGAGTTTCAACTTTAGTCGAATCTAATAGTGATTTGAGTGTGAGTGTAATAATTAGGTTTAGTAAATGGTACCAATAATTATGATAATGCGAGCTTAATCACGTGATTTTACAAGCTAGCGGTGTTCTTACTTGTCTATCAATACAGATTTATGTTGCATTTCTACAAGACCTATGATATCTGCGTTTGATATAATATGACAGTATATCTCTGCTTCGAGAGGTCCTCTCAGTTAACTGGCATTGTTTTGAAAACAGATGACAGTCACCTTATCTTATGATCATATTTATATGAAATCAACAATTATGTCTATCACTGCAGCCCGGACTGTATGACACAATGGATAAAGTTTATTAAAATTCGTTTCAAACACAGGACTGGAACAGAATCTTCAAGCACACAAGACAAATCGTCATCAGTAGCGACGTCTGCTTTCCCAACGGGCGCTGATGACAACTACTCCTTCATACTGCTCGAGATAACCCTCGATAAACCTCTATTTGAAATCGCTATACCTCCATTTATTCATAAGTAAGTACTATTAGTTTTTGTTTTGGCTTGAATGCGCCAATATGTCCTGTGAGGTGTATCTCAGAAGAGAAACACTTTGAAAAGAGGAAGTTTAACGAACTAACCCTTATCCTTAACCCACCGCAAAATCGCTGGTATAAATATACCAGCGATTGACCATATATCAATCATATGCAAATGCATATGATTGATATACATATAGTCAATCCGTATCCCGGTTACGCGGCAAGGTCATCCCCAGAGGAAAATAACCATCCAACCTTGTCCTCTCTCGATAGGCCATAAGCTGGAGATACCCTTGTTACGTGATACCCTAAAGATACTATTGAACTGATAAGTGCACCCTTTTCTACAATTGTCACTTTGTTTGATGTTTAGTTTGGAAATCCATGAAATGCTGAGCGAAATTCAAGGCAGAAGCGTTGGGCCCCGTAGAGAGTGCACTGGCCGCGGGCAACTTGATAACGATTGGCAACAAACTGTCAAAAATGCCATGAGCTCTCTTCGAAAAGTACCCTATCATGGTACGGTTACTGATTTTTTCAGATTTTCGTAGAGTTAGCTAGCTTATAGAGAAAAATGGAAAGAACTCCATCGAAATGAGCCCAGCTCCTAAGTTTAAGAAGATGCTAGCTTATGTATGTATGTATATTATCGTGAGGTATCCACGAATCATATGTATATACCAACGAGACATGAAATTGAAATGTTGGAATAGCACCTTAAACATTGCTACTCACCAATGGTGTTTTCAATATTTTTCAGGGATGACTGAATTCTGTGCCTTCAATCGTCAGTTAAGTGGAACCCGCACCAGATTGGAAATAAACACTTCATTTTGGCTCGACGCAGCGGTATATGTGAATAACAACTTCAATATAAAGGAGTATTTGCAATCTGATGAAACGTTTGAAGTAAGTAACACTTAGCGTGTTTTTCAACTAAACTGTTATCAAGGTTGTAGCACTTTGTGACTCGCACAGAAGACAGACATAAACACCCAAAAAACTTTCTTAAAATTAAACTAGATTTTATGAGAACTGATATTTCAGAACCATACTTTTTCAAACACTATGCTAGATTCAGTCTTTACAGTAGCTTATATTACATCCAAACCATTACACAAATAATATTTCTATTCCCAGTCATTTTTCTATACCAGGAAATGCTTATGATGTCACACGCTTGTTTGCTGCAACTTGCTTGTGACACCCTGATAGGTGTCGAGAATAGATCGCTAACCAATCCGGTCATCAGGGCAGCAAGGCATGCTCGCCAGATGCAAGACATTCCGCATGCCTTGGACCTTTATTTACAAGTACGTTGACTTATAAAATGCATGCTGTAGCATGGTGCGAAGGCGAGCTGCCATTTTGCAACAATTTAACGGATGGTCCCACCCAATGCCCACCATGGCTACTTTTTTGCTTAGTTTATTAGTTACGCGAGTAAAAGGTCTGCATAATGCAAAACTGTACCACTATTCTCAGTGAATGAGAGGCTATGAACCATTTGATATGTTGCTTAACCGAAACCCTGCAGAATGGTCGATTTGTGAAATAGTTTTCCTGATTTTAGTGGCTGAATAAATTCTGTTCCAAACACATTTAAGCCACGTATCAATATTTTTTAAAATTTATCGATACGATTTCAACTCGTTAAAAAGATGGCGTTACAGTGATAATGATAATTAACGGGCTACTTTTATCACCAGCGAGTGACGGAACACCGTCGATGTGGAGACAGCTGGCGGGAGCTCGCTGTGTGCTTATTGGATGTAGACCGGGATTGGGCATTAGTGTGCATCAACAAATCTATATCACTTAATCCAAGGCACCATTTGAGGTTTGCACGCACTGACATTTAATACCAGTTTCCCTTTGTAACTTGGTACGTCAAAAGAGTATCTATATTATTTTCTTCGTGAAATATACTGCGACATTTGCTAAGCTGTAAAACCTGGGTTATCAGTATAGGTAAAGCCTTAACCCTGCAGTGGGAACTTCCAGAAGTTCAAAGTATTTTAATTAACATTAAAACTTATTCTATATAAGTCGTGTCGGGGTCAACGAAATATGACGATATACCGACAGCATTTCCATTGTCTCCAGTTTACTAATCAAAGCGAGCTTGGTGTTTGATGACAACCCTGATGATGCTGAACCTTTCTTCTTTGCTTTGCTGGCTTACTACCCGTATTGGACGACGATATGGGTTATAGCTAGTGCTTACTTCATTGAGAGGGAACTCTTCGATTTGGCTGACAAAACAATGGAAATTGTTAAAAAGTAAGTAGAATTAGTTTACCGGATTTTTTTTTTCATCACAATATGGCTCATAACAAGGTAGTAAAGGGGAAATGACTCTAGTAAAATTTATAAGGATGTTATATTTCTATTTTCTCTTCTATGTCCTATCTTACGACTTTAAGTACCTATAAACGTTAAAACTTATAACGATAGATAGATATCATCATAATTATGTTTAATACGTAAACCCTGCTAAACGGGTATTGCTGCTATTTTTACTTCTTGCTTCTTACAGTATCACAATTGACAAGCCCGTTGGCATAGTGGCAGTGAGAACGCTTACTGTGTCGGGGGTGCGGGTTCGATACCCACCCGGAGTAAACAAAATGTGAAGACATAGTTGTTGGCGATGATGTCTAGGTGTCAATGATATATTCTTATAAAATAGTTGTGTGTATATCTTATACCTACTCATCCACAGGAATTTCGCGGACGGCACCAACGTGGACCCAGCGAAGACACGCAGCTGGGAGCAAGAGCTGGGCGATTGGTGGGATCCCACGCCGCTGCTGCCGGGGCACAACCGATACTACTACGCCGCTGACCTGCTGCTACGCTTACGGGCGATTGGGGTGAGTATGGAATGAGTGGAAATTTAGGTTTAATAAAGAGCTGGCATAGACGTAGAACCCAGCCAAGATGCTCAGCTGGAAACACGAGCTGGGTGACTGGTGGGACCCCACGCCACTACTGCTGGGACACAACCGATACTACTGCTACTCTTACCGGCTGTTGGCTGCTGGGTAACTATTGATTAGATGCCTTTAGTGGGAGTGTTAATAATGGTAATATATATTTTGTGCGTAAAGACTGTATGTACTTATGGAACAAAATCTTCCTTCTAACATTATCATAGACAACATTCTAAACTGGTAGTTCCAAATATTGGGACGTTTTGTTCAAAACTTTTCTGCATACAAGTATAAATCGGTGCACAGCTATTCATTTATATTTGTGTCCCCGTAAAACGAATTGAAAGTTTACTAAGTCATAAGTGCCGGACTGGTCATTAATTACGCCATGACCTGTCGCACCCCATTTGTGCGCGTTGCTGAAGAATTTATACGCTCAATTTGCCTACAACTTATAGGGTGAAACGTTGGTTGTTTTCATTTATCTAACAATATTTTACGCATGTTTTCTGGTGAAAGTAACCATTTTTAAGCATTTAACACAGGAAATAGTAACATTCGGAACGTGTTATGGGCAACTAATGTTAAAAATATAATAATAAATAACTAACGGTCCTCTTCCTCTTAACATATATATAAATCTCTAGAAATAACAACAAAGATAGACAAAGATATAAATACTCTGTGACTATCTTCTTTGGACATCCAGTAATGTTTAAACACCAGTGTTCTGGACTTCAAGGGCAGTAAAAAAACTGACATCCAGAGTCGATCACTAACCCACAATTTATTTTATCTTACGAGAGTCTCCATCATTAACTTTTTCTTCTATGGAAGATTTTAAATTGTATTGTTTTATTACTACACAGTTGGCCGAGGCCTGTTTATCCAGAGCGCTGGTTGAAACTGGTGACACTGCAGCGTATTACCACCTGGTGGCCCTTTGCTGCCGTCTCCAAGGGAAGCTTGAAGATGCAATGTGTCATATAAGTTCAGCTCTTTCGAAACATGGCGAGGTGAGCCTCAGAAATATTGATCAATAGGCATGTAATAAAATTCTTCAAGTGCCCTCATTTCAGCTGTCTGGTCCATTTTGTTAGGAAGTCCCTGTGGTAAAACTTTTTTTACGGACCTTAATAACAGATACTATAAAACTTCTCCGAATTTCTGTCAGACTCCTAAATTAATAACGAATACTATTTGATTTTCTTCAAATCTTAGATTGGCTACCTGCGAACTTTCGAAGCTGAATGTAATCACAAACTGAAGAAAAGTAAAGAAGCAATGAAATCATTTGAAAAGGCTATTAATTGCTCTGGAGCTTATTGGTAAATATCAATTCTTCTTTATTTATTCCACACCATGGCATTTACTTTTCCGTCACGTCCTTTGTAATTAATTATCCTCGTAGCTTGTAAACTTGGCTCGGCTTTCTCAAACTACGTTACAGAAATTATCGATTCATGTTATTGTTACCAGTACACTGCTGTCGATATCTTGTTGGGAATCTCAAAGAGGACGAGCGATCCTCGCTGACCTGGTGCGGCGGCTGCCCAGCGCCTACTCTTGGATGGCGTTAGCTGATGACTGGATGGCGGTATTCACTATTTCCTATTTTTTCTAGTTGATCTTAATTGACTATCGGCTAAGGGAAGGGGTAATCAGTGATCTCATTTTCACTCGTTTTTATTTTATCCTGACCCACCTCTAATCAAAGGGACGAAGACATTCTCCGATTCTAACTATAAAACCACAATTGATAATTTCCAAGATCTTTCTCTACTATTGCAGATGAATCCTATTAGTCGATGATACCCCATTTTTTTGTGCACCGTCAATATATTGAGATCTCCACTTTGTAGAGAGCATCAATGGGTGAAGGCGGAGACGGCGGCTGCACCGACGAACAAAAAGCGGCCAGAAACTGCGCCGTGGCGTGCGCAGTGCAGGCGCTCAAATGGGACCGCAAGGCGGGCCGTGCCTGGGCACTGCTTTCCAAGCAAGTCAGTCCGAGTGCTAGACGATTGTACTGCAGAGACATGGCCGTGGCTGTAAGTGTGATCATACTTTTTTGGACACGATTCTCTTGATGTAGCGTGAGCGGTGCAGGCACTCAAACGGCACCACAGGCCGTGCTGCTGAGTGAGGACCAGGCGACCAAACTGCAGAGATATGTCGATGTTATCATACTTTTCCGTTACGTCCTTTGTAAATTAAAATGTTTTTTCTACCTCTACTAAAATTATCAGGAACGTTTACCCAGCAGTTAGTGGGATAATACAACGCATACTTCCTACCTAAGTGAGTTCGAGTAGACCAACCCTGGTGTTGGAGTCACCCATCCAAGTAGGGACCGAGCTGCTCATTGCTTAACAATCGCTTATACAAATTACGCTACGAGCGCTAACTGTAAATAGGAAAAAAAGAAAGTTGGTTTCATTGAGGCTAACGTACTGTTTTATCTGCAGTGTGGCTATGAGTTCCAATCGGACCAGAAGATAGAATTCGCATCAGCCTCCAAACAAACCCTTTGCCATCGTCTCGCTATCACTCTGAGAGAATGCAAGTGTTCTCTGTGTGGAAGTATCCAACTTAGTTCAGGGTGAATTTGTTACCCCATGCTTGGATAATAAATATACTTACTTTTTAAATTTTCCTCGTTTTTTATTTTAAACTTAGCTAAGTATTCTAATTACATGTTTCGAAACCAACTCTCTTTAAAGGTCCGTATTCGTAATCAAAACCGAATGTAGGGAACTTGTGGTACCTGGGTGGTTAGGTTTGGTACTTGACCAAGGTAGACAATATGTAAGCACTAAGCATCAACTATGTAATACATAACTAAGAAATAAGTACCTATAATCTATTTTTAAAACAGTCGGTCGTCATACAAATTAAGTAATCGAGTTGGATAAAATCGCAACACAAAGGCTAAATAAATTCATTATTTTTTTATCTGCATTAGATCCTTTATGCCCAAATATAAAAATTATTAAAAGACGATTTGTAACGCTTCAGAAACCAGACTATGTGAAGTATGGATGGGATTGTGATTTTATGCTTTTAATAAAATCCATCTGGATTGTCACGCAACACGTGAGACAGTTGAAATGGCGTTTAAATATTTTATCGTGATTATTTCTCTTTTCACGGTGGTCTATGTGCAAGACTTGGCGAAAAATAATGATAATTATGTAATTATTTTATTACTCGTAAGCTCAAATATATATTTGCTATATTGTTTTTTTTTAAATTAATATACTTTGCGACTGTGTTTACGTTACAGGGTCCGTGTAAAATAAACCTGGAATATTTTATTGAATGCAAAGGTTCTAAGTCTAAAAATGCTACACATATTGTGAGAAACTCAACCGATTCTATGGAACTTATCAATATTACGTTTTTTAGCGACACTAAACTTGATGAAGTAAGTATTAAGTTTGTTATACAAACACAAAAAGTCGAAAGTGTTAAGTGATTTTAATATGTACTACTCCTAGTCCGTTGAAATACATAGCTCTCATTTGCTTCTAGGGTCAAAAATACATATCAATTTAAATTTTAAAAACTAAAAATGGATTGTTCGATTTTTAGCAAACATAGCTAAGAACTACCGCAAAGAAACTGTCTTCCAATTTAAAAAAAACACATCGAAAGCGGTGTAGTCGTTTAAGAGCTACGGTGCCACAGACATTGCGATCAAACTCATAATCACTCATTCACGTCGAGGGTTAAAAAGCACTTCAGCCACTTTGGTAACTAACTGATTTGTAACCAGTTATGTAAAAACAATGTTCTTCACTGATTTGTAACCAGTTACGTAAAAAATAACCCTAACCTACCGAATAGTAAGAAAATTGTTTTTACGTACTTAACTGGTTACAAATCAGTGAAGAAAATTGTTTTTACGTAACTGGTTACAAATCAGTGAAGAAAATTGTTTTTACGTAACTGGTTACAAATCAGTTAGTTACCAAAGTGGCTGAAGGTTTAAAAAGTAGTGCTAACTGATTTTTCTTTTACACTTACATTATGCCTTTGTGCTTACAATAATAAATGATTTTTTGTGCTGCAGGTGAGGATCCAAGTGTATAACCTGAAGGACAACAAAAGGACTTTCCTTTGGCACTACAAGCTAACAGATCCGTGCAAGCATATCAGCCTAGCGCAGTACATCAAAAGATACCTTGAAACCGACAAGAATTGTGTTGTTAAAAAGGTAAGGTATAGTAAGAATGTTTGTGAGGGTGTATGACGTATGTATGTATGTTTGTTTGTTACTCCTATCACGCAAAACCTACTGAACGGATTTGGATGAAACCTTACAGTAATATAGGCAATAATAATATGTACCCGGACAAATTCACACACGGTTAATTAGACCCAATGTAAGCTCTATCCTTACGGTGACAGTTGAAATTTTCACAGATGATGTATTTCTATTGCCGCTACAACAAATACTAAAAATAAAATATAACAAATATTCAAGGGGGCTCCCATACAACAAACGTGATTTTTTTAAATATGTTTGAATATCTTTACAGGGAGTTTACAAAACAATATTCAATTTAAGAGAAATACTGGACCAGTTTATTGGGAACACATTTTTCTACGGCAGATACGCTATGAAAGGTTTATTGAGTTCTACGAAAGGTAATATTGGTTGTTTTGAAACGTGCTTATTGATTGAGAAAAAATAAAATATCTATACTTTAAGAATATTATTTAATAAACTAAACGAATTAGCATAGGGACTGTTTCGGACTCTTTGTCTGGGCAAGGATTAGATAATATGGTACACCTTATATGGTAAGTACATACATTTATGTCTGCCCAGCATCAACCTATACCGAAAGATTCGGTATCGGTCCGAGACAGCATTAAGTTACATGACTTGTGCTTATCACTATTAACATCACCTACTTTAACATTTTATTACTAAGGTACAGTCAGTCTATGAAAATGTTGAATATTTAACAGAATTTTAGTACTTATCGGATTTTAAAATTCTCAATTTTGTGTAAAACTTTTACTATGACTAGATTATATGGAGTAGTTGTAGTACTACTCAAGTACTACTAATAGTACTCAACATTATCTTATGCCGACTGTACCTACTTGTATCAAAAACTTGTAATTAGCCCTGTTGGGGAGGGACCCAAGGCAAGTAATGAGGGTCTATAGTGGTGGTGGTCGACGCCTCCGTAGTGGGGCCGGGGGGGTCCGGCAGCTGCTTGAACAATTCGTGCAGGTATATCAGGGTCCAGGTCATTAGAGTTCTGGAAGTCGATTAAAAGTATTACCGCCTTATTCACAAATACTCTTTAACTAAACAGTGATGCAGTGTTTTGTCTCCTTTTCTCGTCAGAAAATAGCGTATGTCGGAAAGGGACAAACCATTTGATAGCTAAAATTCTGTTAATAAGCGTTTATTTATAAGGCCCTTAGTATAATGTCAATGTCCCTTACGCTAATGGCCTTATTTATAAACTAGCAGCGCCCCGCGGTTTTACCCGCGTTGTGCCCGTTCCCGTAGGAAATCTGGGATAAAATGTAGCCTATAGCCTTCCTCGATAAATAGACTATCTAACAGTGAAAGAATTATTCAAATCGGTTCAGTAGTTTCTGAGATTAGCGCGTTTAAACAAACAAACAAACAAACAAACAAACAAACAAACAAACAAACAAACAAAACAAACTCTTCAGCTTTATAATATTAGTATAGATTAGTATAGATACTAATGAATGACCCACTGTAGGGCAAAGGTGAGTGCAGGGCAATTTAAAAGGTGGTTAAATCGACGGTAAAATTACGGTACAGTCCTGAAACTATCATCACCAGATTTAATAAAAATAATTTCAGTAAATTGGTCGACCACTAACTTTACTAAACTTACTTACATGATAAATTCCATCTTATGTTGTGTGCCTGCAAAAACGCGTACCAAGTAAACTTCTTGAAGTTTTTTTGTAAAACTTATCTTTTATGTACCTAACTTGCTGATTTACAGAACAATTAAACAACACAGTTTAACAGCTAGTTAGGGTAAACACGATCAGCAGTGTATATGTACAGCGAACTCAATTCTAATTTTGATTTCAGTCTTTAATCCAACTTTAATTCTGAACCTGCAAAAAAAATTAATTCAAGTGCCAATACAAAATAGTATGTTTAGGTTTTGCATAGTAAGATAGTAAGTACTTTGTTAAGGTCTTGTATTTTAGGCCACCCATATTGAGTAAAGTTACAACTTCTCAACGTTAGCAACAATCTCAAGATAACTCTTGTACGTTATATCTTGGGAACCAAAATTAATTAGGAAAATTACTCACCTTATAAAGTGTTGAGCTGTGTATAGCAAACGCGGTACTTTTATTTCCTTCCAATACACTACCACAATTATAACTTAGTTTAATTTAGTAGCTATGGTGACTCGAAGGTGTCTCGACCTCTAGAGTCTAAATGAAACTGCAAGAGTATTTGTATCATCAGCTATTTTATTACAGGATCGTTATTGGTAGGCAGGTGCTGCTTCGTGAGAAAATTATAATTTGTAATAGTAAATATTTACAATACTTTATAGTTATAACAAATAACATGTCTTGTATAACATTAGGGGTCCTATCTAATTAGTAACTAAATAATTAAGTACGTAAGTAGGTAAGTTATGTCTCATAGTGATGTTTTGGATATTCGTATCGGCATCTACGGATATTTGCGAGCGTTAAAAGGATCCACATCCGGATCGGTTACTTTTAAGACGACTCTGGGACGAATGCTCTATATTTTAACCGATTTCAAAAAAGGAGGAGGTTTCTCAATTCGGCCATATATATGCTTTTTTTCTTGACTTGCATAGCAACATAAGTGTACTTATATCAAGCAAAATAAAACAAACAGTGAAAATATGGCGAGTGCCTCTGCATATCCAATCTCCCCGATAAGCGTTTACTCTAATCCAGGAGGGTAGTCTGAAAGACGCCTTTGGCCTTTTTAAAGGTTTTGATGGCGATGGGACGCTGCCTGCACTACCCGCCGCCGACTGGTCTATGATCGCTACTGGGCATTGAATGCCCCTCTTTGCGGACCATCAGGTCGGATGGACATCAGTCCATCTGCAAATGGAATCTTTCGAGAGAACTTCGCGGGCCCTCTCTGCAACCTCCGTCTATTCCATGTTTTTCACACAATAAGTGATCAGTGATCATATCCCTAACGATTCCTTATCACCCACCGTGGGACAATTCCAGGCCTGCCATGACGGAGCAAGAAAGTTGAAATCCATATAATCCGATTCCGATTCCGGATTTACATTTTTAATCCTCCAACACATTTCTAGACGAGACACATATATAAGTATATATACAAAGATTACGTATACAAAATACTTGCATTGATTAGAAAGGATTATTATGTGGATATGAGGTACTAATAATCGCTTGAGAACTTTTTCTTAAAATACATATGAGGTAAGAATGTTGTTTTGAAACAATGGTCATCTTCCAATAAAGATAGAGTACCTATGCTGTATGATCGTCACAAACTAGATACACCAAGAAGTCCAACAACGAATGAACTGCGCTCTAAAACAGGCGCACGCACACATATGTACATGCGTGCTACGCGAGTTTCGAATGGTATCAAACTAATGCCAATGGAGATTTACTAAACCTCGAAAAACCTGAAAGCAGGAAACATATATGTTTGGTTCGTAACACTGAGCCGTTGGCCTTCGTAATGTATTTATTTCGTGTTATTGCGCTATTCGACAGAAGAATATACCAATGACAATTCATTTGATAAGCAATATCCTGATAAATAAATAGGCACATTATCTGATATATTCGGTAATATGAGGCCTTAGCTCAGCAATGGGACATTACCGGCTACCTATATCTACTCATACATTGCAAGATAATTAAAACCGAAAGTTTTTCAATATGTCCTTGTAGTCCAATCATTTGGTAGTTTTACCTGGAAAGTTTTCCGGGAGTTTTGAAAATTGGTTTATTTATAAATTTGGGTATGCTCTTTTCGAATTTCAACTTTGCCACCTCGTACCACCGCCGCTCGCGCCGCCATATTGAAAAAATGGCGCCTAAAAACGGTTTTTTGGAAATATCTCTTTTCTGACGCATTTTACGACAAAAATATTTATGACAAAATTAAACTAGAGAAAATTTCCTACAATTTATGTATTAATATTTTTTTTCATAAAATCAATAGTTTTTGGCGTACGAGCGCCACAAAGTAGATTGCAATAGACGTTTTTAAAAAAAACTCATTTCCACACCACCTGTTTGTTTGAACGCGCTAATCTCAAGAACTACTGGTCCGATTTAAAAAAATCTTTTTGTAATGGATAGCCACATTCAACGGGAAGGTTATAGGATACTTTTCATCCAGAAATTCCCACGGAAACGGGTACAACGCGGGTAAAACCACGGAGCACTGCTAGTACTTATATAATAAATCTGAAGAGCTTGTTTGAACGCGCTAATCTCAGAAAATACCGATCCGATTTCAATAATTGTTTTTTTAATGGATAGCCACGTTCAACGGGAAGGTTATAGGATACTTTTCATCCAGAAATTCCCACGGGAACGGGTACAACGCGGGTAAAACCGCGGGGCACTGCTAGTATAATCCAGTCGAGTCCAATCGATTTCACGTGGGATAATTATTACAATCTGTTAGTTAATGCCTTGTTAGAGCGACCTTGATGCGTTGTGTTCGGAAGTATTTATGGAATTATGATCTCGTTGTTCACTGTACATTGTATACTATGGTAATCCTAACAAAATTGTAATGCGAAAGTTTGTGAGGATGTATGTATGTTTGTTACTCTTTCACGCAAAAACTAATGAACGGATTTGGATGAAACTTTACAGAAATATAGGTTATACATCAGAATAACACATGGGATATTTTTTATCCCGCATTTCTCGCGGGAATAGGTACAACGCGCGTAACAACACGTGACGGACACACTTCGCTTTTTTTTACCATTTTTATCTGAAACTAGCTGTGCCCCGCGGTTTTACGCGTTGTGGCAGTTCTGGTGGGAATTTCGGGAATTTTTATACATATAAACCTTCCTCTTGAATCACTCTATCTATTTTAAAAACTGCATAAAAATCCGTTGCGTAGTTTTAAAGATCTAAGCATTGTTTGTTTTGCAGTGACTACAAATGTCAAAGTTATATCTATCAACTAGCCGCGCCCCGCGGTTTTACCACTTAGTACCGGTTCCCGCGGGAATTTTGGGATAAAATGTATCCCATGTGGTATTCTAATGTATAACCTATATTACTGTAAAGTTTCATACGAATCTCTTCAGTAGTTTTTCCGTGAAAGAGCAACAAACATACATACATACATCCTCACAAACTTTCGCATTTATAATATTACTACGATAGGATATTTTATCCGTAAATTCCTTCAGAAATGATACAACACGTAAAACCGCGGCCGGTGCTAGTGTATACAAACATATGATGGTGTAATTGTTCCATATATAAAACCGGGATAGTTATGACGTTTGTAGGTCAATAGAGTTCTAATATAAAGTCGGAGTAACGTTAACTCGCGGTTAATATGTACTATACCTACTGTTTAATGTATACAAGACCCGGTTGTGCTTTGAGTAAACCAAATGAAATTATGAATCATGAAAGACTAGCACCGCCCGCGGTTTACCCGCGTTGTGCCCGTTCCCGTGGGAATATCGGGAATTTTTATACGTATAAACCTTCATCTTGAATCACTCTATATATTTAAAAAATCCGCGTCAAAATCCGTGCAGTAGTATTTGAGTTTATCGCGAACAGATAGACAGACGCGGCCGGGGACTTTGTTTTATAATATGTAGTGATGAAAGATGATTGATTTTATGAAAAAAATTATTAATACATAAATTGTAGGAAATTTTCTCTAGTTTAATTTTGTACATAGATATTTTTGTCGTAAAATGCGTCGGAAAAGAGATATTTCCAAAAAACCGTTTTTAGGCGCCATTTTTTCAATATGGCGGCGCGAGCGGCGGGGTTACGAGGTGGCAAAGTTGAAATTCGAAAAGAGCATACCCAAATCTATAAATAAACCAATTTTCAAAACTCCCGGAAAACTTTCCAGGTAACCCCCTTTTTTTTTACCAAATGCTTGGACTATTGTAGGGAAATTCAATATTTTCAAGTGGGATCGTCATCTAGTGTAATTGCCTGTAATAAACCAATAAGTAGACATCATCATCACACAATACAACCTCTTTCCTCTCTCCTCCTTACTCTTTGACACTATTTCGTAGGTTTTATTCACTGACCTATAGTGTGCCTATAGTACAGTACATAGGTCAGTGGTTTTATTTTATCAAAATTTAGGCTGCCTTTAGACTGCGCCTATCTACCATTTTTTAAGTAGTTGGTCAAGGAATTAAATAAGTACATATACAGGGCAAAACGAAGACCTCTGAACTCACTAAAGTTATTACTACTTATAATAATACAGGGACGTATCCACAACCTTAGGTATTTGACATATACACAAATCTTATAGGTTGCTGTACATCTTTTTGAGGCTGGATGGAGAGGGCCCTAGGCTAGTAGTACCTCTGTCGCATTAGAGTAAGTCTTGCTTTGTTTGTACATTGAGTAGAACGAGTAGTAGATAAGTAAGTAGGCACTAGGTAGGTACTTGTATTTATAAGTTAATACCTAGCCATTTTAAGCGATAAGTGATTGTAAGTGATTAGCCGCTGACTTTGTTAATTAGAGTAGGTAGTTAATAACCAAAAGAATTAAATGAAAATGTAATTACCTTATGCTTGTGGGTGGTCCCTAAGCATAAACCCCAATTTGACATATTCGGTAGTGGACTCCTGCGAAGGCGGGTCCGGGAGCGACGCTAACTTCCGTGCGGCCCATATGAGAGAGTACACTACTAGACCCATCCCGGAGAAAATACTAAAAAAGAACTTAAATTAAAGTGATGATGACAATGTGGGTGGTTATTCATACTAGCAACCCGGGCTGAGTTAAATGTTAACCCGGGTCGCAAATCGATGTAAAAATATAAAATAGCTATTCCTATATGCCATCGGGGTGGCGTCAGTGGGGTGGCATCTGGGCTGGGAATGTCACTCAGTCATTCGCGCTCGTCGCGCGTCGGTGTGGGACTGCCCTTGGTGAATTGGCTACGCCAGTTTCGAGTGGCGTGTCGGTGAGGAAATGAATCTATGAGAAACTGATTAGGTAAAATATGTTACTTACACATCAAACATAATTATTTGGCACGTTAAAAAAGCAGGTCTTCACAACACAACGTTCTTTACTAATAATAAATAATATTACACAATAATTTTAACATTGTTGTTGTTTACTGTTATTAAAAGTAAGATATGTAATTAATAAATAAAAACGCGAACACATCTTAAGAATGGACACTGATTCATACGTTTTTGGACTAAGAACTCTGTTTCTTCATCTTTAGCCCCACTATATAGTGTTTCAAGTCCAACAGTGACATGTTTATTTTTCATTACATCTCCTGCATCTCAGGCGCCAAAAAATCACAGATTAATACAATAATAGTTTAGCAATCCAAAATCTTAAGGCTCCCGAAGCACTCGCCTAGGGCGGCTGGAGTTTAGGCCTATAACATGCGATTGCAGGTAAAATAGTTGAAAATGGTTGCATATTCAGTCCCCTACCTCTTCGGTTCTAGTGCTGAGGTTGCAGTTCTAACCTAAGTTTACCCAACCTTTATTTTTATTACTAGTCCATCACTTTGATGTGTAAGTGATGAAGAAGTAATTGCTGGGTAACTTCAACTTTAGGCCTAAAACATACTCCGGTACTCCGCCGACGCGGTGAACGGGGACAACCGGCATATACTGATGAAGAATACTGTTATTGAATCACCAAGTGCCTAGCCATTTAATAAGAGCAATTTCTATATTCTTGTACATTTACAATATGCGTGTTGATGTTTCTCACCTACATGACTTAACGACTATGAGTATGTATGGTTGATAATGGGGTATAAATAAAAACAAATAAATCGGTTATGTTGCTTTTTACTATCAATTTTTGGATGTATGTGTACAAGTATGAATTCGAGGAAAATAAAGGAATATGTAATAATGTTTTATATCATATATACTCTACAACGCAGTACTCGTTACGAACAAACATTACTTATGTTATTCTCATTATAGTATTTCTACTTCAATCATATTTGATCGATCGCTCATCACTTGCTTACGATATCATGAGAGCCACAATAACGTAATTATTATCATTACATTTTACAAACCAAAAAAAAAAGTATTCTCTATAAGTATCCAATCGATTTTAAATAATATTATAATTCTAGCTAATGAAACACCATTCGTTCTCTGCAAAAGATTAGCAAATACTGCGCAACATTCTAACTGTACATACATGTAAAATACAAAAACGTTTCAAGGAAACATCGTCGGTATCTATACGACATTAATAAAAGGACTCGCTTACAGATGCATAGAAACGAACAATATTTTCACTGCACTTCGTAATTCGGTGAAAAAGTTGCGGTAAAAACGTAAATTCATGTACTGAAAGTCTAAAAATATATTATAATAGATTTCGAATGTCTATACAAAGATGAGTGTTCACTACGCGCTTATAACGAGCGTCGAGCGTCGAGCGCGCGTCCATACGTTTACAATATTCATTAAATAGGTTAAAACGAACCGGCGGCTCCGTCCGTACACACGGCAGTCGTCGAATCGCAGATACGTCGCTACTCGTACCGTACCGAGGACTAGACCGGGATCCGAGCGACGACGCGACTCGCTACATAAAGTTCGTATCGAAAGTGAAATCATAACGTATATGTATGTATAGGAGCGGGCGCGGCGCTCAGACGAACACCTTGGCGAGCCCGTCGGCGCCGGCGCTGGCGATGTAGGGCCGCAGCGGGTGGAACGCCACGTCCAGGATGGACTCGTCGAACTTCTTGCGGTGCGCCGTGATCTCCTGCACGCACGTCTTGGTGTCGAGGTTCCACAGGCGCACGGAGCAGTCGTGCGAGCCCGACAGCAGGAACAGCCCGTTGGGGTCCAGCGCCAGCCCCGTCACCGCGTCCAGGTGCGCCACCATCGCGTGCGCGCAGCGGCCCGACACCACGTCCCAGAAGCGGATGTGGCGGTCCTCGTGCGCCGTCACCAGCAGCGGCAGCGTGGGGTGCGCGCGCACGCGCGTCGCCGCGCTCTCGCACGACACGCGCATCACCGCCTGCAACACACGGGCACACTCATAAACCGGTATAGTAGTCGCTCTGCCTTCACTGGCATTAAACGGGCGGTGAAATGGAATATCCAAATATTAGTATGTAATACTTTATTTTATTTTAATGCAATGTCGATGGAGAATGTCGCGGTGCGCACGCACCTGACTGGTCTCCAAGTCGTAGAGCAGCAGCGTGCCGTCGCGGTAGACGACGGCGGCGCGCGCGCCCGCGTCGGCGAAGTCGGCGGCGGCGGGCGCGGGCGCGGGCGCGGCGTCGTCGCGCAGCGTGGCCAGCAGCGGGCGCGCGGCGCGCGGCGCCCACAGGCGCGCCGTGCCGTCCGCCGACGCCGACAGCAGGCGCCCGTGCGCGCACGACAGCGACCACACCGCGTCCGTGTGCTCGCGCAGCACGCCGCCCTACACACACACACACACACACGATAACGTTACTTATTGATGGTGAATTTCAGTTTTTTTCGCTTTTTTTGTGTACCTTTATACAAAACAATATTTTCCTGAACTCATTGTATACCATCGCATGCTGATGGTTCGGTAGTGTAGGAGGACTATTTAAGTTTAACTTATAACATTTGCCGAATCGTTTTTGTTTTCGGTTATAGCACCAACCTCCCGAGCGGGAGCGTCGTCAGTATTACCTGCACGGCGGGGTCGTAGGGGTCGTAGGGGTCGGCGGCGGGCGGCGGCAGGTTCCAGATGCGGATGGTGCCGTCCAGCCCGCCCGAGAAGCACTCCTCGGAGCGGGGCGCGCCCATGGCGAGGCACAGCACGGGCGCGGCGTGCGCGCGGAACGTGTACAGCGGCTCCACGTCCAGCCCCGCCGACTTCTTGGCGGGCACGGTGCGCTGCAGGTTCCACAGCTTCAGCGTGTGGTCCTCGCTCGCCGTCACCAGCGCCGCCTCGGTCGGGTGGAACGCCAGCGCTCGCACCTGCCGACGTCCATTATATACCATTTAGGACTTTATTCATATCATGTGCGAAGTTACAATCGATATCTTAATTTAGTCAGCTATATAGGCCCGCAATAACTCTAGCTAGGCTTCTGTATATAGGCAGCTGCAGTGACAACAAAACAGAGTCAATCTTCATCGCATCCACAACCAGAGGTTGTGAAGTAAAAATATAACCAAAGCACGCAAACTGTGTAATAGTTGAGCGCGGCGTTCGCAAGATGCCACGCGCGGCAAGCCTTGACTGCCGCGCTGTGTTTGACCTGCAACATATTGAGCACACATAAAAGGTATGAAACAGGTGGAGTACCCCGTCGAAGTGCGAGCGCAGCGTGTACTTGGCGTTCCAAGTCTTGCGGAAGGACTCCTTGTTGTTGCTGGACACGTCGTAGGCCTCGGGCTCGTTGCTGACGGTGAGCTGCGCCAGCTCGCCGAGCGCCAGCGGCTCCTCGTCCGCTTCGCCCGCGCCGCCTGTGTTGCTGACGCTGCCAACTGCACCAAACAAAAAGTTATTTTAAACATTCAAAAAATCAGAATTACATAAGCTTAACAATATCCTCTATCCCTTTCTGAAGTGCAACATTAAAAAACTACAATGCTATATTGATGGCATCCTTCACAGAGCATACACAGTTAATTGCTCGGCATAGTGCTTTCCCATTAATAAACATTAAAGTGGTTAGTGAGGGTAAAAATTAAAAGAAATCAATTCTTTTCTTTGCAGAAGGATTAACTTTAGTTGTAAAATCGATACCTGAGTATTCGTCACCCTGGCCGCCACCGTCAGCTTCAGTTTCAGTGATCAGATTGAGCTCGTTGAGGACCTCTTCTGCCTCATGGTCCACCTCTTCACCTAGACAATTTTACATATTTCGATTAATTCGGAATACTTCTAAATAGGTAAGGATATAAGGCATATAAGGATCACTCACATTTACCTATAAAAACATTTATTATTTGTTCAAACAATAAAAGACTTTTTGAAAATCCAACCATAACCGACAGATTTATGCCTGAAGATAAAAATAAAACATCCAACAGAAAACCTCCTGCTTTTTAAAAGTCAGTTGAAAAGAATGAAACTTGAAAATGCAAAACCATGAAAACAATCCAAACCTTGTTTGACGGGAGCATGGTGTGTCTGCTTGGCATCAAGATCATCTATTTCATCCATGTCCATTTCCTGGTTTGTGAGAAACTCAAAATTTGCGAACACGGCGGCTGTCTCTTGGCTGGACAGGCCTTCCTCGTTGTACCCGCCGCCGGAAACATTGCCTTTGCGTTGATCTTTGCCTAAAAATAACAAGATGATATACAGGGTGCATTTTACGAGTAAGCGTGGATGGCGACTTCAGAAACTATGAGTGTTAACGAAAATGACAATTTACCTATTCTTCTTAATTAAGGATTTGAAAAAAAATCACTCTGTATTGGTTCTTCTGTCTATTTGCGTAACCCAAATTAATTTATAGCGACTTCTTAGTCCCATGAGTTTTCAACGAGTACTCGAGAGGAATTAGGTAGGTCTTTGCTAGGTCTAATATACAGAAAAAAAATTCTACATCGGATTTGTAGTTCCACAGATTAGCGTGTTCAAACGAAGGCTCTTGAAGCATTCCCGTGAGAATTGTATTATTGAATTCCCCGTGTTATAAATAAATATAAACCAATTTAGTGCCACAAACATCCAACATGCAGCCACTTAAGCGCCAAACAACGAGCATCCTCAAAAAAAACGTGAAATCACTAATAAGTTAACTTGCTGAAAATATAGATTTTTCACAATACATTGTTAATTAACACTTACCATAGTCATATTTACGAACGACATGATTCATGGAGTAGTCGCATCTGTCATGTTGTTGCTTATCATAATTCCTGTAGTTAGCATTGTCTGCCTCCTCATTGTTCAGGCCCAGGAGAGCCCGCACTCGATTCGAGCGCACGTCTAGTATGGTATCTGTGTAGCCTATTTCCTGTCAAATTGACGTAATAAAACATTAATAAAAACCTCCATATTTAAGGAATGCTTAATGAAACTAGCCCCGAACCTAATATAGGTTTATGAATGAATTCTCTTACTATAAGTGGTCGTGATTCGTGATGTCCCATCGTCACGCATCGGCGAGTCGTCCTTGTACTTCCATTAACCGTACAATACGCCGTACACCCACAACAACCCTCGGGGTTGGAACTTAGCTCGTTATGTTTACACTCTAATAATTATAACTATTTGTTTCACATTGGAATATTTCGTGTCAACTCAATGAATAACTTAGTTGAGTGAGTGTTTTGGTTAAATGTGTGGGTAATTTAGAAAATTTTGTGTGCCACGTTTTAGAGCTGTTGAACATGGAATGAACGACATTTATGGTTTTGTTGTTTTGTATAATGTTGCCTGCTGTTTCAGCACTTTGTTGTCAGTTTTCAATTTGGACTTGAAAACTCTAATTTATGTACTGAATTACCAACTTATTCCAGCGTTTAACATGTTACGGAGAATTTGTTATGTATTGTTGGTTTCTTCAATTAAAGAGAGAGCGAGCAAGTGTGGGGTACTATTCAAGAGTATCACAGCCGTAAGTGGGTACACTGCTATCCAAAAATGTTAAGTAATAGGGAAAATAAGTTCAAACCTGCAAGTATTGTTTAATGAGCTGACGGCCCTGTTTCCACTGCGCCCGTTCCGCAGGCTCGGGCTCCGTCGGCGGCTCCTCGGGCGGCGGGCGCACGTCCCCTTGCTGTAGTTCTACGCCATACTTTAACTTGTGGAATTTGGCTCGTTCCTGTTTTAAAGCATACTCGAGCATCTTGATCCGCCTGACGAGGTCATTCTTCAGATTCTCTTGACCCTTCCTCTCTCCTTGGAGGAAGGCGATCCGTGCCTGTCACACAAATATTTATATTCATTACAAGGCTCTTAGGTAGATCTTTTTTTTTATGTGCCACTTGTGGAATAAAGTTCCTGGTATGCTTCAAAAAGGAACATAGGAACTTGATTATTTGTCAAATCAGTATATACTGATTTGACAAATAATCACTGTCAATCAGTCAATCAGTCAATCAGTATCACTGAACTGTACTTAAAGACAAGCAGTCAAACAGGACAAAGACCAAGAAATTGCAAACTTTGCAATGACATCGGACAATTGAGCTCCGCTCCCATAAGTAAATTATACTGTCATTGCATTGTTTTTGTAAAACCATAATCAAAAACTTTATTTTTTAAATGACATGTATATTGTATAAAGAACATTGATATTTTAATAAGATACAACCATACACAGCACACAACCTTACAATAATTACCCATTAGTATCAACAAAACCAGGAAAATCATTTAAATTAATGTTTACATTTCATTAAATCAAATGAACCATTGCCCATCAAAGTTATATACATATATATTATATTTATTTAGGTGTCTTACAAAACAGAACAAAATTATAAATTCCAAAGAGTTCCACTATCAATTCTGACCTTATATTATGTATGAATCAAACAAAGTATTATCTATTCATAACACAATGTTCCATAACTGTTAGAGGCCTGAAATTAGCATAAACTATATTTGGCTTTGAGATGTTGTGCTATGTTTACTTACTTGCCTTCTTGTACAAAATTAATTAATATATTATCTTTAATAAACTGGGACTTTTGTTAAAATTTCATTCATTTTGTTGGTTATGTTTTTATTTGATAGGTACTTGACAAATGAGGCCCTTAAGCTTGAACAATATTGATTAACATTCAGCCCATTAATAGATTGAGAAATTTTGACATTATTTATATTTATCTTACTATAATTATCAATTAAGATTCATAGATAATGAAGAAAATATTCAATCAATCAAGAGGTTATTGGAATCAACAGTAGGTAAGTATATGTTGGCAAATTTGGGATAGCACAGATATCCTTTTAATATTGGATGGGATCCTGTTCTATATGTCAAGTGTCAACCCTGCCACCCTAAATATGTATAGCCTATTCAAAAAAAAGGTGTAAGATGAATTTAAATTGAACAATTTGAACTAAAATCAATATCTAAACTTACAAATATTGTACTCTTTGCAACAACAGTACACAGACAAAGATGTAATACATAAACATATTTCATATTATAATTTTTGGTTTATCCCAGATGGTGTTTTGAATTTTTCAGAACATGATGAGCTTGTGTTTACCATTATAAACTCCACATTGAAATACCATATGTATCTGTTTGTTATGAGTATCAAGAATATTGTAAGTAATCTACAATTAAAAGCAATTAGCTTATCTAAGCCATGTACTTGTCATTGTGAAATGATAGATGTAAAATTGTGAAAATTATTCAGTAAAATAGCTGGGTATATAGGTACTTTTTTCAGTATAAACCTGTCTGGTGAAAGAGCTATGACCACTCCTTAAAAAGAAATGGTATATAAAGAGGAAATTTAGGAGAAACTAAACTATAATGTAGTATGAAATAAAATACTCAAATTAAGAGTAACTTACTTAAAAACTTATATATTTTTGATACTATTTGTCAAAAATGTAAATAATTGAGAATTGATTGAACAAAGGAGAAATGTCAATAAATAATTTAGGTCTCCAAATTTAGACCTGCAATAGTCAGACGGAAAGAATCAAAATTTCACAACTTTCACATTTCTATTTATGTGGAACTTAGTGTGTATGTTTGTTGTAAAACAATTACAACATTTCAGATTTATCACTGAAACTCATATTATTTATAAAGAATTGTGTTGAGGTATTGACAACCTTAGGGATATATTTTAATTGCAACAGGAATATCATTAAATGTTAGGAATATATTGTAGGAATATCATTTTAAATGATGTGGTTTCTTTGCATAAAGTTTTGATTGAAAATCTAGGCTAATAAATTAGTCATAGCAAAGCTTAGTTTGATAGAACATCAGAATTATTAATAGATGTCAATAAAAGAAACATTACTAATACAAAGTGGCCCTTTAGCCAGGTGAAAACCTCATGATTCCTAATACTAATGAAGATTCAATAAAGACCCCTGATATTCCACTTTATTCACATTTCTAATAAAAAACATTACTCATTATCTGTATACCTTCCTTCTGTATTCCTTCAGTTACTTTATGACATGTTTGTAAGATTTTAAAGCCAGTGAAATGAATATTTAGTACTCACATAGAATAAGAAGTAAGTAGCATAGTCAAATAGTTCATTGGATTTAGAACATTTTGTTCATAAACACATAACAACATTTTGTATGTAGTCAATTAACAAAAACATAATATTCTATAAATAACAACAAAATGCAATTACAGAAAACTAAAATATGTTCATGAAAGTAATGGTATCTGACCAAACTACAACAGTTAAGTACTTCATTGAAACAAAAAGCCTTCTTACAAATTTCTAATCAGAACTAATGGGTTATTATTGATTTTAGGAAGTCACATGTAGACATACAATACAATTCGGTTGCCAATTTTGTTACAAAAAAATAAATGAAAAGGATATACCAAAAAAGTAGGTACCTCAAATTCAGCTCTGTCCACCTCCCATTGTGATCTCTCTAGTTCGAATCTCGCCCATTCGTGTTGGATGAAATGAAGAATGCCCGGTATTGAATACTGGACACTTTGGCTGGGTTCGTCATTTTGTTTGTTATTTACACTGACTCCGATTTGAGATCCCACTTGCCCTCCGTTGTGATGAGATACGGAGCTATCATCCATGGCTGTGGGGATTTTCATGACATGGCCACCATTACCGAACTTTACTTGTCACACACTTATTTATTGAAACTACGTACATAAACTATGACAAATGTAATACTAACACATCATTTCATCTAAATTTCAACTAATGTTCACGTTGGGGACACCATAAAAAATAATTTCTATCAACCAATTCATGAATGACAAAAATTATTATTGCATGACGGAATGAAAAGTCGCAACGACGTCCGTCCGCTGCATTGCTATTCTTTTTTTTCTGTGCGATGTTGCTATAAATAAAATTAAAATGGTTATTTTAAAATAGGGTGGTGTGGCGGAGTAAATAATCAAGTTATATTTATAATGTGTAGGTTAGTTAATTATTATTCAATTATTTTAATGAGCTCAGTCAGTACTTAATTTGATTGGGAGTCACAACTTCTCCATAACGGTTCACTAGTAATCGGAGCAGAGCTTTATCTTACTTATGGAGCTTTATTTACTATTAGTGTAAACTTACCATTAACTTGATCTAAACCCAAAAATAAGCAGTGAATAGAAAACTTTTCAACGAAATCTATATTAATCTGTAGCAGTTTAACCATAGACTAAAAAATAATGCAAAGGCGCGAGAGCGCGCTTGCTTTTTTTGATTGATAAACGAACGAAGGAAAGGAAGGAAGCCATTTTGTTTGCGAATTGCGTTGTGTTCTGTTCCGTGGTCGTAATTTTTGGAAGGAATTATTGATTAATGTTTAATTCATACATTAATTTAGTGCATTCAAAGTAATTATGCTTATATTTTATATTAAGTTAGATTATTGTGTAAAGTATCCTATCAAAAAAACAACGGTTCGTTTGACGGCGGTGCGGCACGCGTGCGTTTTAAGTTTGCACACGCCGCTGTACTCGACATTTCGGAAAATAACTTGTCTTTTTTCGTATTTTTTAGCTAAAATGTCACGTTACGGTGACTGCAAAGTGTATGTGGGGGATCTTGGCAATAATGCCAGCAAACCTGAACTTGAAGATGCATTTTCATATTACGGACCGCTGAGGAATGTTTGGGTAGCCAGAAATCCACCCGGCTTTGCGTTTGTTGAATTCGAAGATCCTCGTGATGCTGAAGATGCGGTAACTAACTGTTTTGTTTTACGTAGTTAACCAATTTTGTATCATATTGAGGTCAGATCTCGAGTCCTATGTTAGTTAGTTTGTCATCTTATCTCGCACCTCGAAAATGCGACTCGAGCGTTTAGATAACCCGTTTAGCCTGAGCAAGAATGTTCTTTAAACACGCCAAATTGAAATTGAAATTAATCTAAACATTGAATGGGCATTCCTATTTTGGTCACCAGCTATGCGTCATATAAAAAATACCACGATCTCGACACTTGAAACCCTACCTTCATTCATTCGTCATGCTTATTTTCTAGATCCGAGGATTAGACGGCAGAACAATATGCGGCAGACGCGCTCGTGTTGAAATGTCCAATGGTAGTCGTGGGTATGGAGGCCGTGGGCCTCCTCCCCGTTCTAGGTTGCCATCGAGACCTTACGATGACCGATGCTACGACTGTGGGGACAGAGGACACTATGCCAGGGACTGTTCGAGACGCCGCCGTCGCAGGTGACCCCACATAAAAGTTCTAGAATTCCTGAGTGGAATCTTTGACCTTTAGGAAATTTGCCAATGTTAACGTGTAGAAATGTAACATTCTACTCACGTCAAAACTAGTATTAAAAGATTCCATCTCATTATTTTCGATCAAAGTAAACCAATGATAACTATGTTATAGGTTATCATTGGCCTGTGCGCCGAGAGCCAATTCGTCAGTGTCTGCACTTCTTATTGTCTGCGCTACGTAGTTTTCACTTCGCGGCGAGTACTCCGATAGAGTTGGCCGCATCGGTATCTTGGCTCCGTGAACTACGTAGCTACAGCCTACGTGCACACTTCACTTGTCGCCTCCATTGAGTGTAATGTTCATTCTACGCGTCGTGCGTGGCTTCGCACATCTAATGTAATCACTGCGTGCTTCCAGTGAGTTACACACATTATTTACCAATATTTGTGTTCTGAGGATGCTGTACAGATCATGGTAGAGGTAGTGTTTAAGTCAATTCTCACAGTCGAAGGAAATGTGCAAGTTCTACTGCTGCTATGCTGCTTTGGCCAATTATTGTGACACTGACGATGAAAAGAAGAACTGCAGATAAACCAGTTAAAAAGTAATGACAAGGGTGTCATGCCTTTTTGACATTATTAGGTTAATTTTAAGCAACAAGTTCAAGAGATGTTTATGCAGTATCGTAATTATTTGGTTGTATGTTCACAGTCGCTCGAGGTCCCGCAGGCGATCCCGCTCCCGCTCGGCGCGCTCAGGCTCGCGCTCGCGCAGCCGTTCTCGCTCGCGCTCGCGCTCCAAACCTCGCTCCATGTCGCGCTCGAGGTCTCGCTCCCCGTCCAAAGAATCCAAGAAGTCCAACTAAACTTAAATTGAACAATAAATACATTTTAACTAAACAACTGACAAATATGATACAAATATTGCTTTCCACCGGTACAGTCATTTTAAGATTTATCATTCCTGTGTATTTTGAGTTAAGTATCAATAATGTATTGATTTCCTGATCAATAAATTGACGTTTTTAATAATTGTTTTTTTCATTTTACGAGTAAGAGCCAAACCTACCTAAATAAGTCAGTGTTGATAAAAAAACACGAATTTTATGACACGCTAAGATCTCAGTTACGAACTACGAAGTGAACGGAAGCGGTTCCGGCCAATTATCAATTATACACTCCATAATTATATACACATGGACTGCTTTCAGCCGAGTCTTAATTTTATACAAACTTAAACGAGTCTAAGCGAAAGTGTACGTTAATGTCTACTAATATGGAGAACATATAAAATTCACGCGTTTGGACATATGCGTGTATCACAAGTAAATAAATGCTTCACATCGTGGAGATAAAGCTTAAAAATGCGTTTTTAAAACTATATTACTCGCATTCATTCATATAGCACTCTTGCCTTATAGAGCGCGGCCTCAACTCGATTTTATAGCCGATAGGTCGATAGTGACATTTTTGTCCAATCACTACCATGTTGCAGATCGGAAGGCAAGCTACGCTAAGCAGTCGGTTCAGGTTGTTTCATAGACGATTGGCGATCTAAAAACCGAACCAGGGTTAACCACTAACCTATTTGAAATGAATGAGAGGACCACAGGAGAGAAGGCTTACTGTGGGGGTTTGCGAGTCCGGTTCCCGCCCGGTTCTAACTAACCGTGTATACCTATGCCCTGAGTATATTTATTGCCTAATAAGTTGAATGCATTCCCACCATTATTTCACCGGTTCATAGGTATTGAATAGTTCATATCAAACTCATCCAAATCCGAGCTGTGTTAATTGCTGCATACACTTACCTTACGCTTACGTTAGTAACTATTTATTAATCTGTGCTTACGCCTTTGCCATGCTATGGGAAATTGCTTGTAGCATCCTACAAAAAGCTCATCTAATCCAGTCTTGCCTTGTGACGATAGGATACAGCAAGTATAGCTGTGATCTGTAAGAACAGGCAGAGAACTTCTACCGGAAGAATATATTCTACACCCACGAAGCTCCTCGAGATTCGTTGGGATTTGTCTACAATATAATATGTTAGTTCGCTACGAACAATCGATGACGGACTCGTGGTCACACCGTTTTGCTACACCAGTGTGACTACGAGTAATTTATTTTCCTCGTGGTCACACTGCGGTGTGATCAACAGTAATTAATGAAACATTCACAAAAAAAAAAAACTTAACCTAACCTACTGTTAACCTACGGTTGTCTATCGTAATTAATTTATCTATCGGGCACTTCACTACATACCTACTATTCAGTCAAGTGCGATCCTTTTCAGAGTAGTGTAAACACGAGGAAAATAAATTACTCGTAGTCACACTGGTGTAGCAAAACGGTGTGACCACGAGTCCGTCGCTGAACAATCGATCCTCGATTAGGTGCTTCATACAGTACTCCGTTATTAGGTAATTGAGTGCTACACCTTGTAACCCTTGTAATAACGTTCAAAATCAAGAGATGTAAATAAAATAACTCCATATTTTTCATTTGATTTGTTTATTAACACTTAATAAAACATTCTACTATTACAATGTTTTAAACTGGTTTTACAAAATGGCTAATCGTAAAACTATTTTTTATGCTCAAGTTTGGCTCGTATTGACTTTTTTTTACATAAAAAAAATGGTCGCAGAGAACCATAAAACAATTGCATATAAAGCTTAAGATAATTTTCTTTCTTGAGATCATTTTATGATAATTTATTTATAAAAAAAAATATTTTATTCAAATAGCGATTGTAGAGACCAATAGACGAATTAAATTGAGTTGTTCAAGTTCTTATAAGTTGATGTTATAGTTTAGCGATGTAAGTTAAAACTTGAACACTGTATACTGTGCATTGTGAGAATAGTCAAACATCTAAAACACTTTATTTGCCCATTGATCTTCACAACGGCTATCTGCGTTACATACAATGATTATTATTGAAAGTACAAAAATAACTCCACATTAATCTCACTTACATAAATTTTCACTTACAGTAAATTAATAAATATAATATTATATTACACACTTAAAACTTCTTTTCAATAATAAAATGAGGTGACTATTGTATAATTTATACATATATTATTTATACTTTGTTAAATATAAACTAAGACCTCTAAATAAAAAAGATAAGTGGATCGCATTTATGTATGTACGTACCATCGAGAAATATGAAGATAATCCTCTTAAAAAAAAAAAAAAATGATGGCAATGTCAACTTAGCATTACCCATCATAACAAATGATAAAGAAAATTAAGACAATCATAGAGTGAGAATTAATTAAGGCAGAATATTGTACAATAATTCGTTTATATATTCTTTAAAATGGATATAAGCAAATAAAGCAGAAGATAATAATATGTTATTGATATTGCGCATGTTGCGTTACATACAGGGTGTACCAAAAAGGCAATTTTTGAGATATAACAATTGTAAAATATTAAAGGATAAAAACAAACGAATAATTCGAAATAGAGTCAACACAAGTACACTAGTTATAATATTAAAAATAGTAATTTGATAACAATTTCTAACATTGTAAAACACGAATAACTACAGCCCATATTAGGCATAACATTCCCTTTTTGGGACACTCTGTACATCACCAAACATTTATTCAAATTAGAGAAAATAGATAACTTGTAATGTGACACTCACTAGAAACTCTAAAAGGCTACTTTTTTATATTTAATTACAACATTACACACATATAGACTGGATCTCGACTATTTCCCTTGGCTATTACATTGTTACTAACATCTATAATGCATCATATCATAATCGACAAAAAAATAACATTAAGCATGTAAAGCTTGGGTAACTGGCGTAGCCAAATGTATCTGTTTAATATTACAAGTTTGGTTGTAAATACATATAAGGAGTTATGTAAGTATATCACTTACAATTAAGTGTACAATTATCGTGCTATGAAAATGGTATGAAACCATGTCAAAATTAAAGAAAATGAGTAAGATATTCTACCTTTAAAATTATAAGACTCGGATATACTTTGACAAGGTTGCATTACGTTTTTATAACGCGTGTACACTATAAAAGATTAATTCAGAAGTAGGTACAATAGAAAATATACTAAGAACTAAAATGATAGCACATATTCGTATTGCTGGTCCAATTTTTAAATGTGAGGAAAGTTTAGTATTTCTAAGGAGGTATATACATCAAATCATGTGAGTTGAATAGTACATCTAATATAGGTATTGCGTGTAGGACGTCAATTCAAAACCTAGTAACATTAAGGTCAAGTTCCCATTAAGCTCACAGTTAGCGGCTGTTTGCTTCCCTAAATATTTGAAACAGCGTACAGTAAGCACCGTATGGATTTAAATATATAGGGGACGAAATGAAGGCGGCATTTTGTCGCTAATTGCTAATGGGAACATTGATTAATGAGGTTTACTTCAAGCCGAAAAAATTGTCCACTCCAAACGCTTAAGTTCCATTCATAGTTCCATATCATAGTGGTCAAATTGTTTGACGCTAACTATAAAAGAGTCTACATACAGAGCCAAAACAGAGATGTCTTCGAAAAATTAGGTAACTTGGTAATGACTAATCTTCTCGTATTTCCTTTAAAATAAAATCGTTAATACCAAGTAGACGTAGTTTTTTGACGCCACGTCCGCGAGCTCATTGTATAGAACCTTTTATAGTGATGCAAATCGTATACCCGAATACTCAAACGCACTCAAATTAAACAACCACTAATTCCATACAGTTTTGACAAAAACGTGTGAAATTAATACCTCCTTATTTAAGTGGCGTTTGAGTGTTAGACATTATACAATCGTACACGCAAACCAATACTAGAATAAATTCATAAATTTGGAAGTACACATAATAAAAATTACTGGTTACACTTAATACTAAATTGTTATTTGCAATCGATATTCAATATACAAAAGTATTAATATAAATCACATATCAAATGAATCGTCCTAACTGATTAATTGACGAGACTCCGACGGTACTTTACAAAATAATAAAACGAAACAGTACTTAAAACGTACCAAAATTACACAAACATCTTAGGCAAGTGAACATTATACACGACAGATTTCGCCAAGACATATTGTTATGTAATGTGTTAAGAAAACGCTTGATGTTAAGGTACACATGCGTTAAACAACCATCCACGTAAAATCATACTCGGCACACGCTTACACGACTGATGTGCATTATGTACATACAAATATATAGTAACATTACGAAATACACATGAAAAGTATAAATACTATCACATACATACATTTTATCAGTATTATATCTCTAAGAGACCTTAATGTGTACTAAGTCTGCATTTAATTAAATAATTATTATGACGCGGTTCCGTGGTATACAAAATAATAAGTAGGCCTTAAGATAAAACATTAATTTTATAATAATTGTTACAACATTCAAAAATCCTTAGGAAGACATTTTTATATGAAAAACTTGTTTAGTAAACATCAAATGTATTGCATGTAAATATTATGATGAAGTGAAATTATCAATAGCATTGTTATTATTTAGTTTTTTCTATCAGTGAGATAAGACGGCTGCATCAATCGAATCCGCCAGCACACAATTAGTATCACAACGAATTGCAGACTTAGTATCTAATATACAAAACGACGCACATACCTATAACACCATTTTCAATAGTTACAATTTATAATGTCGATCTCAGCAGTCTCCGTGACCGAATCAGCCGTTTGTACGTTATCGCCGATCCGCTAAAGGCCCCATTCTTCATAAACACCAAGAGATCTCAATCCCTTACACGTTATCAGAGGAATCACAAGAACACCACACTATGTGGTAATGTGGTTTCTGATCTTCCTCTTCTTTACCACAAATACAATCAACATTTTCAAGATAAGCTCATCAGAACAAATGTGATCAGTAAATAAAACCTTTGAGCTTAACTTTAAAGTATAAAGTTACAAAACAGTTTCATAAGTTCATTTCTTAATTTGAAGTTTAATCTAACACACATTATTTGAAAGTGCCAGAAAGGATGCCCTTGGCATATTGCAGATAGTGCAACACACGAGATTTTTTTTTGTTCTAATTTCAATTGTTTTGACTTTTGTTCGTAGCCACAGGCATACTTATATGTCACAAACTCTAGAATACGTTTTGAAAACTACATAAGCCAGTCAGAGTGAAACATCTACACTTTGCACTTCTTATATGTATCGAATGATATAAGCATAGCTCGCAGGTTTTGTAAATCTCTACAATTATTTAAAAATTTTAAACACAGACTATTCGAACTTATTTTATTACAAAAATATCAGAAGATTTTTTCGTTGTGAAAGAAATATGTACTGGAGAGTCACTTGGACATTTCACAACTAATACTGGTATTTACAATTCTTGAGCTTGGAATTATATTTTTACGCTGAGAGGCAACAAATTGATTGTTAAAACATCTCTTAGTTTCGATATTGTATTCATAGAAAAAGTATGAATGTAAGAGGCCATTTTTAGACTATTCATAAAACGGTAATGCTTGCTTTACTCATGCACGTAAGTATCTCAATGTACCTGTCGCTAGTCCTCTTCTTTCGATAAGTTTGAATCCACGAATTTCGCCGAAACTGCTCTTATTTTTCAGGTTTTTTCGCCAGCTGTGCGTTGACTGGATATTTGAGACTTGTCGTTAATTGTTCATTGTGTTCTTCTAATGAATTGACAGCATAGTGCAGTACAAGCTCGTTTAAAGTTCTGAAAGTATTATATCTGAAAGTATTTGGTACATATATTTCTAGTAACTGCTAAGTTATTTAAGTCTCTTTGCCATAGTGTCCTTAAAGTGGAAATCTACTTATTTTCTGTATTGTATATTAACACCCCACAGTTTTACACGCTTTGTACTAGGCCTCACGTAAGTTTTATCATGAAAAGTGGCCTTCGCCCATCTCCAAGGTCTTATCTATATCTATATTAAAATTTCATCAAAATCGGTATAATGGTTTAGCTATAATAACGTAACAGACTGACGGAAAGAGTTACTTCGAAACTTATAGGGATATATTAAAATAAAAAAACTTACTCGTAAACATTATAAGGTTCAGCAAATCCATAGCCTCTTTCACTCTTGTAGATAATACAGTGGTATACCGCGTTATTGCAGACTATAGACAAGGCCAACTGTCCTGTAGAGTTAGGCCGTATTAAGAAGGTTCCTTGTGGTTTTCCAGCCAGTAATTTCTCAGCTTTCTCCCTTGTGCAATTAACCTTCCATGTTATAGACTCTTTGTGTGCGTATAACTCTTCTAGTTTATAAATGTTGTCGTCCTCTAATGCCTGCAAATATTCATTTGTTTTTCCTCTTCCTTGTAACCACCTGTAATCATAGCATAGAATAAAATGTATTTCTTTAATTGCTTGATTGTTCTTATTGTGCATAATATAATGAGAGAGGAAGGTTTGTGCCAGTGTAGTGGAATATTACAGGATTTGATATACATATCTTTCATAATAATAAAACATATTTGCATTGTTTATTTCCTTACAGTATTATTTAACCTATCACAAAAATACGTATTAATTTAGTAACTTACATGATTAAAATAAAAATAATTTTATTTAATTGCACAGGTGTTGTTCAGAATCAGAACTATTTGAGATATTAATTTATTAAAGTTGTGAAACTTCAAGTCTTGCCTGCAAGCAAGTCTGAACTTGCCCTATGATAATTTAATATGGTGTAATAATAGTTAAGGGTCGACTAAGCTATAGGTACTAACTAAATGAATGAATCATAATGAAATCCAACTTACACTTTGTATCTATCCTTCAAGTCATACAAGTCCAGAACTTCTGTTTTTAACTTAGTAATTTCTCTTTCAAGGAGTAATTTCTTTTCTAATGTGTATCTCAAGATATCGTCCAACTCTGATTTGGCTTGCTTCAAGTTTTGAACTTTGGCTATTAACTGTATATTGTTTTCAATGAGCATACTTTTTTCATGTGTTTGAGCTTCCCCTTGCACATCGTCCTGCAACTTGAGGTGATCTTCGCAAACCTTCACAGTTTCCTTGAAAGCGTCCAGCGCTTGCCTCTTCAGATTGACTTCTTCTCTCAGCCTTGTGTACTTGTAGAACAACAAATCGTAATCCCTAGCTTTCAACACATATCTTTTGTGAATATCTTTGTACTTAGTTTCTAATGTTTCCACGCTGATATTTTCTGATCCTTCATTTTCTTGGAGCCGTGAGAGGGGGTACATAAGCTTGATGTCGAGACTGCTGTTGCACTGAGCGAGGGAGTTCTCGGTGTAACATTTGACAAGCTCAACAACCGAGTTGAACTCAAAAGGTTCACAGAAGCCATATCTGCCTAGGTGGTAGTATATCTTAATGAGTTTGTTGGTGCCACCTTTTCTTACGGTCAATGTGTATCCACTGTCTTTGTTTGATGCATTGCGGACAAGAAATGTGCCATCACGAGTGTCACGGAGCTTCTCAGCAGCTTGGTCCCTGTAACATTAAAAATATATTACATTTTTAAGTGGGTTGTAAGTATAAAACATGTATCTTAAAAGTTTGTCATGTCATGCTTTTCTTTATATTATTATTATACAAGATCATATGTTCACATGAAGGCATAAAGTGAATCGTGCACTTGTTAAGTTCATTGTATAAATTAAATATGAAGCAGATGCTCTTGATACATTTAGCTATACCTAGATAGTTAACATAATTATGTAGGTATAGATTGTAGTAATGAGTCATTATTAAATATAGATAGGATGGTAGGTACCTATCTATTGTTTAATTTTATTTTTATTATGTAGGAGAGCAGGTATGTAAAATTTAATTTAACAATGTAGGTATGTACATACTAAACTAAATTATACATTTCAGTTTTTTTTTTTGATCAAAAATCTGTTATACCTATTACACCATTTATTTAAATTATTAGGATCACCACTCCTATTTTGAATGATGAAATTTTTTGCAATTATAAATCAAATTATTAATTCCAAAACTAATACCTCAGTTTATTCTAAGCATATTAAACATGGTTAATACTTAGCTATTCAATAATCCATGAAATACTATAAGGAAAAATTGAGCACATAATGTATATCTGTTGCAGGTTATCAAAATAATGATATGGTATTAAATAGATTTTAAAAAGAACCCAAATTCTCAGTTATAGTGCAAATTTAAGCAGCATGATGTACTTATGAATGTGGAGTAGATTGGTAATGAAAGCAAATAATATTTTACTATGAATGGGAGTATACTCTGGTTCAAAGGAAGGTAATTGATGAAACATGCTGAGGAGCTCACCTGGTAATGTCGCCCCAGTACCACTCTGCATTTTCCAGACTATCATCAGCTGATTGTTGTGGAACTCCTATTTCAACCATTATTCTACTCGCGACGATCAAACCCTATCTATCATAATCAGATTCAAATTCGCATATCAAATAGAGTAGACACTCTACTCTAGTTAGAATATAATATCAGCCTGTATATCGGTGCGGCGAGTAACGAACTTCCGTGTACGAGGTTAAAGGGAAATTAAACTAGTACTTCACCTTCTACTCACAGAAAAGTTTAACAGACACTAATTAAAACACTCACTATAACTAAAACTTTGAAATTTCGAATGAATATAACATATAAATTGGTTTTATGGGTATCTAGATCACAAAGGAAACGGGCAGGCAAGATGGGATGATAGTTGCTATGGAGCACATACTTCCGCAGACACACAGTACTTCACTTCTTTTATCATATTTCCCGAAATATGGTGATGGTAATCGCAAATAAAACTGCAGATGTGTGAAAATTAGCTCCTAACACTTTTTTTTACATTAAAACAAGCTCGAACTCCATGATCCCTATGCAATATTCTACTCCGCCATGAAAATGCTGGCTGGCCTGGCTGGTTGGATGGATGGATGGGCTAATAATTTATAGCTGTAGCACCAGATGGCACTGCAGTCAATGTTTGACTTTGACAGTGACAAACACGACCAAATCACAAAAAAAATCAATAGTAAGTGTTGCTATCATAATTTATTTATAACACAAAACGGTAAATGCGACACGCCCTCCTCCCGTACCTTTTTCTCAACATAATGAATTGTGATAATTGATTGGTTTGGCAAATAAGAGTTAAAATCGTATTCATAATCTCCTAAATATATTTTTTTTTCGACCAGTATTAATCAATTTTAAAGTAGGTGATTGATGAGTGAGCATTGTTGGGTAGTGAATGTCTATCTTTAACAGTACAGATAAAAAATAGTTTGAGTTATTTAACCCGTTTTATTGGTAGCATTGATAAAGTGTCATAGATATCTGCCAACAAATATGTCAAAAGTCGAAGGAAAGAAATGTCAGAAACTTCAGAAAGGTTGTCATGCATGCATGTCAGTGGAAGAAAGGGAATGGAGTTATGGAAATGTTTTTCATTAACAAATTTTTCGATATTTTTAAAAACATTCGTGATTGATTTATAATTTGTGAACAATACGATATATGACTTTGATTCAATTCCATCTAATAATGATACTTTGAAAAATAATAATAAAATCTGTGTCTTCATCTAAAAACCTCCCAGACTAAATAATATAAAAATGTATTACAAAATTTTTATATTAGCATGTTATTTATTCTTAAACGTTTCGTGTACACATATAACTGGAGAATTCTCTACAGACGAATTTTTTAAGTTTCTCGTGAAGTTTGGGTTCCAAAAAACAGATATCCACTATCAGAAGGAAACATATGGCTATATATTTGGTAATATAACATCGAAAGTTGAGTTCAAATACCCTATTACTTTCGCTGTGTTGGACAGGAGGCATTTTCTACATTATTACAAGAGCCGTGACATAATAGATAAGGAAGTAGCATGCCAGGTTATGTTCCAAAACTTGAATGCAACTGCATATCATCCCAAATGTAATGCTTATGGTCAAGACTTGTTCCGGCGGATACCCTGTCCGAAAGGAGAGCTCTGCATCGACGAAGATACTCCTTGGAATGTTATAAAGAAGAATCAGTTTACTTATGTCATTCAAAACACTGGCCAACCTAGGTAAGCTAAGAACATGGCAATAAATTAATATATTTATGGTTATTCAAATCAGTAAGTTGTTATAAAAAGTAGTCATAAAGATAAAGTGAGTATTAAAGTATGAAGCTGCTACCATAATTTAGTACTGTACTTTATTTACCTTCTTCATAACAATAGGTACCCATAAATTTTATTTTATTTCATGTCTAGTTTCACATAAAACCTTATTTTCATTTATTTTATAATCAAATTACCTTTTAAAAATTAAACCATCAACAGCAACTTTTTACAATACCAACTTTTAAACATGACAATGTTTTATTTACAGATTCTGGTATGTGTCTATGGTGTCATGCTACCTCGATGAAGAGACTTGTTCGTGGCACCACTACACTGGAGCCCCGACCAAAGACAACAAAACATTAACAGAAATCCCTCAAACAGTACAGTATGATTTCTGGCTCGTTAACGGAAGTCCAAACCTGTCTTTTTACAACACATTGCTGTACCAATTTTCATTTGAAAGGCAGAATACATTGGAATTGTATTTAGTCTTCTGGTTATGTTATATTGTGCTGTTGCCGGTACAAATATATGCTGTCAGGTGAGTTTCTGATATTCATTAACAAATTGTAGTTAATTCTAGACTATATAATTCCTTAATTCTCTAATTCTTTTATATTTTTCTAATGCTACCCGTATACAAAGCGAGTTTAGTGTTTCATTATGTATAGATAAGCAGTTAAATTGTAATACATTAAAAGATATGTACTTGGTAATGTGAATTTGATATCGAACAAATGTCGAGTTTGTACTCTTTATTGCACTTCTGATATTATTATAAGTATTGCAAGAGTTTATTTATCCTTGACACTAGGACTGCTGTATGAATTACAGCATATTATTATACATATTTCATAGTAAATTACATGTTTGGCACACAGTTGCAGTTTTAACATAGATTTATTATCAATTGTGATCCTATTGTAAGATCGATGGCTTTTACTACATAGAAATCTTAAGGTATTTTATAAAAATAGCTAATCCCAAAAAATTGTTCACATAAATTGGTAGCTCTGCACAAAATGGCATGTTCTAATAATATGTGCAGTAAAGCCCCGTATTCACACACGGTAAACATTTATTGCGTAACAAGTCTATCTAAACATCTAAAATTAGGGACAGTCTCAATTACCTTTCTGTTTTGTCCAGTAGGTATCCATCATGGTACCTTGAATATGTTATAATTTTTTACAGCAATAACCTCTTACTTTCAGAACCCAAAAGCATCCAGTTACAAAACTGTTCACCTCCAGCCTCGGTCTGGAGTTCATAGCTTTGTGTTTCAATGTGTTGCATGCGGTCAAGTTCGCAGCCGACGGTATTGGGTTTGAGGGTTTGTCCGTTGCAGGGGACATTTTAGATATTATGAGCAGGGTAAGTTAGATTCAAATGATTATTAAGAAAATTACTTGGTTTTATTTTTATAAATATAATTCTGCTGTATGTGTGTATGTCACTGAACTCCTCCTAAACGGCTGGACCGATTTCAATGATTTTTTTGTATGCGTTTTATTATATTTGTTCTATGAAACAACAGAAAAATTGTATTTAATGTTCTTTGATATGAAAGTCAATTTTCCCTTCCAAATCTTTACACAACCTTTCCTAACTCTGTATGACTCATAAGACGATTTCTGGATATGCATGTGACAAGTGACAAAACTAAAATAATACTCTGTAAATACAGATATATTTTAATGTTTAAATGTATAGTAAGTACATATTGTTTAATTTGACACACATTACATATTAACATATATAAACCCATGAAGGTGAATTGCTTTGTTAAGATTATAATCATCTACTTTAACCATCAAAGTAGGTAGAATAGCAAAACAATGCATTTTATTTAAATATTCTTAGGGCGGATTGCACAAGAATTAATAATGTTGTTTAGCGCCTAAATATATTAAATAAACAAGTGAGTGTTCTTTCTTAGCTATACTTGACATAGCTATTTAACAATTGATAGCATCAAGTAACTATCCATATCCTTCATCACATATTTATATCTATTTTCATTTCAGACTCTGTTCATGCTGCTATTGCTCCTCCTAGCTAAAGGCTGGGCGGTGACTCGACTAGAACTGACGTACAAGCCGCTTGTGTTCGGAGTATGGCTGGCTTACGGAATAGTTCATATATTGCTGTATGTGTGGAATACTGTAAGTTTAGTGGCTGTTATCTTATTGACTCGTTGCTCTTATTCCGCAGTTTAATCCGCTTTAACATGTTTATGTCCCAATTTTAAGTTGTTATCTCTCATCGATAGTTTGTTCCACCTAGACAAAGTAACCAATCTTTGTTTTGAACCTTAACGCAAGAATAAAACCAGTCTAAAAGTAGGCTCAGTTTAGTATAGCCTTATTTGATAAGGCTTTAAGCTAAATCTAAATCGTTAACTTAATTTGAAATAAGCTTGGATACTTTTATACTAGTAATACTAGGTAGCCGCTGGTAGTGATATTTCTGTCTGAAAGCTACCGTACTTAGGGGACCCGTTAATGTATCGTCCCGGCCGCTAATTGTCTGTCCCGGTTATTATAAGCTTACATTATGCCAAAATTAAAAGTAAACATAGCATTCCCCTAGGTAAACGAGTGAACGTGAATTGCTGGTTCATTAAGTTAAACATTTTTATTGAATTGTGAACATTTATCTAACAATGCAATGCTATTAAAGTGCACGATAGTTATCTAGTAGTTGTGGCAGATAACAAAGCAATTATTTTAATTGCTCGCGGATAAAATCTAATGAATATAATGATGTGTTGGTGTGATATGTGTATTAGTTATATTAAGTTGATAAAACTTGTGAATCATGTCCTGGCTAGCTAGGGAGGTTGATTCAGCTAATTAGCCTATTATTGCAGGAATTTCAGGAATTAAAAAGTATAGTTTACAATACCTGCTACTGCTAAAAATAAAGTTTTTATTTCTAAAGAACTAAAAATTTTAACTAATAAGGTCGATTTTTCAACCAAAATACAATTCTAAAAAAACTAAACCAGAATAATTGTCTTTGGTCGGTAAAAGGGGACATAAGTTAATTATTGTGCTTGGCCTTGTGTAACAAGTTTACATCTGGACTCTTTAGAAAAAAAAGATCATAATTAGACCGATCCACAACTTTGCGGTGGTCAATCCATTATAGATAAGTTTTTAAACCTAATCTGACCTTTATAATTCTCGTTTCAGACAGAAGTAGACATCATAGAAGAGATTGACGAATACCAAACCTGGCCTGGCTGGCTAATCCTAGCCCTTCGAGTCGCCATAATGACCTGGTTTGTCCTAGAGCTCCGTAACACAATGATGTATGAACACAACATGCCTAAATTGAATTTCCTCCTTCACTTTGGCGCTTCAAGTCTAGTATGGTTTGTCTACCTACCGATTATAGCGCTTGTGGCGTTGCAAATTAGTCCGTTGTGGCGATTTAAGTTTATACTTGGTGAGTTTGATTTTATTATTAGGAAAATAGGTCATTTAAATTGTTCAATTGTTATAAACAATAGTAGTTAGTTAGTAGATGTAATGCCAAGATATAATCATAATTAGATACTTAATTATAAGTTAAAGTACTTCCTCTTTAACTAAATCAAAATCAGTTTCCTATCTATAATCAATTCCTCTATCAAAAACCTCCACCTATTATAAAAGGATGAATATAATACTAACATGTGACCCAAATCTGCTCACGTACACCATCTCTTTCATAATACAAAATACCAAATGTAAGTAATAATGTTTATTTCTACCATAAACATTAATGAATTCTGATTATGTTTCAGGTATAACTTATTCAGCAGACTGCCTGGCGTTCTGCGTAATGGCTCATTTGTTATGGCCTACGAGATCTGAACAGTATTTGCTACTTGCACCCTCTGATTATACAGGTAAGGTTTAAAATTGAACACATTATACATAAAGATATATCTGTTAGTTATTATTTGCAGAGATGCATGCTAGGAATTGTCAGTAAAATTGATTCATTTCATTTCATAACTAGATATAAATTATTCATAGCTATAGACCAACTTTCATTATGCTTTAATCGAGTAACAGTAGAACTTACCTTAGTAGTCATAGAATATTTCATACAAATTCTTCACTTTTGACATTTCAGCGGGTATAGAAGAGTTAGACGAATTCAACGAATCCCCTCACGTAGTGCACAGCGACACAGTGGCGTTGACAGCGGCCGAAAGTATAAACGCCGACGACGAAGAAGTCATATTCACCAGGGCTTCGAACAAAAACGGTACAGTGTACTCATAGCACGTCGACACCCCTGACGGGAAAAATCAGAACTAAAGTGAGGTTTATAGTCATGGAAGATGTATTGCAGTGTTTTGTGACTGTTTTCAAGCTTTGTGGCAGAATTTTATAGTCAAAGAAGACTAGTACTGTGTTTTGTGACATTTTTAATGGTTTCTGACAAAGTATTGAAGTTTGCAACGGTACTTACGGGACAGATTTTCAAGTAAGTTTGTAATTGTAATAAATTGATTTATATGAATGTTTGATATCAATGGCAGTGTTTATATTTAATCATGTCGTTTACGTTTTGATCTGCACAGGGCAAACTGTGTACTCAGAAATTCTGTAATGGCGTTTTACATAAAATTCCATTACAGGGTATTCCGTATTAAAGTGAAGTGCCGGTATCGTATGGAGGTTATTTACGAACGTACTGTTTAATGGTACCCCATTATCCTACGTGAGCGAAATACCTTGAAACGTGACGAAATGGAACATCAAGCGATTCCAAATTGATCAAAAGGTAGCTTTATCTGGTATGGAGTCGCATTGCGTCTGTTCTTAGTGTTATTTGCTCACACAGGACAATAAAGACCATGGCGACAAAGAATGTAAACTAAACGTAACTATTCTTATGAACAGACTTTTATGTCATATTAATGCACAGATAAAAAATGCTAATGTACTAAAAACCTGTGGAATTATCTACATATGTAAATAAAATGTTCTTAGAAAATGTCTTAAATTGTATAAAAAAATATTATCGTCTGTAAGAACCGAAGTCAATATTTCGAATGTCTGAAATAGTTCCTAGTGATGCCATTACATAAGTCAAAACGCTTTAAAATAGAGTCCCATTTCATTCTATTTCTTTTTTCTGAATTAAAAGTGTGCATCTAGCTATAAGATCAATTCCATAAATGCACGCATTTATGTCACAAAATTTATTGACGTAGATTATGCTGATTTATGCCGGGCACAAAACTTTTTTTTGTCATTTGCATGTTGAATTCTGTGTCATCAACATAAACACTTAAACATCGGTCTGTTTATGGATTTAGATCTAATGCTAGGACTTATATCAAGGCATCAAATTGACATATTTTATTCCTTTGACACAAAAGTTTAGCCGCCCGAAATAAACAGCTTGTGACATTTTTTATGACACTTTTATCAATAAAAAATACTTTTATAAACAAGTTAAAGAGGCACAAATATTGTAAAATAGTCAAGCTAGGAAGATTTAGATTAGAAAACTACGAGTAATTATTAAATGTTATTTAGCATTGTAATTAACTGATAAGATGAACTTAAATCTTTTAAAATTTGATACATTTACATAAAATAATATATGAATGTAATTACAATTAATTATTTAGGATTTAAGTAGATGCTTGATAAGAACATGGTTGACGAAGATGTATTAGATTTTTCTTTTAATTAAGTACCTAAGTAAATTGAATTTATGCCACAGGTTTAGCCTAAATGTGCCAACATTATGATATGAACAAAATTATGGTAATTTGTTTATTTATGGATGAGCCTATGATAATTATAATGCAAAAGCATCATCTTTAGTTCTTTTTCGATAGTTAAAAGCAATAAATGTAATCAGTTGTATTTTGGAGCACATCTAAATTAAATTAGGAAATGTTTTAAGATACACTTTTAACGCTATAATTATGTACAAAACTGTGTTCATTTATATTTTGGTATTCATATTTATTTCATGTATATTTTTTTATTAATGTCTTCAATTGAGACCAAATTGATTAATAGATGTATGATGCAGATCAAATGATATCGAACAAAATTTATAGCTATTAGCTCAGTTTCGCATTTAATAGATATATTATTTTTCGCATCCATCTCAAATGTTACAAAAATATAACAATGCAGGCGACTTTACCTGCGTTGAACTTGGTTATGTAAACTTGTCACCATCGAAGCCCCAACTATCTTACATTATGACGTAATTTGTGTTGTATGCACCTCTATGCACAAGGTGTGATTTAATTTAACATGCTTCACTATATTATTTGCAGTCTTGAAGATTTGTTTTTGGTCTGAGAATGCTTTATAAAAATGAATACTTATTTCGAATAATCGATCTTTTTAAGTACAATTGGATCTCGATCATATTAATTCAAATTATGAATTTAATAAGACCAATTCGTTTATTTGGTTTGTGTATGAAAATATTGCTGTTGTAAAGAAACATAGATTAAGTAAAACGAATTATTTATGAATATTAGATGAATATATTGTTATTTACACTTATTATCATAATTAAATACACTTTTTTAGATATTGTAGTGAATATTAATTGTTTTAGTGTTAGCGTGTTGTTCTTCGACGTAAGCTGCGTGTTTCTTCGTGATCATTGTAATACTAAGCGAAGCTAAGATACGATATGTAGCTTATGTTGAGGTGGAACTGAACCTTTAGGGCTAGGGATTAACATGGAAGCCTGGAATGATATACTACTAGTATATCATTGCTAAATCAATTATCCTTTATAATTGATAATTATGACAACGGTAACTTCTTCTTCTTCGTGTCGATGGCACAAAAATTAACTTTTTAAATGAGCCCGCAACGGAACGATGTACGGTATCCTAATGTGTCCTGTTTAAGTTTGCACATTCAGTGCAAAAATTGGGTACCTTAGTCAAGGGGTACCTTAGTGGGCAAACATCCTAACTAATGAGTATATAAGAACTAAGACACTGTAGCAGACCCCTTTATAAAAATACTAGCAGCACCCCGAGGTTTTACCCGCGTTGTGCCTGTTCCCGTGGGAATTTCGGGATTTTTTATACATACAAACCTACCTCTATAATCACTCTATCTATTTAAAAAAAACCGCGTCAAAATCCGTTGCGTAGTTTTAAAGATCTAAGCATACATAGGGACAGACAGACAGCGGAAAGCGACTTTGTTAATACTATGTAGTAAAGAACTTATGAAGACTTATGAACGTAATATTAGGCTTAATTTTCAAGTGTTAAAATGTCATGGAAGTTGTGGTGGCACTTCTAGGCTGAGGGCTATCTTTTCTAGATGACAGGGAGAATGGAAATAGTGTAAATTAAAGGTAAAACACGATAATTTGGGGAATTTCTAGCAGGGCTGCTGCACTAGGTATCCAAAGTCTGCCTCGGCCCTAAAGCGATGGACATCTCATGATGTATTTTAACCATTATTTTGTGTAAGTACTTAGAAATGAGCTTATTATGGGTACTTTTATGTTTATAGATTAAATTGTATGTAATTGCAATCTTTGTAATTTTATCTCTTTCGTCTTGTGATTATTCAAAGGAGGCAGTTTACGAACAGTCTGCCAGTTCAGTTTATCATTAACATAGACAGTATAAATATTCTGTTGAATACAACTAGTTAACTCTCTCTCTCTCTTCCTGGCTATGTGTCCCACATGGTGGACTAGTTTACACGAAATCCCTTACTATTGAAAAAATATAGTTCGCGGAAGCACTTTATTCGCACTTGAAGTTCGGACTCCTATAATATTTAGCATAGCACTGAAAACCAAAATCCTTTCTTGACAAAGCTACACCAGTGTACGATAAGACAATATCAAAACAGAACTGCTAATTTCATTGATTGTACACTGCAGGCTGCACGTATAACTAATCTTCCTACTCCGATTATTGTAACATCACGCAAATGACAGAGGACATTTCATTACAAATATTTGGTTGACTTTAATTTGATTAAAACTGTTTTGGCGTGAATACTGTCTTGCGTAATGCTACAATAACCAGAGTACAATAACTGTGTCTACACTTTGTGTGTTATTCGTATATTTAGTAAATTCTACTATTTATTTATATATATTTGATGTGATATTTTCATGCGACGACAGCTAGAACTGCAAAGTTCTAAATACATAATTATAACTGACTTCATCCAAGTGTAATAAAAATGGGATGGAACCTTGTTGAATTAAAGTAGTGACAATTATAAGAACCGTGTCACGCCAAGTCTATAACTTTCATCTACTTTGACAAGGTTGCATTTTATTCTTATAGTGCGTGGATTTTATTAAACATGAAACAATCTAGTGTCCTACAGATTTAATTAATTATTAATCAGTGTACCTAATCTATACTTTATACTTTTTGTTACTATAAAACTAATCCTAAGACTTTTTTATTTTCTCTAATAAATTGTTACGTTTAAAATGTAAATGTACTTTAATGTATAAAAATAAAAGACAAATGATTGCCAACAACAATAATTTATTTTCTCACACACATAGATAGTACATAAATACAAAAGAATCAAGCTAGCACAGCACTTAGGGAAAAGTTAACAAGTTTTATAACAGTACTGATAAACTTTCGTCTACACTGGCGGACTCGGAGTCGTCCAGTCAGTTAGTAATACGATTTAAATAACATTTTATTTTATATTTATCATGTAGCACTAGCTTTATCCATTGCCCACTTCATTTATTAACCATTTATTAATAGAGCAATCAATTGACCCCAATTTTAGTAGGGTGACTGAATTAAGTGTACACGAGTGCAGGCGAATGGAAAAACTAATGCATACCTACAATATACATCGAATACAAAAACAAAGATCTAATTACATTCTCTAAGAAAAAAATATCTCTTAAAAATACTGAAACGTTAGCGCTGATTCTAAACTACGTTGACACTTTGAAGAAATGGAATGAAGTTGTTTTATATACTTTATTACATCTATATGAAATTAAATACTAACGTAAATACTAAGTTATATACTTGAGATTAGATACTGTTTCATAATGTAGTAAACGAGAGTGGATTGTAGATATAGATAAAGTTTTATAACGCTCTATGAAACATGGGAAAGAACACATTTGCTGTATAATCTAGTTGGCTGTTTGGAATTTGTATGAGGTAGGCGGTAAATTATGGAGGACCTACTTTTTAAGCTTACACGATTTGCACTTATTTAAAGATGAAACGAGACTGTATCGCGTTAGAATATATATAACTTAATTTATTAAAATACGTACTCGACATTTCGAACCGATCTCACCACTCGTGTTCACGGGATTATAATAAATACGTTTTATTATATTCTAACGCGATGCAGTCTAGTTTCATTAAGTATATTGAAGAACGTATCAAGAAATATGATAATCTACTTCTAAACTCAATGTACCAACTAACTTGTAAGCCAATACTTAAAACAATATTTTATCAGAGTCAGTCAAACACATTTTAAGGAAAATAATGAGATTAATTTGTTTAGTCATTCGACTTTATCAGAGGGGTAAACATATTTTAATGACTTGAGATTAACACGCACATAATACAAAAGAGTTTCATGAAAGTCAGACAAAGTAATGTAAATATACATGATACTTATTTACTAATATAACGAAAATATGATATTTCTGCACTTCAACCTTACGGTTTATGTACTCTCAAAGTATGTATACAGTTCTATTTATACCTCATCTAGATCATACAGATCAGAATCGCTTGTTTACGTACAAACTGGCGTGAGCACAAACGTTTTGAATAACGATCGCATCAATCGCAGATAATAGCGTTTTAAACATAGCACATCACTATAATAGCAGGGTACGGAGCTATACCTAATAGCATTTTAAACAGCAGATCTATAATAGCATTTTAAACGTAGAACATTGAAACGGAATAACCGTGATAGTCAGGGCTTCAGGTGGTGAATTGAATTTAGAAAGAGAAAGGTCGGGGAAGCCTCACAAATCCGATGTGACCAAGCAAGCTGCACTTATATCCGACGTAATCTGTCTTTCAGACAAAATGAAAATACATACATATTTATATAGATTGGCCAAAGTGGAAACGTATAGACTGGAAGTTCTGTAGGGTCAAAAGACCTTTAAGTGCTTTACCACCAAAACTATGCTCTATTACGATGCTATGCTACGGTGTACGTGGTATCCACCATATATATCAAACGTATAGTATAGCTCTGATAGAAAGGCATCTTTAGCACTTTATGAATATCTATTGGAAGTTATGTATTATAGATTAAAAAGTATTTTTGTAAAAATAAGCAAACATAATTTGTTCGATAAAACTTTAAGATAACGCCTAAACTCAAGTATCGTTGCTATCTAATTTGAAAATAATACACTTCTATTCACGATAAATAAATAACATCTAGTCTATATGTACAGATATGTACGATGTTATATATTATGTATAGTCAGCTATTCAAACAGCACAGTGTCCCAAAAAAGATAAAATAAATTTGGACATCTTTAGCACTAGTATATAAGCACAGAGTAACTGTTAAAAATAAAAACAAACATATACTAAAATGATTTTAACTTGTAATAACCAAGAGAATATTTTTACAAAACATAAGATATTAAATTAAATTATAATTAGTTAAATTATATTTCAGTATAAGTCAAGTATATATAAGTAATTTTAAGTAAAGAGACTGCCTGCCGCATTACAGGCCAAGGTAATCGACATCCATATAATCAAAACATATACATTTACTTTGAACTTTCAGGGACACATTAAATAATATTTTGGACATCAACAGATTACTTTGATCAATCAGTTGATTAAAAAGACACTACCATAGGTATTCTAATTACTTACTCATGAACCATTAGCTAAGTGTGTTAGTATCAATGATTATATCTCGACCACACCTCATGTTTAACTAACTAAGGTCAAACAAATATATATCAAGCCAAGCCTCATAGATTAAGAGTTTCTAGCATAGCTATGTTGTATTTGTTATCCAACTATCGTAGCATAGCAATTCTACTTCGAGTCAATGATTCAAGATATTAGCAATTTAATAAGACTGGCCAGGAATGAGGCCTGGCAAAGTGACATAGCGAGTAAGGGTGATGATGGTATAGATCCAATAATCATATCCAATGTAGTGTCAAGAAGGGTGGTAACAAAACTTACTAGGTATATAGTACTCGGCCGAAAGTTACTCATCGATCGTTCTGTTTTATAGAGCGTCTCTACTATGAATGTCATAAAAGAGATTTTGTTGACGTGTCATGATACGTTATAAAGTTCATTTGATGAATATGGCATTAATATTATTTCCAATCCAATTTTTTTTCTGACCTGCTAGTTAAGTACTACAACATTATACATATAATTATGTGTATGATAAGTTTGTCGCCCTCACATTAAGACTGAATAAATAGCAACAAACTGGGTACCTACCTACTAGATATTGTAACAATAATGTATTTTCACCTGACTGTACATTTTCTAAACAAAAAAAACAATTGGCCAAATTAAAGTCTGGAAGAAATGAGGTCCAGTCACATTGTAGTCAGAATCAAGACAGACATAGGCGAAATAGACATTCTGAGACTAGCTCGTTTGTAATACCTAGACTGTTGCCTAGACATGTATGACCTGTAGGTACAGTGTGACACTTTTACATAATAAAATTATCCCGCGTAATTTACTTATGGCCTTCAAGAATCCGTACCAAACTCGAAACATCAGCTCATCCGTTTAGTCAAAAGCTTTAGTTAAACGTTTCCAATATTCAAATATTAATAATCAGAATAATATAACATAAATTCTTCGTTATTTATAATTATAACAGTTTGTAATGATATTGTACGTTCTGTAAGCTCAATACCGTAACTTCATTAATATAATACAATGATAACTTTTTTGTACATTTTGTACTATTGCTGCCGTTTTAAAGAATATAATATTTTATTAAACAGATTACCCTTCTCTTCGAAGTCGGTTAATATTATGTAACAAGAAATTAATTGGAACTTAAATACACTTATAATCAATTAATAAAGTCTTTTAAATATTTGCTAAATTTAATTTTAAAGTGACTTAGTTATTAATAAAATAATAATTAAATCCATTATAAATATTTACTTTGAATTGCAACGGTTATTTAACTGCTACATCTTTATATAGACCTGACTAAATAAATACTTTTTCTTTAAAATTTTATGAAACACAATTAAATATAATAAGTATCTTTAGATAAATTGCCACTTTACAATCTAACGACCGTTTGTTTAAACTATGACGTCAATATAATAGATTTATTTTATAGTACAGTCGCCAACATTAATGTTATATATTCACATTCATATATTGTATATTACCATTATTATTGTAAGTGACTGCACCTAAACAACGATTCTTTGAAAATTTTAATCCTTACACAAACTACGAATAAAGATGTTATCAATAAATATAGTTAATTTAAAAAACATGCATGAATCAATACATTACTTATATTTAAAATACTTTATAATAAATACACTTTCATATGTTCATTAATTAATATAATTTACATAAAAGTTCAATAAAGAACTCAAATTGTGTCAATAAAAAAATAAATTTTACATCTGTGTTACATGTTTCAACAATAAATATAGGATATAAATAGGATTTGTATTCGTTTAACGTATTGCCACATTAATTAGACATTTATTCTCATCTTAATTGATTTATATTGATATACACTAAAATATTCATTAGACTTTGAGATGGACAGTCTTGCGATGAATCGATTAAGATCAATCGAGATTATTTTTAAATCGATTTATGAACGAAGCTTTTATATACTTTCAAAGATTAACAATGAATATACATTTTGTATTATGCGATTACATACCTCTATGTTATTAATCTAATATACGTAATTACTCTGTATAATAACTAATACAATATTAGGAGAACTATTCTGAGAACCGGGTTTTCTCATTAACTAAAGAAGGTAATTTTTCATAATACCTAATATGTAACAACTACAAAATTATCTATGTTCAAAAGTATTATATTTGTTCACCAATGACGATATCATGAGTAAATACTGTTTAGCCAAAGTTAGATAATTAAACAGTCAACAAGGTATGTAATCGCCACATATGTCTCCAACTTACACTCACTCACATCAAACACGATATTCTAACACATACACCTTAAACATTTAATAAAAATATTTCTACTAAGAACGATACAATGAAAGGCATAAAACACAGCTACATTTCCAACGATTCAATTAATTTTAAATATTTCATTTATTAGTCACTGAATCCATTAAAATATTTGTTACTTTTTAGCAATACTAACATACATGTTTACCTAATACCATTCCCCGAATACCTTAAATGCCTACCTAAATGTAATACCATAACCACAGAGCTCATTATAACATAGCAGTAACTAGAAATAAATAACAAAAACAACAACACAGATAATTAATATCACTTGATTAAAAAAAATATAATCACATAATGAATATGTACTTAAAACATTACATACGTATTTAAAAGGCCCACAAGCCAATATTTTACATTTTTCTTATACTTTATAGTGAGATAATATGTAATAGGTAGTTTAAGAATAATAATTTATGCTTTCTAGTTTCCATGAATACATTGAGTTGTTACCAGCTAAAGCTTACGTCATAATAATTATTATATAATGTTCTTATGATAATAGATACATTTAGGACAAAAGAAGACAAAGAATTGGCTTTACATCACAGCCTGAAACTGCCTCGAATGGACTCGCACAGTCTCAGTGACAGCTTCCATTCGTAGTACACAACTATCTTTCATTGTTACACGTTTAATGTACACAAAACGCTCACGACGAATATAATATCTGAATAGACTAGAATAGAACATTGTTTACCTTCCATATAACAGAGATTCATAGCCTCCAACATCTGTTCATAACAATAAATATTTATTAAATCCTATAAAATTTGATCAAAAGTACACCTATAACAACTTTGTATTCAGATTTTACAAACAGTTAATAATTTATACTTAAATACAATAATAAGATTTAGATAAGGTACATTTGTGACATTATACTCTAATCATAAATATGTATGTACCTGTACAGTAAACACGTTCAGCGAGTTTATTCATATGTATTCAAATCAGGGTGGACTAACATATCGAGGAAAACAATAGCTTATACATCTGAAATATTATATCTTAGATACATTGTATTTTAGAATATGAAGACTTATATTTAGGGACAATATTCTATGCTAAGCACTATCGTTAATTATGACTATCACAAACACCATCTAACCCAGGAGGGACTAAGCTTTTTCAGAAATTTTACTAATGTTTATCTTTTGACGATTAGCGGCGGCCGCGGGCCGAAGTGACGATGGTGACGGGAGCGAGGAGGCGGCGAGGCACTAGAAGTCGGGCGTTGCCTCTAGCAGGCCGCACGGCCCCAGGTTGTTTCAAATCAGCTAAGTGCGAAGCATAACCATCGTTCAGAGTCGTAGCCATGTTGAAATACTTCTTACTTATGCGTCCAATAGCATAAATCTGCCTAGGCGACAAACCACAGTTGTGGTAAACGCTTATATCTTTACCCGATCCATACGCCGCGTGCAATATGATTCCGTGCTCATTAATCAAACTGTTCAAATGAGCGGCTTTATGTCCCAAGGGATCAGTAGAAAATCCATCGGAGAAAAATACTAATCCATGAGGAAAATTGTGCTCTGCGAGCCACGATATTACTTTTCTCTGTTGCATGTCAGGTCTACCAGTAATGTACAGGATGAGGTATCCCAAGTCTTGCCAGAAGCGGACGACGTCTACAGCGCCGGCTCGTACTTTCGGATCACGGCCAGTGACAGAAACGCTGGCAGTAAAGGAACCGTCGATGCTGAACACTACACATTCAGTTTGAGGGGGCACTACGGCAAGATGGAAATTGCAGTGGGTGTGGTCGCCCCTTACGACGGCCCTCAATGGATATATTCCACAACCTGCACTCTGTCTCTCAGGCAAGGAGTAACTTATCCTTCCCGTTTTATCTGTTACAACAGTAGAGAGCAAAGTCCATTCCCCAGCAGGAGGATCTTTTATCATGTAAATATCGACTTTCTCGCCGGTCAAAGTAATCATATCGAGAGGGCCGTACATGAATCGAGCCACAAACGTTTGAGGGTTGCCTTCCTTTACTATAACGTCGTTAGCCCTGTGATTGGCAGCAACGTTTTTTAACTTTACGGAAGTTCTCTTCCTCATCCACTTTTCTCTTTCTTGTCCTGGTTTGAAACTAGGACATTCTTTGTCATCAGAGTGGCCGTATAGGGCTAAATCAAAGTGTCCTATTTGACGAAGTATGAATGCAATGACATCTGAGCTCTCCCAGTAACTAGCATGGAATAGATGAGGTAAAGCATTAGTAGGAAAATTTGTCAAACCTTCTGGACAATACAAGGCATAGTCTAATCTCTTGGATCCCCACCATTTGTGTTGTAAAGCATTCATGGTGATTAGAGGGATATTATCAACAAGGCCGCTTACTGTACTCTGTACTGAAACTTCAGATAGTCTTCTTAGAACAGGTGTAGGTGGCATTTGTAAATGATCTCCAAACAGTTCTGGGTGGCTTTGAATCAATTCCATTAAGTGATAAGGTTGTCCATTACCTAAAGGATACTTAGTATATCTAGCGACATTAATCGGTGGTAAATCGGTAAATCTAGCGGATAACAATGGTTCCATTCTTGCAGCTACTGGATCAGTAGGGTGAAACAAATTGTACACTTGTTGTACCGGTGGTCTAAGTATGTCTTTCCCTTTCTCATTAGCTATTTTTCGTGAGGCAAGCAAGAGAGAAAGCGGGCTACCAAAAGTAAAGAAGTCACTGACTTCAAACTCGAACTTGACATGGTTTTCGCTGGTAGAAGAAGACCTTCTTCTGGGAGTAGGAGCTTGCAAATGAGATCTGCTAAGATAACTTTGTTCTGAAGGATCATTGGGAATAGTAATTTCTGTATCAAGAATACTATTTTCGCTGTCATGGCGTGATTGATATTGTAACGTTCGATTGAGAGCGTCATACGCTAATAACGAGCCCATGCTATCTCCAACTACACACACTTGTCCATTAAAGCCTTTTCCATCTTCAGATCTGAGGAACTCATTGTAAACAGTGTTTGCACAATTAATTGTTTTGGTTACTGATTCCGGATATTCCGGAGTAGATGTCGCAATCAAAGGTATTGCTCCTATCGGAATGAGATCATTGGTGAGAGACGGAGATTCAATGGTTGATGGGGAACAATCAAAACTGTAAGGGCTCAAGGTTGAGAGCACTCCCAAAGCTTCAGTGCATACTGATGGACAAGATACCAGTTTGATCGCAATATGACCCACAAGTGTAGGATAGTGTTGCCTCATTACTGATTCAAATGCTCCTTTAAAGGTGGTTACATCCGATTTCTTAGCCGTCATATCAACATTCGCGTCAAGTACGCTCCCCGCATGAAATACCAAGATCAAAACTGTGATTGGGCAAGAATTATTCACCAATGTATCTGGGCACCCATCAATGCTGTGGTGGCTATGCAGCGAGACCAATCTTCTCGATCCTCGTTCTGAAGTAACTCTTTTCAGGAAAGATGGATTGAAAATGCTGTCGTCCTGACTTTCACACTGAGTAGGCGAAATATCAATATCAGCTTCATCCAACGAACACATTGACGACCACTTATTGAATGAAGATTCACAGTCGTAAAATTCGTCTTCAGACCCCGTTTCAGTCTCAGACTCTCGAACAAGAGTTTCCATCCTCCAATGTGCGGCTTGTGTTTGCAAACTCTTTATGGATCCAGATGACGTGGATCTTAGATTTGACTTAGATCCAGACTTATGTTCTGATGGGGGAGTGCCTTCAGGGCTTAAATGTATTCTCTTTTCATTGTTCTTCTTCGAAGCCACAGGACTCGAAACATCTTCATTCTTCTCTAAACTGCTCATTGTTGCAGCAAGAGATTTGGAATTCTCTTCCGATAAATCCTGTTCATCACTTGTCTCTCCTGCCATTTTCTTCTGCAGTGCAAGTTGAGTCTGTCTCTCTATTTCTCGTATATCTTCCATGGTAAGTCCATGCCACTCGTCCTGCCATGCCCACGCCTGCCGATGAGCTCTGAGCATAGTTTTCCTCAATGCAACATCATGAATGAACTTTTCTAATTTTGTTTGCATTCCCCAATATCTAAACTCTACTCGGCACAGTTTATAAGCACACATCAAAGACTTGCCATTGGGAAGTGGTTGAGATTTACCTTGAACTTCTTTCCAATATTCATCCAGCCAGTTTTCAGAAAGAGGTCCTCTATTGCATTTTTGGGATATGAACTGTGTAGGATCTTCTTCCTTTACATAATCTGCACCATACAGCTGATCCTTGACTACATCTATAACATCAACTATTCTATTCTTCAAGTCACTTCCAGAGAGCTTGAAAACATTTTCCTGGTGGCCATTATCACCGAAGTAATAAGTTTCTATTTCTAATGAAAACTTTTCAACAAAAGGACAGGTGTATCTTGTTTTAGTGTATGGATAGGCGTTCCAAGCTTCTTCAGATACAGTCAAGGCTGACTTTGGAAGGAGACTTTTAAACCAGCCTGGCAGATGGCTGCCGACGTGGTAGATTTTTTGGGTATACTGACCTTTGCCCCCGGGGCCATCTTCATAGGGTTCATTGACTAGGATTTCCACCCCACTGCCTTCGCCCGAGCTCTCTTCTCGACTCTTCTTTGCTATCATGTACAGCTGGGCAATGCGGTACTCCTCTACCGTCAGAGGGAGCGGTATTCTATACTCTTTTATCAGCATTTTGATGTTAGAATTTCATATTTAATAAATAGTTAAGTATATCTGAAACAATGAAAGAAAAAATTAATTGAAGCTAGTTCATTATTCAAATTATAAAATGAGAGGCACCCCGTAACCTTTACACTTTAACAAATTTTATAAGGATCCCACTAGAAGTCTATTAATAACAGACAAGAATATAAATAGCAAATTTAATCAATTATTTTCTACATAAGTTGATTAGATTAGATTACCTATACACTATAGCCCATAACTGTGAATTACTTGCATTATTTATTGGAGAATATTTTTGATATTTTGGAAATAATTCAGAGCAGGCAGCACAGGCATATATAATCAAGTCCAAAAGAATCGTAGCTTAAACGCAAACAGTTGTATGCAAACGCTGTCAGATCAATATCAAATCATTTATGAGATAACTATGTAAAGTTAATTCATATAAACCCCTATCATGGACTCTTAGATGATCAAATAATTAAATTAAAGTAATACTATCAATGTATGTTATTTATCTGCACATCTAGTAAGAACGTAATTTGTCAATCAAAACATCAATTTTATATCAGGATACGGGTTAAAATACGACTTACCTTCAATTATAATGAAGTAACGGTAATCACATTTCACATAACACTTAAGGACACGTTTTAATTCAACAAAATTTAGTTCATTTCGCAGAAACGAAAGGACACACCATGACCACAAAACGAATCAAGATGAACTTTGACATTTTCAAACAGAATCGAACGAACGTAATGTCAAAATAGCCTAAACGCCTTTCCTTTTCACGTTATTTTTGCTTCAAGTAATCACTAGCAAGTAAAGGCACTTTAATTTTAAAACAATTTTCAACTAGTAACAATAGAATTCTGAATGTACTGAACTAAAATCCTAAAATGATCTTAAACACGCTGGCCAATAGCAGCAAATGATCCGCCGTAAAATTGTAAATAAAATTGTACTATAATTCTACACGTAACTACAATGTATAAATTGTATAATGTATATGTAGCCTACACAATTGTACATTGGAACGCTGTTGATTCTGCGTGTGTAGGTACGTTTTTTAAGGCCGAATCCATAGTCATAGACGTCCGTAATTATTTTCAGCTTGCACAGGAAGCATGATATTCAATTCGTGATATTATCTTGGATTATTTATTAAGCTATTGCATAGCTTCTATCGCGGGCCTTGAGCGCGGGGACCGAATCCAGAAATTCCGTATTAACGAAAAAACCTCACGCTCCCCACTAACGCCATCTAGTGATAAAAAAAATAACTATGCAATAGCTTTACCGCGGCAGTCCCCGAGTGCCACACGTCTTTTTTTTTACATTAGGTACCTACTCATGTAGATGTCTAGATGATAGCGATATATAAGTAACAAATCGATAAAGGGCATGATAATGTATAATGGCATTTTTAGCTAATTATTTGAGTAATGCCTACTGGACATTAATTTGCTGAATTCAACGATATCGTTGAGACAACGAAAAACGCAAATGTTGTAAAACGTGGTATTTTGTGCACCAGTAAATAAATTATTAAGACTGAATGCTTAATGGAATCTGAGGTTAACATTTCAGCATTGAGACTACACCAGATTTCGAGAAATGCTCTCTACCATTTAATAAGTGTAGTTTATTTTTGTTTTTATAATATTTTTTTTGTATAAAAAATCGAATGTTAGGTTCTTTGGATATTATTTTAAATTGGGTAGGTAATGATTGCTAGGTAGGGACATCAAACACTCTAAAATTTATTAATCCCTAAATAATAAATTCAATATTATAATTCAATAATAAATTCAATTTTATAATTCAATGTTATAATTTTAAGCATACCTACATAATATTTGTACGCCTGATCTTCAGGCAGAACATGAAGATACTTTACTACATATAATGTTATTTACTCATGTTTAACAAATAAAAAATTCTTATTCTTATTCTTATTCAATAATTGACTATGAATACGGTCCATATAGTAGGGTAGGGCAGGGACACTCACGAGAAAATCAATAACAGTCGCAAAGAGAAATGTAGATTGCAGTTATTACAAATAACATATTGCAAAAAAACCTTAAACTTGTAATATTCTAGGTACCTATCTGTTTAGTTTATCTCTAACTGATTTTAATGATACTTTGAATAAGAAGTATTAATAATAATCCCCCGATATCGATAGGTCTGACCTAAATAATATTTTACGAGATTTATGGCATGTATTCATATTTTTTGATTGGTTCAACAGAATTAATTGAACAGTAACGAGATTTTTCACTACACTTAGCATTAGCCTACGGGTTTACTCGGATTAATAGACTGCTGACTGCCTGATCTACGTTACTATACTAGGTACTACTTATTTAAAGTTTTGTCCACTTTGTCAATACGTTTATCTAACTTTAAGAAGAGGAAAAATAAAAGGCTGTGGAATTAAAATGCATAGAAACTTCTAAAATATTTTTATTAAATATACCAATATCAACACGATGTATAAAGTCCCTCCATTATAATAGTTTTTATAATCACAATGCAACACAACACATAAAGGCACATCTTTCGATTATCTTAAAAATATTATAATTAACGTCTTACTTATAATTATATTCAGAACGTAATGATATATTAAATAGACTCAATTCAGTAACAGTAGCACAAATTGTAACATCAAATACATATAAAAATATTTTATACTTAAAGCCTAATTATTATTTTTACCGATCTTCATTACAAAATATTAGCATAAATAATCTGAGTACTTAACACATTATATCAATTAAATTATTTCTTAAAAAACAGTTATTTCAATAAATATAACACAAATGCTTTGTAAATAGTTGTTAATATTAAATCACTGATACTTATTCCACATTAATAAGGTTGAGTTTTGAATTCAGTCTTGTTTAACATTGGATTTCGGTTAATTACAGAATATTATAGGTACATAAGTTCTATAATAGATATGAACAATAAATTTCAATGACTATACCCATCCGTGTATATTTTATTATATATATTTTACGTTAAAACGGACGGCCGGACCAATTTTTATGCAAGGCACATAGCTACTGTATAACACGTTTTTATTTTTAAACAGAAATGTCTATAACTTATTACCGTGACTCGTAGCTTCAGTAGACATAATTCATTGTTAGTTTGTTAAAAGCTCTAAATTCATATAACTAGACTACAAGTACGGCATTATATTAAGATTTTTCTATAAGCTTTTTTCGAACAAAAGACATTCAGGGCATCCACAAGCAACTTAAGTCTTCCATGACTTCGGTCTTCAATCGCTATTAAAATTTGTAGAGTTTTCTCATCAGGACATAACGTGTGAAAAAGTCTACCAACCATCTATCGCGTTCTTTCTAATAGACGCAATTTACTAGAAATTTGATGTATATAAAAAAAAATATAGTATTGCATATAATGTCCCACAGCTGGGCAAAGACCTCTTATCTCACCGAGGATACCAGTATGGTGAGGAGGATTAGGCGTAATCACCATGCTTGCCTCTAGCGGGTTGAGGTAAGAAACAATATTTAAAATATTATAATTACTTAAACTAAGGGATAACGTAGTCGCTCGTGAAGCTCACTCTTATAATTATTGTGATTTGCCTCGAAATTATACATTAAACTAGCGTCTTGACTATAGATACGGCATTTACTGTGATTTCTCCGATAATATCTGAGTAATGTCTAGGAATGATTTGCGCAGAGCTTCGATGAACTGTGAGCTGTCGTTATGCGGTTTGTAGCTGGTCACTGCTGCGCCTAGCTTGTCTGCAAACGCCGAGTACCTGTAAAAAGAAATAAAATTTTATTTACATATTTTTACCTGGTGATTGGGTAAGAACAAAATAAATAAATGAGCTCAGAGTCCCAGGAAAAAACCTTTTTGGTATTTGGACTTTTATTAACTGGCTTTCGTAATGTTTTATATTCTTTGAGTTACTGTAGATAAAAGGTGTCGTTCCATCAAACGTAGCACACTGCCGTAAAAATGATAATTAATTCAGCTAATATTTGTTACTATATTATGTTCGTATGTGAAAGGACTTTGTTAAGCTAAAAAAAGAAACAAATGCATACCCAATCCCAAATCCTTCTTGGCAAACAGGTCCAAACCCGCCCGCCATAACGCTAGGTGCGGAAAGTGTACTCGTACTCAAAATAGATTTATTCAAAAACTTATATTCATAAGAGTCGAATAGCTCCGGTCTTGGTAGATTGTTCTCTTCGGCCATTTTGTTCAACGCGAACATGTGGCGGTCGAACCCTTGGCCCATGGCCGCTTCTTTCACTAGTTCCGAATGTAGGGAGGAACATTCTTGCATCAAGTTACGTAGCTCGTCTTTAGATAGCTTGGTACCGTGGAGACCTTCACAGAATGCCTGTGGATATGACCATTATAAAGTGTGAGATCAAAATTTGGTAAATTAGAAGGGAACTGTTCAATTCGAAATATAAAGTTGTGGGTCCAGCGTGGATCAGCGTCCATCACGGATCATTTTAAACAGAGCTAAGGCAAGCTAAACATCTTACATTAGTCACTAACATGAACAGTTTGTTTAGGTCTAGCAGTCTCGTAACTGTTATCACTTATAAATAGTCTATAGATAACACAATATTTACAACTAAGATAGCAATACATAAACATACCTTAGTCTTATCAGTACAAGGGCGCATAGTCTCCGTCCTTCCGTGTTTGAAGGCGGATGTGCTGCAAGACTCGTATGTGCCGACGAAGTTGCCTTTCAATAGGTAGTATGCGGCCTGAAAATTACAGTTAAACACATCAACAAATAAAAATATTGATAGGATATGTGCAGTACGAAAAATTGCATATGTTTTAAGTGAATATATCGATTATTTATTTAAATTACTTTTACGGATACATCGCTTTTATTTTACATTTTTATCTGTTGTTTAGACCCCTTTACTTTACTTAAAATCGGGACAAAAAGTGACTTGAAGTTATTAAGAATTTAGTACAGACAAAAATGTTTTTTCACAAACCTTATGGTTTGGATTTTAGAGGGTTTAGTTAAAAATGTTTCAACATTAATTTTTAAATTCTGTACATTATTTTGTTACTTATACTGTACAATATACATGACTTTTTTAACAAATCAATGTATATATTTATTATACCTGGAAACTAAGCTGCATAATACAATCGGGGCTGACTTTGAACTTCTTACACGCGTTCTTATTAAGTCCTTCATACAATATGTAATCAATACTCAGAGAGTTGCACCAGTTACTGTATTCTGTTTTGGCATTCTCTATAAAGTGTTTCGCTTCATCGTCGAGATTGAAATCTGGAAATATAAGGAAAATAATTCAGTCAATTTGGGCCACACAGATGTGTGAGAAAAGTACAGATTGACCAAGGGCATATAGAGTGGAACTCGGTATAAATACCTATAAAATTAAAGTATATTAATTACTAAAGCATTGGTATGGTATTTTACTAATTATTTTAAATTCAAAGTCAAATATTTTTATTCTTTTGAACGTACCATGTGATTCATGTGCAAATTAGCTTTAGGTTGTCAAACCAATCAACTTGACCTTGCTTGCTTCATTAACTATCATTACAGCAATTTTTCAATACAAAGATATAAGTATACACTTCATACAACTCATACATACAACAAATAACTCTCCCACCAATCACTTACCAAGTTTCCTTACACTATTACAGCTATTATCTGGCTTAGAGTCGGGGTTGATGAATGGTTTAGTAGTGGTCTCCTTGTATACATCTTGGAAGAACCTGAGCACTGCTACTCCATCACCCCATGAGTGTTCAAAGTTTATACCAGACACTCCATCCTTTGTGACAATCATACTGAAGGATTTGTCGAACCATCTGTAAAAGACATAATTTTTACAATAAGATTACATGACCAAGATTTGTAATAAACAATGTGGGATTATATTGTGTCTAAACTATAATGTACTTTACGTACCCGACGTTTCGAGCTGGTTGACAAGACTCATGGTCAGGCCAATGCTCAGCAAGAAATGGTTAAAGTAAAAGTAGCAGGAACCAAATGTTTAACTTGAAACACGCGACAAGAGCATAGCGAGAGCGCATATTATCGCTGGTCAAAAACGCAAACGCTGGCGCTCGTAAAATACCAAGTATAGCCTTTATCACAAAATAAATTGGAAATGATTCATTGCTATTCGATCAACTGAGGAGCATGAAATAGAGATTCCTAAAAGAGATACTGTTTTGCTTGTTTCACCTCTCACCTATTAGTCCCATCGTCATGCAAATACTTCTTCAACAGCTTATGTTTATCATCACCCAAGCTGTCATCATCCAATACCAAGTTGAATATAGCCGAGTCTATTTGAGTTAAAACCTCTTTATTGCCAATCTCTTCCAAATGCGTTCTTTGTTTCGCCCAAGTATCTCTGTTTTGAGCAGTGAGTACGCCTAATGGGTGAGCATTTTTAGGACTAGGGTCATTGAGTATTTGACTTAGGTTACCTAATAGCTGTGTGGGTGAAAGAAGATTACCTGCAAAATAATTTTGTTTATGAGTAAGTGGTAAAAGGTGTTTCTAAATCTGTTTAGTTTATTTTTTATCAACATAATTCCCACTCTCTATATATTTTACTCCATCTTTACTAACAGTTCCCCATAGTTTAAATATAGCACTTTCTCTTGAGAACTTGGGGATAAAAAGTAGGTGTAGATGATAGTGTCGGAGGAGGATAATAATAAAATAAAAAGGCGTTTTTGTTACCAATTTTGAGCACGAGATGAGGGAACGTGCCGCTTCGTTATTTCGTTGCCAGAGCGACTGTCACTCGCCACGGCCAATCAGCGGGCAGGTCGCTATGCGCGCGCCGCTGTGCAACGCGGCGAGTGCAAAATGTTAGGATTCTGCCAAACACGTTTCCGCACCCGGCTATGCTCGCATTTATTCTTTACCGAATATATCAACCAGGTTTCCGTCGTCAACATCTTCCCCCCTAGTGTCAGCATTCTGACACTCATAACCACGTAATAAGGCTACACGCGCAGCTGATCGCTTCAACACTCCGTTCCTAGTCCTAACGTCTACAACCCTAACGCGCTTATCCTTACCAGGATACACTGCCTCAATAATGCCTTTAGGCCAACAATTTCGCGGAGAAGATGGATCGACTACTACTACGAGATCTCCAATTTTAAACTGAGTACCCTCACGCTGCCATTTACTTCGCGGAACGAGAGAAGGTAGAACTTCTTTAAGCCACCTACCCCAAAAAAGATCGGCGAGGCTCTGCGAGATTCTCCACTGTTTCCTTAAGTAGAAATCTCCTTCATCAAAAACTCCGGGTAAAGGGAGATTAGATGAAGATCCAATCAGGAAATGATTAGGTGTCAAAGCCTCTTGGCTCCGTGGATCGACAGACACATGTGTCAAAGGACGGCTGTTGATTATATTTTCAACTTCCGCTAAAAAAGTTATGAGAATTTCTTCCTTAGGGGATCTTTCTTTAAGCACAACTTTAAGTGCGGCTTTCACACTCCGTATGAGTCGCTCCCACGCGCCACCCATATGAGGGCTCGCTGGGGGTATAAAGTGCCAATCAACTCCTCGATTAACAGACTCAGAAACTACTAAATCTGTATCCAACTCTTTAATAGCTTTTCTCATTTCACTATCTGCGCCTCGCATGTTCGTCCCATTATCCGAATAGACGTGTTTCGGCCAACCTCTCCGAGCTGCCATTCTTCGTAACGCCATTATCAACGCGTCGGCGGTGAGATTATAAACAATTTCTATATGGACCGCTCGCACAGTCAGGCACGTGAAGAGAACTCCGTAACGGCATAGCTTTTGTCGTCCGACTGTTACGTCAATAGGACCGAACAGGTCAACTCCACAAATAGTAAAGGGTCGTCGATGGTGAGTTAATCTGGCTTCAGGCAGATCTCCGAGCCTTGGTGGACATGGGCTCGCTTTTTTAATGCGACAGGCGTTGCAATGGGACGCGACAGTGCGCACAGTAGGGCGTAGTCGCACTAACCAATATTTTTGGCGTAGCTCGTTTACTACCAACTCATTGTACGAATGTCCGGCGCGAACGTGATAATATTTTACAATCAATCGCGCCGTGTGGTGTCGGCCATCTAAAATAACTGGTGATTTAACATCAGTGGTCACTTCCCTAACGGCTCCTATACGTCCACTGACTCTCAACAGCCCGTCGTTGTCCAATACAGGTGTAAGCGCTCGCAATCGGCTATCGTTTCTTAGCTCCTTGCCGTGCTGAATGAGTTTGATTTCTTCTATAAAACTCTCCATTTGTGAATGCCGAAGTAACAATATTTCCCCCCTGTGCATCAACTCGTCATTGAGGCCACTTATCTTTCGTTTCTTACACTTTTCAATAAACAACAACACATTCGCGGTGGCCCGAAGTAGACGCAACCAACTCGAGAAGCGGCGGGGGTCAGGTACAGGTAAGTACAGTGTAATATTTTGTTCGTTTTCAGGTACAGCGTGAACTGTTTCTAATAATGTTTCATTAATCTTTGGTGTCATTACAGGTTCTTGCGGCCAGCGCTTGCAATCTTGGCGTAGAAAGGAAGGTCCCGTAAACCACACAGAGTCGCTGCTCAACTCGAAGTCGTTGTTTTTAGTCGCTAAATCAGATACGTTCAACTCCGATGGAACATAATGCCACTCACTTATTTTACTTAACTCGTCAATTTCACCAAGTCTGTTTGCAATAAAAATCTTATAATTTCTATTCTCATTTCTAATCCAATGTAAAACAGTTGTAGAATCCGTCCAATAAAATGTAGAATCAGGTTTCAACCGGTGTTCTTTTTTGATACCATCCGCTAAGCGGCAAGCTAATAATGCGCCCTGTAGTTCGAGCCTCGGAATAGTCACGGGTTTTGCAGGAGTAACTCGACTTTTGCTTCCGATAAATGAAACTACAATATTTCCATCGCTGCGTTTCTTTCGCCAGTATGCGACTGCTGCGTACGCGTGCGGCGAGGCGTCACAGAAGACATGTAGTTGTAGACTTGTCTCACTTACACTTGTCTGATTGACGGACTTCGCATCTGTTTCGTTCGTCGCACACGTAGATGCCGCTACGCTTTCGTAGCCGCTCGTAGCATCTGCTACCGCGCTATAGCTATCGTGCGTATCTAGTGCACTATCCGGAAAGTACCATCTAGGTATGCGTAATTTATCTGTTTTTCGTAACTGTTTCAGCCACTCAGCAAATAAAACAAATAAGTCTTCATTTAATTGATCATCCCATTTTAAACCAATTTTGTAGATGATAGTGTCGGAGGAGGATAATAATAAAATAAAAAGGCGTTTTTGTTACCAATTTTGAGCACGAGATGAGGGAACGTGCCGCTTCGTTATTTCGTTGCCAGCGCGACTGTCACTCGCCACGGCCAATCAGCTAGCGGGTCGCTATGCGCGCGCCGCTGTGCACCGCGGCGAGTGCAAAATGTTAGTATTCTGCCAAACACGTTTCCGCACCCGGCTATGCTCGCATTTATTCTTTACCGAATATATCAACCAGGTTTCCGTCGTCAACATCTTCCCCCCTATACTAAAAATTTTAATTAGATTCCAGATTTGACAATTTCAGTGTTGCAACATTATGACAAATACTAAATAGTGACGTTGCGAAATTATTCGATATGGAAATGGAATATTTCCGGATCGATTCTTCTCGTTTATAATTTTACTCTCGTAAACTAAGTATATCAGGAAATTAAATATTTCTGAACCGATAATTTAGTTTTGACGATTAATTAACGATCTGAGACTTTTCTTTTATAATTGTGTGTGAAATAAATAAAAAAATGTGATCATGAAGGAACATGACAAATAAAACAGAAAAAAAACGTTGTATGTTTTGGTTAATGTGCTAGACTGTTCATTCCAAGTAATTATATATTGGTGTCAAAAAAAAGCTGATATAATCTAGTTTAATAATAAGTAAAAAACAATGAGAAAATACATCGGATACATCTCGGATACAAAATATCGATTCGCAATGAAATAAGATATTCGTATCACTACACTACACTATTATATGTGGTATCATTATTTGACAAAATGACAGTAGCTAATGTCAAATCTGGAATCTAATAAAAATTCCGAGTATAGTGTCAGCATTCTGACACTCATAACCACGTAATAAGGCTACACGCGCAGCTGATCGCTTCAACACTCCGTTCCTAGTCCTAATGCGCTTATCCCTACCAGGGTACACCTTCTCAATAATACTGTACAATGAATTTAGTAAATCTGGGCCTTGAAGAAGAAAATCATTAAGCGAATAGCCATGAGATTTTGGCAGCTGCGTCAAAAACTAATCGCAACTTCTTTTTATTAGGGTTATCCACACTGAAATGTGGTAAGTACCAAACTCTTTTACCGGTCTCTGCGTCATTGACAGGCCTAGCATATTTTTTTATAAATAAATGATCTACTCTTTCCTGATAACGAGACTTGTACACCTCACTCGCTGCCGTCTTCCTAAGCACGGATTGTAACCGACGTGAAGCATTAGTATAAGAATCTGGCATAACGGTGTTATTGCTTTTCCACGGTAAACCTACAGTCCACTGACTGCCTATTAGCTCGCTAGTATTGTTAGGAATTTCAGTAGCTCGCAACTCGTCGCGATTTTTACGCGGTTTTTGTGAAATTCCGATCGAATCTAACGAAAAAGATTGACGTTCTAGCTCATGCAATTTCAATAAGTCATAATCAGCATTAGTACTACAATCGTAATCAGTACAATCGAATCGCTCAGAGTATGTGGAAGACATAGGTTGCGCAGCGTGCGCGGACGCGGCAGTGAGTACCCGTGAGGTGCCGCCCTCGCTCGTAGCGTGCTCAGCGACGGCGGGGGCGGCGGGTAGCTCCTGAACGCTCCCCGCTACGGGCTTGACAATAGTGCGGCAGGGGCGATAGGAGCGGTCAATAAGGGTCGGGTCACACTGCGCGAAACAAACATGAGTGTTGGAGCGATCAGATAATAAATTGGAATATGTTACCTTGCCTATAATCCCTGAAGTCTTTGTGACGTACGGCTCACCTGGTTGACCTCGAATACATAAGATAGGCGCAATAAAATCATAATTATCTTGACCGATTAACAATTCGGGCTGAATTTCACATTTACATAACTCGTAATTATTATCTAAATGTTCACATTTCTTAAAGTCAATATTAGATAAACACTGCGCAGGTAAGTTCAGTTCTTTCATTTTTCTTGCACGTAACATAAATTTCTCACCGTCCTTACGTAGGCGCCAGATGTTTACCGTGTCGCTGTAGTGAATAATTGGTAAATCCTTTGAGGTGGCAAGTCTGGTAAGTAGCTCTTGGTTATTACTTTTCGGAGCCGATAAGGTTATGGCTTCTTTTAATGCAGTAGCAAGTTCTCGAATATCATTGCGCTGCGAAACACCACTGTTGCGAGGGGGGTTGACAATGTCATGCGTGACGTTGCCAGCTTGTTCGCACTCGCGTTCGCCCGTCTTTTCGACGTTATTCAAAGATTTGTCGAGCCAATCCTCGACTTTGCTTCTGCTGGATGCCAAAGACCGATGGGAAGTTCTTCTTAATTCCAGGTCCGCCAGCTCGGCTTCCAGCTCCTTGTTAACCAAAGCCACTTCTATACGCGCTTTCTTCACCGCCAGTTCGGCTTCCAAAACTTTTATCTTTATTTCCGCTTTCCTCCGCGCAGCTTGCTGTTCGAGGCGCTTTCGTGCCGCGGAGGACGAAGAGCGTGTAGCCTGGCTGCCACTCATCTTTATGCTCTCAGGTTGTACTGGTAACTCTAACTCCTTTTTATCATCATCTTGGCTAGTCATCATTCTCTGCTTTCTTTTCTCTTGCTGGCGCGTAGTGACGCTGACCGGCGTGCGAAGAAGTGACACCCTGAATTACAGGTTTTTGGCTTATTATTACCAGATCCGGCTCGAAGGACCAATTTTGTAGATGATAGTGTCGGAGGAGGATAATAATAAAATAAAAAGGCGTTTTTGTTACCAATTTTGAGCACGAGATGAGGGAACGTGCCGCTTCGTTATTTCGTTGCCAGAGCGACTGTCACTCGCCACGGCCAATCAGCGGGCAGGTCGCTATGCGCGCGCCGCTGTGCAACGCGGCGAGTGCAAAATGTTAGGATTCTGCCAAACACGTTTCCGCACCCGGCTATGCTCGCATTTATTCTTTACCGAATATATCAACCAGGTTTCCGTCGTCAACAGTAGGCTATAACTATATTGAATGTTGGTACACAAAAATACTAACTGGAATCTGGTAGTTAGAGAGATTAGTGTATTCAAACAAAACAAACTCTTCAGCTTTATTACATTAGATACTAATCTAATAAGTAAAAGTAAGTTTATGTAGGTTGATGGCCAATCGGTTTTGGAGGTTTTAGACCGTCTAGAGGACTCCAACCTCATTTTATAATCCATCCATCCAATGGGAATAGGTGTAACATGGGTAAAACCATGGGCTATTGCCTATTGCCTATTGTTGGTATCAGTATAGATTATAAAGGCCACTAAATAAAATTCTATCCTTACCATCACTGTCCAGCACATCAAAAACATAGAAATTCCCTCCCTTCTGTACAACAACATGCTTGGCGTTAGGATCTCGGAATATCTTGTCTTTGTTTACTTGAGGGACGCGAGTGGCTCCAAAGAGGCCATTGAACTGGCTCATGTCCAGAGGGAATGCTTTGAAGAGGTATGCTCCATACCTGAAGACAACATTGAAGTATAATGTTAAAATTTATGTTCCAAGTAGTGTGCAATATGGTATTAGTTTATATGGTGCTAATTTAGAATGGATCATAGGAAATAATGGATGTAATGGATCATATATAAAAAATATGAAGGTATTAAACTGTTATTTGTTTGTATTATGTTTTTCTTCAACAATTGAGTATAAGTTTTTACCAATGAACATAAATACAAAATATTACATTTTCTTATACAGAAATACAGTACTTACAGAAGACGGAAGTAATTGGAAATTGGTTAAATAATATCTGTGTTTTCTTATCATATTAGTAAGACTTACAGTTAATCAACTCACCAAGACACAGCCTCTGGCAACAACCCAACAACATTCCTAAACATAGCTGTATCACTTTTCTTAGGATTCAAATGGTACACTTCTGGTTCCAAGATCTGTTGTCTCAAAGACAGCATAAACCTCACCGCACTGGTCAATAAGTTCGTAGCTCTGATCAGCTGGTCGTTATACTCCGGGCGTACATCGTTTTGAAATACCACCAAAGGATTGTAGTTGATGGGCAAAGCTTGTCTGTCTCTCAAATACAGGTCGAACCAGAAATCTGATATGTAGCTCGTGTGTTTGTTAGCCTTATCTTTCTTTATAAGTTTCTCTTGAAGTTCTTTACCTTCACCATTGATGAACATTGTCGTACGCTGAACCGCTTCGTCATGCTGTAAGTCGCTCAAAAGAGGTCGCAATGCTTTTAGATACCGCTCACCAGTTTTATCTAAAGCAGGAACGGGAAGCCGTGGTAAGGACTTCTGGAAATGCATCGTTGGCACCTTACTTCTCTGCATAAATTGATAATTAACATCTTTCAAGTTTTGTTTGCTAGAAAACTCTCTATGTAAAATTACACTCTGTTTCAAACTATGGTTTTTTATTATTCTGATTGCGCTGCTCATTGTCTCGGTTTTTTAATTAATCAATTAAACACTTTGTACTTATAGTCTTAAAAACATAAAATAAAAATAAATAAAATAATTTAAAAACGTAAGCAACTGCTGCCGTGCTGCCACAGCGTGCTGCTGCCCAAAAACTTTTTTGTTCGGTTGGTTTTGTTTGTTTGTTGTAATCAGAGTCAATTCAATTTTTTGTTATTGGCTTCTGCTGACATTCGTCGCAATTCCGCCAGTGTCAGTGTTCCCGGTAGAAAAAAGCGGCCAAGTGCGAGTCGGACTCGCCCATGAAGGGTTCCGTAGCAGCGAGTAACATAATAAAGAAGTTCTTGAAATAAATGTTTTTTTATTTACATTTGAGTTATTGAATGAATAATCAGTATTTTTTTGCGGTTTACGATTTATGTCGTAAAAAAAAAACTACTAACTAGACCTCGTTCAAACCAATTTTCGGTGTTAGATTACATTGTTATGTACATCATATATTTTTTTAGTTTTATCATTCTCTTATTTTAGAAGTTACAGGGGGGGGACACACATTTTACCACTTTGGAAGAGTCTCTCGCGCAAACTATTCAGTTTAGAAAAAAATGATATTAGAAACCTCAATACCATTTTTGAAGACCTATCCATAGATACCCCACACGTATGGGTTTGATGAAAAAAAAAAAATTTTTTCATTTCTAAGTATGGGAGACCCCCCTAAAATTTTATTTTTTTTCTATTTTAGTGTGAAAATATTAATGCGGTTCACAGAATACATCTACACACTAAGTTTCAACAACATAGCTCTTATAGTTTCGGAGAAAAAAGGCTGTGACATACGGACAGACAGACAGACAGACGGACGGACAGACAGACAGACAGACATGACGAATCTATAAGGGTTCCGTTTTTGCCATTTGGCTACGGAACCCTAAAAACACGATGAGTTGGGTAGTAATTTTACTTCTGTTGGCCAGTGGTGGAAACTGGAAAGTTTACCTCCAAGCAGAATTTAGAACAAACACATGACAAACACATTTATATTATTATATTATGAAATAATAAACGAATTTATACAACAGGGCAAACACATAATTAAAATACTTTATAAAAATATGAAACAGGCAATATAACATGGAACACAAATGTATATACAAATTTATTTACAGTTTTATTTTGTTAGTATTAATATATTTACAAAGAATTTTTACAGAGGAGGGGAGCAAGAAGAGGAGACATTGGATAGAGGTAGGACGAGGGATTTCAACACTGTTGAATCAACAGGAAGGATGTTAGTAACAGCGCGAGGCAACTTCGATGGAAAGCTTGACTCTATAGTGATCCTATATCTATCTCTTTCTTTTGTTTGAAAATCTAAGAAGGACAACACGATTCAGGGGCAACGGCATGTGTGAGTGAAACATGCAAAAGTACTCACACAGACGACTGAGTGTATTATTGTATATAATAAAATAATAAAATAATTTAAAGCGTCACATCAAGTCATCCATCTTTAATTTTTCAGTTTCACTTCTGTTTTGTTTTGCCGGTCTTTTTGCTAGTCGGTTTTTTTCCGTATGCAAAATCTGCAAATCCGTCGTAAACATTTTATTGTGTATAAGTGTTACAAAATGGTTTGCTACTGTTTTGTCCGTGGTTTGGTCTGTGGTTAGTAATCAAAGTCTGTCAACAATTAATTGACACAAAAGACATTGACAAATATAAAGAGTGTCAAAGTCATATGTCGACTGCCGTCTTTGTTTTCGCTTGTCTTGCTTGTCTGTATGCTAAGTTGTCAACGTCAATTTTTCACTCACGGCGAATTTCAGCATTTTCTTTCAGCTGTGATTTCAGATTTTTTCTGAAAGAAAAGAAATAATCACAACATTGAAAGTGAAAATACAGACAAAATGTAAGTTAGATATACATTATTTTCATAAAATAAATTAGTGATTAAACAAGTTACCTATAAGAGGTACGTAAATGTGTAACATTAAAGTTCTGATAAAAACTATGTAAAGATTTGTATTTTACCTAATGTGGCACATTTAAAGCGTGAACTGTGGAGGCTAGATATGAATAAAATGCTGATCTAACACTATTGCCTTTTTCAATGTGATCTGCGCAGTTGAAATGCAGACCAGACGAAATAAAAATCCTTAAATTTCCAGATTATATTTCATAAGGTAATGATATAAAAATGAACGAGCCTGTAGAGAATGGAACCGCAGTCGCTCCAGAAACCCTCGACTATCTCCGAGAAGTCAAGTCATCAACATGTCTGCTCCTTCCAACCACACCAAGTCCAACGCCACTGGATTTCAAACATCCTCTCTCTGAAGAAATGAATGAACGACCTTTTGTGACACTCAATGATGATTCCAATTTAGCCAATATACAGACCGGTATGTATTCATTGAAATGTTTGATCATTTATTTGGCAATCCAAGCATAGCATTATATGTGTTTTGTTAATATCCTTCATTGTTGAATAATAATGTGATTATATTTTCAGAGTAACAACAAATTTATTTATAAGATATTTATTTTCTTAAGTTCTCTTAAACTAATATTTCACGTGCTCCTAATATCCGTATTATATCATAACTAACTCATTTAATATTGAGTCTAGTCATGAAAACAATGGCTATTATAGTCCCCTATTATTGCTACACATTTCAATATTTTGCTACCAATTTTTGTTTGCATTGATTTATTGCTCAGAAATTCTACTTAATAAAATTTAAACCTTCTACATAAAAATAATTGAATAAAAACTAGGTATATAAAAAAAAAGATTTTTACTTTTGAGATAGGTACATATTAAACATTTATCTGTAAATTTATGTAGATGCTTCTGCTGGAGACTCCAGTTCATCTGGAGATTCAAATTCGGTAGTCCAAGATCCAGTGAGTGCTCAACTCATCAACAACATTAGCATGCTTGACTACCAGACATTAAGCAAGAATGGTGATCTGATCATGGGCCCTGTAAGTTCGTATATCTTAATTTAGGCAGTAGGTAGTAGATTATTAAATCATATAATTATGTTCTAACTATTTCTGTAGGAATGTTGGGATGAAAAGTTGTCTATTCCTTCCCTTTGAATGTAGTAGTGAATTGTATAAAAATTTATTTTTAAATCTGACAGCCATGAAAAAAATTAAACATTAGTATTGCTGTACCTGCTGTAAAGTTCAGATAAAATGAAAAGATTTCAGCTACCATCAATAAAACTATTATTTCCAGATTGAAGACAAGAAGCTGAATGGTAATCTGAAGATAAACAACAGAAAGCTGCCAAACTTTGTCAACTGGAACTGGATTCTAATCAGAAAGTTTTTACTATGGATTGTTCTCTCTGGTCTTATTGCATGTATTGCAGCAATCATTGCCATGGTTGTTACCATCCCTAAAGCTTGCAACCCTGATGTTCCTTGGCATCAAGGATCAGTTGTCTATGAAATATTTCCAGCCAGTTTCAAAGATTCAAATAACGATGGGACAGGGGATTTGAAAGGTTTGATCAAAAAGTTGGACTATATTCAGGATCTCGGAGCTTCAGCTATAAGACTCAACTACATGTTTCAAGCTGATCATTACCCGGAGAAGTATTTCAATGTAACCTCTTTGAAGAATATTGATAGGAGTGTAGGTGTTCTTAAGGACTTCCAAGATCTAGTCCAAGAGATACATAGAAGAAACATGTCTATTATTCTAGATATTCCTGTCAAGTCTCTGGCAACTCCTGGCTCTCTATCTAACTTTTCTCATTCGTTAATACTTTCCAATGACTCGTTAGTGAGTTATTATGATGAGACTTCTGACGCTCTTGCGTTCTGGGCTCGTGCACAAAACGTAGACGGATTCTACTTGAAAGATCTCGAAAAATTTGTCGACGACGTGAACTTTGGTAGAACACTCCAAATATGGAAACAGATTATTGGGAGTGGCAAAATATTTATTGCCAGCGAGAAAGCTTACGAAAGCGCCAAAGGCTTAGCTCTTAATGTGCTTTTGTCGAGAATAGATCTGATTGATGTTCATTTGGATTTGCATGAAGGCATTAGTGGGTTGAAAAGTCGTATCGAGAAAGTTGTGAGTGGATCTTTGTGGTCGAAACCTCATTACCCGTGGGTGCATTGGAATATTGGCAACATCAATAGTGAAAGAATATCTTCCCAACATTTTAATAATACCCTTGTACTAACTGCTCTTGAATTTTCGTTACCTGGTACAGTGAGTATATTTTACGGTGACGAAATAGGCCTCGGTGGTTCCCCAAAAAATCAAATAGAAGGTGACTTTTATGAACACAAAGATGTCCATAATTTAGTACCAATGACTTTTTCTGAAAGCAATCCTAACCCGGGAATATTACCTTGGAATTCGAACTCTGTTCTAGAGCCAAAGTTTCATTACTTAGAAGTTATCAGGAACCTCTCAAAGGTGAGACTAACCACCCCTACTATTTACCTCAGAGCGATTTACAAAGAGGGTAATGTACTCAACAATATTGAGATAAGGAAAACTGAGGAAAATCTGGTTGTTATTGAAAGGTGGTACCCTCGTAGGAATACTTGTGTTTTTGTTGGTAATTTGGGTAACACGTCCATAACAACAGACCTCTCTACAATGTTCTATGGAGGCACGGTGGTAGCCGGCACAAACTCGTCTCTGATTGGTGAAGTACTCTACTTTGACAAGGTAACCTTTCCACCTTACTCAGCTATCATTTTGAAATTAGAAAAGTAATTTGCCATATATGTACATGAAGTATTTCCTTGAAATGTCCTTAGTTTTTTTACTTAAAGTATTTTTAAGAGTATTATTTTGTTTACTAATGTATTTAACTATTGAATCTCAGATTAAGTTACTTATGAGTGAGCTTTTAGATTTATATAACCAAATAACATTTCTAACAGTTTGCGTTCCTAAAAGATTTAAAACCAAAGATTTTGTTCCTTTTATTATTTATGTGATAAATCAAAGATATTTATTATTTTATAAAAATGTCTCCCTTATAAGGTTGTTATGATAAATACTGTAGTGTATGTATGTGTGCATGTGTGGGGATAGTTGATATTATGCATTAAATAATCAAGCTTTGACCGAACACCTCGTGTTTGATTGAACTCCCGCACCTCGCTCCTTACATGGCGACCCTGCCAGCGCGTTCCCGGTGTGTGTAATTAGAGTCGTTGGGCAGTCCATTATTAGTACCTATATAAATGAAATGGACGCAGTGATTGTTGAACACTAAATACAAAAAGAAAAACAAGAAACATGGATCGAGGTTTAGTGAAATTCAAAATGAAGAAAATTGGCATTTAAAGAAGGTAGAAATATCTGAACTCTGGTGCGATGAGCAGTGATGATGAGCAGACTTCACTCGGACGAAGGTTGTGTTTCCAATATAAAAATGCTTTGTATGGTGTGTGTAAGCAGCTGATAGACCCGATATGATGAAGGCGCCTGACGAGGGTAAAGAGCAGAAGGAAAAGAAGACGGAGAAAAGCAGTGTTGAAGTATAGCAAAAGTTACGAAAAGTGTTGTGAGATATAAAAAAAAAGTGAAGTGTTTTTATGATCGCAAACTCAGTGTAGAGTGACTGTAGACTGTAGTTTTCTTAGTTTAAATTTTATTTTTCTCTTAAAAACATATAATCAGTAGCAGGTAATCAAAAATGTAATCTTTTATAATCAATTGTATAATCCTTAGCCAAAATGTATTCACTTGGCATTACGTAAAAATGTGTAATCGAATTAAATATTCAATGTATAGTTTTTTTTCAAATCCTAACAATATTTCTGCAATTGTTTCAATAATTTCATATAGTAGTATATTTTTAATGTTTTTAATTAGTTTCAGTAATGTATAAAAGCGTTCATGGATAAATATTATAATTACTTTATCAATCAGAATAATTTGTTGTTGTGAAAAATCATTGTTCTATTTTAGAAACATGTACTCCTAAGATGTAACTTGTAATTGACACCTATGTATCGTTTAGGCGTTGCTAACTTACAAATATGGACACGCATAGCATTCCATGCCACACACGATGATTTGTACTTGAATTTGTAATAATAGATTACTAATACTTTATGATTTAAATATCGAAAGATGTGAAAAAAGACTGGTTAATAGATTGAAAAATTGAAGATATGAAAAAGATGAGTTTCACTTGTTTTTACATTATTTTGACTTTTGGCCTGATCAACCAAAGATTGTTAATTTATGTAGGAATTAGGTATTTGTTTGTTGAATGGAAAAATTGTTTGATGTTTTCGTTTTATTTGATGGATATTGATCCGTTTCTTGATCATGATTCACGCGAGTCGTATTCGTGAAAGATTTCGGTTTCATTGGTGTATGTTAAATAAGTAAATAATAAAAGAAGAATAAATAAATAAATAATGAAAATAAAAAGAAGTTAAAAAAAAAGGAATATAAGATGAAGTAAAGAATAAAGGAAAAGAGTAATGCATGTTTTCGTAGGAGATATGAAATTAAGTTTTGTATTGTTGTTGTTATTGAGATGCAATGAAAATGTTAAAGAAATGTGAAAGAAAAGTAATGGATAATAAGGAATGTTATTGAAGTTAATAAATATATAATGAGTATTAAATGAATATAAGATGATAAATAAAGGAGATTATAGAAGGAAATGAATATTAAAAATAATGAACTAAGAAGTATAGTATGGTGAAGGAAAAGTAAATGTATAGAAAGACAAAGAATGAAAATGATAATAAATGATAGTTCAAGAAAAGGATGTTAAATAATTCAAGGTATTTTTATAACCGATTTTTACTCATTTTTGGTTTTATATTTACAGACCATGAACGCTATCCTTGGAAAAAATGTATTTAGGTACTAGACATAGAATTATAACGTTTAATTTTATATAAAAAAAAAAAGAAAAAAAAAACATGTATAAATTTTATACTCTTTATATTTAACCACAAAAAATAAAATAAAAGTATATATATGTAACTTTTATTTTATTTTTCCCCTAAGGAGGGCATGTAGTGTATGTATGTGTGCATGTGTGGGGATAGTTGATATTATGCATTAAATAATCAAGCTTTGACCGAACACCTCGTGTTTGATTGAACTCCCGCACCTCGCTCCTTACAATACCTATTGAAAGAATCTCGGAAAATAAAAATGCTGTTTACATAATTAAAATGTTTTTAATATACATTTGTACACATTTAATTAGAAAATATTATGTGCTTAGTTTTTAATGTTATATGTACACATTATTAGAGAAAATAAATAGTTGTTGAATATAATTACGTATCACTTTGACTGTGATGTCAGATACACAATTTTACCAGAACAAAACTGTGAGTATTTTTACATTTATATTGTTGTACGATACTATTGAGATTGCTATTTAATAGCAACCATTTATTACTAATACTTGAAGTAGGCACCTACATAGCTAAATTGCTTCTATTGATTGAAGACTATAGACGCTTTCATTTGCAAGACAGGGCATGGCAACTTGCTTTCAATAAAGGCCTGTATGTATACACTTAACAATTCTATCGTATAGAGGCGTTAACTTTATTTCCTAGTTATTACCTTGTCAGCTGTCTGTATAGTCCTTTATTAGTACTGTGACAAACATATTAGATACCTTTACAATTTTACAGTCTAATATTAATGATGTTACATGCGGTTTCTAATTGAATTTTAATGTTATGTGATTGTAGACCCTGATTATTGATAACTACTATGTTTAAAATTAGTCACAAAGTCTAATTAAACCAGTACACAACAATAAAGAATTAACAATTCAGCATAAACATAAATTAGTAGTGAAAATGTACAATTTTTTATAGTTTTGTTTCATATTTTTGCATAATAATAAGCAATTAAATAAGGTACATTACATTAGAATAGTTAACTCCGACTGTTCAGACATTATTTCTTTTGATTTGAATGTAGGAGTTCATAAATATATAAATTAACAGATGTTTTAATACGACAAACTAAATCTACATTAAAAGTAGTGACGTATCTTTCATAGTTTTGGAAAAAGAAAGGAATATAATTATACTTTTAATTTAATTTTAGTTAGTCGCATGAAACAACCTAATTAGCGTTCGCTTCTAAAACTAATTTTGGATCAATACTTGCATTAAACCGACCAAATGTCTACACACTTTAATAAAGCAAATAAGGATCCAAATTGAAAATCTGGTGACGATTAGTTCAGTCTTATATTAATATCGGTGGATGAAGGATCATAGCACTGGAAGGATTCACAAGCAGTAGAAAGATTTGTCTTTTTGTCATGAGCTTGGTTGTGTTTTCTTGGTTTTGATTACAGAGGGATGCATAACGTAAGTGTTAGACATGGCTCGGGGAGTGTGCGGCTCGGAGACGGGCAGGGCGGGCAGCTTGTCGGTCGGGTTGCGCATCAATATCTTCTTCTGAGACCCTGCCGTCACCTTCCTAGCGTTCACTTCTTGCTTACTCTTTAACTCAACACTCTCGCCACTGTTCAGAACCGATTTAACATTTCTCCTATCACTTTCACTATCTATACCTGACCTGATGCTCGGCTTCGGTGCTCCGAAGGCCTTAGTCTGTTTCAACAACGACCTATCGTTACACAGAGCCGCTATCAGTGGCAGATCAAGATTTTTACTCTTTTCCCGGAGAGATTTTATGTCTAAATCACAATTAGCGTCTTTCACTTTGTTAACACTCATATCACTGAGTCCGTTGGATACACTCGGCTGTAGTTTGAAGTCGCGCAGGTGCGTGGGCAGCTTCTTTTTATGTTCATACGGAGGCGGGGGAGGCGGAGGCATGCGACGCATTTTCACTGGCGGCGGTTCTTTAGCGTTTAAGATATTCTCATCAGATTTAGTACGTGAGAAGTATGGAATGTCTGGTATACGTGATGGCATTGGAGGCCGTTCGTGGTTAATGGAATGGTTGCTAAGAGAAGTTCTACTCGTTAGCGAGTACCAACTCGCCCTTGTTCCTGGAAGCTGTACGTATGAGTCTGACAGGTTCTGTATGGAACCGTACATAGATGATGCTGATAAGGACGTGGATAAATAGGGAGTGCTTCTGTACTGAAGACGACTCTTTTGCATGTTTGTCATACGATTCTCGGTGAATTTGTGATCAAGGTAGTTTTGTTGTGATATCGCTGGGTCTTGTAGCGGATAGTAGACGTAGTCGACGTCGCTGTACAGTTGTTGGTGGAATATAGGGTTGTGTGGTGGTGGGGGAGGTGGGAGTCTAGCGATAGGGGGCGGGGGAGGGAGACGGGTCCTTCTTGGAGGCGGCGGCGGCGGAGGCAGTTTCATCATAGCCACTAGAACATTAGCGTCCACTCCATGCGGCGGAGTTTCTCTGGAGGGTGATAACCCAGCATTTATTCCTTGAGCCAGTTTAGATCTCTCAGCCCTTCGGCTAGAAGCTTGATGTCTTTTTGACTTCTGGAATCTATGTTCCACAACCATAGGACTGGCAAATGTTCGTTCACTGGAGGCATTTACGTCTCCTGCTTCAGCTTTCAATATTGTGATCATCGGTTTCGATGTTACTACTCTGGCAGCTACTTCTTCTTTCTCAATTGGTGGTTTTTGGCACAATAATGTCATTGATGGTCCTGGGTAAGCTGGAGGCTCTTTCACGGTTGTTGGAGCGTATGATGACACTGTTCTATGATTGAATTCGTAGGGAGGCGGCGGTTTGTTTGGAAATGGTTGTGGTCTTGTTGATGTTTCAGCTTCCATGTCCAAGATGTTAGGGAGTGACAAATGAAGAAGTTTTCTGCTGTCAGTTCTTGTCGGTGGAGTCGGAGGACGGTCGAAGAAAGCGTTATTTGGGTAGTTGTCATCTGAAGGTGCAGTGTCTTCATGGCCTTGAATATAACTGTCACCGGAGAAAGGTAAAGGCAATCTTACATAATCAGAAACTGAGTCTAATGTGTCACTTACGGACTGACTCTTAGGATAAACTCCTCGACCTACAATTAGGTCACTTAGTTCACTTGCGGTGAGCAAATTGTGCTTGTTGTCCGTAGGATCACTTCCATCGCCGTGAAAAGACGCAGCACTAACATTGGAGTTTGTACGCTCTCGAAATATATTCTTATCGTCTTGATTGGGCACAAAGTTTGTTCCACCATCTACGCAATCTGTGTTCGGCATTGGTGCTTGTAGTCTTGATGATAAATGACTACCTCTTGACTTGTTATTTAGAATTGATGAGACACTATCAAATTCGGCTAGATCATTTTCTTTACCGGGCTCGTAACTGTTGTAGTGTGAGCTACCGTAGTCGGTACGACTGTCTTCTGATAATGTGTCGGTCTTAGATCTCCTTGTGAGTTCGGAACTGGCCATTGTATAGACCCCACTAGTTTCACTTGAAGCAGCTATAGTTGCCGGTTGGCCTAAACCATCATACAGAGCTGACGCAGTATCTTGTGGATACTCCGCGTCCATACCAACAGTGCTATTGTCACTTAACATAGAGTTTTGAGCAGTGTGACTATAGCCTAATTCTAAACTGCTGGTATTTGATGTTCTGCTGAGCGTACTCAATCCTGCTCGTGCTACTATTACTGTACTACACGAAGAAGAACATTGTGATCCTGTACATTTGAGTTTGCTAGAAGTTGGACTATCTGTTAAACTTTCATTCACATTTTGATCTGGCAGAGAACTGGTTTCTTCCAATTGACTTACATTGTGTTGCGTCACTTCAGAACTTGGCCCTTCTATACTTGGTGTATTATCTAGATCGTCTTTGATCTTTTTTGTTTTGTTCTTTAATTTGGGCAGTTGTAGGGAAGACGTTTTACTTAGTGGTTCATGTTCTTGAGATAGTTGGTTTAGAAAGTATGAGTTCGAGGAGTCTAACAAGTGAGCAAATGCCAAACTCTCTGTCGATGGTGCTGGAGGAGAATCAATCATTATCTCCAATTCATCTTCAGAATGAACTCTATCACTGACTATCCCTGAAGTGGTATTTGAACTTGTTGATGATATGACAGAAATTCTTTGCTCACTTTTATTATTACTGTATTGCATGTTAAATGATTTAGAATAACCAAAACAAATTTTACGTTCTTCTTCCTCTTTCCTCAGTATTTCATTGAATTTAGGAGCTATTTTCATTGAAAATTGATGCGTTTCTTTGCAAAGAGCGAATAAATATTTGCATTTTTCTTCGCTAGAAGAATATAGTGTGATTTTTCCTTCATCCGTTCTTATTTCAAACTTCTTTCTATCGAAGCTCAGTTTTCCGATTGCACTCCAGATAAAGTTGGAATGTGATCCAGTGTCGGGCAAGATTTTGATGCCTTTGGCTGTGACGAGTAGCCATACGGTTCCTGGCTCTGGTTCGGACTTCGATTGTTTCAATCGGTATCTGTGCGAGTTTATAGTGTCTGGTAGAAGACATACTTCGCGTATGAATCTTATTTCTGCGTCTGTTTTTGAAAGGTTTCGATGTTCCCTATGGCACGCTCGCATGGCTGCAGCGACCCAGTCGCCGGTGAGGGATTGAGGTGCATAGTCTTCTACTTTGAAGTAGTCTCTGTCTTCATACGTGTCTGCATCCCCATATTCTGCCTGCAAAGCTAGGCCTGTTAGCAGTAGAACAACCTCAGCCGGCAAGGCGTCCCTTGAACGCACGTTGTGACGTAATTGTAGGAAATATAAATGGCGTCCAACTTCATCGTGAAGAAGTAGAGGACTTTCCACATGAAATTGTACAACTAAGTGTAATTCTAACAGAGGTCTTCCGTTAGCATCCAATCCCTGAAACAACAGAAAAGGTGTTATTCATAAAAACATTAAAACGTAGAAAATTACTTCTCTTAGTAAAGAGTATTCAAAGGAGTTATAAAAGTAACTTACGTGAGTGTGAGATGATCTCCAACTTTTTGGTGCATATTTTGATAGTTTACTCTCCAAATCAACAAACAAATATTCGCCATCTGAAAAAGAACAAAAAACTTTATTGAACTGTTTAATTATTCTAGAACACGCGTTAAACATAGACATTGCACATTGCTATGAATTATTCTTCATGTGACATTGTGTTGTGATCCAAGTACAAATATAGAACATTGATTACCTAACTAATGTACGTTTGTTTGCATAGCTATGTGAAGGCAGGCAATATGCTGTCGAGGTATGTGTGACGTGTTGAATACATAATATTATATTGGATTTGTGAAATTACCGGTTACATGAATAAGGTATGTGAATAGGTGAAACGTTGTACTTACTCTGTAGAATAGCTAATCCGAAGAGGTCTGTGTCGGTCATGCCTTGTAGTTGCGCGTGAGCATTGGCCAACGACTTGAGCTCTTTGACTCTGGCTTTGGCTTCGACTACGAAGTGTATGGGCTGGAGGTGGCCGGGCATGCGTAGCGAGAGGAGCCGCGCGCCCGCGCCTAGCGCGCGAGTGTCGCCACCCAGCGGCCCGCGAACCGAACACAGAGCACGCATGTCGCATCTCGATACCCCTGTTACACTCCCTGAAACAATACATAATATACAATAAAATTACCTTGCATGATACTATTACAAACACGGCTCGGGTTAGGTTAGATTAGTTTAGATCTCATACGAGTTTTAGCCAAGCGTGGTGTTAAGTCCTCACTGTACTGCTATTTTACATCTATGATTTATATTCTTCTCAAAGTTGTATTTATAAGTATATACAGAAAACACTAATCTTATAAACCATTATTACAACTGCTCAGATTCGAAACGTCATGGGAGATCACATAAAAATGAGTAATAAGTACATCTTGCTGGAGATGGTTGCTAGGTATAAAATGGTTTATTTTGAACTAGCATTAAAGATGAAGGCTTATTCCTTAAATTAAATTGATAATATGTACTTCTGTTACAAAAATCATTTTTGTATTCTAAAATATCTGATGTTTGATCTTCCGAACGAATATTTTACATTTTACCAACTTCTTTCTTGCATTCAAATAACTTAAACGACTATCAATCATTGAGTACCTAATTAATATTTATGTTATTCTGTGTATTCCGAATTTAGCATCCTTTAAAATTATACAATATTAAAATGCCACCTAGTTAGGTACCTACTTACAATGATTATACAAATAAACCTACTTTTGTGGTCTAAATCTTCCAATATTACAGCAGTGAAAAAAATAAATGTTGATCTTATATCCGCTTTGGTCCACCTTACTATCCGCAGCCGGTCGCGACTCAAGAATGTTGGATCTCGCCATCTGTGCATTCCATTACTTTTTTATGTTATGTTCTCCATTTTGCTACCTGCTGTCTTAGCGGCGCACATTGTTGCCTTTACTTAGCCACGGAATTGTATGCCTTGTTTATTTTTGACGTCATTCAAAAAATATTTTTTAAATTTACGGTGCCATGAGAGTGCTTTGTGATTAGGGTACCAAATGTTTTCTTTTACACTTCCTCTAGCACTTCCTGTTACTAAGAATTTGATGGCATCATGGCACCGGTATTTTTTGATTTCCTGATTGACATGTTATTAACTTTAAAGATGTTTGTTTGAATAAATTATGTTTATTTTAATATACTTAAATAAACAACCTGACATGTATAAAATAAATGCTTAATAGTCACCATGTTTTAAATACCAATAAGATGGCAAAATGCTGAACTCATAAATATGCAACTTTAATAGCTCTAGACTTAATATTAAAGTTGTGCTTTTATAAAGCAACTATGCAACGTCTATGCCCACGCGGTGTTCACTACCACGACTGGAAACTCGGTACCTACATAAGTATTGTAAAACGTTATTGGAATGTAGAACCACAAGACCGCATTAAAAAAACTAGACGCGAATAAATTTTATCCCATCCGGTACCTCTGCGGCTCAGCTCTTGATAGCCATAAGAACATGTTTTTTGTTTTAGTAAATGCGCGATAGTTTGTGATGGCGGGGGCAGACCGGTTGCGGGGTCGGGTGCGCGGGGCGCGGGGCGGGCTGCGCGGGGCGGGGGGTGCGCAGGCGCTACGTAAGCGCGGTAGCAGCGGACGCCGGACGGCGACGCGTGGAATGCGGACGACCTTCAGATGCCGAGCGCCCCTCCCCCAACGCCAGCCGCATCTTGCGTCCTCGCATACCTAACGCCGATGTTGCCTCCACCGAACCGACATCCCGCCAACTATTTTTGACACTTACAAATTAAGAGAACTTAATAAATGATGCAGCTTCTGTACGCTTCTAATGGACGCTTTAAGTTATACCGATAAGTTACAACAACTCTAATCGCATCTGTCTTGGTACAGAACATGAGAAAATAGACACCTTTCATTTTATTCTATCTTGACTACAAGCACTCGTTCTTCAAAGGCTTTGCATAAACATTTACTACTTTTCGCTAAATACCAACTTAACGTTGTATAAGATTAGAAAACGTATCTTTCTTGACGTGTAATCTCGGAAGCAAAGAGTTTGATTGGCTTTTGGGGAAATATCTAGCATGTGCCATAACGTGCCCCGTAAGCAGAAGGTGACAACACTGCTTAGAATAACGTGCATGACATAACTGTAGGCATTTACTATGCAAATAATTTTTAATATCTCATTCAATATCTGATGCCCATACAAGTATGGTGTCATTTTAATGATAATAAACTTATTTTAGGTGGTTTCGGTGTGCTTCGCGTCTGAACAAATATTGATTTAAGTAAGTATATAACAAATAAGAATATAATTATGTAGGTTTTTCAATATAAACGTTTTACGTCATACTGTGTTTACATTTTGCATTTATGTACATACTTACTCGTTATTCTTTAGTACATAGGAATATAGCTCTATTTAGAAGTAGAGTTGTATTTAAAATTAGCACCTTCATTGGCTAATAATACAAAGACACACCTACTCAAAACTAGTCCCATTGGACTCGATAAAACAATTACTAGAACTATCAATATTCATACATTTTAACATTGAAACCTTGACAATAGCACGCAAGACAATTAAAATGTAGATATACACTTCTTTAGATGTCCTACTTTTCGAGCTATCTTGCCTGACAAAGTGTGAATGTAATTCAAACTAAAACTTAGTGAACCTACGGTTTCAAGTGAACATTTTATTTTGAAAACATAATACATTCGTGTCGTGACTCTACCACAGCGTGGCGAAACACGCCAAATCTATAATATCCATAAAATATCACAAAAAAACGCAATACATTATAAAATACGTCTTATTTTTATATTTCTTCACATATTTGTCTACAGTATGTTGCGTATATCGGAGAAACAATTTGACTCGTAGGTAGGTACTAGGTAGAGTTCGGAATACCGTTAATTTTATTAAGTCAGTACAAACTTTATTAAGAGTAATTTAAACAGGTTTTTTCTCGTTATATACCCGCATACTTATCTGCTTATGTAAGCGGGGTTTTGCTATAATACATTTATTAAATAGGTAACTGTAAAAACTAAATTGTTATATGATATTCTTTGATATTGGAAGCGATTGCTGTATGCTTATTAGGGTGTATTCCTGTAACATTTTGTGATTCAAGAGGAAGGTTTATATGTATAATAATTCTCGGAATTCCCATGGGAACGGGCACACGCGGGTAAAACCGCGGGACGCTGCTAGTAAAAGTTATAACCTTAGTTTGGGTCTACCAAATCTTGTAAGAATGTTGTACTGTACATACAAACACATATTTCTTTTTCACTATATAAGTACAACAGTATTATACAAGATTATATTTATAGAATGATGTTTTGTGTATGATGAATGTTTAAAAAACTTAGGTACGTACTACATAAGTAGTTCATATACATATTTATATAATACACATGTATCTGGTTACGTACCTAGCCACCTACCTATTTAACAAACCCTACCTCTAATTGTTTAGACACAACGTAACGACTAGATTACAAACAATTATCAGTATTTTAAAAATATTCATTGTTAATTGTATTAATTAAATAAAAACATTTATTATACTCATTTCTATGTAACTAGTTCAAAAGGATATAAAAATATTAATCTTTCAAAAGATAAAATTGGATTGCTTGGGTTATTAATGAGTTGTAGGTATGTACCAACCGTGAGAAGTGCGATTCGATATTTGCAAATGGTTTATTTTAATGGCTATGAATAATTTAAATCCTTGTTTGGTATACATAATTTATTGTTATTGAGCTTACTTAGGCGTGGAAATTCTTAATGAACTTTTTATTGAAAGCTTCAAAACGAACTAACAAAAAAAATTGATTGCATTTGTCTTTGGATCTACTTAAAAAATTACACAATATTCAGTGAAAAAGGATTGTAGACGTTTTAGAGTAAGTTTAATTTCACTATAATTAAAGATTTTTCAACAATAACGTATAAGTAACTAAGAACCTAATGAAAAGTTCCTAAGCCCTATAGGTACACGCTGGGGGTACACGCTAAATCGGTGCGGCCTAAATCGTATTACCATCTTTCTTTACATACTAAGGAACTTTATCTCTACTGACCTGAACACTTTACATACACGTTTATTACTTCGGTTCCAAAAACGAGGTCTTGGTCTACATTCCACTTAAATCTTAATGATAATTATTTTCTTTGGTGATAATTTTTTATAAAGACAATTTGGAGTAATTAAGATTTGATGCGAAAGATTATGGTAAACATAGATACTTGTAATAGTACCTACCTAGGTTATAAAAAGGGGACCAAATCATCAATACCTATCTCTCCTATCTGTACTAATATAATAAAGCTGAAGAGTTTGATTTTTTGATTGTTTTAACGCGCTTATCTCAGAAGCTACCAATCTGATTTGAATAATTCCTTTTGTAATAGCGACATTCAATGAGAAGGTTATAGGCTATTTTTTATTCCGATATTCCCACGAGAACGGGCACAACGCGGCTAAAATTGCGGGGAGCTGCTAGAAGTGAATATAATAGGTGAGCTTTCGATTCAAATAAATCAAGTTTCGTCTATTGCTTGCATAGTGCGGAACAAGTTTGTAAGTGGTTGTTAGTGGTCTAAAAACATGAGTACTAGATCAGGGTTGTTATACCAAACTAGTCTAGTCTAGGCTACGTTTAAAAAGTATCTACTTGTGCAGGTCTTAATAGTTGTTAATAGGCATCATAGGACATTTCTAACATTATTACATAATGAGAGATAATCTTTTAAATAGGTACTTACTCAAATACATTTCTCTGTTGAGAAAAAAAAAAAAATAGTTAACCAACGAAATAGACACGCAGTAAGTACGTCGTTCTTCCGTGAGTTAACCCATGAAAATTAAGCACTTTATTGCGTTCTTAGTTATACAATTTAGTAGGTATTATAGAAGTTTGAGTCCTAGATATGCAGATACATAACAATGTTAACAGTTTCATAGGCTTACTGTCTCTCCAACCCACGAGCGTTGACCATGAGGTCACTTGAGTTACACTTTTATGAAGCAAAACATGCATATACAGCTTAATGTCTCGAAATACGATTAGTACGATAATAATTTCTAATAACAGTAAAGTATGCAACATCCTGTAATAAGTAGGTATACAGATTTTGGCCACGAGGGTGTGTGTGTACGTATATTTTATTTGCAACGTTTTTATATTTATAAAATACGATTTTTTAATGCTAAACATTCCATTTAAATATTATTTGCATTAATAAGATATTGTTGACTAGCATTTTAGATAAATAAACATAAAATATTTGCTAAGTGGACATAAAATATATTAGAAAATGCTGTAAATAGATAAATTTGTGAATATGAATTTAGAATAGGTACATATTTTACATTAGTTATTTTAGGAGGTAGATATTTATTCTCGGGCTATTTTCATAACTGTTTATAACAAAACAAGAACATTAAACACATAATATAGCAAATTGAAAAGAATCGTAAAACTCTTAAAATATACGTATGTAGGCACTTAAGTAAGTAAGTATGTAATAGATGACTTTTGGAAATTAATTAATTATTAAACTGTTTGTTTTTCTTAGTACTAAATCTACCTCTTATAATTTTATTATATAACTTCAAAAAACACTCAGTTTGAATAGCCATTGATCCAGGGCGGGTTACAAGTCTTTAGCTAACGTCACCATACAAAAGACATCAACGGGTGCCAAAAATATGCGATTCAGCAAAAATAACGAATTATTACTATTTACAAACAGCCAATAAAGCAAAATGGTTATAAAGAAATAGATAGGCAATATTTTTTTTATTAAAGATACTGATAGCATTTACATTTTAAAATATCATACATAATACTCGTATGTCATTGTTTTTGAGCCACCTGTTGAATATTTGGTAAGAAAACCGTAATTCTGTAACTCTGCTCAACTGATTTAGTAAATGTTTTGGAGAACTAGGTTTAAGTAACGTTACTATTAAGAAAATAGGTATCTACCAGTACCTACTAGGTAAACGAACATAGATTTTAGTCACGTTTTGTAGACAACAACAGACACTTAACAACTAGGTATATTTAAAATTGTTAGATTCTAACAATTTTAAATATACCTAATTGTTAAATATACTTAGTTGTTTAAATAATTAAACAATTCATATTATATGGCTTTTAGATTATTTAACTTATGGCTTAAAAGGCGTTATTGTTAATTTAAGGCATTAGGTATAGAGGATGATTGATACTCTTATAGTTTTATTAATACTTATATACAGGCATCGCAATCATCATTCTAACATAGGTATATATGTAATTATTGTATGCATAATATTGAATCTCAGATACCATAATGTACTGGATGAAAGTACTAATCTTCATACTCTATCAATATTTTAAACTCTACACGTGTTCTACTAAATAAAAAATGACATTTAATAAAAAATAAAACGTAACCATGAATTACTCGCGTCCTTACAATATTGAATTAAAAACGCCGGCGTATTCATGTCACAGTTTACAATCGAGTCCATGTTGTAACTCGCTGTACATTGTACAAGTAAGTAGGTATTGTAATACCTACCTTTATTTACGTAGTCATTGTGCTATCGATGGAATGCGGTCGTGCTCATACTTAGCTGTTTATTGCTGGTTTAATGAATCATCTACATAGTTTATCAATCAATGCATTACCTATCTAACTAGACATAGTTCATTGGTAACACGTTTACATTTATGAACTAATAGCGCCTCGCGGTTTTACCTGTTCCCGTGGGAATTTCGGGATGAAAAGTAGCTTGTAAGTATCCTTACAAAAAACTGTTTTAGCCTTAATAAGGTAATAAAGATTGTTCTAATTTAGTGTTAGCGTTAAATAAATTAAAATATTGATGTGTTATTTTAAAGTAGGATGTGCTGAATGTTAAATTCATTTTAAAATACTTTTAACGATGTCCTTGCAAATCATAATTATAATATTCCTACTCAGTTTGTTAGTTCCAATACTCAATGTTTGCTCTACCGTGACTAGGCGTACAATAGTTAGTCAGTTTGTATAACATACTGGCTTTTTCCAACGGTAGGATAATAGCTAATGACTAAATAATGTCGCAGGCTCATATTTACGAAGGCATGTTATGTACCTGCGCTGTGTACATATGAGTACCATCACGATGTTATCATTATTTAAATAAGATAGGTACCTATTATGTGTATAATGACTCAAATGTTTTCTGTCTACTTTTAGCTTTGTTGGAAAAACCAACGTCAGCAAAAGGCTTCTACCGGTAAGATTTATTCCAGCTTGTTAAATTATATACGAGTATTTTTAAAAGTTCATTTGTTTACACAGAGTTCTCTACGGTGTTAATGCTGGGCCCAAATTATATAACATATCAGAGGTGAATGTAAAATGTAAATGTTAACAAACAGTGAATCTGTTGAAGTAGGTTGGCATGTGAGTATCGGTGCTGATACAAGCTCTATGTTTTACGCATTTCAAAAACTCGCTGACGGAAAACTCTATTTAGTACTTCGGTAGTTAAGTAGAGCCTGTAATAGAGGTTGTTTTAGTCTATTTATAGTTAATATAATATATTGATCTAGTAACCTCTAGGTATTACATGAAGAGATCAACGTGATAGAAGAAAATGATCTAAAACAGTAGAGAGATGGAGTGGAGAGTTTGATTAGGTTCGGTTGAATGGTATGTGATCATGAGTGGAGTGGCATTGGAGTAGAGTAGTGTTGAGGAGGAAGGGCGCGCGGGCGCAGGGTCAGCGGCCGCGCTCGGGCGGACGGCGCGGCCGCGGAATTCGAGCTATGCGTATGAAATGAAAGTGGCCGCATCGTGAAAGCGCGCGCATCCACCGCCGTCCGAGGGGCGCCATCGAAGCCCACAAACTCACCATTAAGAGACAAATCCACCGCAGAAAGCGAATGCACTAAATTCCGTGTAGAACCGCATCCATTGGCACTTCACTTCACTGAGGGTCGCGCGATCGTGGCGTCGAGGCGGAGGGCGTCGCGGAGGCGCTCGGCGGGTCTGGGCGCGCTGCGGCGACTGAGGCGACGCGGAGCGCGGCGCGTGGGTCGGCCGAGCGAAGGCACGCGCGGGGCGCGCCGCGCGCCGGCTCGCCTCTGGAATGCGGCAAGATAGTGGCGCGCTCGCCCGCCGGGGCCCGCTGCACGCTGCGCCTCCATGTGCGCACCACCACCTATGGAATGCGCGCGACCGACCCGACAACCATTACAATCAAATAATAATCTCCGAATACTTTTACGTTATGCTTCACTTCACTAATAGCTGGAGAGCTAGTGAACCCTGGGAGTAACGGTCTCCCTGTAAGGTTAGAAATTTGTATACTTACGATTTATGACATGCTAAGAGCAATAGCCATGACCTGGCAGGCGTCAGCCCTGCACGTCATCAGCCCCTTTATTTTTTGGACTGTTAAGTAAATTGAGTTTCAAAACTTGTTTCTGTAAATTTGAAAATTTTATAGGATAAAGTTTATTTATTGTACATCTTAAAAAAAAAATTACAGGCGATTACAATAAGCAGAAGTATATGACAGATCAATTAGAAAACGTACAGTTGATGAGGTAAAATAAACTTTATCCTGTATACTTAAAATTTGTATATGTTTTCAAGTAAACGTCTCAGAGTAAATATGTACAATGCCAGGCGGTTTTGCACAGCATAAGACCTTGACAGGCGAGGGGACAGCTGCTAAGGGCGTGCGTACCTTTTCAAGAAGAGGTAAAAAAAAAACATTCCAAATATTGCAGAAATCGAGTGTACATCAGAAGGCATTCAAAGAATTAGGAAACGCAGAAATAGTACAGAAGAAAGAAAAAAAAATCCCGATACTAGATAAATTTGTAAGCCAAATGTATGGTTTGAAATGTTCAAAGTTAAATAATGCACGTTATGAAAAGTTCCGTGCTACGTACAACACAAATAATCCTAAAGTGTTTATGAAAAAAGTAGTAAGCTATGATTCATCGAATTTACCACCCTGCAAACGTGAACTACATCAACAATTATTGAGAACTGCCTACATTACAAATATATGGCAAAATTGTAATTTAAAAGAACCAACAATTCTTACACCTGAAAATAACGGTTGGAACTTAATTGATAGTCGTTACGAATTTAATTGGTTTGAGGGGAATACGGTTCCATCTTCTATATACTACATACATTTACAAGGACCTGCTGATACTGCCACAGCACAATCGACTGAAACATTTCAGGTAGGAATAGTGAGGAATGCATTTCAGGTAACATACAACTATTTTATTCCGTAACATTTAATACGCAGTCCTATGTAATTGAGCTTGATATTTAATTCTTAACAACCTTATTGATTCATTAAAATATTTTTAAGCTATTGCATAGCTTCTATCGCGGGCCTTGAGCGCGGGGACCGAATCCAATAATTCCGTAACGAAAAAACCTCACGCTCCCCACTCCGACGGGCAAGGAGGTGTGGCTTGAAGGCCGTGCATCGTCTAACGTCGTTTCAGTTCGGCAGTCTTCGACACGGCGTTGTGTGCGATTGTGCGTTGGGGGTGAGAGAGAGAGATGAGACGGGGGGTGAGAGAGAGGGGTGAGAGAGAGGGGTGAGAGAGAGGTGTGAGAGAGATGGGTGAGAGAGAGGGGTGAGAGAGTTGGGTGAGAGAGAGAGGTGAGAGAGAGGGGTGAGAGAGAGGGGTGAGAGAGATGGGTGAGAGAGTGGTGAGAGAGAGAGAGAGAGATGAGGCGGGAGGGTTGAGAGAGAGAGAGAGGAGGCGGGAGGGGTGAGAGAGAGAGAGAGAAGGCGGGAGGTGTGAGAGAGAAGAGGCGGGAGCGGTGAGAGAGAAGAGGTGGGAGCGGTGAGAGAGGAGGCGGGAGGGGAGAGAGGAGGCGGGAGGGGTGAAAGAGAGAGGAGGCGGGAGGGGTGGGAGAGACAGAGAGAGGAGTCGGGAGGGGTGAGTGAGAGAGAGAGGAGTCGGAAGGGGTGAGAGAGAGAGGAGGCGGGAGGGGTGAGAGAGAGGAGGAGGGAGGGGTGAGAGAGAGGAGGCGGGTGGGGTGAGAGAGAAGAGATATCAAATATATCAAATATAATTGCATAAGTTGATACAAAATGCTATGCAATAGCTTCACCGCGGCAGTCCCCGAGTGCCACACGTCTTTTTTTTTACTATTTTCAGATGAGGGAAACATTGTTGAAGAATCAGATGATGATGAAAACAGTGATAGCGAAATTTCGGATGATGCTGAAGAAAATGAATGTTAAAAATAATGTAGATTGCATAAAACCCAATAAAATACATTGCATTTACTGTATGCGTTCATGTAACATTTCTTATTTGCACGCCCTTAGCAGCTGTCCCCTCGCCTGTCAAGGTCTTATGCTGTTCAAAACCGCCTGGCATTGTACATATTTACTCTGAGACGTTTACTTGAAAACATATACAAATTTTAAGTATACAGGATAAAGTTTATTTTACCTCATCAACTGTACGTTTTCTAATTGATCTGTCATATACTTCTGCTTATTGTAATCGCCTGTAATTTTTTTTTTAAGATGTACAATAAATAAACTTTATCCTATAAAATTTTCAAATTTACAGAAACAAGTTTTGAAACTCAATTTACTTAACAGTCCAAAAAATAAAGGGGCTGATGACGTGCAGGGCTGACGCCTGCCAGGTCATGGCTATTGCTCTTAGCATGTCATAAATCGTAAGTATAAAAATTTCTAACCTTACAGGGAGACCGTTACTCCCAGGGTTCACTAGCTCTTGGACTATAACTTATACACTTATCTACTGACTAGTTTTATTTGGTGTATACGTAGGTACTACTGACTGACTACAGAACTTTACTATTACTGACTAGTTCCAGAACTTTACTACCTCTTACACAAAGATTCTTAGCACAGTTCCTAGTGCGTAATGCATACTTTATTTAGTTCATATAGCCTAGTAGTAGGTAATATTCTTACTGGGCTCTTCATACTACCTACTAATGTGCTTATATTGTCTACGTTTGGTTTGGCTAAGCTATGTCTAACCTCTACCTTTATAAAGTAGCTGCACCGAAAAGGCTACGTAGAGTAGACATACCTACTGTATTTATCTACTAGGTAGGTACCCATTATACTTCTTACCTTCTTACTTAGTCCATTATACTTATTGCAGGTAGAACACCAATTAAGTAGGTACCTATACTTGAGAAGGTAGGGTATTTTTTAGGTAGCTAAGGTAGGAGGTTGGTTTGCCTTAGTACCTACCTACCTAGTTTTATTAACGAAACCTTTTCAAACCCCTGTCTCAAACACAAAATATTAAATAATGCATTAATTTTGCGTAGATATAGTAGTTTACATAAAAAAACACCAGAACTTTAGTTCGCAAAAACTTTATAATAAGTTAGGTAAGTTATGTACTAAGTACTACTAAGTACATAACTCCGCGGGCGCAGCTATAGGTGCCTTAGCTTTTCCATTACTGAGGGGCCCGGATTTGTCCCAGGGTGGAAGAACAATGCATAAGAAGCTATCCAGGCTTGTCGAACTTCGATTTCGCCACCGATAAGAAACTGAGGCACCGATACCCGATGGAAAAACAATACAGGTTTACAATAAGTACCCACCTATACTTTCAGTATAAACTAACAGATACCTACATAGGTATATACCTAATCTATGCAATGCGCCTAATCCTCTTCACCGTGCTATCTACCGTGATATCTTCGGTGAGATGAGAGGCCTTTGCCTAGCAGTGGGAAATTAAGTACAGGCACAGATTACTAAATAGTTACGTACAGGCTTATATTTACTTACTAACCTACTTACTAATACCTAAGTAAAATCAGCCAGCTACAAATATCGTCTTCAAATAGCTACTTACGTATAGGTATGTAATTTGAGTCTAAACTCTAAGCACCATACCGATTAGTTTGTAAATACTTCGTTATACGTAACTTATTGACGCAAGCTCGGCTCTGACGCGCATTTTATCGTTTAATAGTTTAGAATTCTTGAGATTAGCGCGTTAATACAAACTATGAAAAGTGAAAAACGGAATTCAAACTAGGTGTTTATGATAAACTAGCAGCGCCCCGCGGTTTAACCTGCGTTGTGCATGTTCCTGTGGGACTTTCGGGATAAAAAGTAGCCTATTATTCCCTATGAATGTGGCTATCCATTACAAGAATAATTATTAAATCAAACATCTGAGATCAGCCTGAACATACACACAAATTACAAAAGACCTTTCCGAAATCGGTTTGAAATAGACCATTCTGTAAAGCCGGGTATCCATATGTTCGCGAACATTTTGCGCTCCGCGCTCCTGCAACCGCTCCCGGTAGTGGGTACGTGTGCGAACACGGAGCGTGCAACGTTGCACGCTCCGCGGCAGGCGCTCCGATTCGTGTCGGTTTTTAGCGCGAACACAAAGGGGAGCGCAGTCTGTTCGTGGACGCGAGCAAGATAACTCGTAAGTGCGTACGTGTCGTGTATTGACGCTCCACGCTCCGTTTAATATGGAGTGGCCGGAAGATAAATGTTTAACTCTAATCGAGTTGTACCGAAACTATACTGTGCTGTGGGATCCCCAGGATAAGAATTTCAAAAATAAAAATTTAAAAGAAGACGCGTGGGTGGAAATCGGAAGAGGTATGGGCATATCGGGGCAAATATGCAAAGACAAAATGAAAATTCTGCTTTCTGGGTTTCGAAGAGAGAAATCAAAACAAAAGAATAGCACTGGGACTGGGAAAGGTAAATTAACATGAGCATTATTAAGTGGTGTAAAACATAAAACACTATGGAGAGTTGTTTACTTTATTTTTCACATTTCAGGTGCAGGTGAAATATATAGAAGTAATTGGTTCGCGTTTGAAGCATTTACATTTTTGATGGATCGCGATAAACCGCGACAATCATTGAATACAGTGAGTTGTTAATTATTACTTAATAATGTAGGTACCTATATCATTTCAAAACATTCAGGCCTCGGCCTCGAAATTTTGCGGGCAGCGGGGCGTTTGCGGCGCGGCGGCGAACGCGGGATAGCTGCGCGGCGCGGGGAGCCGCGCTTATGGAACCGCCGCCGCCGCGCCGCAAACGCCCCAACGCCCGCAAAATACCCCTCCTTCCACTTAGATCCACAGTCTTGATCCACATGTAGATCCGAGGATACTTTTTTTTCCTCTTCAATCCACCTATGAGGGGATCTAAAATTACTATTTTTTTTCTATTCCACTTGAATCCACAATAAAGGGGATCTAAAATTACTATTTATTTTCTGTTCCACTTGAATCTACAATGAAGGGGATCTAAAAATATATAATATTTTTCTATGCCACTTCGATCCACAGTGGGATCTAGGTGAAAGGAGGAGGGCTAAAATGAATAAAAAAAAATTAAATAATTTTTTATTCTTTAAAAAATTAAACATAAATCAAACAAACATTTGAATTATTAAAATTACACCTAGTTCTAACCGGCTAAAACTAGGTGTAGGCTCTAACCGTAATGTTAACCGATAACTATGGACTAGTAAAAAAAAATAACCCTAACCTACCGAATAGTAAGTAATTCGGTAGGTTAGGGTTATTTTTTTTTTAAGGGGGAAAAGTATCCAATGATCCACCAGTGGATTTAAGAGGAAACAGAAGTATCGAATGATCCACCAGTAGATTTAAGAGGAAACAAAAGTATCCAATGATCCACCCGTGGATTTAAGAGGAAATAAAAGTATCTAATGATCCACCAGTGGATTGAAGAGGAAAAAAAAGTATCCTCGGATCTACATGTGGATCAAGACTGTGGATCTAAGTGGAAGGAGGGCAAAATTCGAGGCCGAGGCCTAACTGTCTGAACACAGTCAATAGTTGTTTTGAAATGAAATAGCTCCATCTTTTAAAAAATAATCCCCCAATTCCTTTCTTATTTCTTTTGCATTGTCAGGAGACCGACGTGGACAGTTTCTTAATGGTTGTAACGTTTCATAACCATCTCTATCACTTTCACTTACAAGAGAACAGTAAGACTCTGAATCTTCTCTTAAATAGTTGTGCAAGTGAGTGATCGTCATTACCATAACTGCTGCTTTATCTGGTTCTACCATAAGTGGTTTCCTTAGAACTCTGAAGACTTGTGCCATTATACCAAAAACGTTTTCAACAACTCGACGTGCTCTGCTTAAACGATAGTTGAACACTCTTTCAAGAGTACCTTTCGCATGTGTTTGGCCAGGAAACGGTTTCATCATATTTTCGGTCAATGCAAATGCAGAGTCACCTAGTAAATAATATGGTATATCTTTACTACGTCCTTCCAAAGGTGTCGGAGTGGGCAAATTCAATTCACCGCTTACCATCAAAGAGTGTAGTTTAGTATTCTTGTATACTCCACCATCAGATATTCGGCCCTGACAACCGACATCGACAAATCTAATCTTGTAATGAGCATCGGCCAAAATAAATAACACAATACTGAAATTGCCCTTATAGTTGTAAAATTCAGTACCACTGTTAAATGGCGCCTGTAAAATAACATGTTTTCCATCCACTGCACCGATGCAATGAGGAAAATTCCATAACTCGTCAAATGCATTAGATATCTTTAACCACTCTTCAGGGCTGTTCGGCAACTGAAAAAAACAAATATATAGATTTGATTATGTCACTAACTGTACAATAAAGTGTTTACATATATTTATAGCCTGTCTTGTTTGGTTTTCAGGAAGATAATAATGCTGCCATTTTCGACCAACCGTCTACCGTACAAACTACCGATGGGCCTCCTTCTCCGACTAATGCGTCCCCGAGGCCTCCGATAAAACGCAAATATGATCCAAAACTAGCCATGTTGAAGGATGCATTTGGTATTTTAAAATCAGCGTCGACCAAGTCAAATCAAGACGACGAGATTGGCACGTTTTGTAAATTTTTAGAGAGTAAATTGAGAAGTTACGATCATCGCACGAAAAATTTGGTACAACAGCGTTTATGTGATATTGTATTTAAGGCTGACGCAGGATATTTTAGTAACAATCAACAATATGGTTACTACACAAGTCAGCCCCATAATTATTATACAACACGGTCAGAAACAGCTACACAGGATACGATTTATTCATCAGCACATTCACCGGCAACACCTAGTACATCTCAAGCTGATATTGGTGAAAACAGTCCAAGTAACGTATCGCAGTACAGCGAGGATTCTTTTGATATCAGTGACTACGTTTAATTGTACCTACCTACTTCTATTTTTACTTTGATTTGTATGAAACCTTTTATTAATTAATACAATAAAAAATAAAAAGCATTTATTTCGGGCATTGCCCATATAGTGTTAGTAACAATGATTAAATTAACAATAAAACATTTCTTACCTTCACATTGTCTTTCAGTCCATTGGTAATAGCTTGACAGACTGCAGGGATAAATTTGCTGATTGCCTGTTTTGAGATTTTAAATAAGAATTGCAGGCTTGTGAAACTATCACCTGTTGCCAAAAATCGTAGCGTTAATGCTAATTTATCTTGAGCCGATATAGCTTTTCGAAACGTTGTGTCCTTTTTTTGTATTGCTGGCAGAACCAAATTATACAAATATTCAAAATTAGATGAAGACATTCGCAGAAAGTTTTTATAATGTCCACTTAATTCCTGAGATCTGAGTTGTAACACCAATGAATTCGAACGTCTTTTCTTGTAAAAGTCGGATTCCCAAAAGCGAGGAGGGTTTCTGTAGTTTTCGAGAAGATAATCATATAAAATATATGCTGCACTAGCCACTAATGGTGACGACATGTTCGCTCACAGTTCGCAAGAGGACTGTGGAGCACGCCTGTTTCTATTGCACATGCGCGTCACGTCTCCATGTGAGCGGTTGCAGGAGCGCGGAGCGCAAAATGTTCGCGAACATATGGATACCCGGCTTAAGCCTTATTTTTGTATGGCTGCTTCCACCAGGAGTGAGGTGATGGAGCGGAGAAAATAAAAATTCTGCATATTGAAAAGAATCTCCATCCTATTTCGGTTTTAGGTAAATAGGATTATTTAGGAGGATTTACAGTGTTGTAAAAAGGCAGCCTTAATGGGAGAATTTTCATAATTATTATTATAAAACGATAAAAGATAGAAAAAGTGTCGTAGGTATAGAGAGCTCACACTGAACATATAAAGAAGTCTGCATCGGACTCACCGACAAGAACCTGGCTCTTAAATGTATGATGATGAAAAGACAGAGTAAAATTGTTTCAAACATTATGTAACTTGAACCAATAAAGTCCCGTTTTGAAATTCAGCTAAATACCAAGGTCCGTTCATCCGCTCATTTCCTAAGAATTTAAACTCAACGGAATAAACCTTCTTTTTATTTTATTTTTCATTTTTAAGGATTTGACAGCTTTGATTTGTGACATTCACTTACACAATGACAGGATTTTATAAAGACTTTGACAGTTAACTGTCATTTTCACATTTCAGAAAGCAATTGACTTTTAGCATGCATAATACTTTTATCTCTACATTTTCTTCTCAAATGAAAGAGACAAAGATTGCATAATAAGTACATACTTTAAATTGTCAAAGTCATTAACGATTTCTTGGTTCGTCGTAACATTTTTTATTTCTCTATGATTTTTAGTTTGGTTGGTGGCAATGAACTGTTGAGAATACATTGTTTTGTTTGAAATAATTTTAAAATTAAAGTATAATTACAGTATTTAAAATATCGGTGCGTAGTTGTAAATAACGCTGAATAATGATATTGTCTAAAATTGCCATTTGGCTCGTTTGCATTGTGATATTGATGTCAATTTTTATGGCTAATTTTCTAAGCCTAATAGCGATCGATCATAATTTTTATGTTGACCACAAAGAACATGGAATAAACTACACGAAACGCTTAGGTGAAAAATATACGCAAATAACGGATACAACAAATAATCTTGTATGGTTCCTACAGGTGAGTTTTTAAAGAAAATTTAGACTTGGGACCACTTCGAGCGACTTGTGAGAGGTCGTCGTCATTGCAAACAAAGGGAGAACAATGATTGATTACAGTGATAATAACAATAAAGTGTCTGTTTGAGTTACAAAAACAATGATTAGATATTTAGTTCAACCATCTATGAGACAAAGTACTATTGATACCAGAATGTTTATTGCTTTACACAAGCAGTGAGTCGCGGTTTCACCTTCGATTTACCTGTTCCCGTGAGAATTTTGGGATTAAAAGTACCTTATTCTTTTCTTCATGAATATGACCATCATATATAAAAGTATGCTTTAAATATGATGCATAGTTTCGAAGATAAGAGCCTCTTCTTATAAACTTTTTCTTTTTAAATAGATCTTTATTTTTTACAGATTTCAGATATACACATCAGTATATTCAGAGATCCTGGCAGAATATCACAATTCCAACAGTTTTGTGACAATACTGTTAAAAGAGTTAAACCAGCATTAGTATTAGCAACGGGAGACTTAACAGATGCAAAAGCCAAAGACAACTTGGGAAGTTCACAAGTTGAGAAAGAATGGATATATTATCACAATATTATAAAAGAGTCTGGAGTCACAGATGAGACGGTGTGGTTGGATATTAGAGGGAATCACGGTAAGCACTTAGATTAGATTAGGCATTAATCTTCATAGTTTTGAAATATCTACTTATCTCTAATGAAACAAAGAGACTGAACCATAGAGCTAATAACAAATATTATACTAACAAAGTATTGTGTAAAATTGTATTTTGAAATAACTTCTATTGTAATTAGTTTGTGGTTATTGATAGGATTGCTAATGGAAGTGAACATTAACCCACTTGGTAGACTAAGTTCTGATAATTGTAAGCGTAAAATGACTATTCAATTTATTTACAGACAATTTTAACATAAAGAACATACATTCACTTGAAAATTTCTATAGAAATTTCTCAGTACAGGGTAAAAGCCACTTGAGGTCTTATTTGTATCCTTTGAACCGGAATGGTGTGAATGCTGCCTTTTTAGGCATTGATGCATGCCCAGACCCTGGGCTTAGAAGACCTTTCAACTTCATCGGCATACTCGATGCACAAGAACAAAAATACATACTAAAGTTAAAAGCGGAAGCTGAAAAGTTTGATCACATTGTATGGTTTGGTCACTATCCAACATCATGCATACTGCCCATAAAGGATGGTGGAGACTCTATAAATGTCAGACAAGTTATAGGCACCTCCCAAAACTCACAAGTGTATGTATGTGGACATTTACATTCAATGGGAGGCCTTGTTCCGCATATGTACACAATACATAAGAGAGGCTATCTGGAACTCGAACTAGGAGATTGGAAAGACAACAGAGTGTTCCGTTTAGCTGCATTGGACCATGGACTTTTCTCATTTACTGACCAAAGGCACAACACCTGGCCTCTAGTACTGATAACCAATCCAAAACACGCAAGATACATTATGCCTGGACGGGAGCCCTTGAATTTGATGGCCGACTCAACACACATAAGAATTCTAGCATTTAGTGATGTCAACATTGACTCTGTAAAAATCAGTTTTGATGGAATAAGTTGGATGAAATGCAGACACGCTGGGGAGGCGCTGTATGTATGTCATTGGCTTCCAGATCAGTTTAGAATAGGGCTACATAAAATGTATGTGTCTGTTATGGATGAGGCAGGAAAACAGACAGATATTGAACATACATTCTCATTGGATGGCACTTCCGTTAATTTTGACGTATCTCCGAGGATATTACTCATGTTGGATGCTGGTGTTGTGGTATGTACCGAATATCATATAATATTTTACATTCATTACCCCATGATTTACTCAAGTTTTTTACTTATTCTATTTGCAATTTCGAGATATGGTCAACTATATGGTTCTATCTATCTCTCTAATGTTGTGTGTAGGTAATGATTCAGTCCAAAAATCCAATGATATTGGACCAAAGTGCCATTATTTCTATTTGTTTCTATAATCTAAGAAGTTAATATTTCAGTTTCAGACAATATTCGCCTCATTACTCCTGATGAACGTGATGCCCCTGATCATCATGAGACTCAAAGTACGCCCGCCAAAATCCAACCACAGACCAATCAACTTTATATTGAGGAGATTATGGCTTCTGAGTAAAATCGACCGTCTGTTCTACCCCATCGTATTATACGCAATATACATAGCGTTCGGTCCTTGGGCTATTGGAGAGCTTATTGATGGACATATAGGGACTATATTCGCCTGGGGGATACTGATTCGAGGCTCATTCATACCAGAATCTTTTACCTATATGTATGGGTCCGTACAGTTGATGTTTGTCCAGATTCCTCTTATATTTGTCCTGGCATATTGTTTGGATGGCCGCTTGTGTAAACAGAGGGGTATAAAGAACATTTTAAAGAATTTTCCCTTCATATGTTTGCTGTCAGTGCAGTTTTTGTTGGCGTATTTCTTCTGGTTGGAGTATGGGACTGTTGCGTTTTGCTTCGGGCCGTTGAGGACGTGGAGCATACCATTGTCAATACTTTTATGGTATAAAACACAGACTTTGCAACCTGAACATTGCAGGTAATTTCATTATTCACTCATTAGACTTATTACTACTTGTTCAAACATGGCTCGGGCATGAGATCACCAACCCGCGGTAGGCAAATGTAGTGATCACGAGATCCTCCTCACTGTACTGATATCGTTAGTAAGATAAGAAGTCTTCTAACAGAGGGAATTTACAGATTAAATCTTACCAGTTTTACAGTCATAGTTTGCCTGTTTACGATTTTATAGTTTACTAGTCGCGCCACGCGGTTTCACCCGCGTTGTACCCGTTCCCACGGGAATTTCACGATAAAAATAGCCTATGTCTTTCCTCAGGCTCTGTACTAACTGTGTACCAAATTTCATTCAAATCGGTTCAGTAGTTTTAGCGTGAAAGCATGACAGACAGACAGAGTTAGTTTCGCATTTATAATATTAGTTAAATTTTGAAACTGTTTTAATGTTTTAGGACACAGATGCGTCGTCAGAAATGATTATTATTTTTGATTTTTTTTAGAATACTGACAAAATTAAACGAAACGCTTTGAAGAGGACAATAATAAAGGGCGGATCTAAGTGGGTAAGAGCTTTGTTTAAATTAACGTGAGCTGTTGAAAACTCCTATTTTGTATAAACTAAGCTATTTTAAAGCACTATTTGCTTTCGCAGCAACTTGTGATGTCAATGACTGAACAAATTTCTATTAATTTCAAGTTTTAACTTGTATTTGTATCGTTATACTTATTTACCTAAATATAACTTTATTTTAATAACAGCTTAATGTTCGCAATTTAATTGTTATGTGCTATGTTGTATACCAAAGAAAGATGAATTAAATAATCATTCCAATTTTATTGGTAAATGGTATTATTATTTTGATTTCTAAGTAATAATCTATTATATATAATAGGAAGTCGTGTTAGTTACATCATTTATAACCCAAAGAACGGCTTGACCTATTTTAATTTGTACTTTATAAAAATACGAGTATATATCTTCGCTCGGAATAGCATCAATTTTATTTAGCACCCAAATACGTTTAAAAACCAAATGACGTTCAATGACAAATGACATGAAAAACAAATGACGTTCTTAAACATAGTTAGAAATTAAATTGCTTTAACAGTTCTTGTGCAAGCCGCCTAAGTACGAACATTGATGTGTTTTTCTTTTTTTCAAACATTCATTGACTGTATAGCGAAACGAAGTAGTTAATTATATATTAAATATGTGATATTTTACTGCACATAATTTATATTCACACTTATTGGACTATCTTCGATTACTTCAAAACACGAACACTTGCAGTTTAATATATTTGCTTGTGAGTTCTGTGGCTGTGAGGCAAACTAGGAGATATATTTACTCACATAAAATATTTTTAGATATTTTTAAATGAACTATATTTATAACATTAATATATACAGCTTTATACTGAGGCTCACATTAATTTCTAAAATAGTAAAGTAAAAAATAAAATATCCTATCAAAAACATAATCTGGTAGTAAATAAAAATCTGGCTACGCCCCTTAAAACAGTTAACACCAAGTAGACTTTTGAGTTTCTTCTCAGTCGGCTAATAAGACAAAAGTTTGTTTCCGAAACGAAATAAATGTTATTCATTTTTAATTCGCAATATATTTCTATTAAATCACAGAATCTTTTGTTTATTAAATTGTTCAGTATTACACTCAACCAAAACATTATTATTATATTCAATCATAGAAATATGTATTATTTAAATTAGTTATATTGTGCTCATATACCGTCTCATTATATGTATAGTACTTATATAGAAAAGAGTATGAAAAGAAATATGTATATTTTGTAGTTTGTATAAAATTTGTATAAATGAAAAGATGAATATATACTATACGAAATGGGCTTATTAGCATAAGGGAGCGAATACACACATAGCATGATCGCAATAAGTCGATCAACATCTAAATATTAAAGTGAAATTTATAAGAATGAAGGTGAAACTTTGGAAGATGAGACACAATTTAGATCCGAGCCAGTCACCGTCTATTTCACCTTTATTCCGGTGGCGTAATGTCGATTTCGATAACTTATAGCGATCGTGTGTTGATCAATGTGATCCCTTAATATAATGTTTGGTTTTAGTGTGTAGAAATATAGATTGTTATATGTATATTATGTAGTTCTAGCACTATAGCTAATGTCTTTCAGATCAATATTGAGGCTTTTTATGTTAAGGAACTTATTAGAACTCAACTAACAACCGCAATGAACTGATATCGCTTAGTCAAACTACGCCTCGAGCACGACTCGCGGTTGATCGAACTCAGAACTTAACAGTTCTGAGTTCGATCAACCGCGAGTCGTGCTAAATGAACTAAATGAAAAAGCAGCTTTATCGATATCATTGAATAAAAATTGAAATAGGCTGTCGCTTTTGAAAGAACTAAGCTAAGGTGCTAATATTTATGTTAGTAAATAGTCATAGTCATTATCTAGTCTATTATTCGGTGTTTAAATTAACATTATGTGTACCTACTGTAATGTGAAAATTGAATTGTATTGATTTTGTGTCTGAGACATCAATGAATATAGATTAGTATTCCACTATTTGTGTACTGAATACAGTATTAACATCAAAAGTTTTTTTTTTCAATTTCAAACTTTTGCGAAATTTCCCATGACCAGGAAAGCCTTGAATCCCGTGCTTAGAAACAAAAATCTATATATATAAAAATGAAACCCGTTTTACTTGGTCACGGCATCACGCGTGAATGGCTGGACCGATTTCCACGGTTTTGCATTCGTTGGAAAGGTCTCGGGCTCCGTGAGGTTTATAGGGAATAAAAATCTCAAAATTCCCACGGGAACGGGGGCGCTGCGGGTGAAACCGCGGGGCACAGCTAGTATACAATAAAAGCTTAAACATTAGTAAAGCTTGATATCATTTCTTCTTTCTTCTTTTGTTAACCTTATTATCTCGCCTGATTGATTGTGTGATTATGGTTTTCTTAAAATATTTTTTACTGAATAATATTCTTTGAAATGTACAAAAAATCAATAGAAGTATTTCGTAGCTAGCTCAACTTGTATCGTAGTACGCGCGTAGCAAATTATTTTTCTTCGTAGCAGTATGACGCTCTTAGCAAATTACGGATGAGTACGTAAGAAAAGTGGAAAGGGAAGGGCCTGTGTAGGAAATGTATTTGCTACGAAATTCTTTACCATCATATTTTAGCGTAGCAAATGAAATTGCTACGAAACATGTAGGCGTAGCGTTTAGCATTGCATCAACATTGCTACGAGTATGTTAATAAATTTAATACGATAATGTAGAGTAGTTAGCTATTTCACCAAACCACACTTCTTGTTAAATAAAACGCAAAATAAAATAGAAACACATAATATATATCACATTAAAATTGTTTGTTAACTGTAATCAAAATATTTGCCATTTGAAAATATATAAAAATAAATAATCCTGTGTCGATTTGTATATCACAGATAATTTATAACATCCATTATGTACTTAAAATAATTTCCAACTTTAAGACAGCTTGCCTATGAAAATATTTAAAGAACAAAATGTTTTACAATTTGTATGTAATAAATAAACATAATAAAGTTAAATAAATAACTTTTTATCAAACTATTATGGTAATTAAATTAGTAATTACGTATTAAAAAAAGTTACGATTAAAAGTACAAAAAATATATGTCTAAAAATATAAAATCACAGCTATTGCAATGTCTGTGTCAAAATGAGAAAATCTCAACTATAACTAAATTGAATTAATTAGACTCAATAAGAGTCAGCTTTCGACCCCTTTAAGCTACCTAGATACTGCAATCTAATAATTAAATGTTCGTTTCCTAACTTTTCTAATAATAAAAAGCCTTACATTAGAGCTATTAAAGACCAGCGCTTATAGTGTTGTCATTGAAGCGGAGTGGAGCTGTACTAAGCTCAATTGACCAATCAAAATGCATTACGAAATCTTGACAATACCAAAGCGCTATGATTGGTGGTCTCCTCACCGCTCCGCTGTGCTTCAATGAAAACGTCCTACACGCGTATAACTAACCTTGGATCAGTTTTGGAATCGCATACAGGCTCAAGCTTCGTAAAAGTTCAAAAGCTCGCTAGTCTTAAACTGCCCTTACTCGTCACTTGGAAAGAAACCACTTCAGATCGTTATTACGTTGTAAAGTGTCAGAAAATAATTTAAAGAACGAGTATCGTTCCCGACCGGTATAAAAATGAGCATTTCAAAATATGAGCCTAAACTAATTAATGTCTAATGTTACACAAACAAAAAAAACATTTGTAAATGTTTACCTAATTAGCATGCTAAATGATGAACTATTTAAGATGACTAAATTTAGGCAGAAAACTTAGTAATGTCATAGATTTTTCTTTGCCAGATCTCCTTTATAAAACAGTTCTATATTTACAAAATCATTTAAACTTAATAATTATCATACTAGAAGCACGTTCTATCTACAAGCCCGATACACTCTGAACTTAAGAACGCAAACAAAAGCAATCTGTAAGAAAACAATCCATAATACTAGGGCAATTATGTCTGTCTTAATATCTAAAGAGAGACCTAGATATTCCAAGTAGCTCTGCGGGTCCCTGAACATGCAGTAAATTTTCATGCAGGGTAGCTTTGGTCGTTGAAACCCGTAGACTATTTGGAGGAAAGCGTCGAAAGAGTATCTGAAGTATGATAGAGAGGCGAAAGGGCGAAGGTATAAGGGCATCTCTGTGTAAGGTATGAAGAATTCGGAGAACATCAGCATGGGGATATTGGCTGCTGGGATCACGAAGAGACCGAGCTGGAAAAACAAAATGTTTTCGTCAATATAGGACCATAGACAAAAGTTTATTCAACTGAATCATTTGGTCAGTTAAGTATGGTGTATGTACCAATCGTCAATTATCCTTCACGAATGCCGACGTTCTTCATTTGATTATACTTTCATTACATCTTTTCTAAAAATTTATTTATGAAGAAAATTGACAAATTATTTTTACAAATAAGTATTAAATTTACCTTTATACCGCACGCTGCTCCAACCACCAGTCCGAATGTTTGCGCCAATATCGTGACCAAGGCACATATGCACCAAGCCAAGCCCATTCGGAAAGGGTCTATCGGCTGGGATGTTAAATACCAAGCCGGGAAGAGGAATACTGTGGCACATAGTAGCTGGAACAAAAATAATTTAAAAATGATTTCTACGGGTAGAAGTAAACTTTAGTTTTACTACATTTGGATTCGATGATAGAGCCTATAGCATGAGTTGTGTCGCGTACCAACGCCTCCTTTCAGAAGTGATACAAAATGGAGAAACTGTAATTACAATACGTAAAAAAACTAAGTTGAAATAAGAGTACTTACTTGAGTAGGTAAATCGACAATTATCTTCGATATGCAGTATGTAAAAAGTGAATACCATTTGTTTAGGTGTTCTTGAAGGACTACTGTGGCTTCGACGGGAACTGAAAGTTAATTACGATTAGGTATTATTATTTTAGGAATATGCTTTCAATATCTCAGTTTAGATAAAAAGCGCTAGGACATTGGACTAGGATCTTAGGCCCTTAGGCAGACAGAAGTCCCTTGCTTACAGAACATATTAAGTTATACTCAAATACGAATAAAGGACAAAGATGGTTTATACTAACAAGTATGAATAGTAGGCATGGCGTTTGAGAAGAAGAGAAACAGCAAGAAGAAGAACACACAGCCCGTGTTGGACATTATTCTGTTGGCTTCGGCGCCTGCGCCGTTGTAGAGAGCACCCAGCAACAGAGCCACGACCAGATGGCTAATCAGACGGATCTGAAATAAAAAGTAACGAAATTGCAGTATAATAATACATTTTTAAATTTTAATGCTTGTAATGCGTCATCGATTTGTATTTATTACTTTTAAGTTTATTACATTACTGCATTCTCGCGTTGCATATCAGGATTATCACGATTGTAAAACTGAACTTTGATTGTGATTTTCACCCTGAATATTGTGTAATGATTTTTTAAACGGGTAGATATAAAATATACCTTTTTAAATATTTTTTGTACATTGGATTGTAATATCTTTCTAGGTTAAGTGGGTGGGTGGGTAACTAAGTAAGTACTTGTTAATTTGGAACTCTCAAATTGACGAAGATTAAAAATGTAGTCTTTTTCAAACTGAGTTCACCCGCGACCACGAGAGGTGCAATCCCCTCGAAACGTCGGGAAATAAAAAGTAAGTTATTACTTGCTTTATTAAGTTTCTAACACGAAAAAACCCGTGAGTACGTTAAAATTAAAAATGTAGTTTAATACTCTATTTAATAATCTACCGTAAACAATATATTGAGGGTATCATTAGGTGTATCAAGCAAGTATTTAGATAAATAGCACAAAGTCCAGTTTTGTTTTTTATTCACATTAAGTACGGCTCAATGCTCAAACTAAACAAATTATCATTTATTTAAAATTAGTATATTAATGTATACATATTCAAAGACATCAGGAATTCCCACCCACCTTTGACCAAAGCGTAAATAACTACCTATTAGTCTGTAGGTATCAAACAAAATTAATCGTATTTGGTATGTTATTATTTACCTGTGTAAGATGCACGTCTCTCAAGGCCCCGACAAAGCATCGCCAGAGCAAAGCACAGAGTTGTTGCCACGCGTTGGCCCTGTAGCCTTCAAGGGGCGCAAAGTTTGGACTTAACAAAGCTTCGGCTTCCGGTGAAAGTTCTGAGAACGTAATTACTCGATTAAAAATGCCTAACGACCTTCAAAACTTATGAACTAACTAAAAATATTATATTTCGTCAACTACTCAATTTTTTTGAGTTCGTCTAAATAAATTAAGTAGGTAATTAAGTTCATTTATTTTCGAGACTCCGGAAGCTCTAGTAATCACTACATATTATAAAACAAAGTCCCCGGCCGCGTCTGTCTGTCTGTCTGTTCGCTATAAACTCAAATACTATTGCACATTTTTGCCGCGGTTTTTAAAAACAAAATAGAGTGATTCAAGAGGAAGGTTTATATGTATAAAAATTCCCGAAATTCCCACGGGAACGGGCACAATGCGGTAAAACCGCGGGGCGCTGCTAGTGAAATATCGATGATCAATTATTAAGTATTTCTACTGAGTAATTCTACTAAGTATTTCTACTTCCAAAATACATCACTTGTATCAAACAAATATCATTTGTAGTGATGCCAATTGCTTGTTTAGACGGAAATTACATTCCATAATACATTATACGCCAGATAATAATTTCCTGTTACAGCATTGTTATCTCACTTAAATAATAAAAACTGGATACTAAAGTGGAATTTAATGAAGCACCTGTGATAATACTAAGTAATCCTAACTAATATTTTGTTTGTTTGTTTGTATGTTCGAGCTAATCTCGGGAATTACCTGTCAGATTTGAATAATTCTTTTTGTGATAGATAGCTACATTCAACGGGAAGGTCAAATGCTATTTTTCATCCCGATATTCTCACGGGCACGGGCACAACTCGGGTAAAACCGCGGGTCGCGGCTAGTACGTTATATGTGAAAGCAATTCTGCCTATTTGCTCTTGTCTTGCCTGGCCGTTCAACCTCTGAACCCATTTTGAAAAATTTTGGTATTGAGGAATAGAGACTGCCACTTTTTATCACTAATACTGGTAGTCCTGTATCTTACCTTTTCCATTTCTGTTCTCTATATCATTCTTCGCTATTTTGCTCATCTCATGCGCATAACTATTTGCTTCTTTTTCCAAAATTGCTGGATTGCCGCCATGTTCGTTGGTGGCTATTTCTAATACTGGAAAATGAAATACAACAGAGTTATATATTAAATTTTGCGGGGTATATACAGTTTAGCCATTCTTTAGCAAGTGTCTCATTTTTGGCCAAAGTTCTTCCTATATTTTATATTTCTGTATATTGAGCTTGCTGAAGCTCAGAGTAATATGCTCGCCACAAAATAGTTTTGTCTTCGTATTTACTATTTTAAAGGCTACATATTTCCTTTTCTGTCCACTGCGCAGCTGCAGCCTCATTTCGGGTTTGGGTCGCACAAGTTAGAGCACTTTTAATATGATTGACATTTTTAGACCAGATATTTAAGTCGAAGGGCAATACGACCAATTGCAATGTTTTATAGAACCTGTTTCGAAGTAGTACTTGTTATGTACAAGTAATTTTTTTTAGTGGAGTCATTCACACACGAACCAACGACTAACTTTAAAGGCATTTTTTACTTGAAGCGCTCGTGGCGTAGTTGGACCCATACTTAGATGGGTAGCCGATAGTGGCATTCCTAACTGAGCGCTACCGTGCTTCAGAGGGCACGTTAAATTGGCGGTCCCGGTTGTTTCAATCGTTAGACCAAGTCGGAGGCCTTTAGGCGGTCTAATAACTTCGACACCAGGGTTGGCCACTTACCTATACAAACTTACTTACTGACTTGTCCAAATTAGGTAATGTTAGCTTTATAAAACTGCCATTGAATTAGCCATTATGATTTAATTGAACTACGAATTTTTAATACACTTTTATGTATTCTACATATTTCTTTGTTTAATTATACTGGAACATACTATTTTCTTCGGAGCTAATAAAGCATATAGATTATAGATAGATGCTTTAAAGTGTCTTTTCAAATGTCATTTTCGGCTACAAGACCGTGATCATTATTTAAACACTAGCAGCGCCCCGCGGTTTTACCCGCGTTGAGCCCGTTCCCGTAGGAATTTCGTTAAGAAAAATAGCCTTCCAAATGTAATCCATTACAAAAGGAATCATTCGAATCGGATTGGTAGTTTCTGAGATTAGCGCGTTCAAACAAACACTCTTCTGCTTTATTATATTAGTAGTATACGAGTATATATCCATGTCCTACTACAATACTTTTTTGGCTCTAATAGTTATTTTATGGTAACTATAATTTTACCAGCAACAAGTTTTTGTTATTTACTGTTTGACATTGAATTAACATGTTTAACCAGTTCAAAATCCTGCTTATATATATTTAGCTTCATTGTTTTTATTTCCATGTAATAGTTAATCATATTTCAAGTCTTCATACTTTTAGAGCTCACGTGTAGTAATAAGAAACAATGTATTCACGTGTTATCGTTTTTGTACAGAAACTAGTGGTAAAAGCAGACTAAAATTTCAATTACATCTTAATTAATATAATATAATAATAATTATGTAATATACCCGGACAAATTCACACACGGTTAATAAGACCCAAAGTATGCTCTCAGCTTGTGTTATGGAACATAACTAACTGATACTATTACATAAACATACACAAATACTTTATAAGTGTCTTCACATATTGTTAACTCCGGGCGGGAATCGGACCCGCAACCCCGACACAGTAAGCGTTCTCACTGCCACTGTACCAACGGGCTTGACAAAAACAATTGGTAAATCAATTTGTGATTTTTCTTCTTTCATTTTCCCTATCCTCAACCATCCTCTTTAGCTGTCCATTCAACACGACACAAACTTCTGTTTAGTTATCTAAAATGTTATGTGACAACTACTTTTTTCGTACTTACAATAATCAGCTACGTTATAATACTGGGGGCAGCAGAGCCCTGCTCTCGCCAGGGCCTCAGGGAGATCGCTCACTGCACCATTATACAAAGTCTTGCCATACGTCATCACTATGACGTCATCGGCTGTCGAGAACAGCTTGGAGGAAGGCTGGTGGATGACGCAAGCTACCGTCCTGCCACTCCTGGCAATTGCCAGTAAAGATTTGACCACCGACATTGATGATACTGTATCCAAACCACTGAAAAAAAGGTTATTTTATTATGTCATTAACTGTTCAATTACCAGAAAGCATCCGGTGGCTTTTCGCTAGTACCGCATCTTAAGCTATTTAAAAAATCGCGTTAGTAAATCTGGTTTTTTTTATTAGTAAATTATTCCACTTGGCTTACATTAATTAACTACATTAAGCGAAGAAGGTTTTTAAATGATTTTTCCCCGGACAAATTTACTTTTGAATCACACGGTAAATTAGACCCAAACTAAGCATATATATGCTTAGTTTGGGTCTAATTCATGTTATTGATCAATAACTGTCTACACATATTGTTGACTATTGGAATCGAACCCGCAAATCCTGACACAGTAAGCGCTCTCACATGCCACTGTGCCAACGGGCTTGTCAAAAATGTAAATTCATGTGCAGATATGTCATCAAGCATAAAAAATCCGACTAAACTAATGCTGTTGGACAGCACGGTGGTGTACGTTTTTCTAATAGTTCATTAAAATATACGAACGTTGCAAGTCTATTTATGCTTGTTATTACTGTAATTATCTCATACTCATTTGCAAATACATAAACTATGGACAATTAATAATTAGCCCAGGGCCTAATGACATGTACAATACAATTATCTTTATGTCCTTAAGCTTATAAAGTTACCAGTACTTTACCTTTCAATATAAATAAGCATAATGCCTATCGATATAAAATCGATTACGATTTTACATATAATAGGTACAGTTACCACCAAAAATTTTACAGTCAGGTAATAACTTTCGCAAGCTTTTTCGATTCGAAAACTGGATTATGGTCGGTATTAAAAATTTAATAATTAATATCAGATATTGGCGTAATAGTCTTTGTTTAAATGTTGACTTTTGCTTGAGACTGTACCTTCCAGCTATGGTACGTTCATGGGCAATTTGTTGGTTAAATGAATCATTGGTTATGTATAAGGTATACGCATTGGAATCTTATGAACCTTGAGGCTTTACAATACCTACATAGGTACAGATAGGTTTGTATTCGCATAATTGAGTAGGCACTCGTACATAAGTGACTTTGCCCACATAAGGTCAGTACCAAGTTACCTTAGAATTCTAATATCAATATTATAATAGATAAGACCTCCGTGGTGCAATGAATGCAGTAACGAACGGATAAACGAATTTGGAAATGGAATACAATTTTTTCGTTTAAAGACTTGACATTAAATATTGACCATATGCAAAATGCAATGCAGTGTAATTTACGTTTTGAAAGGAAGGTCGCAGGGAAAGTTTTATTTAAGAAAGTTTTAAAGTTATGCGTAATCGTCATAACTTTACATCATAGCCTTAGTACTGCAGTGGGATTTTTCAAGCCGATAGATTTGAAAATCAAGTTGTATACTTAACTTGATTAGGCTTTAAAAAGTACCATAAGTAGCCGGACCGACAATTTCACGAGCCATCAGGCTGATGGTAAAACAGGGCGCTGCTAGTATTTATTTTATACTAGCAGCGCCACGCGGTTTTACCCGCGTTGTGCCTGTTTCCGTGGGGATTTCAGAAAAACATACCCTTCCCGTTTAATGAAGCTATCCATTACAAAAATAATTATTCGAATCGGACTGGTAATTACTGAGATTAGCCCGAACATATAAACAAACAAAACAACAAATGTTACCTCTTTATAATATTAGCATAGATTATCATAGTTGCAAATCCTCACCTAGTGGGTTCATCAAGTAACATCACGGTAGGGTCAGTGAGTAGTTCGCATGCTATCGTCAATCGTTTCCGCTCGCCGCCCGATAGATTGCCAGCTCTCGTGTGTAAAACGTCATGGATTCCGAGTTGTTTCGTTAAGTTCTTTATCTGCAAATACAATATTACTTTTGAAAAAATGTTAACGTATCTTCATATATCAATATATTTTGTCTCTACACAAGGTTGTTAGATTCAAACTAAGCTTGAAGGTTTAAAGGGATACCATTCGGAAAGACGCAGGCTTTCTCTCTTGTGTCTTTTTCTCACTTCCACACTCTTTCAATGGACTAATGGCTCTACTACACTATCGGTGAATACAGGCGAATTCTGACGTTCACGATACTGTGGAGAGCTTATTCGTATCTATTCGTCTACATTCGTCACTTAGTTCACCGCGACCCGTCGGTTGTCGGTTTTTCGGGCACGCATCAAAGGGATTCGCGCGAAGGTTCGTGGGTAACCCCCACCCCCAACCCCCACTATCGCCGATCGATAATTCACCGGAGGACAGCAAGCCGTGCGTCATCAGCCGCGTACCCACCTAGCGCACAGGCTCGCGAGCCAGCCTCAGTTGTTTTGTTCAATTTACACGAGGCCGCCTCGCGAGGCAGGCTGAGCCATCATAAGTCGTGTATATTCAGCTGCAGTTATTTCCTAGCTTCGGGCGCGAGCCAAAACATAACCGTACCCACCTAGCGCACAGGCTCGCGAGCCATGGCTCGCGAGCCAAATGCTCGGCTGGTGTGGACGTGCCTCGGGCTGCCTCGGGCGCGCGTTTGCTCGGCTGAGCACGGCTCGGCCCCGAGCCATCTGTTGTCGGTAAACTTAACGCGCTCAAAGGTGCCTCGGTGAGCGCTGTGTGTTAGGTGGGTACGGTTATGTTTTATCTCGCGCGCGAAGCTAGGAAAATAGCTGCAGCTGAATATACACGACTTATGATGGCTGGCTCGCGAGCCATGGCTCGCGAGCCCGTGCGCTAGGTGGGTACGCGGCTGATCGTCATGTCACGTCGTCGCGGGGTTTTAATTGTTTTTAGTATTAGTACGATACATTACTATTACTGAATGGTGACATAAAAAATAATCCAGTAATATAACTTTAAAACAACTACTTTGAATAAAAATCATCTATTTGTATGAAACTCAATATAATATGATTAAAACTCTATCTTTTAAAGTTAAGAAGAATTTATGATTCAAATATTTATCAGTATAAGTTTTACATGTAGTTACATAATATATTAAGTTGTATAATTGCGCATATTATTTTTTTGATATTACGATTAATGCTCTAATAACATCATGAAGCACACCATTATTGTCTATTGAATTATATGAATCGTAGCAGCGGCCATAATCTGCACGTCCGTGATGAATGGCTGCCGCTCAGTAAATGGTCTCGGACGATAGTGTGGACGCCTGCACGATAAAAGTAGCGAATAAAGAATATAGGCGATAGTGTAGTGGAGCCATAAGAATACTATTAGCAATTTTTGTTGTGTATTGTCACACAAACCACTTTCATCTCAATCGAATACTGGCAGTAGGTCAACAAATTACCAGATTCTTTTACTGGGGCGGGTGAAACTTAGTAATAAAACTGGTGATTTGCATCTTATGTCGTAACGTGACCATTGAATTATTTTTTGTCGATGATAGTATTATAGCGTGATATAGCGGTTGGTCCAAACTCTGTCGAAGTACAGCTTTCTAGTTCCAATAGTTTCCGAGCAAAATTGCAGACTGACGGATCTTCGGACATGGCGGAACTATAAAGATTCTTTAAAGACTAAGGAACCCTAAAAACTTTAATTACGTGATCATCAAGTACCACAAGGTGTGCAAAACATTTTTTGTACAACTTCCTTATAAAATCTAATTAAATGTACCAGTGGCTATGCATATTAAAAGTCAATTTATACGTTAAATTGCATGACACCCTGATGCGATATAAATTCGAGGTGTTTCCTGCCATACTAAGATAAATATTAACCGCTTTATTCAAAACGTTCTTTGTCTAAAATACTTTGTTTTATCTCTATCGCTCTTCGGAAAATAGAGTATGCCAGAAAGGGACATTGTTTGGACCTCTCGATAGATATAAATGTTGATAATAGTCGTTTATGAATAAGGCCCCTAAATAGTAAAATAAGAAAACGTACGTAACGTGATGTGATAACAGAAATATTCGTTACTCAGATACAAGTGAATAATAAAGGTACAATATTGACCTATAAGAGTTTACCGTGAACTTGAGATATTAGCATTTAAATACTGCCATTCACCAATCAGAGTTGAATGAATATTGATATCTCATTCATGTTTTTGTATTATTTTCCACGGTCGACATTATCATCTAGCAGCGCGCAGTTTTGCCCGTCTTGTGCCTGTTCTCGTGGGAATTTTCTGATGTAAAAGAATAAACCTATGTATAACCTTCCCGGTGAATGTGGCTAACTTTTACAAAATAATTAGGTACTGGTTTCTTAAGTTTAAGCAAACACTACTCATTTTGAATTGATACTACGTTTCCGGATACACTTCGCTTTTATTTTTCATTTTTATCCTTTCTTCCTAAGTTTAGTGATCCTTTACAAAAATAAATATTCAAATCAGACTGGTAATTTCCGAGATTAGCTCGAACATACAATCAAACAAACTTACAAATTTTACCTCTTTATAATATTAGTATAGATGACGTAGCAAGAGCTTAATCTGAATCGTATCGGTTAATTATTCATTGTAATAACAAGAAATTGTTAATAAAATAGTCACATCGGTAATATTGGGAAAGCATATAATAAATGTGTTCTTTGAATAATGTATGTATAAGCTAATGTGAATGCCAAGTGTCACCAGAATCCGTTGAGCTATCGAGTGAATGATTAACGAACATCCATCATCACACACTTTCGCGTTTATATATTTAGGGATATGAAAAATAAGAAGAATGATTAAATTATATGGATCTTACTGTATCAATTTGATCTTTTCGACCTGTGTTGGGCAGTTTCAAAGATGCTGCGAACTCCAATGTTTCATGAGCTGTCAGGGTGTCTATTAGTGTTGTGTTTTGTGGCACAAGCACTGCATTTCTACCAGCACCGTATAGTCTTCCTGAAACACCGGTTTTTCTGTAAAAGAAAAAATTGAATATTACAAACGTTTGTCCACACATATAGATAGCGATAGCGATTGGACACCTTACTACTGTCCATGTAGTTTTTATTTTTGTCTTTAGTTTACCCGCAACTACAAACGTGGTAATTTTTAATTCGAAGTGTGAAAAATTAATTGAAAAAGGTACACGTAAGGATAGGCATAGATAAATGTCTATTTATAATAGTTGCTCATTGTAACTATTTCTGAAATAAGATTTGCTTAAGGTTTTTTATTAAATTTTTCACGTTAATAGTAAACATATTTGGGGATCGATAACTTATTAACTTATTGATGTATATTTTTTTAATAGGTACATAAGGGATATAAAATAAACTGGTTGATCGACCGTTGAAGGTACTTAAAAACTATTTTGGTATTATAATTAGGTACTTTTATTGGTTTATTATTCTTGCTTAATTAAAGATATTCGCCATGTTTATGGTTCAAGTTAAACCTTGAAAGTTTTATGATATTGTAAGGTTCCTTAATACAGTTTCCTAATGAGGACCACATTTTAATGTAAATGAAAACGTGACTAGATTAATTCCATTAAGTTTAAATTGGTACCTACATTAGTTATATTATTATTAATTTAGCCTGGTGTGTTCCACTGCTGGGCAAAAGCCTCTTCACTCTCACACTTTCCACATCCTCTGCATTAACTTATATTTTTGAATATTTTCATGGGGAAGTTTTTAATATGTACTCATAATGTGAGTTAATAAGGTGACCCTACTTCATATATTTTCAGGATATTTTAAACCTTTTTTGCTCATTTTTAAAACATTTGTTTTACCCCGACTTTTACTTGAGCTATCTCAATGAAATTTGTCTAGCAGTTTAGATTTGGTTCGGAAGTGAAAGCGTAACAGATGATCTCTCACAATATTGTTAGTATATTCATCAAGTCATAATAGAGCCTTGCATAACATACGCGATGCATTGTCATCTTAGTCAATGCTTTACTTACTTTCTCACTTGCGGCGTAGTTTGACAAAATTTTGTTAAGCAACGTGTAGCTCGGCCCCCTACTTGGATGGGTGGCCATTAGTGGCATTCCTATCTGAGCCTTACCATGCTTGGAAGGCACGTTAAATTGGCGGTACCGTTTGTTTCAATCGTAAGCTATATCGGAGGCATAAGAACTCTGACACCAGGGTTCGCCAATAACACTAACCTACTCACTTACTTTCTCCCAGCCAGCACTTTCAAAAGAGTGGTCTTCCCCGCTCCTGAGGGTCCGAGGATGTACGTCAGTCTACCAGGCCTGATGGCTCCTGAAGCTCCATTGAGTATGGCTTGAGTCTTCGCGGCGTTACCATCTTTATTTCGACGTCCTAGATACAAAAAAGTATATAAGTCCAAAAGTAACTTCTGAAGATGTGATTACTTCGTTAACTTTAGGCAACTTTTATTACAAGAGTTTTGGTCGTGAAATGCTACAAAGTTTTAGCCTTGTAAATACGAGTTTGTTATTTTGGTGAGTATGAATCATTGTAAAATATATTTTGTCTTATGAGTACTAATGTAATCTAATATACCTATAGCCGATTTTTCAACAAAGATAAACTTTGATATGTGTGTGTATGTTCTTTACTGAAATATGTATAGTCCCGTCAACGAAGTAGTTGTAGAATGCGTGAGAGGGTACCTAAGCGATTTCTACAGAAACGTATTAAGGGTACTCAGGGGAAAAACATACTAAAAGTCCTGACGTCTAGGAGGTGCGCCGGAGGGAAGGGAGGGTGACAAAGGTCTCAGTTTTAGGTTATTCGCGAATATCTCAAAAACGGTGCAATGTAGCAAAAAAAAGTGTATGATGAAATGAAAGCTTATATAATTCTCTATAACTTTAATTCTATTCACTTTTTCCATATTCCCAACCGTTATTGAACTACACGCTCCAGAAATGTCAAAATTAAGGAACTCGGGCAGGTAACTATGGAGCCTGCCCCAATGCTCAACAGTGACATGACCTATGTCATTTGAAAGGTCTTGAAGAGTTGTACAAGTTGCTCCTAGACAGTTATATCGAATTCGACGGCCAACTCGGTGTTTTCGACCACCGAAGCATTACCACTGGAGGCGCTGTGGAGCCTGGACGGAATGCTCAACAGTGACATGACTTACGCATTTGAAAGCTCTTACAAGTCACTTTTTAATAGTTATATCGAAATCGACGCCAAACTTGGTGTTTTCGACCACCGACGAAAAAACACTAGGTGTATGTGCAGTTGACCCTGATCGTATTGCTCAACAGTGACATGACTAATGTCATTTGAAAGCTCTTACAAGTCACTCCTTGACAGTTATATTGAAATCGACGACCAACTCGGTGTTATCGACCACCGAAGTATCGACATTGATCGTATTGCTCAAAAGTGACATGACACATATCATTTAAAAGCTCATAAAGAGTTTTATAAGTCACTCTTTGATAGTTATATCGAAATCGCCGTCCAACTTAGTGTTTTCGACCACCGAAGAATGGAGTTGGGCTATGCCATACCGAAGTATCGACGCTGATCCTAATACTCAACGGTGACATGACCTATGTCATTTGAAAGCTCTTGAAGAGTCGTACAAGTCACTCTTTGACAGTTATATCGAAATCGACCGCCAACGCGGTGTTTTCGACCACCGAAGAATGACACTGGGTTTATGTGCAGTTGACCCTGATGATATTGCTCAACAGTGGCATAGCTTATGTCATTTGAAAGCCCTTGAAGAGTTGTCTAAGTCACTCCTTGATATTTATATCGAAATCAAAGGCTAACTCGGTGTTTTTGACCAAAAAAAAATATATATACACATTAGTTCAATTCATAAAATAGTTATAGAGTATTTGAAGGGCAACATAAGCGATCACTCATTGTCACTGCAAATGTTTGCTAAATACGACACCCTTTCAGGCCGGGAACACAACTTACGCGTGTTTTAGATTTTTTAAATCGTAATGCCATCTATTGAGTTCCTTTGCGCACTACTTTTATACTATTCTGATGCAAGGGCGGGCTTAAACACGCTGAATAAAGGACCTTGTGAAAATTCCATTCTTCTGTGGTCGAAAACACCAAGTTGGCCGTCGATTTCGATATACATGTCAAGGAGTGACTTGGACAACTCTTCAAGGGCTTTCAAATGACATAAGTTATGTCACTGTTGAGTAATACCATCAGGGTCAACTGCACATAAACCCAGTGTCATTCTTCGGTGGTCGAAAACACCGCGTTGGCGGTCGATTTCGATATAACTGTCAAAGAGTGACTTGTACGACTCTTCAAGAGCTTTCAAATGACATAGGTCATGTCACCGTTGAGTATTAGGATCAGCGGCGATACTTCGGTATGGCATAGCCCAACTCCATTCTTCGGTGGTCGAAAACACTAAGTTGGACGGCGATTTCGATATAACTATCAAAGAGTGACTTATAAAACTCTTTATGAGCTTTCAAATGATATGTGTCATGTCACTGTTGAGCAATACGATCAATGTCGATACTTCGGTGGTCGATAACACCGAGTTGGTCGTCGATTTCGATATAACTGTCAAGGAGTGACTTGTAAGAGCTTTCAAATGACATTAGTCATGTCACTGTTGAGCAATACGATCAGGGTCAACTGCACATACACCTAGTGTTTTTTCTTCGGTGGTCGAAAACACCAAGTTTGGCGTCGATATCGATATAACTTTTAAAAAGTGACTTGTAAGAGCTTTCAAATGCGTAAGTCATGTCACTGTTGAGCATTCCGTCCAGGCTCCACAGCGCCTCCAGTGGTAATGCTTCGGTGGTCGAAAACACCGAGTTGGCCGTCGAATTCGATATAACTGTCTAGGAGCAACTTGTACAACTCTTCAAGACCTTTCAAATGACATAGGTCATGTCACTGTTGAGCATTGGGGCAGGTTCCATAGTTACCTGCCCGAGTTCCTTAATTTTGACATTTCTGGAGCGTGTAGTTCAATAACGGTTGGGAATATGGAAAAAGTGGATAGAATTAAAGTTATAGAGAATTATATAAGCTTTCATTTCATCATACACTTTTTTTTGATACATTGCACCGTTTTTGAGATATTCGCGAATAACCTAAAACTGAGACCTTTGTCACCCTCCCTTCCCTCCGGCGCACCTCCTAGACGTCAGGACTTTTAGTATGTTTTTCCCCTGAGCACCCTGAATACGTTTCTGTAGAAATCGCTTAGGTACCCTCTCACGCACTCTATACCCTCCTTTGAGTTGTTCTTTAACGGGACTAGTAGTGTTATGTGAAGGTACTATTTAAGTGTTAAAACGAGTTATGTTATAAATGAGTATCTAATATCACATTTAAAAGTTAAAAGTGCATTGAAGATACAATTATATTGTTGATAAGTATTTACTTAGGAGGTTACAAGTCATAATAAAGCTATGAAGACGTTATAAGTAATAATTGCAGTTATTTAAAGGTCACTCAGGAACCTTTGCACTGTAATTACTTCTTTGAAATGATTTAAACATATCTAGTAAACATTATTTTCTGACACCTCATATACCTTAAAGAAAAGTGTGATACCTACGTTTGAGTTAAGCAAGTGTTATTTTAACAGATATACTACAATCTATCAAATTTTGTTGAGATTTATATAGCACTAGCAGTGCCCCGCGGTTTTACCCGCGTTGTGCCCGTTCCCGTGGAAATTTCGGGAATTGAATTTTTTACATAAAAACCTTCCTCTTGAATCACTCTACCTATTACAAAAAACCGCATCAAAATCCGTTGTGTAATTTTAAAGATTTAAGCATACAGACAAACAGACAAACAGAAGACAAACAGACGCGACTTTGTTTTATACTATGTAGTGATGTAGTGATAAATCATAGTCTTAGCTTAAACGTAAACTAAGTATTAAATTTACATTCCATTCCAAGTTCACAAGTTAGCTAAGTTGTGACAGCGCAAGCATGATTTTTATTCTATTCATGTCTTTAAACTATACATGACTTAAGAAAAAAGTGTCTGGACGTTACATAACATCTATACATAATATATATATGTATAACTGAATTGTTGTTCATCTTGTGAAATCGACTTGAGCTTTCAATGAATAGTATTCGATTAATTGACTTTCGATATGGCGTAACTCCTTAAAAATAAAGTTAATTATTTAGCCTGTAGAGCCCCATTGCTGGGCCAAGACCTCATGATACATAATAAAATAATTTATGCAGTTTATATAACGGTTGTGAGTACTCATTTAATAAATTCATTTAATGCAAAATGTATTGATATAAATTACATATTCCTTGCATTATTTACACTTAAGTACGAGTATTTAACAAATAAAACAACATGGAAAGCCATTATTGTTGCTTATATGAATACTAATAGGATTATGTACATCTATATATATAAAATTCAAAGTCCTGACTGACTGATAATCAACGCACAGCCTCAACCGCTACACCTAGAAACATGAAAGGAGATGATTCAAGTTGCATACAAAAAGTACCCAAAAAAAAAGTGCCGGCCAACAAAAAAAAATGTATGTATATTTTAGGGAATGACATTCTAAACATTTTTTCTTTTGACAACTAAAAGCTATGATCAATTTTTTTAAAGTTATTTGATATAGAAATCAACGATAAAAAAATGTTCGGTCCCTTGAGATTCGTTAGAGTTTACACTGTACCTAACGTACATAAGTCTAACTACACCTTGCTTATTGTAGTTTTTGTAAAGATATAGAATGTATTCAATTATGGGCTTATGCATATATAGAACAAACAGGTAGTTCCAAGCATATGAAGGCGATCTAGCGTTGTTTATAGTTTATTACAATTATTTATATTGATGATATATTGATATGCTCATTTATGATTTTTGATGTCGCCTATAGGGTTCAAAAGTTGGTCGTAGACATTTACCGTCTTGATAAAAAATATTTAAAACATCATTTTCCATACGATAAAAATATTTTTTTTCATTGGCCGGCACTTTAATTTTTGGGTACGATTTGAATCATCTCCTTTGGCAGGAAGGTTCTTCAAGTGACGTGAATGCACACTAAGAAAGGATTTTTGAAAATTCCCACAGGAGTGGGCTCAACGCGGGCAAAGCCGAGGAGTGCTGCTAGTTAAAATATAGGTAGTGTACTTAAAATACCCCTCGCAAATCCCGCCTCACATCTCTGGGAGCTAGGAAGAACTGAAAACTAGCGTTGTGTGGACTCAGTGTCCACACAAATGAAGCCGAGTTATTTTCCTTGTGCCTACTTCCTTAATAAGTTTTTCTTTTGTTCTTCATTATTTTCTTTTTTTATTGAACTACCATTTTTATTTGTATCGTATTGTAAGTATGGCAATAAACGTCATTTTATTTTATTTTATTTTAAAAATAAGGTAGACATGTAAAGGTATTTTTGTAACACTCAACTGTAAAGATATTTTTGACCTCGACTGTACTAGTATCTGATATGTACTGAGGGAGGATCTCAAGAGCTAATACTAAGCCACCCTTAACATGGCTGCTTTTAGGTGAAAATATTTTTAGAAATCTAAATTTTGGGAGTTTTGCCGCAAAGGCATGCCTTTTTTTTTAAGGCATGCCTATTTAAAATCTATTCAAAAACCTATTTAAATCATTCTATGTTTCCAGCTTTATTTTAACTTTGAATCGTAAAGACAAAAACTAATGACGTCAATTTCTAATACTCGTAGATAGTTTAAAATAGTTAGTCAAGTAGAAACAAAACAATGTGATTCTTAACTACAACACCTACGTGTTTATAAAAATACTAGCTGCGCCCGGCGGTGTTACCTGCGTTATATCCGTTACCGCAGGGATTTCGGGAGAAAATATATCCCATATATTATTCTGACGTATAACCTACATCACTGTAAAATTTCATCCAAATCCGTTCAGTAGTTTTTGTGTGGAAGAGCAACAAACATACATCCATACATACATCCATCCTCACAAACTTTCGCATTATAATATTATAGTAGGAAGTAGGATGGATCTTTGGTAGTTCCTTTTAAATAATTCCAAGCTAAGTATAATTTTCGCTTGTTAAAATGTTGTTTAATGGGAAAACATGCTAAGATTTGTGTGTCTGCTAGAACTAACAGATTTCAATGACTACAAAAAAACTAAAAACATGTTTGGATTCGTTAGACGGTAAATATTTAATTCGCAGAACTGTTTGCATATGTTTCTTTTTCGTACTGAGATATTTACCTGAAGTTCACATTTTAAGTATTAAATCCTTTGTTGCTTAACCTACATAGTTCCACTGTTGGGCAAAGTTTCCTCAAATGCTTAAACCCAAAGAAAAGGATAGGGATTTTCTTCGCATAATAAAATGTTTTTTTTGTTGCAAAAACATGAATTTTGCTACGATTCTGCTATGCCTTTTAATGAAAAGTTTGCAAATAAAATTGACCCAGTTTTCATGACAAGCAAAACCGGTTTTGCATTTTGCAAGTAAGCAGCACCATTAATTTCTTTATGACATTTTTATTTTAAATTTGTAACATATTTATTAATTTAAATACATATATTATTTACCAACATATTATATTCCTTTATTTTGTTAAGAAAAAAATAATATTTGTTCAGTTTTTTCTTAAAATATTATGAACATTAACTCTACGTATATTATTATCACTATTATCAGACTTCGAATTATACCTACTACATACATCCAAGTTAAGACCCAACTCGGTTTGGTTCTATTCAACAAGAGGTTAACTACCGAAGGAACATATTATTTGTTCTTTAAAACTTCTTCAATATCCAAGATACTCTAGAGATTAAGTAGTTATAGCTTACTTGCATTCGTCGAACACAATAAAACATGTCTACAAAACAACTCAGTATATAACTTTCACTTTATTTTACTTGGAACAAATCGCAAAACTTACCGACACACTGTTTAACTGTATAATGTAAGTCTAAATACACGGTCATATCACATTTTTCATTAGTTGTTTTTAATCCTATTTCGATATCGGTATCGCGGAACATTTTGTTTAAAGTACGCACGCGGGTTGCATGCGCGCGCGCATCTGAGAGACTGGCTTGTTAACAGATCTCAGAGTATATGTGTTTATCAATGTGTGAGCGAACATATACGTATTTACATGTAGGTCTTTGCTCATTTAGCGGACCCTGGGGTATCCTACTTGGCACAGTTAAAAGTTGATAAAACGTACGTACAAGCAATAAAATGATAATTAAGTAAAGCGCTTAATTGTGTGTTAATTATATTATAGGAACCTAAGCGGTAAGTTTTTTATCGAACCAAATGCGCCATTGTTCTCTTTGATGGTTCGTAAAAATAATGTATTAATTATATTATATATTATGTGGTTATATCAAATTAAGAGTTTATGTAAGATTAAATGGTTATGAAATGAATTTACGTATATTTAGAAGGTACGTATGGTTAGGTTAGTGGGTACCTACAGGTTCAGTTACCTAACGAACAGCCATTCAAAGAGAACCTTTCATAAGAAAACCCACATAATTGTTATGCCGTTAAAGAAGTACCTACGAACCTATAGGTGTTCAAGGTGTTGATTTCCCAAACAATGAATTAAACTACCTATGCTAATTCCATATTGGTGTGTTGTTAAGATTTTAAAATTCTTCAGTTTAATGATATTTTCGTTGACCTTTGCTCATATTTTATGTAAAATATAATAAAAGATATTTTCACCAATAATACTTATACACATTGTGTCTACTTTAGAAATAAAAATAAATTGCTTACTTTTAAACTTTTATCTTAAAGTAATAACTTATAACAACATCTAGAATCTAAGTTTGAGTCTAATGGCAGAGTGTGAATCAGTGGGCACATCATTATCTCTGTAGGTAGGTATTTAGTAAAAATAGTTAGTAAAACCACAGAATAATAAGTAGGACTACAAGTAGGTAAAACTGACTTCTTAATGAGATAAAACAAAGTAAGTAATTACTAAAGATCTATTAAGTATGATAATGAATTAAATCTTTAAATAATAATGACTTTATATCTATTTTAATGAGATCTATGGGTCAAAAATGTGCTCTAAGTGACCTTAGGTTTAGATCGTTCTAGCTTAATTGTTTTATACCTAAATGTTAGCTTTTAGCCTACTTAAATAAATAATAAAATTGTAGTTTTTGTTCGAAATATTACGACGTGGTTCTATATTAGTTAAAATGCATGTTAAAGGCTCATTAGTCTAACATTTAAAAAAGTTAAGTTTATTTAGTCTCCTAATAATCTATTCAAGTTATAAATCACTACATAGTATAAAATAAAGTCGCGTCTGTTTGTCGTTTGTCTGTTTGTCTGTATGCTTAAATCTTTAAAATTACGCAACGGATTTTGATGCGGTTTTTTGTAATAGGTAGAGTGATTCAAGAGGAAGGTTTTTATGTAAAAATATTCCCGAAATTCCCATGGGAACGGGCACAACGCGGGTAAAACCGCGGGGCGCTGCTAGTAATTAAATAAGTAAAGCAAAGGTCAAAGGTATTTCTTTGTTTTAATTTTATTATCTGTTTGTATACATATTATAATTGTGCAATCTATTCTAATATAATAAAGAGTTTTATTTTTGTTGTTTTGTTTGTTTGGAAGCACTAATCTCAGAAACTACTGATCCGATTTGAATTATTCTTTTTGAAATGGATAGCTACATTCAATTGGAAAGTTATAGGCTAATGTTCATTCCGAAATTTCTCCAGGTACACCCACAACGCGGAATTCAGTCAGAAACACTTTGTTCTTCTTTTTAACAATCAAGCAACGTAAACAACGTTGTTATTTATATGCAGTCTATGTATGCTTTCAAGAAGTTTAATCTTTTGAGCGATTTAATTACGATGTTATTTACCTAGTTCTCGCTTGTTGACTTTGTTTGAAATATTGTCGATGAAGTAATTTCATTAACAAAATACGAGAGTAGATGCATTTCGTACCTGGAAATGCCAATCAGATACCTATCATATTTAGAATTGTAAATTATTTGTGCAGCTCTTTCCCAGACTCTTAAGAATGCGGTGCTATTGGAGTGTGCTGAGTTCAACTGACCAATCACAATGCTTTTCATAAATATATTGACTACGCCAATGCGTTGTGATTGGTAAATTGGGCCCCGCACCGCTCTGTTCAATAAAAACGCACACACGCATAAGTATCTACATATTATACGGTTTTAAAACTAAGGTATGTTCCAAAAAAAAGTAATGTTGTGAGATAAGTAACACGCATTGATCAAAACAAACTAACGTGTCCTTGCATCTTGATTTTTTTGCCTAATGGCGAAACCTTTAAAGATTCGCCAGATCCGGCTACTTAAATGCAGATTTAAATAAAATATGTATTAAAGCAATTGTACTTACCCGAGAATCCGACATACACGTCAAAGTGTATATTATTGTACACCACAAGCCTTCCATCTTCCCAGCTCAAGTCGTCTTTACCCGTCTCAATGTCCATAGTGAATGCACCGAGCTCACAAACAACGGAACTCTCCAATTAATTGTAATGTGAGCAAATTGGTCAATTGATATTGTCTACACTAACCCTTAAATTATCCTTTACCAAATTATGTCGCCTGTAATAAGATTTCCTTCGATTAATTGGGGCAGATATGTAAATAAACCGGTCATAGAATTATTTATATGAGTGTATTTTTACGGAAATTACAGCGTCATTCCATTTTAGTCCAATAAGTGATCTGTTCTGTCTATACCGTATAGACAGAACACGGTATAGACTGTTAAAACAGTTGAATGTATCATAACCATAGCCGAATTAGTTCATGGTTTTATTTACTAATAGCAGCACGCCGCGGTTTTACCCGCGTTGTGCCCGTTCACGTGGTAGTTTCGGGATGAAATAGCCTATAACCTACCGGTTGAATGGCTATCCATTACATATAGAATTATTCGAATCGGACTGGTAATTATTATTAATACAAACAAACAAAATTACTTTTTATCGCTTAATAATATTAATATAGATACATATTTTTTTAAACAATGAAACACAAAGGAGTAACACTGATAAAATGGAATCTCTTTTGAGTACCTACTCTCCGCTAGCTGTGTAAACTAGGCTTATGTTTTTGAAAAGAACTGTCTAACAAGTAGGTCCATAAACTTACGGATGTAAAGTAAAGTAAGATGATTCCGTGCTTCGGAGGGCACGTTAAGCCGTCGGTCCCGGTTACTTTCTACGGGCAGTAGTCGTTACATGAGCCATGTCGGAGGCCTTTGGCGGCTCAATAACTCTGACACCAGGATTGGTCAGGTTGACCGTCCACTCGATGAAGAAGAAGAAGAAGAAAGCACATAAACACTTTTTTAAGGATTGTACACATTACATATCTTTGTAGACGACTCCTAAAGAATTTACGACACTTTTCACTTCCGCGCACTATTTTCTCATTGTCTTTGTATAAATGGGGTAAATATACAAAACTGTATTCAACGATAGACGTTTATAATTGCAATGAACACCGATCAGTGTTATCAATAATAATGTTATCAGTGTCATTAAATTATCTTAGTTATGTCACTATGTGCTACTTGCTATTGATTGTTGTGTACAAAAGGACTATGTTTAATACTTCGTTTGTGGAATAAAAGCATAATAAAGTATCAGGATGTGAGGTTCTACTGCAGGGCTCTCAGCTATCTCAGTAAGGAAATTCAAACGTAAACGGAGAAATACAGAAGTAGTCCATGAAATGACAAAAAAGTAACTATTTGCCTGTAATGCTTCACTGTTAGGCAAAGGCCTCTCATCTCACTGAAGATATTAATACGGTTAAATAGAATAGGCATAATCACTACCCGGCCATGTTTGAAAAGTAGGAAACATATTTTCACTTGACTCAGGAATTGGACCCGGCGTGCAGCGTGTGGCGTGAAAGTCTCGGCATGCGAATGCACATACCACTAGACCACCGAATAATAAAAAAACCGATTAATAAAGTGAAAGGAAAACCTTGGTTTCACGTGAAAGGTACACTTTTTGATACCTAATTTGTCCTTTATGCTCCATCAAGGATATTTCCATTTACACATTCTCTTCTGAATTTGTACAGCTATGAAACTGCGTATAAGTATCGCTCGTAGCTCTGCATCGAGCGCAAAAGAAATCTCGCAAAAACTTTCTTATAGAATTTATACTTACATGCATTGTATTATATTTTGGAATAAGGACACAACAGATTTCACAACAATTTCGTTTGATTATAAATTATGACTTTGAACTTTAATAAACCGAAGAAACGTTATCTTATTAGGGGATTATTAGATTACGATACGACTTAGCTGATAAATCTGAAATAGGAAATACTTGCGTTACTTAGTTACGTCCAACGCCAACCCAATTACATTCTTAATATAAATAAATAAATATACTAAACATATTCACACACGGTTAGTTAGACCCAAACTAAGTTCTAAGCTTATATTATGGAATCTCCCTAACTGATACTATTACATATGCATACACAAATAGTTTAACTATATGAATATATAATTGGCGGCACATAATCTTTGAGTCCGGGCGGGAATCAAACCTGTTACCCCTGACACAGTAAATGCTCTCACATGCCACTGTGCCAATGGGCTTGCGGTTTCAGTATATTAGAAAAAACATGGCTGGCTCGAAAATTAAATGATCGTCAAATGTAAAAAAAGTATTTTTTTTTATTGAAAAATCGATCTACCATTATTTAATTTTTCAACTATTCAAAATGTTAGATCAAAGAAGTTTAAAACAAGAGTAGGTACTTACCTGATTTTTATTTTTAATCATTGAAGTGCGCTTGGTAGAAGAAAAATAAAACAGTAGATGAAAATTAGTAATATATGAAAAATGGGTCAAATGAATCCAAAGAATAAAGATACACGCTTTATTTTGTCATCATAAAGTTGTAACGTTATAAATGTACAAAATATAAATCTAAATTAGTATATAAATTATTAAATAAACTTTTCATCCAATACTTATATAATAAAGCTCAAGAATTTGTTTGTTCAAACGTTCTAATTGAATAAACTATCAGACGGATTTGTTTTTTGTACTTCCCTTAATTCCCACGGAACGGGTGCAATGCGTAAAACCGCAGGGCGCTGCTTGTATTAGTATATTTACAAATAGTTTATACATACTTGTATTTGAAATATTCTTACAAACTGCCTGTGTCGAGTGCCATACAAATTTTGATAACATTAGAACATCTTCAAACATTTATTACGCATAATATTTTACCTTTATTATTTGACAAGAATATTATGGCCCTTTGGTATAATTAACTAACTCAATACATTTTACATTGTTCAATATTATCTAAAAATAACAACATTCAATACTTTTCGAAAATTGCTACTCACACTAAGGCATCTTGTGTTACATACTTTATTGTCAGTTAAGAGTAAGCATTTCTTTCTTCAATATAATATTTGTAAAACTATTCGTTATAATCATAAAGTCTTCTGTATTATTTTTCACACATTATCACCATTTATTCGTCGTCGTTAATATCAAAGTATCCCTAATCCAAATGGACAACCGTAACCTTACTCCTTATAAACTACTTTAATTACACAAATCTTTATCTATACTAATATAATAACGCTGAAGAGTTTGATTTTCTGTTTGTTTGAACGTGCTAATCTCAAATACTACCAGTCGGATTCGAATCATTAGTTTTTCATTGAATAGCCACAAAAAGAAATAATCTATAATATAAAAATGAATCGCAAAATGTCTTGGTAAGCGCATAACTTCAGAACGACTGCACCAAATTGGATGATACTGCCAGGACATTGGTTTTATATAAGAAAAATAAGGAATAAATATCTCAAAATTCCCACGGGAACGGGGGCGCTGCGGGTGAAACCGCGGGGCACAGCTAGTATAGGATATTTTTATATCCTGAACTCACCACAAGATCGAGCATAACGCGGATAACACCACGAGGTGCTACTAGTATTCTGTACATCCTAAGCTTTTACAACAACTTGTGATATGACTCATATGACACATTATTATTAATCCCTTTGAAACAAGCACATATAATACAAGCGTATACATAAAGGGTAGTTTTCTAGCGGAGATGATTACCCTGGTAGTCACCCTTATAGTAAAAGGCACCCAATTATAATAAAGGACCATGTTTCCATAAGATCGATCACTTACGTTAATCTCAGAATACTGATTTGATCGCTTAATACAGTGCTATTGTTTACGGGTTGAGTAAGATGTCTAATTCTTGGCTAATTATGGAATTAAGGTATCTGTAAATATTTGAGAATAACTATAATTAGTAAGGTTAGCCAAACAGTGTCGAGATCAACGCGAGGTCCACCTTTAATACTACAGTAACCTAATCTAACATGGTCTAACATAAAAGTAATACAAACATTTTTACTAACCACGCCGCTACTAATAATTTACATTACGTACATTATTCCCCACGTCTCAATCATAAGCAGTTTATCCAATCATAACGAATAAACTTACTGGAAGAACAAATTCCCTGTTTAATTTATAAGGCGATTACCATTTGTTTTTTAATCTTATTCTTAATATCACATAGGAGAAAGTTATAAGAACGGCACATATACTGAGTAAAGCTATCATAACGATAGAAAAGGATTCTTCGGCTACATCATTGTCCTTTAGAAACTGGCGAGGATACTTGTAGTGGCAATATTCGACAGAGCAATCAAGCTTCGGACGATCCATTCCGAACACTGAAATCATGAGCCCGACTAAGCCATGTTTGAGGAAGGATAGTTGGAACAGCCACCTCACGTAGCCAGGCGCGTCACTGTAGCGCAGGAAGAATCCGGAAAATATTGTAAATGGCATTATGATTAATGGACCGAAGATCACTCCGTTCTGAAAGGGCAGAGACAGTATTTGTTACTAATATATTAACCAATTATAATTCAATTATTAGTCTGTATCGTAATAAAATTGATGTTCATGTTTTATACAAAAAGGTAAAAACGTAAATAATATAATCCAATACTTCATTAAATCATACACCTATATAATGTTCCTGGTATTATATAAATAATGTGTCTTTTATATAAAAACTGTGTCTCACCTTAACATTAAAAATAGATCCATTTAAAAGTCCGACGCAGAGAGCCGCATACGATGTCATCAGTAAGGTTATTGTAAATATCGAGAACCTTATGAATTCTATAGGCTGGCCCGTCAGGAAGTAGGCTACGCAAGCGTATGTGAGTGTGCATACAGTTTGGGTCGGTAGCGTCGAAACAAGTGTGGACGCATAGTAGGCCCCTGTGGTATACCACCGGTTGAAATGCTCTCGTCTCACTACGGGTATTTGTTCTGGAACTGATTGTACAAATATTAGATAATTTCCGCACATTTTATTCTGAAAATATAGGAAAATAAATGTGGAGCCTGGTTATGCTTGAATTTTGTTTTGATGGAATTGATTAACATATAAAAGACCTTAGGTAGAACTTTGTTCTCCGACATCAAGATTTCTAGTGTTTGGTTTTTCAACTGATTTAGTTATATGTTCAGTGGACGTGGTCTTTGTCAGTGATTGATTAGAGCTCGCAAAAGACAGGAATGGTTGGCGATGTTTGGAGAAGACCTTTGCCCAGCGGGGGCTTATTATAGTTTATGGACAAAAAATATGTTTAACACAAATTCATGAAAATCATTGGAAATTATGACGATAAGTCTTTTAGTCGTATTACAAGTAATCAGTGATTCCATCATCACCAGTTAGCAACTCTGATATTTTTTCAAAATCGCGAACAGCTGGATATTTCTTCTACCTAACACTTTTTATCGTAATCCTTTATCCAAAAAGACGTAAGTGATTAATAATACTATCATTGTAATGTTAGATATTAATTGTACTAATCATTGAAATTACGTTTACGGATATACCTAGCTTTTATTTTATATTATCATCCAACGTTTCGTCAACTAAACGACCACAGTACGATAAAACTGAAGTAGCATAGCGTCAAAGAAGTTTTGATGCAAAAGCCTTAGAAACTATTCAATATAATAATCATATACTTACAACTTATAGTGACAGTGCTAAAAGCCGTGAACATTAGGAACATAAGGCTAAAGTAGAGGAAGTTGTAGTTATCTCTGAAGTACTGCGCGTCAGTGCCTATGTTGAGGAAAAGCATCCCGACGAAGAAGGCCATAGAACAATGGATGCCGAGCACCATCAGGGTGAAAGAGGGATCGCGCCATATTGACTGGAAAAAAGAAACAGAAAATAAGCCAACAGAGTCTAAATTTGGTTAAGAACTTCTTCATGCAATCAACTTAAAATGGTTGACAGATTCTTGCCAAAACAGTAGCTTTTTTGATTCTTCTTGCTTGAGCATACAGATTTGAAAATAATTCCCTTCAGATTTTGGCGGGAATAGATAAAAAACTAATTAAAATTGAAGTGCAAGGTCGTTAAGGTCTAAACCTTATAAACCTTACGATTATTATACCATCTATAATCTGTTAATAATTTAGGCATTATCAATGGAATATTTTATTGTTAATTTAATTTAATTTAATTATAGAGCGATAAGATATACAACTGAAATATTATCGCCTTAGTACTTACTAACAGAGATCTTTTGGTTAAAGTAATGAATTGTTTCCATCTCGAAGTGGAGTATGTACTTTTTATTGCTAATAAAATTTTGCTAGTTGGGTCTTCTTTTGGTGTGGGCAGTGAAGTGAGAAATATTTCTTCATATATACTAGTAGTATTGTTGCATTTTTCTGAAAAGTTTAAGTCAATAATTAATGGAAGTGTTACAAAAAAAAACCTGTCTTCTCACTGGAGACATCAGTACAATGAAGAGGATTAAGCGTAATCACCACGCTTGCCTAATGCGGGACGGTGATTTCAAACCCGAGTCATGATTTAAAAGTAGAATACAATAAGTTAAAAAATGTAAACAAAGAAGGCCCGATTAGGGTGTGGGTATTTGAGCACTAGAAACACTTATATCATCAGTAAGTGAAAGTTCTCTGACCATCATTAGCATACTAGCGCAGAATCGAGACATCAATTTGAAACTTAACATAACAAAGCTTGTAATGTTAAGCACATACTCAAAACATACGGCTCACAAACCACCTCTTTACTTTACTAGAAATATGCCAAGACAAGTCAAATAAAAGATATTTGTACCAAGAAAACACAGGTGGGTGATTAAAATTATCAAACAAGTAACTTAAAATTAATATAGTTCACTTGTTTGCTCAGTTGCTGATAATAATTACCTGGATTTAACTCAATTTGTTACTCAAAGTAACCAATTTTTGCTTCAGGCAATTATACGTATCTTTAAATTGTACATTATGATTAAAATTGTTTTTATCCTGTTAGCTTAATAGCTCTGGTTAACTTTCTTTTCCATGGTAGATCAGTGTGATAAACGACCGATAATTACTCTGAAGAGGTTTTCTGTTTGTAACCTGCCTCAATATTGAAATCAAGAATAGTCATTTACTAAAATACATAAGTTAATCTTTTCGTAGACGAATAATTTGATTTATTATTTAATTACCGAAGAATGTGTGCAGTTAATATATCTATCTGTTCTGAGTATATCACAACAATGGCCTCTCGTTTACTAAAGGTATCAGTACAGTATAGATGACCAAGGGTGCGTTTCCATTGAAATGGAGCGGAGCGGTGCCGAGTTGAATTGACCAATCACAACGCGTTACAAAAAGCTTTTGACAATTTCAATTGTGCTGTGATTGGTGGACTCCGAATCGCTCTGCGCCGCTTCAATGAAAGCTTAGCATGCCATTTCCTTATCTAATGCTAATGGGTGAACTGAACCCATAACATGTTTTACAGTAAAATAACCTTGACCCCTGATTAAAAGAACACCACATTTTTATGTTTTTCATAAACCTTACCTTTTATGTCAGTCTCATGAGATACAATAAATTCCTCGTTCTTTCCATTTTGTGAACTCTCCACTAATTGGTTGACGTTTTTACGAGATGCAGATATTTCTATTACTGCGAAAAGGAAACAATAAAATAATTATGTGAGAATTTCGCATTACCTTAGTGATTAAGAAATGAAGGAACTTTGAGTTTTTGTTGCATTTATGTATGTTAAGTATATTTTGTTACGTTAATATATTTAAATATTCATATTGATACTACGTTGAGGATATATGTATTTGATTTAGTAAAATCTTAATAGTGTTAACATATTTTTATATATTGTCCTTCGTGACATGTCCGTCAATAGCCGCGTACCCACCTAGCGCACAGGTTCGCGAGCCGTGGCTCGCGAGCCATGGCTCGCGAGCCAGCCTCAGTAGTTTTGTTCAATTTACACGAGGCCGCCTCGCGAGGCAGGCTGAGCCATCATAAGTCGTGTATATTCAGCTGCAGCTATTTTCCTAGCTTCGCGCGCGAGCCAAAATATAACCGTACCCACCTAGCGCACAGGCTCGCGAGCCATGGCTCGCGAGCCATGGCTCGCGAGCCAAATGCTCGGCTGGTGTGGACGTGCCTCGGGCTGCCTCGGGCGCGCGTTTGCTCGGCTGAGCACGGCTCGGCCCCGAGCCATCTGTTGTCGGTAAACTTGACGCGCTCAAAGGTGCCTCGGTGAGCGCTGTGTGTTAGGTGGGTACGGTTATGTTTTGGCTCGCGCGCGAAGCTAGGAAAATAGCTGCAGCTGAATATACACGACTAGCCGCGTACCCACCTAGCGCACAGGCTCGCGAGCCGTGGCTCGCGAGCCATGGCTCGCGAGCCAGCTTCGGTAGTTTTGTTCAATTTTCACGAGGCCGCCTCGCGAGGCAGGCTGAGCCATCATAAGTCGTGTATTTTCAGCTGCAGCTATTTTCCTAGCTTCGCGCGCGAGCCAAAACATAACCGTACCCACCTAGCGCACAGGCTCGCGAGCCAGCCTCAGTAGTTTTGTTCAATTTTCACGAGGCCTCCTCGCCATCAGCCCGAGCCATCTGTTGTCGCTCGGGGCCGAGCCGTGCTCAGCCGAGCAAACGCGCGCCCGAGGCAGCCCGAGGCACGTCCACACCAGCCGAGCATTTGGCTCGCGAGCCATGGCTCGCGAGCCTGTGCGCTAGGTGGGTACGGTTATGTTTTGGCTCGCGCGCGAAGCTAGGAAAATAGCTGCAGCGTAATATACACGACTTATGATGGCTCAGCCTGCCTCGCGAGGCGGCCTCGTGAAAATTGAACAAAACTACTGAGGCTGGCTCGCGAGCCATGGCTCGCGAGCCACGGCTCGCGAGCCTGTGCGCTAGGTGGGTACGCGGCTACTTATGATGGCTGGCTCGCGAGCCATGGCTCGCGAGCCCGTGCGCTAGGTGGGTACGCGGCTAATGACGAACCTTGAGTTTAAGCTCGTTCATGAGGTCGGATGTGGCTTGCGAAGCCCCAAAATTTCTTAAAATATTTCCGTAGTAACAGATTGCCAAATATCCCTACTCAGAAACTTTCGTACACATAAAAGAAAAATTAAAAAACAACCCACATACTAACTTCCAAAATAAGAAACCAAATTGAGATCGGTCCATCCGTATTATAATTTGTAACCCCACAGACACACATACAAACTAATATAACCCTTCTTTCTGCATCGGGGGTTAATAATTAAAATCATATAACATTTATATAGTATCTCAAAGTGTATTTACCAACACTATGCTAACGCAAACGTTATTCAATTGATTAATACCACAGAGCATAAAAGCACCACGCGGTAGCGGCCGGCGCGGCGGTGCTTCTATGCTCTGTGATTAATACGAATATGTTCGGCATAAAAGCTCTACTTCAAAAGCTTGTAGATAACAATGATAAGAATATTGATTAAACGTAGTACAAACATATGTATTTCTTTCTAGTAGCCTACTGTGGTTATACATCGAACTAGTACTTCATTGATGCTAGGTATTTTGGACTTTACTATACAACATGTTATATTTTTTAATGTAACGTAAATCGTTTTATTTACGAAATACTAAAATTAGACTTTTAATTTATCAAACTCGAATATCTATTAAACAATCTCGTAATTACAACACGCATGAACACATAAAGATATAGAAAAAACAATATGTATATTGTATGTTATCTATCAATCACATCATGGTAGGTAGGTATACTTAATTGTCATAATCAAATATAATTACATATTATATCCTCTCTTAAATGAATTTTAGGTGATATAGCGTGTTAATAATGTAGTATCCAATACTACAAAAAAGGTTAACTGAGAGACCCACCTTTATACCGGTTTTCAAAAGCAAGATATCTATTTGGATAAATTAGAATGAATATTAATGAACGCAAAATATATAAGAAAGGAGAGGCGTGCACATTATTCCTTTCACTAATATTAAAGAAGTAAATTGGATTAGGTTTGGGGCTAACCATAGTGAGAGGTTTTTAGACTACCTATAGGCCTCCGACATGCTTCAACGATGAAAACAGGTGACAATATAAGTTACCTTCCGAAGCACCAGTATTATGAATATGATGTAACTTGTCAGTTTATATAAGGAATATACCATAGTTAAATCAAGATAAATCGAATCACTAAGGTACTTACAAAAATCCACTGGGTTATGGTACGTCGGGCAAGGCATATCTAGTCTCCTAAGGAACGGGACCAGGGAATGCTCCGAGCCCATGTACGCACACTTTCCATCCACCACTGCGTAGACCCTGTCCACCATTTGGAGGAGGGTCGCTGAGGGTTGGTGGATGGTAGCCACCACCGTCCGGCCTTGTCTGGCGAGCAGGTGCAGGAGGTACACCAACTGCTTGGCTTTCGAACTGTCCAGGCCACTGGAAGTGAAGTAATAAAGGATTATATTCAAATTAAGTAAGTAATAAAGGACTGGTTTTGGTTTCCATTGATAGATTTCTACTGATTAGGAGAGTTACTTTTGCGACTGATAAAGTAAGTGAGTTTGAGTTGGTTATTGGTCAACCTTAGTGTCGGAGTATTAGATCGCCTTTAAGTATAAAAGGTACCCTTATAGTATACGTAGGCCAAATCAGAGTAAAGGTATGTAACCTATACGTTAATGTTAACGTATTTTATTAGGTGACTTAAGACTTATTTGTTCCTAATATACTGGTGTTATATTTAAATCAGATAAACTGTCTACAATGCAAACGATAAAAAGGGATATGTATAAAATCAAAAGGACATTTCAATTTGTCTTAGCAACTAGATAAAGTTGTTATAAGTACTCAGGAAATTATCTGTCTGTAATCTGCGATAATTATTAAATTTTAATGATAATCTTTATCTATCTATACTAATATTATAAAGCTGAAGAGTTTGTTTTGTTTGTTTGTTTGTTTGTTTGTTTAAACGCGCTAATCTCAGAAACTACTGAACCGATTTGAATAATTCTTTCACTGTTAGATAGTCTATTTATCGAGGAAGGCTATAGGCTACATTTTATCCCGAAATTCCCACGGGAACGGGCACAACGCGGGTAAAACCGCGGGGCGCTGCTAGTCGTAAATATTTGTAACTAGCTGTGCTCGCGACTTCGTCCGCGTGGAATAGTTATTTTGGGCATCATATTTATTTTTGCATACATCGTCCTCGGCTTTATCAATTATTAAAGTACATTGTTTTACTATATCTTTGTTGGTTTGCGCAGCGTTCGCGTGGAAAGCTCGCAGATGGCCGACTCATTCAACTTTCACCTGCATTGTTGACGTTTCCCGTAGGAAATCCGGGATAAAATGTAGCCTATAGCCTTCCTCGATAAATAGACTATCTAACAGTGAAAGAATTATTCAAATCGGTTCAGTAGTTTCTGAGATTAGTGCGTTTAAACAAACAAACAAACAAACAAACAAAACAAACTCTTCAGCTTTATAATATTAGTATAGATGTTACATATTTTCTTCGTGAGAAGTTTATTCTTGGAATACATTTTATAATACTGTGGATCACTGCACTAGTTCATAAGATTTCTTGTACAATTCCTATTTCCAAGTGTACGCTGGGTTTCGCATACTAAATCGCTACGTACTAAATATGTATTATGGTTCTGTACTTGATTAAAACTAACTTTTATAGAGGCTTAAAAGAGGGGAGAGGGTTAATAGAGGGATTCACAGTCTCATACATGAAATTTTTAACTGCGGTTGAAAACGTAGTTAGTTATTTAATTATCGCAGCGGCAGTGCAGCGGTGGTACGGGATCGTACAAATCTTACTTATAATTAGGTACAAGTGCAAACAATTTTTTATAGAAGAATAATCGTTACTCTTTAACACAACAAATACTGAAAGGATCTAAATGATCATTAAGACAGAGATGGATTAGAGTTCGGTAAAACACAAAGGCTTAGATTAGCCTCAAAAACTTTTTATCCCGAAAATCCTACAGCAAGGGGTGCATATGCGTACTCCTAGTAATATACAAGTAATCATTGAAGTACCTGGTGGGTTCATCCAGGAACATGACCGGGGGGTCGCTGATGAGCTCCAGCCCAATCGCCAGCCTCTTCTTCTGACCCCCCGACAAGTTGCCAGCCCTCGTGTGCCGCGCCCGCTCCAGTCCCAAAGAAGTTATTATTTCTTCTACCTGAGGAAAGGAAAGTATTGTAATTTATAAGCTTTTATTTTAGGTTTTCACTGTATAGTTTATAAAAATAAAATATATATCTAATAGGCATTCATAAAACATTCGTAGCACCTCGTGTTCTTACCTGTGTTGTACCCGCGCCAACACGTGATAAAATATATTATTTCTGTTATTCAGACGTTAACCTATATTAACCTAAAATACCTTAAATGATGTTAACCAATATTACTGTAAAGTTTCATCCAAACCCGTTCCGTAGTTTTTACGTGAAAGAGTACTCTTTCACGTACATGTATTTTCATGTATGTACATACATCCTCAGAAACTTTTGCATTTATAACATTAGTAGGATACGAGAATTATGCCTGATCCTACTGTACTGATAACTTCAGTGAATCAAGAGGAAAGTGCAGCTTTGGCATCTTTGGCCTGGGCAGACTTGGACAGGACATCCATTTTAGAGCTACGATGCCACACACAAACACACACAAAGACATTGACGTCAAATTTATATCACCCCGATATTCGTCGGGGGTTAAAAACAGACACTCACGCGTTTACATTTCATCACCGCATTGATGTGGTTTCCAAGCTTCAGTTCGGCCGCTATCTTCAGTGACTCCTGAATGGTCAACATGTCATTCAGCTGGTCATCTTGAAATATATAACACGATCTCCGTCTGAATTTCTTTTCATTTCTTATTTTTCCATTTACATAAATGTTTCCACTGGTTGGCTTCCTGAAAAGACATTTGTTCTGAATTTTAACAGGTGGTAACACTACTGTGTATTTTAAAATATATAAACACTATGTAAATGAATGCTGTGTTTATTTTTATGTAATGTTTGGTGTATTGAGATGTAAATTGAGATGACTGGTGTAAGGACATATTTTATCATACAATTTTTTTCGCTTATGCTTTTTGTTTCAGACATCTTTACAGTGTAGAAGCAATACACCTTTAATATACTATCGCATTCGACCATAACTCCTTAAGTCAGTTTTAAAGTAGGCCCTTCCAGCATTATTCTACCAATTAACTCTATGATTTAATAATTTTATTGAACTATTAAGTTACTTATTTGTTTTATAATACTACAGTTATTTCAACCTTTTAACACAGTTTATGTTGAACTGTGTTAAATGGTTTTATAAAAGGCATACAATACTAGTATGGAATGGCCGTAAGGTATTTAATTCCGGAGTCCAATGGATTAAAGATTGTTAGTGAACCATTAGCGCATATATTATCATCAAGTATACACCTAATAGGCTTATGGTCCGATGTGGACAGAGTAGTGATTCGATTTATTTAAACCTTTGAATCGATTACATAATTCGTTCATAGTCCCCGATTTGAAACGTCTTATTTTGTTTTTTTATAATTCCTTTCTAGATTTAAACGTTTAAATCCATTTTTGAACGTTCGTTAAAAATTAAAACAAAGAATATGTTATATATCCAATATCTTTTGGCATAACTAGCGAACCATTTACGAAAAGTGCTTAATAAAGGAAGTTGAGTATTAGCCTGTAATACTGGCACCCACTCCTGGCAAAGGCCTTCCAGTACAGTAAAGAGGATAATCATTTAACCACGTTTGCGTGCCGCGGGCTGGTAATTTCAAACCCCGGTGTAAAAGTTAGACATAAACTTAACCAGTGATTAAACTTTAAATACAGGTTACTTGGCCCTTTTCTTAACAGATTAAACTTACTTACCTACTCTTGTTAACAGCTACTTAACTTTTCCTTATAATGGTCGTAGCACACATATCAACTCGTAAACGGAACGTAAACGTATCAACTCGAGCCGTTCAGTATTCTTTGTATGAAACTCCCTACTGCAACGCACACTTATCGGAATCGTAACGTAATCGCCTCGCCTCGGGACAAGCTCACAAACCGCAGTACGGTGCGTGGTCGACTTGCCTTACCCGCGCTTACGTCTCTCCGTACCCGCGCTTACGTCTCTCCGTACGCTGTCTTACGACTCTCCGTACCCTAGCTTGCGTTTCTTCGTTCCCGCGAGGCACCCCGCCCAGCCGTCGTCAACCAGCGACCGGCGAGCCGTAAGCGCGGCGTCGCCTAGCCGTAGCCGAGTCGATTCGGAGCTGCTGATCGCACGGTGACGCGCTTACGATAGGTTGACGCCTGGTTGACGCCTGGTTGACGGCGAGGCGATACGGTGACGATCCCTTTCCGAGTTGATATGTGTGCTACGACCATAAAGCTGGTAGTGCACTTTATATCAATTTGTATTCTACACGTACATACAAGTTCCTGTTAAAATTATTTCTTTCTGTCGAGGTTAAAGGTGATTTTATAAATTTAAAATAAGATTTATCTTAACGATCTCTTAAGAAAATTACTTATTGTACGGTAAACTGGCAGGGTCAATTAAAGAAATAAGTAGTTAAGTACCTAACTTTAAATTAGTAACACTCAATGCTAAGAGCCAAGTTTAACTCCGACTTTAGGTACATATTAGCATCTGACGTAAATATGTTTTTATGTTAATTGGTATTGATATTTACCTAAATTATAAAAAAAACAAAGGTATTTTTATAAAACTAAAGTGTCGGCACAATTAATAAGCAATTAGGAAAAAATATCTTCTATCGTGATTATTTTGTAAACAAAAAATAATCCCAATAAACTTTAAAGGTAGGTATATATTTCTTATGTAAGCAATTTTGTATGGTTGTGAAAAGTAATATATTATAGTATTGTGTATTTCATATTATTTTATTTAGTCTGGTCAAAAATGTTTCGGATATATTCATTTCATCCTTATGTACATACTAGCTGTTGCCCGCGGCTTCGCTCGCGTGGAATTTAGTCTGCCGCATTAAGTGTCGTGATAAGAAGATTTATAAAAACTTTCATGCCCTATTTTATCCCCTTGGGGGTAGAATTTATCAAAATCTTTTCTTAGAGGATGCCTACGTCGTAGTAGCTATATGCATGCAAAGTCTCAGCCTGATCGGTTTAAAATTGACAAAGTTTCATACAAACTTTCATCCCCTATTTTATCCCCTTGGGGGTAGAATTTATCAAAATCCTTTCTTAGAGGATGCCTACGTCATAGTAGCTATATGCATGCAAAATCTCAGCCCGATCGGTTTAAAATTGACAAAGTTTCATATAAACTTTCATCCCCTGTTTTATCTCCTTGGGGGTAGAATTTATCAAAATCCTCTCTTAGGGGATGCCTACGTCATAGTAGCTATATGCACGCAAAATCTCAGCCCGATCGGTTTAAAATTGACAAAGTTTCATACAAAATTTCATCCCCTATTTTATCCCCTTGGGGGTAGAATTTATCAAAACCCTTTCTTAGAGGATGCCTATGTCATAGTAACTACATGCATGCAAAGTCTCAGCCCGATCGGTTAAAAATTGACAAAGTTTCATACAAACTTTCATCCCCTATTTCATCCCCTTGGGGGTAGAATTTTCGAAAATCCTTTCTTAGTGTGCACTTACGTCACTTGATGAACCTTCCTGCCAAATTTCATGTTTCTAGGTGTAGCGGGTGAGGCTGTGCGTTGATTATCAGTCAGTCAGGACTTTGAATTTTATATAATAAATATATAGATTATCAAAATTTATTGCAAAAATTCATGAATACGCACATTTCAATCAGATTCAAATTAAAAATAAATATCAATGTCAGTGCATATAATATGAATTGCACTATTGATTGACTTAAGTACTTCCGTAAAATACATCACTATGTATGAGTATTTCTGGTTTCGTGTTCGTGTTTTTAATATATATATAATATGGCTTATAACCATATCTCAAATAAAACCTTTAGGGAAAAGAATCACAAAACTCGTATAAAAATAAGGTAAACCGTCACAAAGTAGCATAACAAGATAAAAAACATAATTATTTCAAGATAACACGATCAGACAACAATCACAGAACTAATTTTAAAAAGTCCATTAACCTGCATTATAAAAGTACAAGATCGAGACTAATCCAGTTTGATTCACATTGGAGGTCAAGGATCTATAAGATTGAGCCGTGGGAGGTAGGTATCTTGAATAAAAAATATAAAGAACATTAATGATAATATCCTGATGACTATCGCGGGATTCTTCTGTGTCATCAATTGGAGGAAACGGGCATTCCCGACAATTGGGCATTTCCTAACGATCTCAATTCCTTTGCTGATCCTGCATTGATCAAAAAGATCGCTGCTTTGATCTAAGATAGTTAAGTACTTAATATAGTTCGTTAGGGACCTTAGGTTAACCGGGTAAAGTAGAGTGAATTATGTTTCAAGACTTTCAAGGCACTTTCGTGAGATGGCCGATGACACACAAGTTTGTATTTGTCATTAACCTCATAGTATAAAGTCCTTGATTAACCTTATTCTAGAAGACTTTAAGTTATGAGACTTATGAGTAGGATATCCGTCGCTTTTTATTTCTTAATCTTGTGCGTTTATAGCGAGATCTTAAGGTTGGTTTGATATTATCAGAAATTTAGTAGATACAAAGGTAGACACCACCATCGCTGTAAAGTTAATTTAATATGCTTAGTGTTCTTTGATATTTTTGATCAGTATCAAAACATAACAAACATAATTAATATATCATATAGGTATGCTAGGAGACGAGCCGGCTAACTCAGCCATTTCCTTCGCTTATTTGTTTATCCGATCCATCCTAATAATTAGGAAAGCTCTTACCGGAGATCTTTTACATCTCAACATGTCCTCAATCCAAAATCGTCATCGAAATATTTCGATTGTTGTTTAATTGACCTAAAAACTGCATTTCGAGAGTAACAATCTCAGTTCAACCTTCACGCCGTTTCAAAATTAAGTAATTTGGCTGCTTTTTATACTACCTATACCTTTCTGTGTCACTGTTTCCTTCTGTAGTTTTAAAACATTCAGACATAACATACTTAATAATCTATATATAGGTAAAACTGGTCATCATTTTATTACACACTAGCAGCGCCCCGCGATTTTTCCCGCGACTTACCCGTTTCCGTGGGAATTTCTGGATGAAAAATAACCTATAACCTTCCCGTTGAATGTGTCTTTCAAAATAATTATTGAAATCGGATTGTTTTTTTGAGATAATCCCTTTCGAACAAAAAAAAACAAAGTTAGAAACTTTACCTCTTTATAATATTAGTATACAAGTAGATGGAGTCCAGGTCAAATAACTCAAAACTAATAAAATACGATACGATACGATAGATATTTTTTCACTAAAAATGTATCGTATCACTAAGGCCTAATTAATAAGTTATTTACCAATTCGTCCTCTTTTAATTTAAGTGTTTTTAGTTCAGCTACTAAAAACGTCGCTAGCTCTTAGACTATACGCTCCGCTGTAGTGTGCAGTCATCCTCTCGCACGGATTCATTTGTTTTTCTTACAAAACGTACGTAGCAGGACGTTACAAGGTTTAATTTGAAATAGCTCTCAGTTAGACTTAAAACATACAATCAGTAGGCTGCGATTATACCTAATGCCCAGTCAGAAATAATAGCTAACTTTAATTAATTGCTTTGTTTCGTAAAAAAGAAACTATGTAGTAGTTTTAATACTATACAGACGATATCCACTTTATCGATAATAATTTCGTATCTTCAATAATGATTCGTGTTCTGTACAAGGCGCGAACGATAATTCAAATCACTAATAGATATACTATGAGGTCATTGCTACCAACACCTGTTCGATATATCCATTAACACTTAAATCCCTTACATAAAGAATGAAAATCTTTTAAATTACTTATTAAAAATGTAATATTCTCACTTGAAGTTATTTTTGCTTTTTACGCGCAGTCAAGTAAAAATATGCATGTAAAGTAATTGTAATGTTAAAATATGTACGTACGAGTATACTAATATAATAAAGGGGTAAAATTTGTTTGTTTGTATGTTCGAGCTAATCTCGGAAATTCGATTTGATTTTTTTTAGTACTTAATAGATAGCCACACTCAACGGGAAAGTTAAAGGCTATTTTGCATCCCGAAATTCTCAGGGGAACGTCAGGGGAACGCGCCGCTAGTGTTGTCATAAACTAATAATTTACCCGTACCCTTAATGTGCTAATCAGTTTATGAAATTACATATACTATTTGGGTTTGTTTCTTAGAGGCACAATAATGAGAAAATGCGTGGACCGACTACTACTACTAACAACAAAACAGTTTCGTATATGAAGACTTCTGCTTCGTATATCAATAGATAACATCATTTCTGTAAAAATAAAAACAGTGCCTTGTTGATCAAGCCAACATCCTCATTGGCTGTGATCAAAAGTCGGAATTTTACGAGTATAAGGATATCGAATAAATGAATAAATTATATATCTTGATGACATATATAGTATCTCCTCTTGTATCTGCTCTTGTTAACTATTTGTATCTTAAATTGATATTACTTAAGGAACTATTTTTCCATATTTAATTACGGTTTAAAAATTAAAATAAGGCTATTAACGAGAAGATATTCTTTATCAAATACTAGCGACCCGCCCTCGCTTCGCTTCGGGTAATCAAGATTTCATGTAGGAAAATCGGGATAAAACATTGCGTGTCTCCCGCAGGAATATACACAATCAAAATTTCAAGTGGGAAATTGGGGATAAAATATTACATGTCTCGCGCGAGTATATATGTATACACAATCAAGATTTCATGTGAGGAAGAATTCGGGATAATACCTACATAGCACGTCTTCGTCGTTCGTAGTTCGTAGGTAGGTACCTATATCCCCGCGCGCTTTGACCGCACGAAACAGTAAGTAGCCATAAGAGACCCGCCATCGAGCATTACTATTTTGTAAGCAGCGCCCCGCGGTTTTACCCGCGTTGTGGCCGTTCCCGTGGGAATTTTGGGAATTTTTTTACATAAATACCTTCCTCTTGAATCACTCTACCTATTACAAAAAAACCGCATCAAAATCCGTTGCGTAATTTTAAAGATTTAAACATACAGACAAACAGACACGAAACAGAGACGACTTTATTTTATACTATGTAGTGATATTTCTCATCATAACTCTGAAACTAACTGTCCGATTTTAATAATTTAAAAGGGTACACAAAGAAACATAATTAACCTTGATTGTAGAGCCATTTATTTTGATGTAGATTCATATCATCATATGAATATCATCAACTTAAAATTACACTCCTTTTTTAACTAATTAATTTTAACTTAAAACGGTTATTGTGTCTTAACTATAATAGTTAGACATATGCCCTCGCGAACTTATTTGTTCGCAATGATATGTACTTTGATTGTGTAGAACATTGTTTTTGTGTATCATCAATAGATTTAGTAGCGCACGCCAATAACCAATTTTTTTAGGCATGTTTTTCATACCTTGGGTTACATATACCCGCGTTGTGCCCGTTCCCGTGGGAATTTCGGGAATAAATATAGCCTATGTCACTCAGGGATAGTGTAGCTTTCGAATGGTGAAAGATTTTTTTAATTCGGTGCAGTAGTTTCAGAGCCTATTCGAAACAAACAAACAAACAAACAAACAAACAAAAAATCAAACCTTTCCTCTTTATAATATTAGTATAGAAAACATTTAAATATTTTATTTTAAACGTACATTTATGTGTTTAATTAAGGTTCTAATAGCATTTATTCGTAAAATTTTAAGCGTCTCTAAATTATGTTTTTGGTTTCATATTATTTTTATTTATTTATACTTCGGTGGTCTAGTGGTATGTGAACTCGCCTGCCAAGAAAGGACCCAGGTTCAATTCCCGGGTCGACCGAAAACATGTTTTCTACTTTTTTAAACATGGCTCGGGATTGAGATAACCAACCCGCAATAGGCAAGCGTGGTGATTACGCCTAATCCTCCTCACTGATATAATTATATCTTCAGTCACACCAGCGGCCTTTGCCCAGTACTGAAACATTACAGGCTAATACTTTACTTTACTTTTAAACCTTCTGAATCTCTTAGTATCTTCTGGTCTATGCTTTGTTTGTAGGTTTTACCATAATTAAAAACCTCTTTGGTTCAGTATGGATACAGTAGCACCCGCTGCTATTTAAAACAAAAAATAAGAATTCTTACGTATTAAACGCGTATTAAGAACAGTTTAGCTATCAAGTGTTTTGTCATTTTCTGTCATACGCAATTTTTCAAAGAGCAAAAGAGACAAAACACAATATAACAGTGTTTTAGTTACACCACGTGTATGAATAAGGCCCCTACAGTTTTATTATAATGTATGAATAGAGGTCTTATTAACTAATTAACTCCGATATAAATAAGGTAAATAAACTATTTCAAATCGACATCTCTAGAGATTTAAGGACATCTAGTTGTGATCTAGGTCGTCCACTCGTAGACTGTTAATTAATTTATGAGATGTTTTTCCCTTACACTCTTTTAATAAAAATCTACAGTAAAGAGTGCAGAGAGATTACAACGTAATTTTATATTCATTTTTTTCTGACCAGAGTGTATTTGAAAACATCATGCTGATTTTTCAAATAAAGACAACTTCTTCTATTGAGGAAAAGAGTTCACGGGAATAATGGAATAAAATTACTAAACCTTTCCTCATTAGAAGAATCGTTTTTGACTGAAAAATCGACCACAATATGCCACAATAATCAACATTTTAACTCTTAAGAAAAAAAGATGCTATATTGAGCGAGTTTGCATTTGCCAGCCAGTGAATTTTAGAAATTTACGAGTATCACATTCGCTTTTTGTTACTCACAAGCTTCCGATTGTAAACAAGCTCAATAGCAACATTTGTTGAGGCTCAGGGTACATGTGATTAAGGCTTTTCCATCGAAACGGACCAATCATAATTAATTACGAAGAGATTTTGACAATGTCAACGCGTTGTTTGACAATCTCAATGCTCTGTGATCGGTAAATAAGACTCCACTTTGCTTCATTGGAAACTCACCCTTTGTAACAATAAGTACCCTTAGTAACAAGTATTAGGGACTTACGTATAGCCCGACAGGATGTTCATAAGGCTGCTTTTCCCCGCTCCAGACTGTCCCATGATAACGGTCAGCTCGCCGGCATCGAACCGTCCCGATATGTTGTTCAGGATTGATTTCCGGTCTGTAACCAAAGGTAAAGAATTAATTAATTTATCTTATATATGTTACGGCTAATACCCGAAGTGCGGCTACACCTAGGTGTAGCCGCACTTCGGGTATTAGCCGTAACATATACATATATGGGATTCGACGTGATATGAACCCTGCCATGACTTTCGGGGCAATAATTGAAGTTTATTTAACAAAGATTAGTTGTAGCAAAGGTGGCATAGATGAGTAACGATGAAGAACACAAATAAAATTAACTAGGTACCTATTAGCTCCTTCACCTTATTTCAGGATACTTTTAAAAAATACTTGCTGTCTGTTGCTCTTAAAAATATCTTGTTATTCTAATTAAAGTCGTTATCGATACATTATTAATTATTATTTGGTTCCGTTTTGAAGTGCAAACAGATTAATAATAATATGCATGTATATTTGTTTGACTTAATTAATTTCTTATCAATGTTACGTATAGCTTGGTCCAGTTTTTTGGTAGGAATAATGAATACCAGTTTTTTTTGTACTTTATTTTTAATTTATCTGAGACTTCTAAGAAACATTACTATATATATGAAATGAGTAAGATTATAAAAAGAAGGTGTGTAGGCTTGTTTTTCGAAGTAATATTTAAAAATTAGTTTGTTCGGAATCAAACAATAAAATATTCTGTTTCGAAATTAAATTCCGCTTTCAAGACTAGTCTCTTAACAACAGAACTGGTTAAATATAAAATACTTTATATTCTTATAAAAACATCCGATTATCCAACTAAACGGTATTCTGCGAATTTTTATGAGTTAAATAACTATGAAATATTTTGGCATAGAATATCCTTTGTCCATAATTTTAGACATTTAAAGGATTAAATAGCCATTAAGGCTGATCTTAGGTAATAGCCACGCACAGTGATACACGAATTTGTGTCAAAAAAATCAAATCCACTTCATTGAAGGTGACAGTAGATGACGACCGTTGAACACACAATTCGAGGATTCTTTTTACAATCCGTTTCAAAAGGAAAGTTATTAATTTACTGTGTTAACAAATTCGTATAGGGGTACTTAATGGTACATACCTACATTTCGACGCTCAAGTTTGTTAGCATCAGTTCAAAATCCCAAATTCTTAAGTTAACTTTATATCCCAAACTCAAGAAAATAGATTGCGGAAGACCTATTAATCTAATTAAATTTGTTATTGACGTATGAATGAATCGAACTATAAACAGTGCTATTTGTTCTGTAATCGGTGCATTTCGAGTGCATATGTACTGAAAGGCCAATGCCTACCCATTAACAAATCAAAGCGTGATTTCCTTTGCATTACTAGGTCAAGTTATATTGTTAATTCTTGCCGACAAATGAACGATTGTTCAAACTTGTTACTTCAACTGGTTTTTTCAACTATGTCTGGTTTAATGTTTAAAATTTTATTGTGAGTTTATATTATTAAGTACGTTCTCATTGGCCAAAAGAAAAAAATAATGCTTTACATAATTACCTAACTAGATTGTTAGGGTCCATTATTTCTTACTGACTGTGAATATAAATGTGTTTTTATTTATTTGGAGCCGGTTTTCAGTTACCTGTTTATTTTATTAAATACTAGCTGTGTCCGCGGTTTCATTTGCAACAGAAGAAAAAGCATTGTTCGGTGCAGAATGTTAACGCACAATAAACTACATGTATTTACATGCTATAATAATAATGGGCATACCTCAGAATAAGAATAAAATAAATTTATTGTCATAAATATAAATGACATAGCACACAAAGAAAACCCTACAACCTTGTTCTATACAAATTTCTATAATACCTTCTAACAATTCAAGAGATTGTTTATACGTTCTAGCACTGACAAAGTACTACACTGTTTATTTAATTCTTTTCTTATTCTATTCATAGATTGTTCTTCCATGCTTCGATAAAGCAATTGTTCTCGAGTACTATACAAAATGTTACAGATGAATGATGATCTATACATTCCGTATGTATAAACAAATAAATATATTAATCTCTATGCTTGTAAAATAAGATATAATGATCAACTATGTAATATAGGTTATCTTTTAGAATGCTACATTTGTGAAAATCACGCTTAAAGCGTTCGTTTCCATTTAAGCGAGGAGGAGCGGTGCGGACACGAAATAGAGAAGTGTTAACGTAGTAAGTGCTTCGCTCTTCCATGGGTGCGGTGTAAAATTGACCAATCACAGCGCATTGAAATCGTCAAAATCTTATCCTACTGCGTTGTATTTGGTCAATCAGAATCGGCACTACTTCTCTCCGCTTCAATCGTAACGCATCCTAGAAGTTGTCGACGGCCAATTTCGCTACTAACAACGACGAAGTATATAGTGAAGTAACTACGTCATGAAGATTTCAATGAAGTGTGAAGTGTTCATGGGCTGCAATTTATACGGACTTTATCTGAAACTATTAAGTTCAAAGTTTTGACTAACAACGGGACTTTATTTTACAGTTTTTCCTATAGTACAATCTTGTACACCAATTAACAAAAACCGCGTCGAAATTAGGTCGCAGAATCATTCAGAGGAAATGAGTCATACAATTAGTTTTCATGGTAATTGGACGTGGTTCTAACAAAAGCAGATAATTTGTATTAACTTCGTAACTAAAATACTTACGCGGTACCAAGAAGTTCCACTACGATTTTGATTGTGCTTGGTTTAGGCGGTGTCAATCTTTTCTGATTTTTAGGGTTCTGTGTTTCTAAGAATCCCTTATACATAGTTAAGAGATGTTTTATTGGGAGTAATATTATGTGCGTTCGAATCAAACTCGCTTGTGTGGTTATTTGTGAGAGGGTTCATTTAAAACGTGGTCACTTGAGTTTAGTTTTTATACTTTTTGACGCACAATGCGACACTTCACGCGCCACTTTACCTCGACGTATCTCCCTGAATCTGGTTTTAGATAATTACCTAAGTAACAATTGAAATGCGGGAATAATGATATCAATAAAATAACCAGAAAATGTTCTTTAATTATATGTTCCGATAACGCAATGAGATCAATGAGATCATGATTGCTTTTGCCTTTCACTCTGTCGTCCATTATATTTGTATTCCTTAAAAAGTTTTGTAATTCTTATGCGATAATTTGACTTGTTTTAAGAACGGTACAAGTAAATAACCTACTTAATTAGGTTTTTTGTAATTATTAATAAATTAAATTGGGAACCCTGAAGTGGGATTTATCTTCAATTTTTTGGTTTCATTCATCCTTCAAATGATGTACTTCAAAATGTACCTAGATGGTAAAATGCAAAACCGATTGGTACTACAAAATACTTCGCAGATTAAGTTAATAGCACTCTCTTGGAATTTAATTTTACTTCAAAACTATATAATAAACTTTTAACGCCGATGTGGATGAGGGTTTCTCAGCGGGGGATATTTTGTGATAAAAAGTAAGTTCGAGTAAGCTAGTGGCCAACCCTAGCGTCGTTTTTAGACCGCCTAAAGGCCTTCGACATGGTCTGAAGATTGATACAACCGGGACCGATAATTTAACGAGCCCTCAGAAGCACGGTAGCGCTCAGATAAAAATACCACTATCGGCCACCCATCCAAGTAGGGGCCGAGCCGCACGTTGCTTAATCAGTGATGCACGAAGTTTTTGTACAATACGAACCGTTTTTGGTCTTCTGTCCTCCGCGGACTAAAATCCATTTATCTGTGTAAGCTTTTATATGTTTATCAATTTCCCAGTACCTAAATTAGATAGTTTTCTACGCATATCAAATTAGGTTAAAGGTCATGTGAATACAAACACTGTTTTCTTGTTTGTTTATAGCACGTGCCGCTAGTATAGTTGACACAGACTGCGCAATAACGATTACAGTTATGACTAATAACATACGATATTAGTACTTATTACTAAGGTCATAAGAACTTATGATTTCACATCGTTCTTTATTTAACGCTCTTATATAATTGTTACATTTTGATTGATACTTTCATTTGGTTTTAAGGTTAATATGAGATGCAATGTGTTAATGTTTAATTTGGTTGCCTTAATCTTTTGGTTGCAGTTTATTATTCGTTGGTTTGATATTAGAATTTACCTTTATTAGTTTGTTAAAGTTTAAAAGGATTTTAAAATGTAATGCTCAATATAAATCAATCTAGCACCGCCCCGCGATTTTACCCGCGTTGTGCCCGTTCCCGTAGAAATGTTGAGATGAAAAATAGCCTATAGCCTTCCTCGATAAGTAGACTATATAACACTGAAAGAATTTTTCAAATCGGACCAGTAGTTCCTGAGATTAGCGCGTTCAAACAAACAAAATCTGCAGCTTTATAATATTAGTATAGATAAGGAAAATATTTGTTATTTTCTTTACCCATCGATTATTAAACATCTTCAAAAGACCTTCACAGGGTGTTGACTTAACTTATAATTGTGTTGTTATATATAACAATATAATAAATATAAAGTGGACTGGTTTGTCTGTTTGGACGCGTAATTCTCAGAAATTTTAAGTGTGATTTGAAAAAATATTTCCGTATACGATAGCCACAATTAAAAAAAGCGGCCAAGTGCGAGTCGGACTCGCCCATGAAGGGTTCCGTAGCAGCGAGTAACATAATAAAGAAGTTCTTGAAATAAATGTTTTTTTATTTACATTTGAGTTATTGAATGAATAATCAGTATTTTTTTGCGGTTTACGATTTATGTCGTAAAAAAAAAACTACTAACTAGACCTCGTTCAAACCAATTTTCGGTGTTAGATTACATTGTTATGTACATCATATATTTTTTTTAGTTTTATCATTCTCTTATTTTAGAAGTTACAGGGGGGGGGACACACATTTTACCACTTTGGAAGAGTCTCTCGCGCAAACTATTCAGTTTAGAAAAAAATGATATTAGAAACCTCAATACCATTTTTGAAGACCTATCCATAGATACCCCACACGTATGGGTTTGATGAAAAAAAAAATATTTTTTTCATTTCTAAGTATGGGAGACCCCCCTAAAATTTTATATTTTTTCTATTTTAGTGTGAAAATATTAATGCGGTTCACAGAATACATCTACACACTAAGTTTCAACAACATAGCTCTTATAGTTTCGGAGAAAAAAGGCTGTGACATACGGACAGACGGACGGACAGACAGACAGACATGACGAATCTATAAGGGTTCCGTTTTTGCCATTTGGCTACGGAACCCTAAAAAGGTTATATTCCAGTTTTCATCCCGAAATTCCTTCGGGAACGGATGAAATGCGAGAAACCGCGAACACTATTAAGTTACATTATAAACACTTATTAATAAGATTGGATACGGTAATTTAAATATTAATAACTAGCAGCGCCCCGCGGTTTTACCCGTGTTGTGCCCGTTCCCGTGGGAATTTCGGGATAAAATGTAGCCTATAGCCTTCCTCGATAAATAGACTATCTAACAGTGAAATAATTATTCAAATCGGTTCAGTAGTTTCTGAGATTAGCGCGTTTAAACAAACAAACAAACAAACAAACCAAACTCTTCAGCTTTATAATATTAGTATAGATAACATACACAAAAAGTCTCATAATGTTTGCAGTTAATTGTTTTTTTGAGTTATCTAATTATTTAACCTTCATATTTCTGTTAATATTCTTAAATAATATTTAAAATGGTCATTTGCGTTTCTTATCTTATGTCAATAGTTTATTATCGATGTTATTTAGGCCAAGTTTAGATAAACACCACACTAATACGATTATAAATGTAGTTCAAACGTGTTTGAGATGCATTAGAAGTCATAATTCTTACGTGCTACGATGTAACGATCATTAAGCTTTATAATAATAATATATATATATATATATATATATATATTAATATAAAGCTTTTTACTCTCATTATAGAATAAATAAATAAAATAAAATCTTTATTCATACAAATTTACTTCTATTACATATCTAAAATAAATTTGGGCATTGAATGCCTTATAATTCGTAACTATGTAGTTGCGAATCCACAGATTCCTCAGCCTTCTTAAAGTTATGAACTCGCGGAGATTTGTAGACTTTTACCGCCTTATTGATAAACGCTATTTAATTAAAACGCTGTAAATAAAGTGTTTTGTCTCTTTTGCTCTTCGGAAAATAGCGTATGTCGGAAAGGGACAAACCATTTGATAGCTAAAACGCTGTTAATAAGCGTTTATGTATAAGGTCCTTAGTAGCTACCATTACGTGTTTTCTCTATCCGTAGATGTCTATTCTGTATTCTATACCAAAATTACATGTTCCAGGGATTTATGTTTTCAAACAAACAAACAATTATGGCTAATTATTAGTGTAGATTTAGAGAGTTGGTTAGAGCATAGTCTCAACAAACCAAAAATAAGGTAGGTATCTACTTTGAGTACAATATTTAATCAACAAAACAATAACTTTAATAATCCTTTCGTATAATAAAATGCTTACGAAAATATCGCGTTCACACGTGAATAATAACTACTTGAATAAACTATACATAATACCTAATTGCATGGCGAATTGTAATGTTTGACGTCTGGTGATATTTTTGAATATATAAATTATTAATTTATTTTCAGTATAAAGGTGTTTTAATAATATATTGGTATGAATTATTCGTATGCACTATGCATACCAATATGTTATTAGTCGAGATGTTCAGATGTCAGTCGAGAATATCTCAATGATATAGTTATATCTAGCTAGATAGTCTGTAGACTGACTCTTCGACATAGACAAACTTTACTCTAACAAGTGTTGTCTATACCAATTCCTTAGTCCTTAAATATGTCTGCTCCTTTAGATATGTCCATAGAAGAGGACAGCTTAATCACAGTCTCTATTCTAAGCCAGCACAGGCCGTTACGTTATTGGCACAATATTTTTTATTTGCGACTACCCGAAGTTTGGCTGAAGTAATATTATTTATAGTTGCAGTGTTAAATTGCGCTATAATTTATATAAAACAAATAAATTAATTAGATAAGAAGTACGTCACTTTCTATAACTGATTATGAGATACTTCACTTGTTTTATAGAATTACAATAAACAAGGCAATAAAACAATTATAAAACACACTTTATAAATAAACAAAGACATTATGTAGATATTATGTATGTTATGTTACGAGTATTAGTTTGATTATCTATTTCTGAACTTAGCTCTTAAGTAATCTTAATTGATTGAAAAAAAGTGTTGTCACAGGTTTTGTTGTAAAAAAATCATAATTTTAATTTAGAAGAAATGAATTTATGGTGATTATCACACTGCCACGCATCACACTGCATGTTGCGTGTCGAAGCATCTACGCGCGTAGTTGCGTTTTGTGTATCACGCCGGATCTAACTCATTTCATTCTAAGCTGCTTGCTAGTGCAAACCCGGACGATGATGCAGATCTGACTCCCTCCCGCAACTACGCGCGTAGATGCGTGGTAGTGTGATAATTGCCTAAATGTTTAATGAGGCGACAAATCCACTAAGTTAAATCAAAAGCAAAATAAACACCCATACCTATAACTTCAATGGTGGTTTTCACTACTCTATCGTTGCTCTATTAAAGTATATAGTTTATTGTTCAGTATCGTTAGACTGTAAATTATTAGGTCTATTTGTATTGAATAATAAAGAACTTATCTACACTGCTTCTGAACTAAATATTTGCGGTTAACCGCAGACGGCCCTTACTACATCTTGTGGTAAGAAGACGAACTAACATACATACATCATACTTAACATTTAGCTGCCCTTGTTTGGATTTTGAGTTGAGTTGTTTAGATGATGGTTAGCCGAAAAGTAAAACTTTTAAATTCGTTAACAATCCGCTCTAATCTATAGTTCATTTTAAACACATATTTACGTAATTCATTAAAGAAATAATTCGATGAAGATATGACATAAATATTCAACAAAGATTCCTCTAGGTTTCACCCAATACAGATTCCATGCATACAATTGTTAAACTATGCCTATCCTACATACAATGGACAAAAGGAAACTATTTAAATAAGTAGTCATTACTTTGAGTTATCCAAATCCGCCACTAACCGTGGCCCACTCACATTACATCACTCTAATCTAACTACTTATATCCAAATAATCCGCCGGGTTAACCTTACTGCTTATTATATTACTTACAGGATGCACTCTGATTGAACTAAGGGGAAACCTCACATACTATTCAGTAATCTGTGTACTGATACAGCAAGGACGTGTCATATGTATACAGTCACTGCAACAGCACAGTTGAGAACCCTGTCAAATTAATATATCGGTTATAGGTACTACCAAGAAAAATCTACTAAAAAGGGCTTGTTAGTTTGACACGGTACTTAACCGTAAACGCGTATAATAGGTACTTTAACACGTGGAAACATTGTGTATCATTTGAAGATTTAAATAGAAGAGACGTGGATTTAATCAGCTGGTTAAAACGTAGGAGCTAACCAATGAGCTATTAGGTAATTTGTTACAATTTATCTCTGTTATTGTAGTGGATACGAACACGTGGCGATCGTCATCTGATGGGTTTGATGCAGATAAGTGAAGTTACTATTACGAGTATATAGGTGAAACGTTGTGCGTTGTTGATATTTAGCGACATAACAATCAGCGAATGTTTGAGAATTGACCTGTGTTAGGGAGCGTTTCGATTATAGCGGAGCGGAGCGGAGCGGAGCGGAGCCCGATTCACCAATCACACCGCATTGGATTTGTCAAACAACGTATTGATATTATAATGCATTGTGATTGGTCAGTTGAACTCTGGACAGTTGTTCAATGTCTACCATGCTTAAGAATAATTTATCCTTCATACAACTCTATATAAGAGGTTATAAACCTATTCTATTCTACCTCTAACCTATGCTAGAAAGTGGTAGGGTAAGTAAGTACAGTTAAGACTGCTCGCTGACTGTCTGTTTTTAGTCAATCATACATTTTCATACACCGGAACTAAAATCTTGACTATAGTATGATCAGGCTAGGTAGAGTAGTACTCTACTAAACTGACACTGTAAGTTAATTTACATTGCTAGCAACATTAATACTGTTTTGCATTGATAGAACCGACGCAGAAAACTGACTCTACAACTGAACTTTGTCAATGTAAAGTACACTTCAAATGTAAGCACATAACACGCGTGTGCCACTTTTGTATTGTATAGAATAGATCGCACGAGTACAGATAAGCGGTATCGCTACATCAAATAAACAAGCCCTTAAACAATGTGTACTGTGCATACAAATAATGTTCGCAAATTAAATAAGGTCCAAATTCACCTTTTATGTCTCGAACCACGGTCAGCGGAACTGTGTTTTAGTGAATAGCGAAGTGTTGATCTCAGTTTAGCTCGTGAAATAGGATTAAGTTGAACTGACCGAGTTCAGTTGTGACGATGTAATTGAGGCAAATAACAAAAATTGAACGAAATTGTGATGTAGCTGGGTGCTTGAGAACGGGAGTAGTGATATAAACTTGTCAGCTTGTCGCTTTTTACTAGCTGAATTATAACGCTTATGAACTATCTCGACCATGACAGCTTTTAGCCTTAAAACATAAAGTCGAATTGAGAGACCTTCTCCTTTTAGAAGTCGTCTCGAAACTGCATCAATCTTTAAAGAGCTACGACGCCACAGGCATACCAGTTTTTTGCGTCGAGATTTAAATTGCTTGATACTTTGCAATGTTCTTGCAATGTCTCTTTGTCATTTGCTTCGGAGGTACTAATTTATGTTATTAAGGCGTCCATCTTATTCTTTATCTTTGAGTAGAAAATCGGTAGTTACTCGCAAATGATCAGTTGTAACAGTTTTCTACTTAGAAAACAGGATACGCATGACTAAGATAAGGTCTAAATAACTGGATTTTATATTTATGTGGATTTAGTTAAGTTTCTACAGGTATATTGAACTTGCAACGCCCGCGGTTTTAGCTACTTTGTACCCGTTGTAACTTCTTTTGAAGCATTCTTTGGTCTAAAAGTTATCTTAAAATTCTGTTGAATTGTCACCGAATTGACATGAAAAGGAAAAATTTTATTGACTGAAATATTTTATAATAGTTGAAGAGTTTTATCACTGCACACTATAGTAGTCATTTTTGTCCGTTAGACTTTCATTTGTACCGACAACCGTTGTTAGACTGTCTTAAGACAGTTTTATTCACGTCGATTCAGTCAGTCTAATAACTTTTGACTGTGACTGTGTGACAGGACAGGGCTGTGTCTAGCTAGTGGGCTCAGGCCCTTATTGTGTTTAATCAGCTTGTACGTACGTATATCGAATAAATACATTAAAATAATAATTACTTACACAATGAATTAATAAACACACGTAGGTAAATCATATGTTCCTTTATATCAAGAAAATTAGTACAACTGGGAAGGTCAACAAGAATAAATAGTTAATTTTATAAAAAACACTTTTGTAAAATGAGTGACAAATAATTTCGAATAACATTTAAGTCCCTTTATGATAAAAACGATGCAGTAGAGTTTATTTTTATTTTTAATGTACCAGGAAAATTAACGTTAAAAATATGCAATTTTTTCCATAATTCCTAAATGGATAAAAACCTTAATAAACGTTGTAACTTAAATGCTGCACATTAAAGTTCTGTAGCATTTAAATGATTATAAGATTCAAATTTGTATACCACAGAAAACTTTTACAATTTTTGTTGTGATTGTACCTTAGTATTTCAAAAACTAGGCTAAGATTAAACAACTGGCGTTAGTCACAATATTAGCTTATTTAAATAATATATTTTTAATTAATCGAACTGTTTGGTTTAATGGAGTATTAAAAACGTGATCATTATTTACTTACAATGTATAACTAACTACATATTGGTCCAAATAACGTGTTATTAGATAAAATAAATCGACTTGATATTTGTACTAAGTGTTAACGATGCCATATTTTATGGTTAGCAATTAACATCCTCTTAACGAATGTTAAAATATAGATTATGAGTATTCTTAAGTTTCTTAAGTTATTCTTAAGTTAAATATGTAAAGTAAAGTGTTAGCCTGTAATGTCCCACTGCTGGGCAAAGGCCTCTCATCTCACTGAAGATATCAGTACAGTGAGGAGGATGTATGTATCTTATAAAAAAAACTTTGTAAGGCTTAGTTCAGATTGATCATGTTTACAACCACAATGTAAAAATTTAAGTAATTTTTGTAAAAGAAAACTACGTTCACGGATATACTTCGATTTTATTTTATAGATTAAGCTTTTTTCTCTGATGTTTCGGCTCCTTTACAGGACCTTGGTCACAGAAGACTCGTACAAATGTTCCTGTAAAGGGGTTTATAAAAATGTGAAATAAAAGCGAAGTGTATCCGTAAACGTAGTTTCAATTCAAAATCAGTAGTGTTCGCTTAAACATAAGAAACCAGAATGTAAGTAATATTTGATTTATCTATATATACATATATAAAACTAGCAGCGCCCCGCGGTATTACCCCCGTTGTTCCCGTTCCCGTGGGAATTTCGGAATGAAAAGTAGCCTATAACCTTCCCGTTGAATGTGGCTATCCATTACAAAAAGAATTTTTCAAATCGGTTCAGTAGTTTCTGAGATTAGCGCGTTTAAACAAACAAACAAACAAACAAACAAACAAACAAAACAAACTCTTCAGCTTTATAATATTAGTATAGATTCAAAGTCCTGACTGACTGATAATCAACGCACAGCCTCAACCGCTGCACCTAGAAACATGAAATTTGGCAGGAAGGTTCTTCAAGTGACGTAAGTGTACACTAAGAAAGGATTTTCGAAAATTCCCACGGGTACGGGCTCAACGCGGGCAAAGCCGCGGGGCGCTGCTAGTAAAGCATAAGTAATATACCTGACATCAATGACAATTGAAATCGATTAAACTATTGTGTAACAATAATTAAACATTTCGAGAAGCAACAATGTTGCTTATCAATGTTTATCGACTATTGAGATTAAATTCGATTTTGGTAATCGTTTAGTAACGTGATTCTCTATAGATTCCAAAGCGCAATACGATTTACGATTAAATGATAAGAGTTTGTTCATTGATATAAAGGTAGATAACCTTTGTTCTAAGGAGTTTAACACCCTTTAAGAACCTCTTTCGTAAGGGTGCGTTGTCGTTAGTTGATTGAGCTTTGCACAGCTCCGCTTTGCTTCAATGGAAACGTACCCTAAGATTGCTTTCGATTAAGTTCCTTATAGGGTTGTAGGCATAAATCCAGTGTAATTATTAAATTGTTGGTCTCAGTTGTTTTAATCTATAGACCACGTCGGAGGCCTTTAGGCGGTCTAAAAATCGGACACCAAACCAGAGTTAGACACAAATCAAAACTAACAGAACCATTAAGAGTAAAACAGTATGAATCTATTTATGCTTAGTGTATTTGTAACTGTAATCAATATCTTAATAATTATAGTGACAGAATAGCACGATGATCAAGTACGTATGGTATATGAAACCTTATTTGTATATAAGTACTAGCTGTGCCCCGCGGTTTCACCCGCAGCGCCCCCGTTCCCGTGGGAAATTGAGATTTTTATTCCTTATTTTTCTTATATAAAAACCTTGTCCTGACAATAAGAAACACATTAAAAAAAGAATCATCCAATTTGGTGCAGTCGTTCTGAAGTTATGCGCTTAGCAACAGATTCAGCGATTCATTGTTATATTATAGATATTATAGACTAGCAGCGCCCCGCGGTTTTACCCGCGTTGTGCCCGTTCCCGTGGGAATTTCAGGATTTTTTTTACATAAAAACCTTCCTCTTGAATCACTCTACCTATTACAAAAAGTCGCATCAAAATCCGTTGCGTAATTTTAAAGATTTAAGCATACAGACAAACAGACAAAAATAGCGACTTTGTTTTATACTATGTAGTGATGAACATTCGAACATCAATAAACTATTTTCCGATTTCTCAAAGGCAATAAATTTCTAAAACAAACGCGTGAATAAATCTTTGTTTGTTGTTAACTATTGTCCTACTTTCAGGTAATAAAAGTATATTGCTCAAGATTAAAACATTGATAAGGTTTATTATAATATAAGATATAGACTAAGGATCTTTGTTACAGACACTACAGTAAGAAGATCTAGCTATCGCTCGTAGCGCAATTCACATACGGTTAATGAGACTTGAGCTTAGTTTTGAGCTTCTAAAGAAAGAATATGAATTCTAAAGTTTTCATCTCAGATTAGCTATTGAACGAGGATTAAGATGAGTTTTTTGTACAGGCGAATTTCGACCTTAAACTTCAAAATTGATTTATTAAAACCGAGTACAGTTGATCGTGGTTCGAGATGGAAACGGTGTATTTGGACCTTATTACCATACTAGCGACCCGCCCTCGCTTCGCTTCGGGTAATCAAGATTTCATGTAGGAAAATCGGGATAAAACATTGCGTGTCTCCCGCAGGAATATACACAATCAAAATTTCAAGTGGGAAATTGGATAAGGAAATTATAATGCTGTAGTGCTTAAAATCGCTTCGAAAATTAGCTATTATTTGCCGTAAAAAGTAAATGACAAAAAATGGTTTTGTGGGATATCGATAAGAGATAGACATATACCATCGCGGACTTTTCTGTATGTAGAGAATACTTAGTACATTATTTTTATAAAATCCTGTAAGGTTAAGCCTGCGTACGCAATGTAAGCGGCAAGAAATGTAAAAATTTACGACACAAACAAACACGAAACAGAGACGACTTTATTTTATACTATGTAGTGATATTTCTCATCATAACTCTGAAACTAACTGTCCGATTTTAATAATTTAAAGAGGTATACAAAGAAACATAATTAACCTTGATTGTAGAGCCATTTATTTTGATGTAGATTCATATCATCATATGAATATCATCAACTTAAAATTACACTCCTTTTTTAACTAATTAATTTTAACTAAAAACGGTTATTGTGGCTTAACTATAATAGTTAGACATATGCCCTCGCGAACTTATTTGTTTGCAATGATATGTACTTTGATTGTGTAGAACATTGTTTTTGTGTATCAGCAATAGATTTAGTAGCGCACGCCAATAACCAATTTTTTTAGGCATGTTTTTCATACCTTGGGTTACATATACCCGCGTTGTGCCCGTTCCCGTGGGAATTTCGGGATTTTTTTTACATAAAAACCTTCCTCTTGAATAACTCTACCTATTAAAAAAAACCGCATTAAAATCCGTTGCGTAATTTTAAAGATTTAAGCATACAGACAAACAAACACGAAACAGAGACGACTTTATTTTATTATACTAAATGAAACGGGTCTGTATCGCGTTAGATAATTAAACGTATTTACTAAAATACGTACCCGACGTTTCGAGCGGGTTACACCGCTCGTGGTCACGGGAGAACTCCCGTGGAGTTCTCCCGTTGGAGTTCTCCCGTGACCACGAGCGGTGTAATCCGCTCGAAACGTCGGGTACGTATTTTAGTAAATACGTTTAATTATCTAACGCGATACAGACCCGTTTCATTTAGTATAATGAGTGCAAATCGTGTGAGTTTAAAAAGTTTGTTGACTTTATTTTATACTATGTAGTGACTAACCGCGCTACGCATTGTACCTGGTCCCGCGGTAATTTCGGGATAAAATATATCCCATGGGTTAGTCTGATGTATAACCTATATTACTGTAAAGTTTTATCCAAATCCGTCCAGTAATTTTTTTTGTGAAAGAGTTGCTAATATACATTCATACATACATAAATCCATCCTCACAAACTTTCGCATCACTACTAATAAAAAACAAAGTCGCTTTCCGCTGTCTGTCCCTATGTATGCTTAGATCTTTAAAACTACGCTACGGATTTTGACGCGTTTTTTTTTTATTAGATAGAATGATTCAAGAGGAAGGTTTATATGTATAAAAATTCCCCAAATTCCCACGGGAACGGGCACAGCGCGGGTAAAACCGCGGGGCGCTGCTAGTATTATATAGTCTATAGCCGCGCCCCGCGGTGTTACCCGCTTTGTTCCCGTTCCCGCGGGAATTTCGGGATAAAATATATCCCATGTGTTATTCTGATGTATAACCTACATTACTGTAGAGTTTCATCCAAATCCGTTCAGTAGTTTTTGCGTGAAAGAGTAACAAACATCCATACATCCATGCATCCATACATCCATACATCCATACATACAAACTTTCGCATTTATAATATTAGTAGGATTAATTTGGACAATATTAATAAATGCGTATTAGAACAGTTTAGCTATAAAATGGTTTGTCACTTTCTGACAAACGCAATTTTCCAAAGAGCAAAAGAGACAAAACACAGTGTTACAGTTTAGTTACACCACGTTTATTAATAAGGAGGTAAGTGGCTAAGTACTAATTTAGCTATTAGACGATAGAGATTATTGATGGAGAGATTTGGTAGAACCCAGCACCGAGCACTGGGTGGCAACACACCACAGTTCAATAGTTAGAAATGATGGTAACAGATAATGCGTTGTGATAACCTATCTTCCCTTTTAGCAAATCAATCCTAACTAATATTATAAATGCGAAAGCAACTCTGTCTGTCTGTTACGCATTCACGCCAAAACTACTGAACCGATTTGAATGTAATTTGGTACACAGTTAGTCCAGAGCCTGAGAAAGGACATAGGCTGCTATTTATTGCAAAATTAATGCGGGAACGGGTACAACGCGGGTGAAACCGCGGGGCGCTGCTAGTTTATTATATTTTGGCGTGTGTAACACGTGTCTGTTTTGTTATTTTATCTTGATATGGTAAGCCGTGGGATTAAGGACTGAAGACCTAAGGGGAAATACTCAATATGAATGTGCATTATTATATTTATACTGGCAGTATCCTGCGGTTTTACCCGCGTTGTGTCCGTCCGCGTGGGAATTTCGGGAATTTTTATACATAAAATTTCCTCTTGAATCACTACCAATTTAAAAAACGCGTCAAAATCCGTGCAGTAGTATTTGAAATTATCGCGAACAGACAGGCAGACGCGTCCGGGAACTTTGTTTTATATTATGTAGTGATGTACAATTAATTTTACGGATTGTTTCATGTTGACAAACGTTCTGTTTTTTCTTTATCCTCCTGGAGACTTTTGGTATAGTTGTTACATCAGTTTTCCCCATCTAGAGTTTAACTCTTAAGTTAAATGATGAAGAAAAATAAGAAGTAGAAATAAAACTATTTTTTTAGGAAACTCTTTATCTACTTATTCGGGGTTTACCCCGTGCTCGTTTTATATGTAGGTACAAGTTTTTTTATTAAAGATAACCAAGTTGAGTAACATGCGTCGTTCTATGGTCAGTCACAGTTTTTGTCCAAAGTTAAAAACTTTGGAAGACACAAAGATTATCCCTTCTTTAGTGGAACATAAACGTTTTTAGAATGGTTGTATGATTTCAATTCATTCCTATCCCTTCTAAAAACCTTCCTCTATGAATAGAATTGTCTTTTTTAGATGAATCGATCATTTATTTACCTTTCAAGCAACAAAAGAATAAGATTTAAGTTTACTAGGAAAAAGATAACATCAGGAAAATTATCTTATTTGACGCAATTTCTTGTTAACCAACTAAATCACTATCACTACATAGCATAAAACAAAGTCGCTTTCCGCTGTCTGTCCATATGTATGCTTAGATCTTTAATACTACGCAACGGATTTTGATGCGGTTTTTTTAAGCTATTGCATAGCTTCAATCGCGGGCCTTGAGCGCGGGGACCGAATCCAGAAATTCCGTAACGAAAAAACCTCACGCAAAAAACCTAACGCTCCCCACTACCGCCATCTAGTGATACAAAAAATAACTATGAAATAGCTTTACCGCGGCAGTCCCCGAGTGCCACACGTCTTTTTTAAACGATAGAATGATTCAAGAGGAAGGTGTATATGTATAAAAAAATCCATGGGAACGGGCACAGCGCGGGTAAGACCGCGGGGCGCTGCTAGTATGTAACAAAATAATGAGATTATTGTAAATGACGTATCAATGTCGTGTTATTCTTTTGATAAACTAAAACTGTTAGTTTGTTTATAATTGGTTTGTTTTGCGTTGTTTAATGCTTCAATATGCTAAGATTTATATTGTGCTCACTTCCTGCTATATTAACTTTAAGTAGGTACTTAAATTAGTTTTGGAGATTAGCATTCTCTTCCTGGCATCCTAATATTGTTGCTATGACATAACTTTGTGACTGTTTACCGAAAATATTAAATAATTTGTATTTACGTTTTTATTGCTTTTTAACCGACACAGAAGGTTTGTTAGATTTTTATGCTTGTTCGGTCTTCGTCTTTTATATTTGGATTTTTAAAAGTATATATTTCGCGTTAGAAAGTTAATAAAGCAAGTAATAACTTACTTTATTTCCCGACGTTTCGAGGGGATTGCTGTAAGTTTACTATGAGTTCAAATCGTGTAAGTTTAAAAAAGACAATTAGTATATAGGTATTTGTTCGGAAAAGGTTTATTTCAACATGATCCCATATAAACATTAAAGTCGGTTGATTATTGGTTGATATTTTAAGTGTTTGTAAAGAAAACCAACTTCTTTAAGATCCAATTAAGGCACCTAGCACTTAAAGGGTAACACTTAAAAATATCTCATTGTTGCTAAGTGTTGAAAGTGTTTATCGTTTTAGCTAAGTCATTAATATGAATGGGTTTCTTTCAATGTTGTATAGACTGGCTTTATATTAAGTACATTTGGTTTATTGTTCAATTGGATAACATATTGTACTGTACGTTAAAGTAGCCATCTAATGAAACAACACCTTACTGTACTTGTGTTTGATATATTTTATATCAAACTACCTACCTATTATTGTTCCTTATCACACTTCCTCCGAACGAGATAATGACCTCACTGAGTAATGTAAATAATTAGACTACTTACATAGTTAATGTACTATTTAGAGTAAATAAACTTTGGAATTAATTGTACTCTTGACAACAATAGAAACGTTCATTCAAGGTATTTAAATATTTCTCATAAAGTAATGAGCAATAATCCTTTGTTATGTTTTGTGTTTCAATTTTTAATTTAAGAACTCTATAGGTATTTTAAGTCACATTTTATCATGTTGGTACCAATGAAAAATAATCACACAAAGAAATAATGTGCTAACAATACCATCAGAAATTAAGATAGTATACGTGTGTTACGTATTAATACGATAAATTCGTAATTAGCAGTGATATATCACCTACTTAGTAAATTATCAGACATACTTTTTAATAAGCGATTTAAAATAATTTCCGGCTCTCCGCTAAAGTTACGTACCAAATCTGTAAGCGTTGATATTTCGGACGGTGTAAGTGATGTTTTCGAAAGAAATGTTGAGAGAGTCTTCGGAGAGGGAGGAGGAAGCGCTCTCCAGGGAGTCGATTTCGCTGGCCATCGTGAATGAGCACTGGATCACTGCACAACACTAATACACAGATAAACGACGCGTGGTTTCCATTGCGATGGACACAAAGAGGTGTAAACAAAGAGCTGCGTCGTGGGGCGACGCACACTATGCCTGCGTCGCGATAGAGCGTCGACTGTCGACTAACGCCTAGCAGCTCGCTTCCAAGTCGCGTCGCTCGGTATCGGTCGTTCTCCCCACTCGCACACATGGCGGGCCAGCTGATCACCCACACGTCTAACTTCAAACTTTATTATTGTAGAGAAAGGTAGATGAGGCAAACTGGTCTTAGGTAGCTACCAACTACCAGTACATTTGGATGTCACGCTTCATATGGGTGTTAAGTTTACTACGGCCACAGTTAATGCATAGTTAGTACGTTAACTGCTTAGTTTGTTCTAATATAATTTGTGTACTTCTAATGTATAGGTACATGTCGTGGAATAATTGAATCTTTAATTGATAAACCGTGTTTAACTATTATCAGTTACAATGCAAAGTCCATTGTAGTATTTAGTTTGAAGCTACTGTTGTCTGTTGGACAAACAATGGGATTTAAAGATAATGTTTTGTTCGGGAGATGAGACGGTCAAATAAAATAGTATTTCTCAAAGTTTGTTCATTAGAATGTTGCAAGATATAAAAAAATAATGTACATCAAAGTACTCTGTTAGTGATGTAGTTATAATCGTATTCATAAGAGCAACGTTTCGATGCAGCAAGTTTAATAGAGAGCGAGTAAGCGAGCGACTAATTTGCGCTCGATTTCCACTGGACTCGCCAACTTGGTCAGTCAAACCGACGCCTTAGCTAATGTAATAATTCATCACATTTTTATTAGTAAGTCGATTTCACTATAAAGATTTATTAAAATTAGAATACAAAGTCCAAATTGTTATCAAACTCGAGCTGTAATAGAAACATTTATTAAACAATTAACAAAGGATTTTATTAATGTTCCATGAACTGGCTATTAAGGTATCGAAATATGTATATACAAAACGTGTGTTTTATTGACTGAAATACGAAAAATTGTTTGTATATTTATGTAACGATACTTATGTAAGTAGTAAAACAATAAATAAGATAACATATATATTTAAAATTCTTTGAAATATTACGTGAAATCTTCAGAGAAACTTGTTTTTAAATGGAGAACAAAATAATATTGAGTAATTGTTTTAAGCCTCGTACTCACTTTAGTCTGCTATAAGCGACTTACGTCTAATTACTCAAATATGTATGCTTATACATTGTCGAACCAAAAGTATTTTCATAAGCTTTTGTCAAAAATAACTGCTTGTCTTGGATCAGCTGAGCGTGCTATAGCTCAAGAGTGTAAGGACCTTTGATTATTTTCTATGATTTGGCGAAATAAAACATCTCATTTATCAAAAATAAATTAAGTTTCTTATTTATTAAAAACACCATTACAATTACATACTTAAAATTACGTAAATTACTTAACATTTCATTAAAATATCACAAAATAATGCTTGACAAAATATTTTGAAGGTATTTGGTATTTTGTTTATACATAGCTATATGTTTAGTGAATATTTTTAATCAAGCTGTGGTTCAGAATAGTTGAAACATTATATCCATAACAAATCATCAGTATCGAAGATAAACATTGCTTAACAGTTACATCAAAATCAGATTCCATTTAGATAAATTCCATAAGTTTAATTAATATTTATTGTTTAAGCCCATTAGTGGGATTTGGGACTCTTTAGAGTTAGATATATTACCACTATATTAAAATGGAACAATAATGTGTTTTGTTTTGCTATAAAGTATCCGGCAAGAATATAAAGATCTTAACAGCAACATCTATAAGGAAATAGTATAATGATATGAGTTTCCGGGTATCTGCTTAATGTTATATATTTCCCATTCATTAGAATGCCGATTAAATACCAATTAAAATTGATTACCGTACCAGACAGTGGCAAGATATTTTGAAATATGTATCACAAACTTTAACATTAAGAGTTCTTTCAAATTAACCATTTTCTGTCTGCTAAGTGCGTTTTGTTTGAAAAACAATAGAATATCTGTGCGTGGACGATTGCGCACTACTGCCGCGGACACTTGAAAACGCTTAAATTGAAAGATGCCTAATTCACAATAACATAATCAGTACCTACCGTTAAATAATAAGTCTAATATTATACTATTTTTAGAACTAAAATACTTAACGTCACTTCGCTATCTAGATAAATTAAATTGTTATTATATATTTACAGCTTATTCCCACTTATTAGAGTAACTAAATTTTCTAGATATAAAACCAGGAATCCACCCAAAGATAAGTTTTGTGACGAGTAGCCATAACCTACATTAATGCATCTACAAATTCTTCATACTTTATCTTTCTTCTATATATAATGTTGTTAGCAGTTAGTATTTGTCATGTCAGCACATTTATTAAGTTGTTATAGGATTATAGATATGTAGAGGATAATCAGCCTAAGAACCTTCAGAAAAAACTGAAGTAATACAAACATTGTTTAATCAAATTGTGCTAAAGATATACTTCATCTTCAGTCTTAATTTTCACATTTATTATAAGTCAAAATTAGGGCCTATGTCGCCACTCCATCAATCAAAGTTTTGAGGTACAGTCAGCCAAAAATGTGGTCTACCACCCTACGGTTGCGATTCATTTGAACGTCATGAAACAACAAGGTCAATTTTCATTTAATAATAGAGGTCCAACTAAGTCATCCAATGATGTCAAATGTCAGGCATCTCAGATAACAGACAAAACGTCATAACATAATTGTGCATAGAAAAGTCAACCTTAGCGATCGTTACATCTCGCAGAAACTTTTGTCAAAAGTAGTAGACCACTTTCTTGGCCGACTGTACCATCAGTTAAGTAACCAGTCACATAATGAAACTTGGCTTTTAAAACCACGTTATAAATCTGTGAATGTGGTTTTATCACTTTTACTTTAAATCCTACTTCATATTTATAATTGCGAAAGTTTGTGAGGATGAATGCATCTATGGATGTATGTATGTATATGTTTGTTACTCTTTCACGCAAAAACTACAGAACGGATTTGGATGAAACTTTATACAGGTTATCCATCAGAATAACACATTGGATACATTTTATCTCGCAATTCTCGTGGGAACGGCTACAACGCGGGTGAAACCGCGGGGCGGGGTTAGTACACTATAATAGACCGTTCTAAATTGTCATAGTACGATCTGGGTGGATGATCTATGCGATCAATTTGCGATGTAGTCAAAATCAGACATAGAAATATTGCGATTTAGTCATTCTCAAACTAACCCGTATTTTCTGTACAGACATGATTTTCATTTCGGCAAGATTAAGGACGACGCCATCAGCGTTTCACACACGCTTTCGTGATTTAAGTGAATAGGCCTTTTATTTATTGTTTACTAAATATTACGAAATTTAAAGTATACATTTGAAATAACTGGTTTATAAATTTGAAATCCGTAGCATACAAATAGACATCTCTAGTGTACATTCTGAAATTCCTAGTATACATTTAAAATTTGTTTACTAATTGAAATCCCATGGATACAAACAGAAATGTCTATATAGTCTGAAAACCCATATTTGAAATTCTTACAGCCTTATCCATAAACTCTTTTTAACTAAAATACTGCTATACTCGTAAAGTGTTTTGTCTCTTTTGCTCGTTAGAAAATAGCGTATGTTGGAAAGAGACAAGCTATATTTTGACAGCTACAATACTGTTGTCAAATGCCATTATAAGTGTTTATGAATTAGGCCTCTAGTAAATAAATTGAAATCCCTTATACACGTGGTTCAAATATTTCTAGTAAAGCTTACAGCTTCATCTCTTGTTCAGTCGGTACCACAACGCGGCGCAAGTGAAGAGATGCATCAGGATCGTGGTGACTATGACGAGGGTCATGTTTCCTCCCACGTCGATGAATTCCATGTCCATTTCCTTTAGAAATACCATCGGCGTTCTGTAGTGGCAGTACACTGGAAAGAAAAGTCATTAGTTAGACGAGACAATTTTTTAAAATACTTTTGTGTGAATATGTGTGAAAAAAAACATTATGGATATATTAAGAATGACAGTAAGGTCGTACTTGGACTTTTACATTATATTTTTTTGTAAGTAAGAAGATTATCTAAGAAGTTAAGTTTAAGTAAGAACTAATTGCTGGGTCAAGGCATATAAATCACTGATGATATCAGTACAGTGAGGAAATGAGTTTAGCTTTACTACGTATTTAGCAGAAGCTTAAAGTCATCATTAAAATAAACAGAACTTAGCAACATTACAAGCAAATTTTACTCTTATTCCTAATCTTATTCCTTCATAATATTAAGAACTACTTACTCTTATTACAATGCATCTTGGTTCTGTTGAACCCGTAGACGGAGTGAACCGCCACGTGGAAGCCAGCCCTGAAGTAGGAGATGTGGTGGAGCCAGCGGAACGGGTACGGCGTGTCCGAGAGCGCAAGGCAGAACCCGAACACGGAGAATAAGCACGCGAGCACGGGTCCTACGAATACTGCGATCTGGAACAGATGATGGGTATTGTAAAGCGGGGTTTACATTACGAAACTAGTGGCATGCAACTAGTTTTATAACACTAATTTCACCAGTAATTTTACATGTAAACGTTCAGTTTCACTATGCATGAATTACTTTCGGGAAACTAAATTAATTTCGTGCTATGCGCATTTTTTGTGAAACTAGTGTCATGCAACTAGTTTCATCATGTAAATCTAGCGTGACACTAGTGTCACGATAGCATTTCAGAGACAGCAGCAGCAATAGCTATGATATTGACAGGGCCATTATCTCCGCGATACTGATGATTTCACGAAACTATAATTTAAACGAAAGTAGTTTCACATGTGCTGAAATTCCAGTCATTTCAGCACATGTGAAAGGTGAAAGTGAAAGGGCCAGTCTTTCCGGAAGTACCTTTACCAGTGCAAATAATATTCCCTAATAATATTCAAAAATTCTTAACAAATAAATGATTTTTTATTTTTTTAATATAAGTGTATTAAACTAGCAACGCCCTGCAGTTTTACCCGCGTCGTGCCAATTCCCGTGGAAATTTCGGGAATTTTTATACATATAACCTTTATAACCTTCCTCTTGACTCTATATATTTTAAAAAACCGCGTTAAAATCCGTGCTGTAGTATTTGAGTTTATAGCGAACAGACAGACAGACGCGGCCGGGGACTTTGTCTTATAATAGTAGTGATAATAGCCATACATCAACATCTACATCTTACAACTCCTACAAAAAAATAATAGCATAACACTTCAAATATAACGCCTTTAAAAGACTAAAAAGCAATTCACTCACCCTAGTTGGCGTCGTAGATCCAATGAAGTATCCCCACGCTTGTCCACAAAGTGACGTGGCAACTATAGTCGCTAGGAACAAAGTTGCTCGAGTCGATTCTAAAGGATTGTCAGTCAGCCAATAGGAGAGGACTACGTAGGAGACGCAAGATATCATCTGGAAGAAAAAAAATAGGTAAAGAAGATATTTTAGCATTTTATAGATAACTAGCTTTACCCTGCAGTTTCACTCACATTTTAATCTATTACTGATACATATAATACAAGCTTAACGCTTAGTTGGGTTCTAACTAATTTGTCCGTGGTTTTTTAAATCGGTAATTGGAATAAAAAGATTTGTTTTTAGAGATGCAAAATATTAGCCATATTTGAACATACATCTGATCATACCGATAAATTATTACCCATCATTGACATTTTCGTTTCTTACCTGGAAAGGTAACTCGACGGCCAATATTGAAAAGATGTAAGGTCCTAAGTTGTACCATCGATTGAAGTACTCCCCTCGCAATATGTCCATTTCTAGAGGAACTGTAACAAACAACAATATCGAAATATGTAAGTAATTTAATCGTAAATGCCTATTTGTTTAAAAAATTTAAAAACACAGGCATTTCAGTAAAGTGACGTCTGTTTAGTGAGAAGGGCTTTGATTTAAAGTAGGTACTTACAAGACAAAGTAACAGACATCTTGCCAGTGTACACCACTAGCAGCATGGACCCGTACAGATATATGTAGTTGCCGAGCACGGAGCTCGCCTCGCTTCCGACGCCGAAGTACAGGTACCCGAAGACGAGAGCGATCACCACGTGGGCAGCCACTCGGTACATGAATAGAGACTGCAAGAGGAACATTTTCTTTGTTAACATGATAGTAGGATAAAGGCTGAAAAAGGAAATAATTATATGAAACTAGCCGCGCTCTACGGTTTCACCCACGTTGTACCCGTTCCCGCGGGAATTTCGGGATAAAATGTATCCCATATGTTATTCTGATGTATAGCCTATATTACTGTGAAGTTTCATCCAAATCTGTCCAGTTGTTTTTTTCGTGAAAGAGCAGACATACATCCATACATATCCATCCTCACTAAATTTCGCATAATATAAGTAGGATATGATAGGATAGGATACTGGCCGCGCCCCGCAGTGTACCCGTTCCCGCGGGAATTCCGGGACAAGATATATCCCATGTGTTATCCTGATGTATAACCTATATTACTGCAAATTTTTATCCAAATCCGTCCAGTAGTTTTTTAGTTTTTTCGGTCAAAGACCTCTTTCTAATAGATGTTCATGTCGTCTCGTCATCAATACAATGATTTTATGAATAAAGCTTTATGAATGGGTTGAAAAAGTTAAGGCAATAGGGTAAACTAAAAATACTCACATAATTTCTAGTCGTCATTAAATAGTTCCTGTATAGAAGTATCCAAGTCTGCCGGAGGAGTCCAGAAGGTCTGTACAAGTTCTTAGAGTGTCGCTGACGCTTATTATTATTTGATAACCCTTTTGATTTCAAGTCTGATGGTATATCTGAAAAATACAAACTAATGATATAAATATTACATCCTCTAACTGATTTTTTTTCAATTATGGTCAAGGTGATAAAGTCATCAAAGAGCCTTTCACACACGACCCAAGTAGAGTCTTGATTAAGTCACCTAAGAACCTTTTATACACAACCTTTTAATGCCATTATTTTCTTAGCATATGCAAGACCAATATCACGATTAAACTATCGCATACGATTCTTGCACGTTGAGATCGCAGAAGACAGTCATCGTCAGAGCGTTAAAAATGTTGTGTATAAGGCTTCTTACTATTAACCTACGCATTAGAACAATTTGAACTCAATACATTTTGTTCAAAATGAACTAGTATTAAGAAAGTATGAATACATAAACATAACTTAATGATAAATACAGTATGCACCGTCTCGAATTGATCTTATCTCTATCTTATCTGTCTTTATAGATAACGCAAAGCTCATGTTGCACTAATTTATGTAGAGAAAACGGAAGCACACATAAGTGTAGGGCCACATCTGCGGAACGTACGGCGCCGAACCTTCCGCTCTATGACACATCAGTAGAAATTACGCCGCGTACTGATGTGTCATAGATAACTTGAAATACACTACGAGCGTATTTAGCGGAAGGTTCGGCGCCGTACGTTCCGCAGATGTGGCCCTACACTAAATCTTTCTTTCGTTCTGAAGAAGCTATTAAAAATACTTTTGTTTTTATTATACGACCTTCGAGGTTAACGACCGTTAAGAGGCTTGAATATTCATTAGATTATAATTTATCTTAAACAGCTTGTAATTTTTTTCGTTTATATCGCTTTCTAACGTTATCTTAATGATAAAGCTGAAGATTATTTTTTGGTTTCGCCTGATATTATTCTTCAATGTCCGACTGAAAGCAGACTTGACTGCGTTGAACAAGTGGTAAGTATATTACCTAAAGGTCCTGGCAATGCTGGTATGGTCGGTATGTGAGATTCCCACCCGTCTTTGGTTGCTGTCTCCGGTCGGTAGTAAGTCATGGTTCTGGAAGCTTTCACTAGATCTACGTCGTATTCACCTGATGCCACTTCCATTACTGGAAAAGAAGAAAACATATTCAGAGATAGTTAAAATGTTTCAATGTTTTATTTGGAATGGGAACGTATAAAGACCAAGTAAAATAATAAAAGCATTAATTCAATGAAAGAATTGACAATAAAACCCGGAGTCAACAATATGTGAAGACATAGTTGTTGGCGCCGAACGTCTAGGTATCAATTATTTATTTTTATAAAAGTATTTGTGTATGTATATGTCATAGTATCAGTGAGTTAGATTCCATTTTACAAGCTTAAAGAGCTTAGTTTGGGTCTAATTAACCGTGTGTAAATTTGTCCGGGTGTATATTATATTATTACTAGCAGCGCCCCGCGGTTTTACCCGCGTTGTGCCCCTTCCCGTGGGAATTTCGGGATTTTTTTTACATAAAAACCTTCCTCTTGAATCACTCTACCTATTACAAAAAACCGCATCAAAATCCGTTGCGTAATTTTAAAGATTTAAGCATACAGACAGACAAACAGAAGACAAACAGACGCGACTTTGTTTTATACTATGTAGTGATACTAATTTTGATGTCCCTGGACGGGCGTTAGTGGTAGTTCGATTTAGGTACTAAACATTTATTTACTGTTAAAACATTCAGAAAAGTCTTGTAAAAATAAATCTAGAAAATTAATTAAAATGAACTGTGGGATAATTACTATTCTCGAACAATCAAATTCAATGAAATAGGTTTACAAAAGATAAAATTTTACCCTTCAGACGACATTCTGATTTCAGCAAACCTACACGAACTTACTTCCCTACATTTTATTGAAAGAAAATGTATAGTTTTGACAAAATGCCGCACTTAGAGGCGTCCATTAAATCGACACTCAACTATTTAACGTCCTTTTTATACATTACATGTCAACACTCAACATCACTCATTAAATCTAGACTCAGAAAGCATTTCACGACTCTGAGTACGGGCGATAGATCTCGAAACATTTGCATATACAGTCATTACAGAACTATGTAATAATTATCAACAGTTAAGTAACTAATTGACTTAATTCGCTAATTAATCTCTCGAAATGGTTCCGTCCGCCATTACTCGTTACAAGCCGGGTCATGTTATATAATCATTGCACTTCATATTTGACATGTGCAAGATAATTATAAGTTATGTTTTGATATCGAAGACTTACTAAATGAGTCATTATTTTGTCTAATACGTAAATTATTTTCCACGAGTAGAATTTTCTCGGTCAAGATAATATAAAACTACTTACACAGAGTTTATTTTTTAAAACGGTCAGTATCGACTTTAAAACTATAAGAGATATGAAGATCTTTTCTTAGCAACTGCCATCGATTATAGAGACAAGAATACCGTAGATTATTAAACGTCCACATTATATAAAATTATAGTATGAAGCGACATTATGGGAAAAGTTATACAACACTGTTTTATAACATGTTTTTTGTGGACGCATCTTTATTATACGATTGTTCGTGTAAATTGAGCGAATTTATAAGCCTGCATCTAGAAAGCGAGTGTCACCCATGTCAAATTACTCGCTCGCTTGCTCGCGTTTTTTAGGGTTCCGTAGCTAAATGGCAAAAAACGGAACCCTTATTGATTCGTCATGTCGGTCTGTCCGTCCGTATGTCACAGCCATTTTTTTATGTACTCGTCGGCTTGTAGCGTTTAACTTTTTCCTTTAATCATGCAGCATCTTTTTAGATCCATTTAATTGAATCCAGTAACAAGATCATTTAATGTAGGTAATTAAAAGAGTTTGTAATGCAAAAAACACATTTCAAAAACGTAGTGGCCTAAATGTTTAAACTCCAAACTGTAAACCTAACTGTTGTAAATAATTGAAAAACTGTAAGACCTCATAGCTCATATAAAAGTAGATATTTTTTAGTTTTTGAGCACGGTACGGTGAACGTTTACGTGAGCGTAACCAATTGGCGAAATCTTCAACTGTACTTCTATCAATGAATAGTTAAGTAGTAAAAGTGTAGAAGTAAACTATATCATTCCCTACGATTTTTAAATTAAAGCCCCGTATTCTCAGTTTGTTTATTGTATTGCAGCAACAACTTGTGAACAATGTTGCTTATTCAATGCAAGTTAAAATGTTTTCGACCGATGTTTACACGTGAATACGTGACTCCTAGAAGATATTTAAAGCAAGTCATGCAATTTATACATGGTACATTTTTGAATTGAGAATTAATTCGATTCAAATAATCGATTTGTGAATATTCGATTATGCATTCATATGCTGCATTACATTTGTATGAAAATATGTAAAGCATTCAGCATCTTTGAATTTGCAATTCCATGCAATGAATAACCATAAATTACGAACATTCAATTGTGTTTTGACGATGCACATGTATCAATAGGATGCTTAGAACTTATAAAAAACTACAAATGATTGCGCTTCATAATTAATGAGGCTGATTTGTGCAATTGATTATGTTACGTACGTGGGTCTGTGTATAGGTACCAATTATTTATCGAATGGAATAAACCTAACTTGTACAACGAAATTTGCACCTTCTAATGTATTAAAGAACTAGTAGGGCATAGAACTAACTTCGGCGGCATTCAACCGGTTCTAAGAATTCTGAGATAAAAAAATATTCCTAGTATTGAAACCGAGCCTAACTGTAAGCTATTTTACGTTCAATTCGAACGCGATAGAGAAAAATGATGACATTAATTAGACCTAACTTAACAGAATCTCTCAGTGTTCTTAACAGAACGATATTTTTATTTAAATGTTCAATTAATTGATGAATGTTCGTCGTAAGATCTTTTATCTACACTAATGTTGTAACATTCTACTTATGTTTCCAATACTTGACTTATAATTACTACTGTTATAGCGCAGACAACTAAAACACTCAATTTAAGCAATTGCACATGATGTTATAATATCCACATCGATATCGTAAAATCTCATTATAACATCGCGGCCTGCGCGGCGCGCGCCCTGCGGCCCTGCGCGCGCAGCTGCGCTCTCATTGGTTAGATTTTAATGGCGGCAAGTTCACTGTGACAATACACGTACGCGTGAATTAAATGTTTCGCAATGTGTTTTGTTTTTAAAATTTTGTTTGATTAATTGCATTAGTGAAGATAAAGTAGTGTATGCAACTGCATATAACACGGGTATTAAAACACTCGTTACTATTATGAAACTCGCTGCGCTCGTTTCATAAACTCACACTCGTGTTTTAATACCCTTCTTTATATGACAGTTGCATAAACTACTATTATTTACCGAAAGAACACCCGATCACTTGCGACAATACACTATACTAATAGCAGCTTTAACTTTATAAAACGCGTGGTGTTACGCGGCTAAGAAAGTTAAACTTTTATGAATTTTCACGATATGTACACAATAATAATAATAATATTTTTCTTGTTTTTATTACTCCAGGTTTTTTCGCGGTCCGTAGTAATAAAAAGAATAAAAACAAAATAAATAAGAATGAAACTCACAGAAATCAGCCGGATTATGGTAAGGTGGGCATCTTAACCCTGCGGTTGCCAATGCCGGTAACAGATGCTGTCTAGGTCCATTAAACAGCATTCTCCCGTTCTCCAGACAGTAGACAGAGTCTATCTTCTCGAAGAGTAACGCGGATGGCTGGTGGATGGTCGCGATGAGGGTGCGGCCGCCGCGCGCGAGGCTGTTCAGTAACGCTATGAGGGATGCTGATGCTGAAGAGTCTAGGCCACTGGAACAAAGGTTTAGTTTTTTATTCATACTTCTGTGCTTATAAATATGTACTTACCATCTTATTAATAACATTGTTGTAAACGCTGTTATAAAGGGTTTTGTCTCCCTGTAAAATAACCGATGTCGGAAAGGGACAATTGATAGCTAAAATGCTGTTTATTAGCATTTACGAATGAGGCCCTTAGTACTAATTAAAAATATGGTTAGGTATCAGTACAGTGCAGAGGATTAAACGTAATCAAAACAGGCAAAATCGCGGGACGCTGCTAGTCTATAATATAAAAATGAATCGCTGAATCTGCTGGTAAGCGCATAACTTCAGAACGACTGCACCAAATTGGATGATTCTTTTTTTAATGTCTTCCTTATTGTCAGGACAAGGTTTTTATATTAGAAAAATAAGGAATAAAAATCTCAAAATTCCCACGGGAACGGGGGCGCTGCGGGTGAAACCGCAGAGCACAGCTAGTATTAAATAAACATTAAATCTTCCTATAATAAAATTAAAATAACTTTAACTAAAGTGTTAACTAAACAATGGACTGTATTTAATGAATAGTTCTCACGTCTGGTCGATTAAGTAATGACTGATTTAAATTTAATCTGAAGTTAACGAGGTATCGTGACTATGTCATGGACATTTGTTTAACTTTTCAATGGGTTGGTTCAATGAAAACATTGTCAATTGAAACAAAAACTAATAAATGCAACAAAAACATGATTGTAAAGCTCTGTATCCACTGAAGTAAAGACGGTAAGGCACAAACTACATAGGAAAGTCTGAAATCTCCATTAGAGACAATGTTAAGCTTCTTCTTCTTCATCGAGTGGATGGTCACCCTGACCAATCCTGGTGTCAGAGTTATTGAGCCGCCAAAGGCCTCTGACATGGCTCATGTAACGACTACAATCCGTAGAAAGTAACCGGGACCGACGGCTTAACGTGCCCTCCGAAGCACGGAATCATCTTACTTTTCGGACAATCAGGTGATTCAGCTTGCAATGTCCTAACCAAACTGAGGGCAGTCTCACAAAGAGATTTTGTGAGTTATTGTCCCCGCTGGGAATCGAACCCGGAACCTCCGGATCGTGAGCCGAGCGGTCATACCACAAGACCACGGAGGCTGTAAGCCGTAATTTTAAGCTAACACCTACGATATTAAGGTTACGATAATAGCGACACCACTAAATAAAAAAAAAACTGCTTATGATTTAAGACATTCGTCACATAGTCTCATCATCATCTTAATGTGATATTTTATAATATTTAAACAATAGTATACAATTGTATCCTTATTGTACTGATAACTTTAGTGAGATGAGAGGTCTTTGCCCATCAGTGAGACATTACTTTATTTTATTTTTTTAAACAATAGTGGTAGGTGTACGATGTTACTACTAGGAGTTGTAAAAGTTTGCAAAATTCGCGTAAACAAAAATACTAACCACTAGCATAGTTCGTTATTTTTGGAATCATAAAAAGAAGTACTCACACAGCATTCAGAAATTATACAACCATTCAATGTTTGGTACATTGACATCGGACCGAACTGTCAACAACTGGACTAACAATTGAAAGCGATATTATTTACAAAACATCGCTCCGCTACAGTGTACACTAAGGCTTAGCACAGTAAACAGTCGTGACATTGTTTTAATTGAAGCAATTCTACTACAACAGTTCTTTATTCATCAAACCCATTAATTTTAATCAATGCTTGACAAAGACATCCATTTATAAGTTCAATTGCTTTAACATCTCGGTTGATATCACTGCGATTACTGTTTGATACACTTGATATGGGGTTATTACAATATTATTGATGTGTTGGCTTTTTCCACTAAGTGCTTGTTCCTATTGGTCGATTGTCGGATACGGAATTTAGTCGCTTGCTGACCAATGAAGAGGCGCCGCAATAGTGAGAGTCTAGAGGCACCGTGTGCAATTTGGTCCAACTTGAAAGATAGTTAACATCTCAAATTATAGAGATAAGGATGGTTCACCCCTTAATTTTGATATGGCAAAAAAACGTTTGCCGGGTCAGCCAATTATATATATATTTGTAAAATCTTGACCTTGATACATGCTACGCTTAGTAAAGTCAAAAATTTCAAATGATGGTAGAACTTTGGGACTGCCATAAATGGTGATTATGAAGTTGGTGCATGTAGGATTTCATATAAAATGTTCTCCCAATGGGACGTCCGTTTAAAATCCGGGCCCGACATATAATAAGTTACAAGGGACCGTGTCTCATGAAGTAGTATTTATGGGGTACTATAGCTAGGCTAAGCATACCCTATATTTAAGTTTGGTAGTACCCATAGTAGTCTAAGAGTAGTAGAGTAAGACTAGGCAATTGGCGTTTCAGTAGGCTAGAAAGTATTTTCCCTAAAGTAAGATTTTACTTTTCTTTGATTTTACTCTGACTTCAATTTACCTGAAGCAGTTACATGTATACCTAAACTAATTATAAAGTCAATCCACTGTTAAATAAATGGACAATTGAATGAAAAACACAATGAATTACATACAAAGTTAATGACGTTTGGTTATGTTTAATTTAACATTTAAATTACACAGTAACAGTTCAATTAAAATTCAAATTGTTAGTAATTAATTAAATAGAAGTAATCTAGGTATACCTATATAAATCAGGGATAGGTAAATTATGATAAAATAGCATACGAGTATATCGAAATAAACCAGTAGGTAAGCATGGTGAAACGCCTAAGCGTCCTCAATGTACTAGTTACTTCAGTGAGATGAGAGGCCTTTTCCCAGCTGTGGGACATTATTAGCTTATTCTTTATTTTAGACGCAACCAAAACTCCTTTTAGTCAGTATAACCAAACGTCTAAGTAAATAAATAGTCATAATAAATAGTCTAAGGGACAAAAAGTCTGTTAGACGTTTAGACGTATTCTCTCTAATTAGATAATAGTTAAATCATAAGTTTTCATAGAATGGCTAAAACAATCTTAACTACAATTTGCTTAGGTACTAATAGTATCAGTTGATTAGATTTCATAATACAAGCTGAGTTTGTTTCTAACAAACCTAGTCGAATAGTCGTGTATATACATAGATATTTATTTATTTATTTCCTAGCCGCAACCCACGGTTTTGCCTCTATAAAACATATCCTCTTGATTTGTAGCTACCCAATACAAAATAATTATTCGATCCAGATTAGCCTGAAAATACACATAAACAAAACTACAAATTTAACCTTTTTATATTAGTATAAATCTACATACGTGGTAGGTTCATCCAAGAACATGAGAGAAGGATCTGAGAGTAGTTCCAAAGCGACTGCTAATCTTCGTTTTTGGCCTCCAGATAGATCGCGGCATAACGTCTGTGCGGTGCTGCTAAGACCGAGCAAGGCCAATATTTCATATACCTGAAAAAGGAAAAAAATATTTAGCTGTTGCTTGATAACTGAAGCAAGTCACACCTTAACTAATACTAAAGCAAGACACACATAGTATGGGCCCGGGTACGAAAGTTGTCTCATTGGCCCATTGCTTTAAATAAAAATGCAAGGAATACAACCTTATACGACCCGCAGCCGCACTATTGTGTCATGCGCTTAACGGGTCGTCACGGTGCAGCGGTGCAATGAACCGAGATATGGCTAGAGATTCATTATTATGGATATTTAAAAAAGGTAATAATGAACTACAGCTCTTGACAACATAATTTTGTGTTGTTTTTGCCAAAAAAGGTTCTTAAAATTAAGTGAAAATAAAATAAAATGTGAATCTGAAAAACCATTGCAAACAAATCTTTTATTTTACTTTATTATACTTAACATTAATTATAATAAATTAAGAATGGAATAAATCTACATAATCTGATGATAAGAATCGGAGTTATTCATGAAAAGTCGGTGTGTGGAGATTGGCATTTGTTCAACGCCGTGAAGACTATCAATAACTAGCTGTGCCCCGTGGTTTCACCCACAGCGCACCCGTTCCCGTAGGAAATACGGGATAAAAATATCCTATATCCGTCTCCTGATTTTAAGCTACCTCCCCACCAATTTTCAGCCAAATCGGTTCAGCCGTTCTCGAGTTATAAATAGTGTAACAAACACGACTTTCTTTTATATAAATATAGATATAATCGGTGCACAAATCTATACTAATAAAGCTGAATAGTTTGAGTTATTGTTTAGAGCGGTAATCTCAGATATAAAGGATTCTTATCAATTTAAAGAATTATTTTTGTAATGGATAACCACATTCAACGGGAAGGTTAAAGGCTATTTCACGAAATTCCCACGGGAACGGGTCGCTGCTAGTATATAATATATTTCTAAATTAAATAGGCTTAAGTATTATATGTAGGTACTTTGAATTAATATAGATTACCCATTAATCACAGATTAAAATCATATGTACACGTAATTAATGATTAGAAATACTTAAAAATCCCCAGAATACGTATTGTTTTTCAAATAACAACTAACATTGATAATTAATTAATAATCACATGTTATTGTCACTAAGAAACGCGTAATAAGTAATTATGTATTATACATACATATCTCAGCTGATTATTAGAATAATTTCCTAATTTGAATATTTTTGTAGATAATTAGTAAATTATCAAGTACTTATACACAAATAGGTAATCTAATAATTAATCAGGAATTAGTATGCATTATAGAAAAAGGCATGCATTTGGTCCGTAGGTTGAGTTTTTGGATTGAACACGACTATTATATATTCTTACTAGCCGCGCCCCACGGTTTCACCCGCGTTGTCCCCGTTCCTGCGGGAATTTCGGGATGAAAAATAGATGTTGTCCGATTCTCAGACCTACCCGATATGCACACAAAATTTCATGAGAATCGGTCGAGTCGAGCCGTTTCAGAGGATTTCAATTACGCACCCCGTGACACGAGAATTGTATATACTTGTATTAGATAACGTATTTGTGTATTAATATGTATAAGTTTCAGTTGATTAGATTCAATAATACAAATTTAAAGCTAAGTTTGGGTTTAATAACCGTGTGTAAATTTGTCCTGTTAAATACTAATATCCATATTTAAATTACCTTTTCCTTTCTCTCCTGTGCCGTAAAGTCTGCTAGTTTAAGAGCCGCTGCAAGCGACATGCCTTCGTAAACAGTGAGGTGAGCTCTCAGGTCGTCATGTTGACGGATGTACCGCGCGCCCCCGCGGCCAGCCGCTTGGGATGCGCACGCGCATACGCCGTTCACTGAGATCTCGCCTTTGGCTCCTCTGGTCCTGAAAGGATGGTTTAAGTGAGATTGCAGGGCGGTTTACGAAGAAAATCTGTTTAGAGAAGAGAATTCTCGTATTACTGATCCCGATGAAACTTTCGGCACTACGAGTATTTAAACTATCATGATATTGTCATAATTCAAGTTGAGATACGACGAAAACGTCGAGGTATTTAGTAATCATTTATTTCGCATTATAATCCGTCTTTACATGTATTATAGTACCTAATTGAAAGATCGAGACTCATTAGGTTTGATGGTATCCACTAACCGTAACTTCAAAATAAAGTGTTCAAATGAATTACAGGTCAATGGCCTATGTGACATTTAATGTAGTGTAGGTACGGTGTGTCGGTTAGTTTATTAGACGGGCATTGCTTTTTGTGCAGTGCATCCTTAAATTTTGGGTTCTTGCCAGAAACTCAGTTTTTTTGCACGGAAAATATAAGTGTGACCGTGAACGTTGACTTTTGAGCCAAAATATAGAAGTAAATAAATTATTGCGATATACCTATATTACACGGTATATGGAATCACTGCACTAGTGACAGTGACGGCGAATTTGAGGTTTTTGACCAAAAAATCAATAGAGGCAAGGGCTAAATATGACGGATCTTCCGTGATGGAACGCTAACACATATCATTGCACTAGCAGCGCCCCGCGGTTTTAACCGCGTAGTGCCCGTTCCCGTAAGAATTTCGGGATGAAAAATAGCCTATAACGTTCCCGTTAAATGTGGCTATCCATTACAAAAATAATTTTTCAAAATCTGACCAGTAGTTGCTGAGATAAGCGCTTTCAAACAAGTAAACAAACTCTGAAGCTTTATAATATTAGTATAGATATATTTTTCGCCGCGATGTGCGACGAAACGACCAATCTTTTGGCAAATGATAAATGGCCTGAACGCTCGAATTGCTCGACTTAGCGGGAACACTGCCATGCCCCCAGATAATATGCAATACCATGGTATTCGAGTCTCGCCCCGGAAGATCCGCCAAGTGTTTAACTAGCCAAAAGGCCTTGACAACAACAAAGTGAAACTGGTTTCTAAATGTGAGTTCACGTGCATACATTTTAGTGAAGTTTTAATTTAAATCAGCTGATGCGTTTGCATACGTATTGCCATAATTGGCCACTTTTACTATTTTTTATCGATGCCGACAAAAAATGGAGTAGGTACCTCTTTTATTATTTATTAGAACTTAACTTACATGTAGCCAGCTAGTATATTGAGGAGGGTGGTTTTCCCAGCCCCTGATGGCCCCATGATGGCCGTCAGCTGCCCAGGTCGGAAGCATCCTGATACTCCTTTTAGGATCTCTTTTTGTTCTGCAACAAAAAAAGAGAATTATAAATATTTAATGGAATGCATTTAAAAGATTTGACCGTCAATAGAGACTAAAGTAACCGGTTAGGAGAAGTAATAAATTAACAGAAATGATTTACGTTTATGTCATTTTCTATTATAATCTTATTATTAATAAAGTTTATAAAATTATTTGAAAAAACTGAATTGATTGACGTCACAGACTATAAATCTGCATATTCGGGAAATGCGTCACCACATTCGGTAATGCTTTGTAACCAGCCTTCTAGCGATTTGCTTTTTATCTGGTTGTATACTATCGAAACGTAAGCGAATTTATAATGAGGACGAAACAATTACGTGACATTTGAGATAATAGACGGTTGCCAATTGTCTACTGTGGCATTACTGTTATAAAAACACAGATTTTTTTAAATACAAACTCCTTCTATCGAAATTATCTGGTTTACTTAACACAAGAGTTGCCTGTTCCATCCGCAATAAACTTCTCGTTTGTTTTTGTTTTCAATATATCCTTATATATATAAAATATTTTACAAGCACATAAGTACATATGTAAAAGAATTAGCTGAATTAAGATAACTGTTAGCCTCGAATTATTTAATGCTTAGGTGTTATGTGAGTCATTATTTTTATTGATTTGGTAACCATTGCATAGCGTATGATACGACAGGAATATTAAGTAGATCAATCTTATCCGACGTCAATCAAACGCGTCAATGCAATACATATTCTGTAGACATCAGCGTTGCATACGAATTAGGGCAGAAAACAATGACGGCTTTATAAATTCGATATATTACAAAATGTATGTATTTTTTTCTTACGTTAAGTGATTTGTAACTTTTGTTCCGGTAATTTCTTTGAGACTATAGTCACTATGTCATCTAGCAGTCTATGGTAATCTTAAAACATCATTGTAATTGTCATCGTTGTAACTTTTATAAAATAACTGACTTCATCATCGAATGCTTAGATAATATCACCACATAGTACAAAATAAAATCGCTTTCCACTGTCTGTCCCTATGTATGCTAAGATCTTTAAAACTACGTAACGGATGCGGTTTCTTTTAATAGATTCAAAAAATGGTTTATATGTATCAAAAATCCCGAAATTCCCACGGAAACGGGCACAACGTGGGGAAAACTGTGGGGCGCTAATAAATGATTATCTTAACTCGTCACAAATTATTTTAACTCGTAAAGAACAATTGAATTGTTATTTTATCGTTTAAATATCCTCTTTAGTTTAAATCTTGGGAATGTTCCAAAATTCTACACCACGTTTGGCTTTACCACAAAAGAAAGAACATAAAATTGTAAAACCATTTGCTTTTGTTACATCGTTTTAAAATTCCAAACACGAAACATCGATTCATCATAACAAATGGATATGCTAATCATGTTCAAGGAAGTACGTATAAGAGTTAATAAGTGTTTACGACTGATGCTGTATCTAGACCCGGCAATTAAGAGTACGCTTTCAATTAGTTTGGAATACTCAGTCACTGAATGACTGTTTCAGATTAACTGATAACCTTATGTACAGATAGCAAATAATTGCAGTTGACAAAATAATTGATTTTATATTTATATTTTAATTACTCCTCTAAATGTTACACAAAACATATCCGCATTTCTGAGTCTGTTTTGTGACAAACTACTGTACAGATTTAAATGACTTTTTACCAATGGATAGTGCAATTTGGAGAGAAGTTTTTGTAGTAACTTAAATACTGAACTCTTCGCGATAAAGGATTGAATGAGGCAAATCGGTAGAGTTAGATAACAATTTTGATGGATATCTCATAGAAAAGACATCAACGCGCGCTCAAAGTTGTGTACAAAAAATCGAATACATTTAATAAAGTTGAAGAGTTTGTCTGGAATTACTAGTGGGATTGGAATAATTATTTTTGTCAGTATTAGCCTGTAATGTCCCACTGCTGGGCAAACGCCTCTCGTCTCACCGAAGATCAGTACAGAGAGGAGGATTAGGCGTAATCATCACGCTTGCCTATTGCGGGTTGGTGATCTCAATCCTCAACCATGTAGGAAACGTTCAAAATTAGGAATCATGTTTTCGCTCGACCTGGGAATTGAACCCGACATTCCCACTGTAACGGGTGCTACGCGGGTAAAACACCGGCCGTTTAATTGATAATATAAATTTCACAGTAGTTAAAAACTACTAAGTGGTATATAATTGCTAAGCAGATATTTTTATTGAATAATTGTCGTTTTTCTGCCATTCTTGAATGATTGTTAGCATGAACAGCTCGTTTTCGCCACAATACCTATTATTAACGTTTTTGCTGCTAATTGTGGTAACTCCGTCAATAAAGAATCTATTGTCGCTATGTATTTAAAATCAGTGATAAACGAATGTTTACTTTAGATAAATATCATGAATGATGATGTGATAATTATATATTATGTATCTATGTATAGTAATAGTCACTATGGATAGTAAAAACACTGAAGGCCGAAACTGCGTTAAGCGTGCGCCCGCCGCGGTTTCATACAAAAGTGATCCGTCGCGAGCGCCCGTCGCGTGTGGTTTATACAAAAGCGAACCGCCGCGTCCGCACGCTTAACGCAGTATTGGCCCTGATTCTTGCTGATTTTGTTTAATAAAACTATATTAATTATGCGAAGCCGTTATCGGCTAAATGAGTGCCTTAATGCCTGTTTATTAATTACACTGTTATAATTACACGGTTCACTTTTATATCAGGCGCACGCGACTCACTTCACTTCACTTTTGTATGAACCCGCGCGTGCACCCGCTTAACGCGGTTTCGGCCCTTAAAGTTTGAAAAAATAATCAACATAAGGTTTGGTTCAGTTAATTGTGTAGGTATTTAAAGTATTCATGTTAAACATGAACATATTGTGTTTAAATTGAATAACATATATTTCTGAATATTGAATTAGTAATTATTTTTCTTCATATTTTCTTTGTTGAAAATGTTACTCATTGCTTATTCATATGCAAATACCATGTTTTTTTTCGTTTGCTTACTTTTTCTGTTTAGGATTTTTCATTTCTTGCACCTTTCTTATTTAACCTGGTTATGTGAAATCCTAATTTGCATTGTTGTGTATTTTGTAAATACTTTTGTATTTTACGACACAAAGGGAAAGGTATTTAGCAGTTTATTTAGTTTAAGAGCATTGAACTTACGCCGTACTCAGAGACGTTAAATCCTTCCTTAGTACACAGATTTAATGAGAGATTTGACACTTAACTAATTAGGGTAATGTATAAAAAATCACTTTACTTAGTTAAACGTCTCTCAGTATGGCCGTTAACATTGTATTGGTTCGAAAGTCTCCAAGCTTAAGTTAGAAAAGAGATTTTAGTTCCTTTGGGAAAATCATATTTTCCTTCTTTTACTAAGCTTTGGAATAAATATGTTACAATGCATTTGTTTTTACAAATCTTTGCAATCCGGTTCCGTGTAAACATGAATTATTTTAATATGAAGTAGAAAATAGTAATTGTATCAATCTAATTGAGACAGTTGGGTGAACAAACATTGCCCGCGGCTTTACCCGAGCTGTACCCGTTGCTACTACGGGATAGAAAGTAGTATTCATGAATGTGACTAAAAAGATAAATAAACTTTTTGTTTTATTAAATTCTTCAGGTATTTAAAAAACCTTTTAAAATACTTCATTTAAATGAGTATACCCGGACAAATTCACTAACGGTTAATTAAAACCATGGTAAGGTTTAAGTTTGTAAAATAACTGATGCTAACTGATGCTATTACATATACATACACAAATACTTTATAAAATATATATTTAATTGGAAATACCCATCAATACATTCTTCGCAATATATATATGGTTAAGTTTCCTTGATCATTTATTGAAGATAAAGATTAATGTATATTGGTCACTGTGGGGTTTTTATACGGCAGAATTCTATACATTTTCTATATATTTGCCTGTTAAATTGAGATTAAAAACTAGATGTAATTGAGTACGCATTGTATGATAAAAGAGGATTGTGTGGTTTTACGAAACCACGGTAAAAGTGAAACGTTTTTTCACATTATCCCTACTCCGCAGCCGGCCGTCTCGTGACATGCAACGCACAGTCGAAAAAGTTTGAGACGATGTAATAAAAGTTTCACTTTGAAATCTATATGTCGCAGGAAACACTAGTTTTATTCCTTAATTACACTTCTCTTATATTGCACCGGTATTTTTTAAATTCTTTGTGAACAGATTGATTTTGATTGCATTTGATATGTAAAATTGTGCTGATGCGTCGCCATTTAATTAGTTTACAATCTGCGGCTAATTCTAAAGACAAAAGACTGTCGATTGTATCCTATTGAAGTCGCATCTCCTTTGCGAACTTGCTTAAGCAGAAAAGAAAATATACGGACGAATTGAGAAAGATCCTATTTTATTAAGTCAGTTAATAAATGCTAAGGGCCAAAGTTACAAATATCATATCTCGAACCTCGGTCGACTGAACTCGATTTTAGTGAATCAATGAATCTAGGATTCAGTTGACCTGATCGAGTTCAGTTGTTATGGTGAATTAGGGGTTAAATAAAATAGTACTGAAACTTCAACGTATACTTTTAAGTATATTATTGAATATCTCAATGGAGTAAATATTATTAATTATGCAAACAATCTTCAGCTCTAAAGATATTAATCATAGATTACAAAACCAAACAGAGAGTGTTCCTTGACCCACATAAACATTGAAGAATACTTGTCTAAATCATAATAGCTATCAACACTACTAGTCTCACCATAATATTATTTTGATTGATTTAATACAACCTCAGAATAGCCCTTCAAACTTTTTTTTAATCTATTAAGTTAATTACCATCTTCCGGATAAATTAAAGTTTTTTTAAACCATGATTGTTTTGACTCTTGATATCAACAACCCATTTTTAAAGCCCTTGGGAGTGCGATGCATGTTAATTGAACTTAATTAAGTTTCAATTAAGTTACAAGTTAAAGTATCTGTTAATACGTTAGTGATAAAGTTGGTGTTAGTTAGTAGTCAACCCTGGTGTCGCAGTTTACGACCCCTCAAAGGCCTCCGTCATGGTCCACCGATTGAAACAACCAGGACTGACAATTTATAGTACTGCTGTGGTAGTGCTCAGATAGAAATAAATACGTCATTTCGTTAAATAATTTATGATGTTCACAGTTCATTGTATAATCGAAGTTATGCTTAAAAATATGGAATTTCCTCAACGTGAACTGACTTCCTTAGCCGTTAGGTAAATTTAATTAGCAGGTATTGGTTTTCCTCTACTTGTAATGAGGTTTATTAAAATACATTGAGGAATATACATTGACTTTCAAAGGATTTTCAAAGGGCTTTTTTAAGAGGTGTAGAATAAAAAGTAATTGCTTGAAAGTATCTTGGTGTTATTTTAAGTTTAATTCCATTAAGCAATATTAATATAATGTAAAGTTATGCTAAATTAATAATTCGAAGGTCATTGAACTTGACACTGATTTATTTATCTTCAACATCAATGGATGTATAGTAATTCCTATTTGATATTCACTTTATACATTAGGTCAATAGAAACATAGTTTCTTTGCAGTGCACATACATTAGACATGGAAATTGCAGTCGTGCATTGAATGTTGACAGGGAAGACGATAAATTACTTGAATTGTCTACTTAATCTTAGATAAATAATGAATTGTTCAAGTGTATTAAGTTAGATGATTCCTTGTCGTTAACCGGAGAAGCTACATAAAGTACCTACACGAATTATAGTTGCTGACAGACAACAAATAGGTGAATTCACGAGTACATGATTCACATCAGACGATCCATTTTGGATCGCACACTCTGTAAAACACAATCATGAATCACATTTATTGTTGAAACTTTAGTAACAACGTAGTATCAGTAATGTCCACACCATCCTCTAGCGCAACCATCTCTCGATCGAAGTGTGTGGGATCGTTTGGGGCGGATCTTTTTATTGGCATTCGCAATTTGATTTCCAATAAATACATATATAACGAGCATAATCGTACATTATACCATAAAAGTGGTTCGCGTAAAAGTGGTCGACTGCCAAATTGAATTGTAATTACTACTTTAGGAAGCCAAACAGTGCGCTGTGTGTGACGAATCATTTTCCAGAAATATCTACGACAAATGTGTTATATATAACTTCAATCTCTCTTGCAATCTACCCGAGATCAAGGCAAGTCCACTGTAATCAATCTAATATTAAAATTGGACCCGATGACCTTGTAATTAGATGAAGAGTACAACCAAATAACGGAATCAATAATATTATGAATTGTAATCTTAAATGGAGTCGTAAATAAAAAAATATTAAATGTTTCCGACAAAGTTTATATATCATAATACGTAAGGCAATATGCGTCATCACCTCATTTTATCTGCTGGCCTTCCATTATTTTTCTATCTGTACCTCGGCATTCTATTGTACTAATCGGTGACACATATCCTGCGGTATTTGTGTGTTTTATCTAATTTTTTTCTGAGTAGAAATATAATTATCTATCTACGTCAGAGCCTCGGGACTATGACAATCTAATATGTGAGCCATACATTTTTTTGGCAATAAATCACATTAGAATAATTATTGATACGGAACAAAAAACTAATCAATGCAAAAAACGAAGGAAGAAAAATGATATTTTGTTCATGTTTTTAAAAATAAAGCGGCAAATAAGTAATTTAATACTTCATGACCGTTGGAGTCCCTTTAAAAGTGAAAGTAAAATTACATTTGTTTCTGTCTTTTTGTAATGAGAAAGGAAAGATTATAAATTATCAATGAATTGAGAGGATAATAAGCAATGATATTTCATTTACACATAAAACAATTTGCAATATTGTACCCATTATATCACTTATATAGAAAGTGAAACAGCTTTCTTTGCATTACACTACAGTTACATAATAACCACGTCAGACCTTTACCGTTTAAAGTGTCGAGATATCAGTCCGTTTTTTGCCATACATTGCGTATTTCTCAATAATTTCTTAAATCGTGTGAGTAACTAATCAAGACATGTATATTGATCTGAGAAATTCTCAATCGATGTACCGTGAGTGTGAGACTACACTTTTTACGTGATGTTTTACTCGTCACTTGTGCTCGAATACTTTTAGCTGTTACATAAACTAGAAAGTAGGTTAGATTTTAGTTATATTCAGTGTTTTTGTTTTGCTTTGCTGGTTTAGAATTATCGATTGTTTCTTAGTAATCGTAATGAGAACAACAAATTACTGACAGCATTCATTTTGCAACAAAGCAATTTTCTCTTCAATTAGCTTAACAGTGCGAGATATTAAGTTTTTAACACGGTTTATGATGAACAGCTTAAGGTCAGTCCAGTCTTTTTCCTCTATAAAAGGATTTTCTTTGGTTCAATAATAGTTGCAATATTTAGTTTTTTAACCGACTTTCAAAAAAGGAGGAGGTTTTCAATTCGGATGTTTGTATTTTTTTAAGCTATTGCATAGCTTCTATCGCGGGCCTTGAGCGCGGGGACCGAATCCAAAATTTCCGTAACGAAAAAACCTGACGCTTACCCGATCCGACGGGAAGGAGGTGTGGCTTGAAGGCCGTGCATCGTCTAACGTCGTTTCAGTTCGGCAGTCTTCGACACGGGCGTTGAGAGAGGGTGGTGAGAGAGGGTGGTGTGAGAGGGTGGTGAGAGAGGGGTGAGAGAGGGTGGTGAGAGAGGGTGGTGAGAGAGGGGGGTGAGAGAGGGGGTGAGAGAGGGGGTGAGAGAGGGGTGAGAGAGGGGGTGAGAGAGGGAGGTGAGAGAGGGTGGTGAGAGAGGGGGGTGAGAGAGGGTGGTGAGAGAGGGTGGTGAGAGAGGGGGTGAGAGAGGGGGTGAGAGAGGGGGTGAGAGAGGGGGTGAGAGAGGGGGGTGAGAGAGGGTGGTGAGAGAGGGTGGTGAGAGAGGGTGGTGAGAGAGGGGGTGAGAGAGGGTGGTGAGAGAGGGGGTGAGAGAGGGTGGTGAGAGAGGGTGGTGAGAGAGGGGGTGAGAGAGGGTGGTGAGAGAGGGGGTGAGAGAGGGTGGTGAGAGAGGGTGGTGAGAGAGGGGTGAGAGAGGGTGGTGAGAGAGGGTGGTGAGAGAGGGGGTGAGAGAGGGTGGTGAGAGAGGGGGTGAGAGAGGGTGGTGAGAGAGGGTGGTGAGAGAGGGGTGCGAGAGGGTGGTGAGAGAGGTTGGTGAGAGAGGGGGTGAGAGAGGGGGGTGAGAGAGGGGGGTGAGAGAGGATGGTGAGAGAGGGTGGTGAGAGAGGGGTGAGAGAGGGTGGTGAATGAGGGTGGTGAGAGAGGGTGGTGAGAGAGGGTGGTGAGAGAGGGTGGTGAGAGAGGGTGGTGAGAGAGGGTGGTGAGAGAGGGGGTGAGAGAGGGGGGTGAGAGAGGGGGTGAGAGAGGGGGTGAGAGAGGGAGGTGAGAGAGGGGGTGAGAGAGGGAGGTGGGAGAGGGTGGTGAGAAAGGGGGGTGAGAGAGGGGGGTGAGAGAGGGGGGTGAGAGAGGGTGGTGAGAGAGGGGGGTGAGAGAGGGTGGTGAGAGAGGGGGTGAGAGAGCTGGCGAGTTTGCGAGTTGGCGAGCTGGCGTGTTGGCGAGCTGGCGAGTTGGCGAGCTGGCAAGTTGGCGAGCTGGCGAATTGGCGAGTGGCGAGTTGGCGATCTGGCGAGTTTGTGAGCTGGCGAGCTGGCGAGTTGGCGATCTGGCGAACTGGTGAGCTGGCGAGTTGGCGAGCTGGCGAGTTTGTGAGCTGGCGAGCTGGCGAGTTGGCGATCTGGCGAGTTGGCGAGCTGGCGAGCTGGCGAGCTGGCGAGCTGGCGAGTTGGCGATTGTCGATTGCGCCAACTCGCCAATATAAATGCAATAGCTTTACCGCGGCAGTCCCCGAGTGCCACACGTCTTTGTTTTATTTTATTTATTTATGTTTGGTCATAACTCCATCAAATATAGACGGTATTGCAAAATATATCTAAGGATTCCCTAGAAGAAATAGACTGTGGGTACGATATTACAATACGCATCTTTTTATTTTAAAATTCGTCCGATTACGCACCATAGTAATGGTCAGTCGTCCGTCACACGGATGTTCTTTTGTTTTATAAACAAAACACACGTAGCGGAACAAGTGAAAACGCATAACTTGAAATAGCCCTTATAGTCTTAACTTTAACGTTGCATTCTTGTTTATTACAACATTACTACTGTAACTTAAAGTTATAAGTAATTTAAATACGAGATATGAATACATAAATCATTATTTATTGAAGTTATAATAACTTTATGAACTTTGAAGTGTGTTATAAAAGTTAGTGGTAACTTGTGAAATTAAATATTGGGATTTAGTTCAAGTAACATGTATATTATGTAACAAACTAATAACTTTAAGTTAGAATGTTGATTAAATTACACAATCCGTTAAACTTGTTCTCGTTTGAATAAATATCTTTGCTATGCTTTCATCACGAAGGTTTAGGTACTTCAAAATGAAGTATCTAAAGTTCTTCTTTATATCAAAAACTCGCCTGCCGAGTTTGAGGTCTCAGGTTCAATTCCCGGGTCGAGCCAAACATGTTTCCTACTTTCAAACATGAATCGCGGTTGGGATCACCAACTGGCTTTTGACAACCATAGTGATTATGCCTAGTCCTCCTCTCTGTACTGACACCTTCAGTGACATAAGAGCTTTTGCCCAGCAGTGGGACATTAGAAGCTATTACTTTTTTACTCACTACTTTGTATGAAAACATCGACACCTTAAACATGTTGTAGAGACCATTCTCATACAAATCAAAGTATCTGTTATTTCGTTTCTATGTTCAAGTCAAGTCACTTGAAACAAACAACAAACCAACTTTTGCTTGTAATAACTATTACTAGAGATGCAATAGTATATCGTATATCGTGTTACTGTTATGTAACATGTAACCCTTGACATCGATATGTCAGACATTAGATATTGCGCTAAAATAAGGGCAGGACTGGTTGAATTTTGAAACCAGAAAACCACTTATTACGATGAAATAATTAGCCCGGAAAATAATTTTAATAAAAAAATACCAAAATGCCTTAACATTCTTAATCCTTTTGGGACCAAGTTCTTTATCGCGCGTTGCGAAAGGGGGCTAGACGGGGCTAGAAAAAATTAAGACGAAAAGTTGTAACGACACTTTTTGCGTTAGAGAGAGACAGACAGAGAAACATGCGCATTCCGCACGGCGCGCGCATGTTTTTCTGTCTGTCTCTCTCTCTTATAGAAAGCAAGCCAGATATTTTCGTTTCGTCTTTCCATTTCGCATTGAACTTCTTTCCATCCGGGTGTCCCTTGACACCTCTCAAGTTTTTTTGTTATCAAAACTACACTGATCGAACATTTCTATAAAACTTACAGAACGCGAGTGAAACCGCAGGAGAAGGCTAGTTTTGAAATGAACGGACATTTATCAAAGTTAACTACCTAGTACGAAATGGATTGTGTATTCAAGGAACGTTTTGCGATTTTTTTTTATCGAGTGTCAATGGAAGATTAAAATATATCTCACTTGAATATTAAATACCAAATCTGCGATGAATTTGGAATAAAATTATGTTATGACGTAGTTTGACCGATGGTAATGCGTTGTGAATTTTAAACAATGTGCGTTTTTTAATGTTGTTAGTATATGAGTTCAAACGGCGACAGATTACAAAATACGAGACAAAGACAACCAGCCCGGCTAGCATACAAACGAAGACATATCTCTCATATCTCTATTCTTCCCGAGAGATTTGGCAGAGAAACTGATATTACCGCTAATATATTGCCTAATAATTCGACGTTCCAACACCGGATTCATTCATTCAATCGACTGTTCATTTCGCTTACTCTGTTATGATTGGCTGAATATTAAGACAGTGACATGTTTGACACATTATTAATGCATTTAGTCTTTACTTGAGAGTAAAAACGAGAGTCTTTGACGTTGTATGTAGATATAGAGAAAGTCTAAAAGTAGAAATAAAACGAAGAGAAGACCTTTGTCTTCAGTGATATGCTAGCCTGGCTGGGCGGTAAAAAATATACAATCTGACAATTGTGTTACAAAAATACTTATTTACAAAGTTTTATACGTGACATGACATAACAATAACATTATTAAGTCCTTTTTTACAAAACAGCCGGTTTGTATTTTTTATTAAACAGCCCAAAAAGGACTATTATTCAACACATAACAGTTTCATTATTATGATTTCACACGCGTTATTAAACAATCATTGAAATATTTAATTATTATTCGTGATTCGATTGTTTTGTTTGAGTTTATACTGTTTGGATATTGATTTACCTGCGTCTGTAAATAAAATAGTTTTCATTCTACATATATTATCAACTAATGTTTTTGGTAAAATGTGGAACAACAGAGAAATATTGTGATCAAAGAATTTTGACACAAAGTTATAGGCGAACTATGTAAATTATAACCAGCTATGCAAATAAATTTGAATAATATATAATATTTGCACGAATTCATTCGAATGCATAAGATCGTAAACATTGTTGGAATAGTTCTTTCCTACAGTCGAATCATTCGAATAAAAAAAAATGACGATCGTAGTTTGTTCTATTCAAACAGAACTGTCTTACAGTTCTTAGTACAAATTCTTATGTCTAGTACACTATAAGACAGACTTACTTGAATCTTGTCTGTGGTGTGCTCATTATTTTATGGCTAGGCCTATACTGACAAACAGATTCTGTAAAACATCCTTCACCCAAACCGCAAATACTTAAAAATTACCTAGGGAAAAAGCTGCACCCACCAAAGTTATCAGTGCAAGGAAAATAATATTTATAAAAGTACACGAGATATAAAATTCCGGTTTGTAACATTATCTAAAGGACGACGTAAGGGTTGATGACCCTTATCTATACGAATTCACCTACATTTCTAACCGGTTTGTGAAGTTTGAAGGTAGAACAACAAAAAATAGATCTTCAATAAAAATACTTTTGTAGTATAGTCACAGATTACTAAATAGTGGTATAGTATAGAGTAGATTGGGTAATTTCCAGAATGCGTCTAGTTTGATATAACGTGATCAAGTGAATGATAAATAGCAAACTAGCTAGCTAGTAGCTAGTAAACTCGCTCAATCTAAGTACAGCTATGCTTCAGTTATTATTGTGCTTTTATAAGCTGATAGTAAAGCCCAGAAAATCTTGCTAATCGTACCTTGTGAATTATAATGTGAAGTTATGCGAATATTTAATAGCTTAAACACTTTAGTTATTTCTTATATAATTATTAATCCCATTTGATTTACGATTTGTAACATATATTTTATACGTAACCTTATTCTGGAGGTTACATTTTTCTTAGTGTAGTAGATTACTTATAATATTTTGATTTATTGAATTATTATAGTTATTGCAACATTAAATATTTAATCTTTTTTGCAACTAGACGTTGGTTTACTGTATATCATCGACCCTCAAGTTTATTTGATAATTATAATAAATTAATATCGTTAATACATATCTATGTTTAACCTGTCTATTCATTGAATGACAATCAGTTCACAATAACACCTAATTTGAATTTAATTGTTATAACAGCAGACAACGTCATACGACCGGCAGCGCAACCGGACGTAAGTTTAACTTTACGAAATACACGTACTAAAACCCAAAAATATGATGTTATATAAACACTGAACGCCAAAAGATTAAAATCGCAATTGCTGCTGAACGACAGACGTTGGCGTTTTGAAATAAATAATAAGATTGCAGGAAATTTCAATAGCTTTCTTTTAAGCCATTGTTTGTTATACTTTGTTTTCTTTTTTGCAATTAAAAATAATTAATGTAATATTTATTATTTTTAATTGAATTGAGTCTTTGATTATTATATTTTATCCTAAAACATACCTATTCGAAATTTGGAGAGTGCCAACGTGTTGAAAGTGCAAGTAATGTTCTTGAATTCAAGTTGCACTGTCGTCCGAGGGAGGAGAGGCACAACATTGTTGTTCCCCAACTCGAAAGTCGAGGGCTCCATTGCACCAGGCGTCATCGTGACTTTCACTACACTTTCTTGTCTTCAAACGAACCTTCTAGGTCAACTTGCAATCAAATAACTCCGATGACAAGTTTGTAACCCATCTGGATATCTGTAAGCAAAGAAACACATGTAGAAATAATTGATAAATGAAATGATTTCTTGACTGCAAGACATTTATCTCTTAATTACAATAATTTACAATCGTTTAACGTCATTATTTTTATTGTTTTGTTTAAGTTATTGTACTGTGTGGTGATCGACTTCAGGGATTATTGGGTTAATAAACTTAAAGAAACGTCGACCCTGGTCTGTGTGTAAAACAATACAATGTATACAAATATAATACAGCTGAAGAGATTTTTGTTTGTTTGAAGGGGCGAATCTCAGAAACTTCCAATCCGATTTGAAACATTATTTTGTAACGGATATTCACATATCCACATTCAACGAGAACATTATAAGCTATGTTGTATCTCGAAATTCCTACGGGAACGGCACAACGCGGCTAAACCTAAGTATCGGGTACTGGGTACGACGAAGAATTTTTATGTTTATTCGAACGGGCTAATCTCAGAAACTAGCAACCCGATTTGAAAGATTCTTTTTGTAATGGATAGCCACATTCAACGGGAAAGGTATAAGCTATTTTCCACTTTCGAAAACGGGCACATCGTTAAACGCGGGAACCGCTGCTAGTCATTTATATTATAGGTATTTAACATCTTTTCAAATTACACTTTTAACTCATTGTTCTTATACTGATATTTTCTATAAGATGATACTTTTAGTGGAAAAGGTATTGTCTAATTATTTTTATTAACATTGTTTTAATATTTCCGGGTGCGTTCGTAAATATTGATGGGCAAGAGATTGTGATCTTACAGATCATTAATTATTTTACATATTTCTTAACTCGACAGTTTGCAAGACGGTGAAAGTTTATTGATTGAAGTATGAAGATTTTTGCACGAAGAGAAAATAATTTTGCAACCGCAAGTTTAGCATTCACAAAATTGAAGTTTCGCCTACTCTTTACAAAATTACTTCATTAAATAAAAAAATATCGGTAAATATTTTATTAACATTCATTGTAGCCATAAAACACTTTGAAGTAATATAAAGTTAAAGTTACTATGGAACCTACTTAGTAATATTGGCAATGAGAGTCCATTTCATTACAGGTAATGGACGTTACGTTAATATGGAGTTAATGTCTACTCATATTAGACTCGAATTATATTGAGTAAATGAGTAAGCACGCAATCCATTGGCCAAATGCCAGCGACATTTGATAAAAAATTCAAGAGAAAAACTACATATTAAGCGTCATTAACATTACTAGTTTTTATAAACTGCAATTTAGCGAATTTATTTTAAAGGGTATAGAGCACATTTGTGTTATAAAGCGCGACTTTTTGTGTTGAACTTGTCGTTAAAAATACGCTTTGTTCGTTGATAATAAGAACGTACATATTAATTATTAATATTGGCTATCAAAACGGAAAAATACTTTAAATTCCGAATATAAATATTAGTTTATTTGTTCACTCTTTATATTTGATAAAAATGTCCGTACATTGTTCTAGTATGGTCCAATAACACTGTTATCGCCTGGCATTGTGTCACACAAGTTCATAATACAGTTTCCGCGAATAATCTCCGTGTTACGTGTTAATAAACTCGTTTGGTCGTAAATATTTGAGTAACAATAAACATTTGTTGAATTAAATGTAACAATAGGTATTTGAGTATAAAACACTATCGGCGCCCCGCGGTTGTACCCGCGTTGTGCCCGTTTCTGTGGGAATTACGGGCCTATAGCCTATAACCTTCTCGTTCAGACTGGTAATTCCCGAGATTAGTTCGAGCATATAAACAAACAAAATTAAATGGTTTACCCCTTTATAATATTATGTAGTATAGATGTGTAACTATGGATATATACCTATGTACAATTTTTCAATTCAATTCAATTAAATATTTAGTTTGATGGCATGTACATGTACAATGTTGAAACGATAGGATTTAGATGACGGATAGGATTTAGATGATAGGAGTTAAATGACAGCGGTATCGACATTGTTTTCTTGTTGGTAGTAAGTGTACTATCTCAAGATCAACATTTTGGCTAGTCGTCCAAAAGTTTTTTTTTTGTGTAGGTACCCATCGATCCGTTGACCAAAAGAGATTTTGCAAATTGGTTAACTACCGCACTCAGAAACGACTATTAAATCATCTAATTGACGTAATTTTTCATACATTACATGTCAAAATCACTCATAAAATCTCTACTGAGGAAGCAATTGAGTACGGGCGTTGACTGAAAAAAAACTTTCTAGTGATTACTGAAGAGCACATAATTGTTGCCATACACGAATTTATCGCGGTTTATTTATATAACTCTTTTAAAACAATTAGATAGCGACGATGTTAAGTTCTATTAATTTCGAGATATATCGTAATTATCACATTGACATTGAATAAACTTCATTCAACACTGTAAATATTGTACACTGTCTGTCCTTCGCGTTTATAGTTTCTAAAAGATGGTTGTTAATGATGTGCAATTTTGAAATTTAACTGTGTTGAAACTATTTGCCTCTATAGGCACATCTAATTGTTAACTTTAAGGTTAAATTGCCAAATTTAAGTTCATTGACAAGATAAAGAACTTAGGATGAAAAAACCAAACATAACGTATCTATTTTATTACTTTTTGAGCAAAGATACTTATCCGATATTTTTGGGGGTTTTTCAGCATTGTAGTTATATAATTTTATACGGAGTGAGTTTACAAACTGTAATTAAGTACGAATTATTCATCAACTCGCACCTAGCATCCCGGACGCGAGTTAGCACAGTCTGAAAGAAAAACTTTAAAATGACTGGCTATTGCCCGCGACATTACGACATGACGATAGAACGCGAGCAATGAACTAAGTAATTAGACTAGTATGGCACTCTACTGTACTGCGTACTGTTGGACCCACAGCTTGTCAACTCGATCATTTTGAACGACTCGGATTTTTACTATTAGAGCAACTTTGCTATGCCACGATTGGTCAGATCTACGATGCTATTAAGCGATACCAAAGGCAGTATCGTACAAAAGGTTTTCATCTCGATTTATTCATGCATTGTCTGGATTACTGTACTCCAGCTATGACGAACGAACAAAAATGTTATTAAAAATCTTGATTCGTTTTATATATTTACCGACGTTTAATGTTAATGCAAGAGGAATGTTGCAACGTTTGCGTTAACTAATTAAATACCGATAAGCATTATCATATTTGCTGAGCACATAACATATGTACTACCGTTCCTTGTGTACCTTACAAAGGAAAGTATTATTACCTACTGGCTATTTTGTACATACTCATAAACACAGCTACATGTCTAAATGTAAAAGGAAAGTGCTGTAGGCCCCAGACAAGTGATATTCCGTTGCCGCAATCGCTAATCGATTCGATAGAAGCAAATCGATCAAGCGATTGCCACACGTCTAAAGGGGGTAATAATTAAACTTATTCGCGTGTAACTGATTATCTTCACTTCCTCGCCGTACTGGTATGTTTGGTGAGATAAGAGGCCTTTGCCCAGCAGTGGCTTTTAGGGTTCCGTACTCAAAGGGTAAAAAAATGGGACCCTATTACTGAGACTTCGCTGTCCGTCTGTCTGTCCGTCCGTCTGTCACAAGGCTGTATCTTAAGAATGGTGATAGCTAGACAGTTGAAATTCACAAATGATGTATTTCTATTGCCGCTATAACAACAAATACTAAAAATAAAATATAACAAATATTCAAGGGGGGCTATACAAACAAGCGTGATTATTTACCGTTACTTGCTCGATATTAATAGCGATAAGATTAGGTTACAGATAATAGTACGGAATCCTTCGTGCGCGAGTCCTACTCGCACTTAGTCGGTTTTTTGCATTTTTTGCGTATAGTTACCGCATGTTACATCCGGCGAACGACTTACTGTAATAGTCTTCATGCATCCAGCAGTAGTGTATGACAAAAGGTTATACTCGTACTGTATTCTACACATTTACTTTATGAAATTACATTACAATAATAACAATAAACGAAACACGAAACAATAAAACATTGTGTTGCTAATCTAATCACACATTACGACGCATTGATTTTGATTTATTTTACTCATTGTGGTGACTTATATGGATACTTGGATTGATAGTATTATATACTAATTAAATTGTAAATTATTTATAAGTTATGTACTCGTAGATATTAAACATAAATATTTCATTTTTAATATAAATTAGTTATCAAATACTTATAAATGTAAGAAAAAAGTAATGTCATCGTTGGGTTGGCAATGGCTTCTCATAATGTTTAAAATGTGTAAAATTTAATATTCTTTATTATAGTGGACAATTGCCTCATAATATTTTGTAAATCATACAAACTTCTTTATAGCTATAGCTAATATTATAAAGCTGAATAGTTTGTTTGTTTGAACGCGCTAATCTTAGAAATTACCAATCCGATTTGAATACATTTTTTTGTAATGGATAGCCACATTCAACAGAAAGGTTATAGGCTATTTTTCACCCCGAAATTCCTACGAGAACGGGCACAAAGCGGGTAAAACCGCGGGGCGGTTCTATTATTGTATGAAATAAAGTCTCCCGCCGCGTTTGTCCGTGTTAATGTTTGTGTTGATTTTAAAAACAACTCATCTTATTTTCATCCGTCTTTCACCAACGGACAGAATTATCAAAGAGTAGTAACTTACGTTCTATAATTCTAAGAGAAACCTTAGTCAATACGAAGCGATGCGAGGGCCGGTCGCTATTATAATAAAACAATGCAACGGATGTATGTATGAAATCCTAACAGATATACCGATTGATACGCCTATACAAATGTAAATTAACTTCACCTTAGCCTTCATTGAGCATGTTTATTTATTACCTTTAGTGTGCCAACATAAGATTTATTTATAGAATTTACTAGCAGTGTTTCTCGCTTTTACTTGCATTTGTTAAATCACTACATATTATAAAACAAAATCCCCGGTCGCATCTGTCTGTCTGTCTGTTCGCGATAAACTCAAATACTACCGCACGGATTTTGACGCGGTTTTTTAAATAGATAGAGAGATTTGAGTGATATGTAAAAATTCCCGAAATTTGCTTGGGAACGGGCTTAACGCGGGTATAAAACCGCGGGGCGCTGCTAGTGATTACTAAACATATAATAATTTCCAACTCTATTATCATTGGACTGCCAGTATTTATTTATGATAATCTGACCAAAAAAAATCACTACATGTTAAAAAACATTTTGTTTTAATACTTTCAATCACTACGATAGTACTTGAATTGGTACTATGTGTTATTTTTAATTGAACATTAGCCACACCGACGATGATAGAAATATAGTTTTATACATGTATGTATACATATATATTTAGAACACATTTAGATGCAATATTGATGCAGAAATCGCTTACATTAAACTGCTAACTTCGCTAGTTATACGTGTTTTTGTAATGTTACTGCAAGTCAATAAATAGCGTGTGTGTCACCGTGCCTGATGGAAGCCATATGGTTTTAGTCACGAGTGATATTTAATACCTCTTTTAATAGCATTAAATTTTACAAAAAATTACGACTTTACTAAAAACTGTTCTAAATATAAATCTTAACGTAACCATTATGAACGGTCCTATATTTTAATTATTATATCAGTCTTCTGTGACCACGGTTCCTTGTTTGTAAAGGGCCGAAACGTCAGACAAAAATGTAAAATTAAAGTGAAGTGTAGCCGTAAACGAAGTTTCAATTCAAAATTAGTAGTGTATGCTTAAACTTAAGAAACAAGTATATATTTTTGTTTTTTTTATTAACTTGTCATTTTCGATAAAAGATTGTATGTTCCTACTTGTATAAATAAACGTAACAAAACATCGAAAATAATCGGTTAATAAAACACCGTAAAATTGATTCTTATTTTGCAACTGTGTGTATTTTCAGTTTCATGCATTTGTTCATTTCGTCTTACATGAAAGATAACCTCAATTTGACAATCAATACGAGTTTGCATTTTAAAAATAGAACTCTATCGAGGTATTTCTGTTTTAACTGTGTTTTTTCGTATTGTTTTTGTTCTGTTTTGTGCGAGTTTTAGTTCGATCTTACGGTTATTGAAATATTTGAGCGAATTTATTTGTTCAGTGATTCGATCGGCTTGAAACATCTGTTTATTTCCTCATTGAATGAAAACACGTGTTCTGTAATTTAATTAAGCAGACATCGTCGGTGGAACAGCAAATATTTGCTAAAAAAACGTTTTATTATAACAATAAGAGAAAATGCGGACTTACTGGTTTATCTAAGCATCTAAAATGTAATAAGCGTTTATAACATTAATAGTTACATAATATTTATATTGCAGCTATTGCTGTTAGCATTTTGTATCGCACCTATTGATAACGTTGATAAGAGAGTAATAAAAATCTTATCAGAATTTCTCTAACCTTCAACTATATACTACGAAAATCTTGATTATATCTATTTATATATATCTGTCTAGTCAAAGGAAACAAAATACATGACGAATCGTAAACAAAAGAAGTTTAATGAATGCGAAGACTTAGTCATTTATTGTGGTCTTTCACCTTCCTATCTTAGTCATAATTTAAGGGTGAATTGCACAAACATTCTTAAGTTTATTTAGCTGCTAAATATGTTTAAAAAACAAAAGTTGTTTATTGAAATTTGTAATTTATGTTGCACTTAATAGAACACTATTTAAAAAGAACATATGTATTTGTTTAAAAAAACTATTTAAATATACTTAAGAATGTTTGTGCAATTCACCCTAAGTAAATAACGACGCAAAAAGAGGGACTTTTTCGCAAAACAAATGAAAACTTATAAAAAGTAGGTAAAAGTATTAGCCTAAAACGTAAAGCGTTATCTCACCAAAAATATCAGAACATTGAAGAACAATAGGGTTAATATCACGCTGGGCTCAGGATTGAGATCACTTATAATACACTTTAGAAAATGAATTCCTTATTCTATTGGCCCACTATTTTTATACCCATGATTTTGTTATTTGATTTGAGTTATTTTCACATGCTACAACGCCATTGAGATAAACCTAAATACTACTTATTATATTTTGAGAAGATAACATTATATTTGGTTTGATACCAAAGATATGAAGGTGTCAAAATTTGATTAAAAACATAATAATTATAGTAAACAAAAGCAATGTAATTTAATTTACTTATGACTATTTTTTTATTACTGTACACAGTCACAGTTTCTTAATAATGAAGCTAAATAATGAAGGCCTTTGCCCAACAATGGAACACTTAGGGCTCAAATAATAGAATGTTAATAATTAGATATTTTAATTAGTTAACTTAAACGAAGTAAGGGCGGATACTTGTTATTGCACTTGTTATATGTTGCATAACTTTAATAAACATTTAAGTATTCTGTTTCAGAAAGATAGGAAAGTGATTAACCTACAACCTAGTTTATTTTATTTACTTTAAGATAGTACATTGCGGATGTCCAATGATCCGACGAGAGTGAAACTACATACATTGTAAACAAAATTATTTTCTCTCAAATGACGTATGAAAACGTACTTATTATTGAATCATACATACAATTCTTACGAAACTTTCTAAAGCTTTCTACAAATTACTTAGGTTCATGCCATCATGATTACAACTTAGTAATATTTGTACTTATTTGTATACATCACATAATGTTTGGTTGGTTGTCAAGTTATAAATACGAAGTAGTGGCTGTAGTTTTTGAACAAGACTCTTCGGGCGAACTGACTGCTCAAAAAATAATATTTTAAAAAGGATACTCGCAAGTTTCGGGCTTTTAAATTAAAGCGAATCACCCACTAACTCCAAATTACTAGTTCATAGCATTATTAGTCATAGACAAACGTTGTTTTGCCATATAAATTATAAAAAATAATAAAGGGGTATGAAATCTAGACACGCGGCAGCGTGTCAAGCCAAGTTCAAGCAAAGGAACGGCTAGCCAGCGCCGAGTGTAATATTACACGAACCACTTGGTGCCACTTTTGACCCCTCTATAACTCAAAAACTATTTAACGTAAACACATGAAACTACGTGTGTTTAATTATATCCATTAGGACACCTAGAAGCCCAAATTTCATGAAGCTAGCTCAAACGGTTATAAAGATATGAACGTCAGAAAGTCGTAAATTTTAGTATTGACTGACTGACTGATATATAGTACCTAAACCTAACCTACTTCCAGATGACCTAGAAGGATGAAATTTGGAATCTAGCTCGGTAATTGTGTGTAAGCGTAAGAAAAAATCTAAAAATAAAAAAAAGTTAAAAAATAGGGGGGGTCCCCATACAAAAAAATATATTTTTTAATTGTAGCGTTGGAACCGTTACAAGCAGATATTTGAAACTATCCCAATCTAAGTATTATCATATTTGCTATTTAACTGCAATATAAACGTAAAGTTATGTAAAAAAATAACTTGGCCAGTTTTTAACAGAATAAAAAAAAAACCTATTTTTTGAATAACGTTATAAAATGACTGATGTAATGAAAACTGGTCAAGTCAAATCTAAGCCACTTTAAGATCTCACATTTTTAAAGAACAGCAATTGTCATAGGTATCCAATAAAGAGAAGAAATAGAGTTTAATACTTGTTCATAATGTTATTTTGTTCCTATAAATACATATTGAGATTTTGCCTACAACTTGGCACTCATTTAGATCTCCATTCTTTTTGCGGCGAAGCCCATAGCCAAGCATAATTTTTGTATTGAACTTGGCTCTCCTTTTTTACATTTATGTTTTTGGTGGGATATATATATACCTGATCTCAGATATGCACACAAAGCCATTTCGAAGGAGTTTGGCAACAAACGCCGTGACACGAGAATTTTGATATACCTAAATATTTGATTTTTTGCTGACATTACGAAAAAAGTGAGTTCGTTTTACAGCTCAATTAAATTGGTTCACATTTTGTTGTTAATTGTTAATATACTTTTATCATTATTTCCATTTTGAAATTCGTGTACTATTTAACGTGTTATATTCTAGGACTAGATTTTATTTGTTTGGTCAATCAAGTGGTTAAATTTTATCACTTTAAGAACACATTGTAAACACTAATCTAGACGGGACTTAATCGGGAATAAAACATTAAAATGCATACCTCAACGTTTCGGTCGTGTCGCAACGGCCGTATTCACGAAGGTACTGGCTGGATTAAATGTTTTATTCGCGATTAAGTCCCGTTTAGATTGGTGTTTACAATGTAGTAAAATTTTATAAGTCACGTTTTGTTTTTTTTAAATACCTGCATATATTTTTGGTACAAATTGTTTATAAACTTTTGAATAACATTAATGTAAATGTTATCTACAATTCATCAAATTGCATTATATAAACAACAAACATTACGTGAATTATGTAGTAAGGGCAATTATTGCTTAAATTTTATGAATACGTAAGATATTATGATTATGGTTCTCTTCTCTCTCAGGACTGTAAAGCCCGGTTTCCACCGAAAGCGGAGCGGGCTCATTAATGACTCTGTTTGGCAGCCATTACGTGTTTTTGTTAACTGAGGTGTTATGCGTCTATACAAGTATCGCAATGGTAATTAAATGGAGTCATTAATGAGCCCGCTCCGCTTGCGGTGGAAACCGGGCTTTAGAGGCCAAAAACTAGTCGACACTTTTCTCAAAAATATTTTCCAGTCTACGTACCTAACTACTTCAGTGAGATACTACAGACTGATATCTTCAGTGAGATGAGAGCCCAGTAGTAGGATATTACAGGCACTAACACTACTAATTACCTTAACTAAAGCTAACGTGTCATAATATTGATAGTTTGTATCATTACAATGCAATGCTGCGGATATTTCTACGTCCTATGTTTTCATAATATTTTTCAAACAAATCCAGTGGATACCGTGATAATATATGTAGTCTGTGGATTGAAATTTTATATTTGTGTAACTTTTTTTTGTAAAACTACAGATGTTTAACTACTTTTAATTATTAAAGTCTAGAAACACTTTGTGTAATAAATTAAAACACGTAGGTACTTACCTACCTGCTTATTGTAAAACACTTTTATATCATAGTTATTGTAATGATTTAATTATACTTTTAATTGTATTAAATTTTATTCAACGACATTTCAAAACGAAGTAACTTTGTCACAAAATTGTATTTGGAATGTTGTGATAAAAATAGTAAGTAGTACCTATCACATTATATATTTTTTAACTTTGCCAATCGATTTCCTCACTAAATTACTAACTGCTCATTACATCAAATTAGATTATAATACTATCGTGTAACCTTGATACTGAAGTTTTATAGATTAGGAAATAAACGAATCGATTACAAGTCCATTATTGGACATTGCGCTTTATTATTCATGACCAATGACCAACTTGAAATATATTGTCATTTGTTTTTCTAATTGTAAATACAAAGCGTTTTAATTATAACCCACCGAATAGGTTCTTACCAACTTTTTCTAAAAGTTCTTTTTTCAAAACAATGTGTAGTTTGTAAGGAGACTAATTTAATTAGCTGATTTTTACCTAGTGATTATGGGACGATAGCTGCATATAAAAAAATCGGTTATGGTCTAATTTGAAAGAACACATATATGTGTGCAAGAATTAAAGAAGATTAAAAAAGGTCAAGTGTCGTAGGTGACTGATAATAGTAAATGATTTTAAGTACATGTTATTTTCATTTTATATTTTAGGCACAACATTAACAAAAAAAAAACGGAAACTAGGTATATTACACCTAATGCATATTTAAACACAAAAATAAGTAAAAAGTAGACCTCTCATTTTAACCATAGTTATCGCATTGTATAACCCACTTTCAAAATCGTAAAAACGTACATTTTTGAAAGAGGGTAACTTTCTACTGTCATGCAATTTCAGTTATCTTACAAAAATAAACTTGTGATATATTTTACTTACATAATTAAAACACTTAAAACCACTTTCCAATTATTGCAAAACGTTTATAAAATAGTGTTATTATCACACGCGATGTTGGAAACGTATTGTCGGTATTTTAGTGAGAGCGGCCGTGGGGCGACCGTCGACTTCGACGCGTGAAATGCGACTAAAGAAAGGAAAGATACGCAGCCCATCGCTCGCACTGTATGGAAATGCAAAACAAATGTAGGCCATTAGAACCGTTTAGATTGAGTTGGTGAGTAGGCGAGTTCAGGAAGCAAGCGAAGAATCTGATGTTTGTAACACTAGCCAGCTCGGAGCTTGTAAATAAGGTTTAATCTGAGGTTATCATTTTTGTTTTGGATTCATTACTTCTTCATAAAATATAGTAACGGAGTTTCAAAGGCCTCTGATATGGTCTAACGATTAGGTCAACCGGTACCGACAATTAAACGTATCCACCGAAGCACGGCAGAAGAATGAAAGCGGTTTATAGTTTTATGATAAAAAGCGGACGGGGGATACGAAAAATACTTCATCGTCCATAGACAGATTTTTAATTAGCCCTATAAATGGGTGGTTTGTGGTATGACCCCTTAGATCCTTCATCGGTCACCGAGGGGGTGGCGAGACCCAATCATTAGTCCATATCAAAGGCCTAGGGGCTGTCTTAGAACTCAGTTAAAAAGTAATGAAAAAGTTGTAAAAAGAAACAAAAACGAAGAACATAGTTATACTACTTGTACTTATTATTCTGTGGTTATACACTTTTATTTTAGTAATATGTCGTTTAAACCTTATTCAGAATTTACTTGAGATGACTCAATTTTTCACCGATATACAGAGTGATTCAAGAGAAAGATATGCAATTATTTTATATGTGAACATTTCCACAGGAACGGGCATAATGCGGATATAACTCCATCATTTATGGTCTGATTTCCAAAAGAGTTGAATCCAATAAGGTCCTTTATATTCATTGAAATAGGCTGATGTTCTTTGAAAGAGGTTGAATAATAAATAGACATTAAGACGGTAGACAGCCAATAGAATAAGAAGCGATTGCCACTTGTCTTTCGGTCTAAAAGTAATCGTGTCTATCGGGTATCGGGATAGAAGTTCCCACGGGAATGGATGGGTATTTTACAACACAACTTTAAACAATAAGCATACTTTTAAGTTAGAAAGACGTAGAAAGTTTAGGTATCGTGTTTTCAATGCGGTTGAAATATGGTTATGTGGCTGTTAGCGACCGCAACGCAACTTTTTTATGTGAAAACGCGACAGCATCGCTCTTATAAGTTGCCCTGGGCGTGGGCCCTCGACGATTACTCGAGTAGTTCGTATTTCGACCGCGCGCATTTTGGCATTTGTATGGTTCTAATTGATTCATTCTCTCCGTTCATGCATGTCGTACCTATACTATTGTTACACTGTGTCTAATTAACAGAATACGGTCTCATTGTGCTCTCTCGTATATAAGCTGCGCTCGCGCTCCTCCTGTTACTGACAACTGTCACCACTACCTCTGCGTCTCTATAACTCCGAAGTTCCTGACTCACTCGTCATGAAGTTCTTCTCTTTGGTAAGTTAGTTTTTTATTTTTCAAAGTTAAAACTTTGATGCTTTGTACATATTTCATTAAAACTGAAGGTAAGTACCTTAAAATTCTAGATATAAAAAACAAAAAAAAAGACGTGTGGCACTCGGGGACTGCCGCGGTAAAGCTATTGCATAGTTATTTTTTGTATCACTAGATGGCGTTAGTGGGGGTCGTGAGGTTTTTTTACATGAGGTTTTTTCATTACGGAATTTCTGGATTCGGTCCCCGCGCTCTAGGCCCGCGATAGAAGCTATGCAATAGCTTAAAAACTATATTTTTACATTAGAACCTAAAGCAGATATGGGACTCATGGGTGGGGACTGAGGCACGAATGACCGTGGCTAGCTGCTACGAGATCAAGTCAATTTAGAATAAGTCAATATATTCCATCATGGGTGGGGACTATAGCACGAATGTCCGTGGCCAGCTGCTGCGAGATGAAGTCAATTTAGAATAAGTCATTATCTATAGACATTTAAAATTTATGTGAAATCATCATTCGAGAAGAAGGTTAGAGGCTTCGAAAAATTTAAAAATGCGGGTATGAACTGGGTGGAGCCGCGGGCGCAGCTGCTGCACTCGTTTGCGAGCGGTGCTGACGCGGTGCGTGCGCGTGTTGCAGACGGTGTTGCTGTTGATGTGCGTGGCGCTGGCGGCGAACGTCCCCGCCGTGTTGGGTCGCGCCCAGGGCGGCTACGGTTCGGGTGGCTACGGCCAGGGCGGCCAGGGCCCGATCGGCGGCGACCCCATCACCGAAATCCTGACCAAGGCGAATCGGTCCTAGACCAATGTGCAAACTTTTCTGTATTTATTAGAAGATACATATTTATATAAAAATAATCTGACTCTTTATTTTTCATATCTGCCAGTGAAAGTCCCGTCAAAATCGGTCCAACCTTTTCAAAGATTAGCTGGAAAAAACAGACAGACAGACAAAAATTATTTATATGTATCGTGTGTATATCTATCTTTATGCACTTAGTAAAATTATAATACATATTAGTAGGATAGGAAATTTGTTATATACTAGCTGTGCCCCGCGGTTTCACCCGCAGCGGCCCCGTTCCCGTGGGAATTTTGAGATTTTTATTCCCTATAAACCTCACGGAGCCCGAGACCTTTCCAACGAATGCAAAACCGTGGAAATCGGTCCAGCCATTCACGCGTGATGCCTTGACCAAGGAAAACGGGTTTCATTTTTATATATATCATTTTTGTATAAGACAAAGTCCCGAAAAGCTGTCCGCCTGTATGTAATCCATTTTCTCGAATACAGAACAGATTTCACGAGGTTTTCACCAATAAACAGAGTGAGGATGATATGAGTGTTCAAGAGTGAGAGATGTTAAGTAATTAAATAACCTATATCTTTCACGTTGAGTGTGGCTACCCATTAATAAAAGAATTATTCAAATCGCATGTGTAGTTTTTTTAATTAGCATGCTCAAACAAACAAACTCAGCGGCTTTATTAAATTAGTATAGATATAGAATATACTAGCTGCGCCCCGCGGTTTCACCCGCGTAGTACCCGTTCCCGCGGGCATTTCGGGACAAAGTGTATCCCATGTGTTATTGCCGTGGGGCCCTCGACGATTACTCGATTAGTTCGTATTTCGACCGCGCGCATTTTGGCATTTATATGGTTCTAATTGATTAATTATCTCCATTCATGCATGTCGTATATTATTGTTACACTATGTCTAATTAGCTCTCAATGCCTGTGATAGATTATTTCTATATTTCTCATTAATTAAACACAAAGAAAAACATCCCTATAACCTTGTCCTTATCAAAATCCTATAAATACTTTTACGAAATACGTTTTAACATAAGTTTAAACTGTGTTCTTTCTTTCGTTATTGTTTGTATGATATCACATTTAACTGTTTAACGCATCGATGTAGGATATACAAGATGCACATAGACAGCTTGGAAGCATCACAAAAAAATATATACATGTGTTGGTGAATGTCTATGTGTGAGTTAAAAATAGTGTTGGCCACAATACATTTTTACATTGTGGACTATTTTAGTTTCAAACTTGAAAGATTGGACTTAATATTTCATACTTGACAACTTCAAATAAAGATGATGCAAATGCACAGGTGGGATTGCGCCGAAAAGACACCCAGCCACCCCAGACGCTTTAAAAAAACGCTGATCCTGTTTTTTTCTATTTCAATATCCCAACTGGACTAGATCCCCGGCGTACGGGCGGCGGCGGGGCTACTTTCTTTTTTAAACATACTCGTTAAGGTTTAAGTTGTAGGTCTAAAACATTTATACCAGAAGTACAAGAAGTAATTTAAACACTTAATATAATTTTGATTAATTATTTATTGCCCTCGGAATATTATAGTTTTTACTCAATTACCAAGTTTTGAATTCTTACACGTAATTAATGAGTTCCTAATGTAAATTGTAATTTTATTTCAAAATGGCTTGATTAAATAACTTTTGTAATTATTGATATCTTGATTCTTGACAGTCTCTAAAAAAGATCAAGTTTTTATCGATACTCGTGTCGTCATCGCTTTGTCAAGCACTAGCGTAACCAAGCAATTTACTAATTTACATATTTTTTTCGCAAATCCTATATTAAATCACTATATATACTTAAATTTATTAACGGATAACAATAAACTATTGTAAACATCTTTTACTGAGCCGATTTAGAGCAGAAATTTAGCAAAATATGGTTCGAAAGATTCCAATAACATAATCGTATTTACTTGTGAAAAGTGTATTGATTAGGATTATATCGTCTTGTAACGGCACATCCAGGTACAGAACAGGTCACCATAATTGTAAATTGTAATATTCTTAAGTTTAATCGAGGGATTAGTAAAAAAAAAACCACAAGTTTCACCACAACGTGAAACGGACGGGGACGCTACATATACGCTACATGTACACCTATATGATATAACTAGCAGCGCCCCGCGGTTTTACCCGCGTTGTGCCCGTTCCCGTGGGAATTTCGGGATAAAATGTAGCCTATAGCCTTCCTCGATAAATAGACTATCTAACAGTGAAAGAATTATTCAAATCGGTTCAGTAGTTTCTGAGATTAGCGCGTTTAAACAAACAAACAAACAAACAAACAAACAAACAAACAAACAAACAAACAAACAAACAAACAAACAAAACAAACTCTTCAGCTTTATAATATTAGTATAGATATGATATATATGATAGTAACTGACAGAGGCACAAATTTTACTTCTGATCATGTACGATCATTACTTAGAGTTATGCAAATAAATCACCATTATGATAGCCACGGGTAATCCTAGAAGCAACGGCCAAGTTGAAAAATATGTTGGTACCATAATTAATATGTTAACCACTACTGTTAAATTCTTCAGGGTGGCCAAGCGTTTTGTGGAAAATACAACAGTCTCTGAATACTACGATACAAAAAACAACAGGTTTTGCACCAAAAAGGTTGTTAATTGGTTACGATAGAAATAATTATACCACCAATTCAGGCTCACCTTCAAAATTGTACTATGTGGCGTCACTTGTTTACCACTGGCTATAGAAGTCGGTTAAAAAGCCGCCGCTCCGCCGTACTCGGGACATTTCCTCTGGAGCAGTCACACCGAACGAACCTAAGTTAAGTACCTTATCTTGTTGTTCAAACTTTTATAAGTAACTAGCAGCGCCCTGGGGTTTCACCCGCGTGTTACTCGTTCCCGTGAGAATTTCAGGATTTTTTATACATTTAAACCTTCCTCTTGAATTACTCTTTTTATTTTTTAAAATCCGCTTCAAAATCCGTTGCATAACTTTAAAGATCTAAGCATATATAGGGACAGACAGACAGTGGACTTTGTTTTATACTATGTAGTGATTAGATTAGAATAAGCAATTTATTGCCAGTGACACGTATGAAGAAGAAGCAATGTATGAAGCATGCCCTATTCATGAATTTCTATTTATAACTAACTAGCTGTGCCCCGCGGTTTCATCCGCAGCGCCCCCGTTCCCGTGGGAATTTCACTTATTTTTCCTATATAAAAACCTTGTCCTAACAATAAGGAACACATTAAAAAAAGAATCATCCAATTTGGTGCAGTCGTTCTGAAGTTATGCGCTTAGCAACAGATTCAGCGATTCATTTTTATATTATAGACTAGCTGCGCCCCGCAGTTTCACTCGCGTTGTACCCGTTCCCGCGGGTATTTCGGGATGAAAAATAGATGTTGTCCGATTCTCAGACCTACCCGATATGCACACAAAATTTCATGAGAATCGGTCGAGCCTTTTCAGAGGAGTTCAACCACGGTACCCGTTCCCGCGGGAATTTCGGGATAAAAAATAAACGTTGTCCGATTCTCAGGCCTACCCGGTATGTACACAAAGAATTATTCAAATCGGACTTATAATTCCTGAGATTACCACAAACAGACCTGACAGACAGACAGACAGACGGACGGACGGACGGACGGACGGACGGACGGACGGACGGACGGACGGACACACAGACAGACAGACAGACAGACAGACCTCTCGAAATGAATCGCAAAATGTGTTGATGTTGATAACTTCAGAACGACTGCACCAAATTGGATGATTCTTTTTTTTATGTGTTCCTTATTGTCAGGACAAGGTTTTTATATATGAAAAATAAGGAATAAAAATCTCGAAATTCCCACGGGAACGGGGGCGCTGCGGGTGAAACCGTGGGGCACAGCTAGTATTAGTATAGATATGATTTGTTTATTATTTAATCCTACTAATATTATAAATGCGAAAGTTTGTATGTATGGATGTATGGATGTATGGATGTATGGATGTTTGTTACTCTTTCACGCAAAAACTACTGAACGGATTTGGATGAAACTCTACAGTAATGTAGGTTATACATCAGAATAACACATGGGATATATTTTATCCCGAAATTCCCGCGGGAACGGGAACAAAGCGGGTAACACCGCGGGGCGCGGCTATAGACTATATAATACTAGCAGCGCCCCGCGGTTTTACCCGCGCTGTGCCCGTTCCCGTGGGAATTTGGGGAATTTTTATACATATAAACCTTCCTCTTAAATCATTCTATCTAATAAAAAAAAAACGCGTCAAAATCCGTAGCGTAGTTTTAAAGATCTAAGCATACATAGGGACAGACAGCGGAAAGCGACTTTGTTTTTTATTAGTAGTGATGCGAAAGTTTGTGAGGATAGATTTATGTATGTATGAATGTATATTAGCAACTCTTTCACAAAAAAAATTACTGGACGGATTTGGATAAAACTTTACAGTAATAATTATAGGTTATACATCAGACTAACCCATGGGATATATTTTATCCCGAAATTACCGCGGGACCAGGTACAACGCGTAGCGCGGTTAGTCACTAGGTACATAGTATAAAATAAAGTCGTCTCTGTTTCGTGTTTGTTTGTCTGTATGCTTAAATCTTTAAAATTACGCAACGGATTTTAATGCGGTTTTTTGTAATAGGTAGAGTGATTCAAGAGGAAGGTTTTTATGTAAAAAAATTCCCGAAATTCCCACGGGAACGGGCACAACGCGGGTATATGTAACCCAAGGTATGAAAAACATGCCTAAAAAATTGGTTATTGGCGTGCGCTACTAAATCTATTGCTGATACACAAAAACAATGTTCTAGACAATCAAAGTACATATCATTGCGAACAAATAAATTCGCGAGGGCATATGTCTAACTATTATAGTTAAGCCACAATAACCGTTTTTAGTTAAAATTAATTAGTTAAAAAAGGAGTGTAATTTTAAGTTGATGATATTCATATGATGATATGAATCTACATCAAAATAAATGGCTCTACAATCAAGGTTAATTATGTTTCTTTGTATACCTCTTTAAATTATTAAAATCGGACAGTTAGTTTCAGAGTTATGATGAGAAATATCACTACATAGTATAAAATAAAGTCGTCTCTGTTTCGTGTTTGTTTGTTTGTTTGTCTGTATGCTTAAATCTTTAAAATTACGCAACAGATTTTAATGCGGTTTTTTGTAATAGGTAGAGTGATTCAAGAGGAAGGTTTTTAAGTATAATAACATCTATTAAATAATGGAGAAATACTGTTATTTTCAGGGTTTCTAATGTGGTGTCGTAAATTTTTACATTTCTTGCCGCTTACATTGCGTACGCAGGCTTAACCTTACAGGATTTTATAAAAATAATGTACTAAGTATTCTCTACATACAGAAAAGTCCGCGATGGTATATGTCTATCTCTTATCGATATCCCACAAAACCATTTTTTGTCATTTACTTTTTACGGCAAATAATAGCTAATTTTCGAAGCGATTTTAAGCACTACAGCATTATAATTTCCTTATCCAATTTCCCACTTGAAATTTTGATTGTGTATATTCCTGCGGGAGACACGCAATGTTTTATCCCGATTTTCCTACATGAAATCTTGATTACCCGAAGCGAAGCGAGGGCGGGTCGCTAGTATTATAATATATATATATCAATACTGTCAAAGTACCTGAAAAATAAATCGGTGAATGAATACTTTGCCCCTTTTATTTTCTAGCTTCTCCCAATTTATTATCTTTCACCTGCACAGTGTCTAATTAACCGAATACGGTCTCATTGTGCTCTCTCGTATATAAGCAGCGCTTGCACACCTCCCGTTACTGACAACTGTCACCACTATCTCGGCGTCTCCATTACTCCGAAGTTCCTCACTTACTCGTCATGAAGTTCTTCTCTTTGGTAAGTTAGTTTTTTATTTTTCAATGTCAAAACTTTGATGCTTTATATATATTTCATTAAAGAACTGGAGGTACCTAAAAATTCTAGATATTAGAAAAAAACTATTTTTTTTACATTAGAACCTAAAGCAGATATGCGACTCATGGCTGGGGACTGGCACGAATGTCCGTGGCCAGCTGCTGCGAGATGAAGTCAATTTAGAATAAGTCAATATCTATGGACATAGTTTTATTTATTATTATTAAAGCCCATGTAAGTGTCCCATTGTTGGGCAAAGGCCTCCCCCATTTCTACCATTTAGCTCTGTCAAGAGCTTCCTGACACCAACCGGACAAGTACATGTCAAGCTCGTCTCGCCATCTCCGTTTTGGTCAGCCGCGGCGTCTTCTGATAGAGTCTGGGTTCCACATGGTGGCAATTTTTGCCCAAGACTCATCAGGCCTGCGGCAGACGTGCCCTGCCCAGTTCCATTTGAGCTCAGCAGCTTTAAGACCTACGTCAACGATTTTGGTGCGGGAGCGCAGTACGGTGTTTCAGATTGTGTCCGTTAACTTGACACCCAATATACTGCGCTCCATCGCCCTTTGGTAAACCTTGAGACTGGACTTTTGATAACCTGTCAAAGACCAAACCTGTGCGCCATATGTGAGCACAGGAAGTATGCACATGTCCATTAATTTTCGCTTAAGCGAGATGGGAAGGTTGCCCTTGTTTTGCCATTGTTTTATCTATCTAAAATCTATGTAATAGCCTTATTCAAGAAGAAGGTTACAAAAATTTCAAAATGCGGGTACGAACTGGGTGTAGCCGCGGGCGCAGCTGCTGCATTCGTTTGCGAGCGGTGCTGACGCGGTGCGTACGCGTGTTGCAGACGGTGTTGCTGTTGATGTGCGTGGCGCTGGCGGCGAACGTCCCCGTCGTGTTGGGTCGCACCCAGGGCGGCACCCAGGGCGGGGCCGGCCAGGGTGGCGCCGGCCAAGGTGGCGCCGGCCAGGGTGGCGCCGGCCAGGGGGGGACCGGCCAGGGTGGCGCCGGCCAGGGTGGCGCCGGCCAGGGTGGCGCCGGCCAGGGGGGGGCCGGCCAGGGGGGGACCGGCCAGGGTGGCGCCGGCCAGGGTGGCGCCGGCCAGGGGGGGGCTGGCCAGGGTGGCGCCGGCCAGGGTGGCGCCGGCCAGGGTGGCGCCGGCCAGGGGGGGGCTGGCCAGGGTGGCGCCGGCCAGGGTGGCGCCGGCCAGGGTGGCGCCGGCCAGGGTGGCGCCGGCCAGGGCGGCGCCGGCCAGGGTGGCGCCGGCCAGGGTGGCGCCGGCCAGGGTGGCGCCGGCCAGGGTGGCGCCGGCCAGGGCGGCGCCGGCCAGGGTGGCGCCGGCCAGGGCGGCGCCGGCCAGGGCGGCGCCGGCCAGGGCGGCGCCGGCCAGGGTGGCGCCGGCCAGGGTGGCGCCGGCCAGGGCGGCGCCGGCCAGGGCGGCGCCGGCCAGGGCGGCGCCGGCCAGGGTGGCGCCGGCCAGGGTGGCGCCGGCCAGGGCGGTCAGCGCGGCTAGGGCCCGATCGGCGGCGACCCCATCCCCGAAATCCTGACCAAGGCGAATCTGTCCTAGACCAATATGCAAACTTTTCTGTATTTATTAGAAGATACATATTTATATAATCTGTCTCTTTATTTTTCTCTAAATAGAGAAATAAATAGAGAAGAAACATTAGTAACATAATTTTTTGTTTTGGGAAGCATCTACTCTACTTAGTCTAGCTAGACCAATATAATAAACATTAAAACCTATTATGTAAATTAGTGTTGTGATTTTATTTCTGTACTAGCGGCGCCCCGCGGTGTTACCCGCGTTGTACCCGTTCCCACGGGGGACAAAAGTAGCGTAAGTTACTCCTTGTTACATTAATCATTAATATCTGCCAGTGAAAGTCCCGTCAAAATCGGTCCAGCCTTTTCAAAGATTAGCTGGAACAAACAGACAGACAGACAAAAATTTGAAAAAATATGTTTATCAAATCCATTCAATATTTTTTGCGTGAAAGAGCAACAAACATACATCCATACATCCATCCATACATACATCTATATTCACAAACTTTCGCATTTATAATATTAGTAGGATGCATATAAATAAAGCAGACATTTCAATGAGCTGTTATTATGGAAATGCTTATTCAAACTTAATTATGCTGGATTCGCACCGCAGCAGTCCACGCCAGGAAACAGTGTGGCTCACTTTGGGCGCCACCGTCGCATATTCTCTTCTCTGGGCCCTTAACCAGGGCGACTTGTTGTAGCGACTGTATCGATGCGAAGGAGCGATCGTGTCAGACGACATCTGGGAGAGAACAGACAGAGTTTCTATTGGAGTTCTGTGGAGAGAGGAGAATGTATTTGCATCGCGAGGGAACCGTGACAGTATCGCGATTTCAAGATTTCAATGGGGTTGATTTATGGTTATATGGCTGTTAGCGACCGCAACGCGACTTTATTGATGTGAAAACGTGACGGCATCGCTCTTAAAAATCGCTCTGGGCCTGGGCCCTCGACGATTACTCGATTAGTTCGTATTTCGACCGCGCGCATTTTGGAATTTATATGGTTCTATTTGATTCATTATCTCCGTTCAGGCACGTCGTATACTATTGTTACACTGTATCTAATTAGCTCTCAATAGCCGAATAGCCCCGCGGTCTCATTGTGCTCTCTCGTATATAAGTTGCGCTCGCGCACCTCCCGTCACTGACCACTGTCACCACTGTCTCTTGATCTCTATTACTCCGAAGATCCTCACTCACTCGTAATGAAGTCCTTCTCTTTGGTAAGTTTATTTTTTTATTTTTCATACTGATAACTTTGATGCTTTATATATTTTTCATTAAAGAACTGAAAATACCTTTAAAAATGTAGATATATAAAAAAAAACTATTTTTGACATTAGAACCTAAAGCAGAAATGGGATCCATGGGTGGCTGAGTAGGGCCTGCAGCACGAATGTCCGTGGACAGCTGCTACGAGATTAAGTCAATTTAGAATAAGTCAATATCTTAGACATATTTTAGCCTGTCTAAAATCTTTCTGATATCTCCGTTCAAGAAGAAGGTTCGAAGCTATTACATATATATAGAGGTTAGAGGTTATTATATAAACCGATATTCATACGGATACGAGTTTGATCTGGTCGGAGCTGCGAGTGCAGCTGCTACTCTCGTATGCGGGTGGTGCTGACGCGGTGCGTGCGCGTGTTGCAGGTGGTGTTGCTGTTGATGTGCATGGTGCTGGCGGCAAGCGTGCCCGCCGTGTTGGGACGCCCCCTGGGCGGCTACGGCCAGGGCAGCAAGGGCCCGATCGGCGGCGACCCCATCACCGAAATCGTGCCCAAGGCGAATCGGTCCTAGACCAATATGCACACTTTTCAATATTTATTAGAAGATACATATTTAAATATAAAAATTATCTGTGTCTTTATTTTTTTATATATAGAGAAAGACATAGAGAAGAAACATTAGTAACATAATCTTTCGTTTTGGGAAACATCTACTTAGCCTAGCTGGACCAATATAAAAAAACATTAAAACCTATATGTAATAAAATTAATGTTGTGATTTTATTTTTGTACCAGCGGCGCCACGTGGTGCTAGCGGCGCTGTACCCATTCCTTAGTTAGTTATCTGCCAGTGAAAGTCCCTTCAAAATCGGTCCAGCCTTTTCAAAGATTAGCTGGAACAAACAGACAGACAGAAATAAAAATGTATCGTGTGTATATCTTTATGCAATTAATAAAAAGCGGTTATTTTAATAGTACAGATACTTCAATTTTATTTTTAAGTATAATAGACGTATCTATAGATAAAAGTATCGCATTTCATGTCAAGTGTTCGCAATACGTTAGGTTAATTGGTTAATAAAAATAAAGGAACTTATAGCCAATTGGTTTATTGGTCATATCGTATTGCAGTATACTCGTAAGTAAGCACTTATAAAATAATACTTTAAAATTCCAGTAATAAGATTTAACGGACTCTTAATAGATAAAATATTACTTGCATTAGTTTCTATGATTATAACTTACTAGCAGCACCTTGCGGTTTTACCCGCATTGTGCCCGTTCCCCTGCGAATTTCGGGAATTTTTATACCTATAAACCTTTTTCTTGATTCACTCTAAATCAGTACTTGGTTAGGGCATTGCAGGCTGAATGCTTCGGAGGGCACGTTAAGCCGTCGGTCCCGGTTACTTTCTACGGATAGTAGTAGTTACATGAGCCATGTCAGAGGCCTTTGGCGGCTCAATAACTCTGACACCAGGATTGGTCAGGTTGACCATCCACTCGATGAAGAAGAAGAAGTACTTGCTGGCAGGGTATTTACGCTTCAGAGAGCACGTTTAATTATCGGTCCTGGATCGTCGACCATGTCGGCATTTAGGCGGTCTACTAACTCTCATACCAAGGTTGAACATTGACCTTGTCATGTTTTCTATTTTTTGGTGCGTAGTAAGTCTGTCTGTAGGCTACCTATCTATACTGTACGAGCAATATAGTGTCAAGTGTTTGTTTTTTTTGTTTCTGCACGTTAATCACTTCAACTTGAAGTTGAATTTGATAAAGCTTTTTGTTTATGACAGCTTCATTCAAGAGGAAGGATAATTATAAGCAACTATTGTACAATTTTTTTGGAATATTAGCGCTACCGTGCTTCGGAGGGCACGTTAAATTGTCGGTTCCGAGAATTCCGAGATACGAGATACTTCGAGTCACTTTTGAGGGTGTTAAGTGAGGGTGTTAGCATCTACGTATATAAAAGGAAAACCTGACTGACTTATTATATTATATCAAAGTAACGACGAAACTACTGTACCTGGAAACTTAAAATTTAGTACAGGGGTCATTCCATGATGTAAGTGCGCACTAAGAAAGGATTTTGCGAAATTCAACCCCTACCAGGGGGTGGCTCATTTACGTGGCCGCTAGTATAGCATACACAGTTAGTAAGTATTACGCGTATAATAATGATAGTGCCATACTGCAGCACTATGACGAATGGATTTCAAATAACAATCGATTTCTAACACAAGCAAGTCTACGAATACAGCCATGCGTTTCAAATTGCGAATAAATAAACATACATTATCAGTGTAATTAGAATTGTATATTCCTTGGTGAAGTCATTCGTGATTATATTGAAACAATAAGCTAATTAAAACTCTAGCAAGCGGTTGATTAGAGTTGTTTTTCGCTTGGCAAGTGTTAACAGGAATTCAAGGGCAATATCCCGGCCACACCACGGCCACTGATATTTTATCGCGCGTTATCTCTTCCTGGCTACATTTTTAAATAAAAAAATGTTTTTATATGAATCTTGGTGTAGTTTACTACGACTTATTTTCAAGGATGATCACTTGAAAGTACCTAGATAACGGAAGTATATCACGTTTAGCCATGACGTATCATATTTGAGTATTCCTATGTGAATATAATGAACTAGCAGCGCCCCGCGGCTTTACCCGCGTTGTACCCGTTCCCGCGGGAATTTCGGGATGAAAAATAACCTTTCCGTTGAATGTGGCTATCTAATACTAAAATAATTATTCAAATCGGACTGATAATTCCTGAGATTACCTCTAACATACAAACAAACAAACAAACTTACAAATTTTACCTCTTTATAATATTAGTATAGAGATGTATTAAAACAAGAGTTACAAGTAATGTTTTTTTAGGTGAATACTTTTACTTCCACAAAACATATTGTATTTATGTAATTATGGTAATGTCACTGCTTAAAAGGGCTCCTTTAACCTAGGATGCCACAGCTGTACGTTCGTAGTGATTACTGTCGTTTGGTTGTGATTGAAATACTAAATGCACCTTCCAATGATTATCATGAATGATTATCCAATGATTAAATTAGAAGAGCCGTGCAACTTATTATAATAAAAAATCCTAATCCTTCTTTTGATTTCGCTGAAGTCGGTTAAAAACAAATAAAGCGTTATTATTTATGCGAGAACAGTTAATCACATAAAGCGGAATTCACGCAACAATCTTTGTAAATACACTATGATTATTAAAAGGATGACGGTTATTATTGCGAAAACACCTATTTATATTGTTTCACAAATCAACACAGGAACTGTTTAATTACTTTGGCTGTGGCTGCTATTGGCTACTGCTTTCAGGGTGGATTGCTCAAGGATTCTTAATTTGATTTAGCGAATAGCGAACAGCGAAAAGCGAATATATTAAAAAAACAACTGACGATCGTTTCAAATGATGTGTTCTATTTGATGCACAATAAAATACAATTTGAAATATACACCTTTTGTTTCGTAAACATATTTAGGTACATAATAGATTTAACAGTTCTCGTGCAATCTGCCCTCAGTCTCACACCATCACAATATAACAGTTAGGACTATCGCAGACAACTGTCTACGGGAGACTTAAGACAGACTTAATGGCTGCATACAGTCGATCAATCACCAACCGAGTTTATTTTAACAGCTCATGTGTGGCTGTATCAATGCAAAGTCTCACCAACATTCATTAAATAGTTTTTGCATGAAACAAACATCCATCCATCCTCACAATAGTCTTTGTACTACTTGGTTTCATGTTCCATTAAAAATTTGCATAACATTATATACTTGAAAGGTTATTAACCTTAAAACAAAAAAAGGGTACTGATGTTCATTTGTTAATGTTTATTTTTCTCTTCACTGAGGCAACTCAAGTGCAAACGACGTTTTCTATTGGAAGGACTTCTAAACCGTTTACTAATTTATTTAATATTCAATTTCAAGTACTTGAATTGAATTTGTAGTTTCCTGAAAGTAAATAAATTACTATAAATTAAATTTAAAATATCTAGGTATTTCATCAAACATTGTGGTAATGATTAATGATATCATAATATACTTTTTGTAAAGGTTAACATTTATTATCTAACACATTAGGTCTCATTGTAATTTTATCATAAAGGCTTCAGAAGGTAAATAACGCTCGCGTTCTAGTAAACTCGCCCTCTCACAGCTAGTAAATTATCTGAATATCAACGACGCTTTATTTATAACCAGCAACGCCGCGATTAACGCGCGTTTTGCCTGTTGAAATTTTGGAATGGTAGTTTCAAAGATTAGTGGGATCAAACAAAAAAACTTGTTGTTTTTCGTAAAACTAAGTAGATAAAAAAATAACAATGTTAGCATACATACTAGATAATATATACCAAATATCAGCAAAATATTAAAACTGCATGCTTGTAATGTTACTGGGTCATTAGTTAACGATTACAAAATTCTATGCAATTGCTTAGTTTGTTTCCTTAGCAATGTTTTTGTGCTCGGTCAATCAGCGTTCTTCTGTAGTTTTAGCGACGAAGCACTAGGTAAGCACTAACCATTAATTGAGACAATTTAAATCTCAATATATGTATAAAAATCAATGCCACTTTTCGTTGTAATTTTAAAACTCAATAACGGGTTCACCAATGTCACCAAACCAAATGCTTAGGCTTTGTGCGTACTATTCAGTAGATGGTTTATGTGAAGTTTGCACAAAATCGGTCGAGTGGTTCTTAAATTCCCACGGGAACGGGCACAACGCGGGTAAAACCGCGGGGCGCAGCTAGTTATACGTAGTAACCACAATTGTTGATACTAAAGTTCATTTCATTATAAATAAACGACTTTTTTTACTGTATTAAGCGTCCTCAAGCTAGGAAGTGAGCGTTGAAGTGAAGCTAAGGAAATTGTAAAAAGAAGAAATTCTACAAAGTTTAAAATTTGATAGGAATAACGCTTTTACAAGTTGTTTTGTTTTTGTTTGTTTGGCTTCCGGACCCTACGACCTATTCCAAAAGTACCTTTTATGAGTTTTCAAGTTACGATAAAACAAATTAAATTGAAAACATTTAAGTTAATTCAACTTGTAAACTCGCTTAATGTCAATAGAGAAGTCTTATAACTGCCGCACTCAGTCACTAATGATTCTTTAAACGAACGATATATTTTGATAAAATATGCCGAATTATGTCGATTAGTTAATTATCTTTGTCATTGACGCCTCTGAGTCAACTAGCATCATAAAACCAGAGATGTAAGAAATCTAGATTTTACCAAGAATTATCCTACTAATATTATAAATGCGAAAGTTTGTTATTAAGGATGTATGGATGTATGTTTGTTACTCTTTCAAGCAAAAATTACTGAACGGATTTGGATGGAACTTTGCAATAATATAGGTTATACATCAGAATAACACATGGAATACATTTTACCCCGAAATTCCCGCGGGAACGGATACAACGCGGGTACACCGCGAGGCGCGGCTAGTATATTATATCTTCGCATGTATTATACTCGTATCTACGTTAACCTCTCGGTAAATGTACAGTTAATCTCTACATCAGCAACCTATTTGTCTATTTGCGCAAACACGCAACCAACACGGGTCACTACCACTCCGAACATTCGCGAATGAGAAAGCGAGTTAGTTACATCATTGCAAATGAATGAAAACATGTAAACATAAACTAGTTTACCAGCTAATGTTAGTGTGCGTCCATACTGCGGGCCTAGCGCGGTGGCGACGGCGGGCGCGAAATATCAAACGTATGAAACGCGTGTAAGTGTCCATACTGAAGTGACTAGGCGGAAGCCTAGCGCGACAAGACCGAGCGACTCCGCGCGCGGTGATTTCAAACGCACCGATCCGCGCGTTGTGTCCACAGTGCGGGCCTAGGCGGCGAGCGACTTAACAAGCGGGTGGCAGGTGTATCAAACCAGTGGTCTTACCGCTCGGCGTTTTGACGTAAAATGGCTTCGATCAACAATACACACTAGATTTCGGGTCAGCGCAAATAATACGTCTGGGTGCTTAGGGTCTCATTTGAAAAGTGAGCCACTCTTTTATTTAGTTCCCTCGAACCACAGCCAAAAAAGTTGCAAAAATAATGGCCGGAAAAACAATTTAACGGCCGGAGTGTCTTACTTTCTGTGAGTACATGTAGAATAAGTTATATTTTAAGCTTTTAAACAAAATAATATCAAATTTTGAAAAAAAATACTGATTTGAAGTCACCGCTACAAATGTTTGGCCAACGTTGGCGCAAATTTTGTGAAACAGAACAGCAGAAACATGGAGTAGATTTGTTTTGTAGTAATAATTTATTTATCCGGGGGGCGATTTTTTTTTATGTCGTGGGTGGTTGGACTTATAAATTTCGATTTTGTAACTAATCCCGGTAGAGTATTCGCCGCCATCTTGTTTTAAGTTCATTTTTTTTTAGTTTTTCTAAAATAACTCGTTAATTTTCAACTCTAGAGTAAAAATGACAGTAAGTTTGATCATTATTATTTAATATATACGCTAGGATCTATATTTGCAGAGTTATACTATCAAGTTTATCAAAAAAATCGTAATGAAAACAAGTATGTATACTATCAAACCTAGATAGCCCAAAACATAAATAATTTTAAGTAAACTTTTACGTGCATATTACAAATTATTTAAGTGTTCAACACGACTCCATTCCATCTGTAGTTCTTCTAAAAGAAACGAAACGAAAGGAAGGTAAACACGGGAATAAAATACTTTATTTGTAGGTCGTTAAGGTTGATTTCACACTAAATGTTGTCTTTTCGTTTCTAAGTGACAGTAGTAATTTTAAATATTTGACGATTTGCTAGGTGTCATGGTTGTAATTAGGTTGAACTTCGAACTGTTTTAAAACTTTTTGGTCAGTTCGGTAGTAAACAAAATAAGCTGTCACACGTAATTCACGAGGACATTTTTTAACTTTGATTTTGTACGTGACCCGAAATCTAGTTGTGTATTGTTGATCGAAAATTGTTTGCAACCCCTGATATACGTCTGATCGCTACTAGAGCTCGCGCCTCAGTGTGGCCACCTCCGCCGCCGCCGCCGCGTAAGCCACCGCGTAAGTCACCGCGTAAGCCACCGCGCATTCACTGTGGCCGCACACTTAGGCCTCTCAAGGTAAAGAGTAATGTCGTTATGTGAAGTTATTGTAAAAACACGTGCACAATTTAGGCAACACAATTCGTACTAGGGTTATCGCTATAGTTAGTCAAAGTCACGTTTTAAAAATGTAAGGCCGGATCTACACTTGCTGGTATGATAGCGAGGCGGTACGAACTCGTAACATACTGACCGTATATCCATATTTTGTTGTTGTACCCAGTTTCCTGCATTGAATCCATTTTAACCCATTTAAAAAAGTTTATGGAAACGTTAATCGGGGTCGGTTAGGAAAACAAACGAACAGCATTGAATATTAAACATATAAGAAACTAGCAGCGCCCCGTTTTACCCGCGTTGTGCTCGTTCTCATGGGAATTTCGAGATTTTTTGTACATATATACCTTCCGGAAGATTCATTCTATCGATTGGTGAAAACCGCGTGAAAATCCGTGCGGCAGTATTTGAGTTTATCGTGAAAAGACAGTCGCGGCCGGGGACTTTGTTTTATACTATGTAGTGAAGACTATGATGACGAGCCATGTCAGAGGCCTTTGGCGGCTCAATAACTCTGACACCAGGATTGGTCAGGTTGACCATCCACTCGATAAGAAGACTATGATGTTGCAACTATTAATAAGTCAAAATTAATTTTAACTAACAAAAAGAGGCCGAGGTTCAGTTATTCAATAAAACTTTAACTCAAAAGGTATACCTAAGTAAATTATTGCTAATAACTTTATGTAAAATACCAACAAAACATAGAATAGAATAGAATAGAATAGAAATCATTTATTCAGATGAATCACACAACAAGAAAGGAGAAAAAAAAACAAAGTAAAAAAAGAAAACAACAAATATTACATACCCTAAACAATTACACGGACAGAACTACTGTGTGAGGTCTGAACAGGCCTCGTCTCAGCGTAATGCCGCCACGTAATGTCAGGGTATCTTATCTTGTAATGTAAACCCGACTTTATAATCATCACCGAGTGGCAAAAGGACCCGTCAAGTGTCTCTATGTCACTTTTTAGGGTAATATGACAACTATAGTAAAACTCAGAGTTAAATGCTGTAATTTGAAATTTCCCAAATTTTGCTCAATTTGCCCAATTGTGAAATAAAATTTAAATGCGTAAAAATAATTATTCCATAGAAAAGTTCTTCGAACGATAGTGTAGTTTCGCTTCTATCGTTTTTGTACTATAGGTTTGACCACCATTTCATACTTACAAAAATTGTGGTTTGAAATTAAAAGACAGATCACATCACCGAATTTTGAAATGAATAATACTATGAGTATGTAAATACTTATAAACTGCGATGTATACGTGATGTAGTGTGACAAAAAAACTATGTGTTGACTTGAGTACTTTATTATAATATTATGGTAATACCAAATGGAGTCCTATATGATGACTTGCTGGAAAATTAGTATCGGATTTGAAACAACATAACACTCGAGGGCTTCTGCCAAGTGTCAGTTATACTTGTCTTCGTACTAGCCGCGCCCCGCAATGTTACCCGCGTTGTACACATTCCAGCAGGAATTTCGGGATAAAATGTATCCCATGTGTTATTCTGATGTATAACCTATATTACTGTAAAGTTTCATCCAAATCCGTCCTGTAGTTTTTTCGTGGAAGATTAACAAACATACTAACATGCACATACATACTCGTACATATATATGTATAATTTTTGCCTTATTTCATACATACATACATATTACACATATTAGACATACAATGTATACTACTAATATTATAAATGCGAAAGTTTGTAATACAAGATAAATCAATGTTATTCTTGCCATTACCTTCTCTGTATAGGTTTTGCTATCTAACGCCCGTATTCAGACACGTCAAATGCCTTAGTAGAGATTTATTCGATTCGCGTCCGTGCCGTCAACACGAGCAGTCGTGTCGCAACTGCTGACTCGATGTTCGACTGAATCAACGTTTTTGCCACCTTTAATAAAATGGCAAGTACTTATAAGACGGACATTCTGCCCTCCGCGACACTGGATGGGATCGACCTCAAGAATCTAGTGCGGGATTTTTCGCTCCTTAAAGCAGAGGTCACCGCCATTCAAGCCAAACTGGAGGTGTCGGAACGTGTGGTCGCTGAATTAAGGACCGAGGTCGCGGCATTGCAAAATAAGCCAGTGACGTCGATATCACCGCAGTCAGCACGCAACGTGACCGTGCGACGCGGTGCAAAGAATGACCGTAATTCGCCGGTCAGCATTTTTAACGCGGACAATACCGATGCACAGGTGAATGACCGCCCGGGCCAGATGACGTCGGCCCCCCCGGCTCCTAAACCGACACCCGTGCCTGTTGCGCCTTCGACTGCTCCACGTGTCCTCAAGCAAAAGAAGAGTTATGCGCAAGCGTTCCGCCAGCCACTACCTAAGCCTCGGCAGGTGTCCACTGCTGAGGAAAACTGTGTGGTTGCGCCGAAGGGATACAGAGCGAGAAAAGTCGACGTGGACGGCTTCACCCTGGTGGAAAAACGTCGACCAAAGCCGTCTCGCAACCAACGTGGTACCGCCGCCGCTACAGCAACAGAGGTCACTCTCCGTGTTGTGGAGCCTACCGTTTCGCTGTACATATCAAGATTAGACTCTAACACCGCAGGCGAAGAAGTCTTGAAATATGTGCAGCAGAGAGTCTGTTTTTGGACAAAGGAATCTATACGGCTCAACCTGCGGCGCCTGGAGTCAACGAGGGATACGACATTCAAGTCGTATGTGCTTCAAGTGCCTGTGAAGCACAAGGCAATGTTCTTCTCTCCCGACTTTTGGCCCGCAGGAGTGGTATATCGTCGCTTCAGGGAAGCATTTACGAAAAAAATCCCTGACTAATATATTAGGCATAATTATAAGTATAAATGTATATATGTTAGTTTGTAAGGTATGTATGTAAAGTAGAATGTAAGCTATATTTTATTGTTGCTCGGTTTGAGAGGTATCACCTTTCCGTGACACAGTTTACACTAGTATGGGAGGTGATGTCTCGATAACTGAGCGAAATATAATGTAATTACATTTGAAATGAATAAATGAATTTGATTTGATTTGATTTATTGATAGATTTTGACATGTGATTTATGAAAAATTACGTCAAATAGTTAAGTGTCGATTTAATGGACGTTTTTGAGTGCGGCATTAAGAAATAAATTACACGCATCTCTGACACTCGGATCAAAAGTTAGTTTACGGTTATTTTAGTGATCTTGTCAACACAGCCACAGCAACACTACCTGGTGCCTACCTGTTAAGGACATGAAGAAAAACCGACTCCACCCAATGTTTCATTGATATTGTTAAGTAACGTGCAGTTCGGCCCCTATTTGAATGGCTGATAGTGGCATTTTTATATCAACGCTACCGTGCTCCGGAGTACACGTTAAGCAGTCGGTCCCTGGGGTTTCAATCGTCAGACCATCTTGGAGGCCTTTAGACCTTCGGACCTCAGTATTGGCAGGCGAGTGCACATACCGTTAGACCACCGAGGCGTTAGCATATCTAACATAAAAATTATAAAAAATATTCACATTACTACCGAGGAAGCGAAATTAAAAATTATTTATCGTATAAAGTTTAGGTATTTTTCAATTTTTATGACCGATAACTGACTGATAACCTTATATCAAGGCCAAATATGAAAAACTTAGTTGAACTAATAATTGGTCATTGTGATGATTGTTTCCAACAATGGGGTCTTTAAAAGTAGGCAAATTAATTATCTATTCAATTTACTTACCAATTTTGGAAAAAACAGTTTAATTTTGATGTTTCAGATTACATTAACACCTCGGTGGTCTAGTGGCATGTGCAGGTGCACTCGCCTGCCAAGATTGAGGTCTCGGGTTAAATTCCCGGGTCGAGCGAAAACATGTTTCCTTCTTTTCAAACATGGCTCGGGTTTGAGACCACCAACCCGCAATAGGCAAGCGTTGGTGATTACGCCTAATCCTCCTCACTGTACTGATAGCTTCAGTGAGATGAGAAGCCTTTTCCCAGTAGTGGGACATTACAGGCTTATACTTTACTTAACTTTAAATGTTATTACCAATTTTGGCTTAATATGAACATCTTATTGTATTTATTATCTTTATTTTCGCGATAAGTACACATTATCAACGCATTGAACTTTGAGTTTTTTCGCGTCAAAATTGTGTCGGAAATCAAATTACGTCTTTCTACTTATTAAAACAACTTTTTATGCCACGAAAAAACCCGTAGTGATACTTTAATAAAAAATTGTCGAGCCATGTCAGAGGCCTTTGGCGGCTCAATAACTCTGACACCAGGATTGGTCGGTTGACCATCTACTCGATGAAGAAGAATAAACAATTGATATTGGTTAATAAAAAAAATAGTTTCAGTTTGCGATTTCGACCCTTTTATAGTTTACTAGCAGCGCTTCGCTGTTTTACCCGCGTTGGGCCCGTTCCCGTGAGAATTTCGGGATGAAAAAATAGCCTATAGCCTTTCCTTTAGCGAGTCTCAAGCAAGGTTCTTATTGTGTCGCAATTCTCTGAAGAGCAGCCATTTTCTTTTTAATGTGACAAGGTTGCAAATAAGTTTCATAATAAAATAAATAAGTATACAAATTCACACACAGTTAATTAACCCAAACTAAGCTCTACGCATCTATGTATTACGGAATCTAGTCAACTAATACTAATACATATACACAAATACTTTATATGAATATTTAATTGAGACCCAGACGTCATCGCCAACAACTATGTCTACACAAAATAAAAATAAAATAGCTTGTTTATTTTACTATCAGTCCAGACATTATTGAACCAAGTCAACAAACTTTCTTCTGAATTATCTTTGTGCTCTTTTTATTATAGATAGAAAGAACAATTTCCTGCATTTTTAATCACAGGTCAAAACTCATTTTTAATAATTACTATCAGTGCCCCGTTGTTTTACCCACGCTGTACCCGTTCCCGTAAAAATTTCAGGATCAAATGCGATTTATAACCTTCCTCTTGAACGCGACTATCTAAGCCAAAAATAATTATTCGAATCGGACAAGTAGTTCCAAAGATTACCTCGTTCAAACAAACAACGAATTTTACTCTTTGGTTTTATTATATTAGTCTGATAACTTTGATATCGTCTTTTTGAACTCGATGACTTTAGTCTGTCTGCGACTCCCACTTGTAATTCATTTTTAATAAATAATGTGTATATATTTTAATTAAAATTGTAAAAAAATATTTAAACTAACTTATTTAAAGTAAGTTTGAGTAGGTTAATGGTTAACCTTGTTGTCAGCATTTTTAGACCGCATAAAGGCCTTTGAATAGGCCTTTGAAAGGCCTATCGAAAGGCCTATTTGATAGGCCTTTGAAAGGCCTATCGATTGAAATAACCGGGAAAGACAATTTAACGTGGTCTCTGAGGCACGGTAGCGCTCAGATAGAAATACTACTTTTGGCCACCCATTCAAGTACCGTGCTACACGATGCTTTACAATAGCAATATCTTACATCACTTAGTCAAACTACGCCATGAGCCCTACCTTAAATTATAATAAATTGGTTTTGTTATTCCAATATATTAATATATTACGATTTATTCGATGACGTACATAGGCGATGCAAAAAATATACTTATTGAGTTAAACGTAAACATTTTAATAATATATTATGCTCCAAAGCTTTATACAAGTGCCAATTCAGTGTCTGTCAGCATAAAGAACAGTACCACTAGGACGCTACGCTATATGACTTCCGCGAGGTTCATTTTACATTTACCTTATGTTTATACTAGCACCATTTGTCACATTAACCTTTTCATACTCGAAGACGACTCTACTCGAGACGATTGCTCCTGAGGAAAAAGGTTTAGAGATAGGGTAAGAATGAAATAAAAGCACTAAACCTTTTTCCTTTTCAACAGCTGTCTTCCTTCGGCTGGAAAATTGACGACATTGGTCCCCATTTTGGGAAAAGTAAGAAAAAATGTATACGAGTATATTCATAGCTGTTGTGAAACTGCCATTAAAAAAATCAAACCTGTTCTGCACACAGCTTATTATAGAGAAAGAACAAAGTTTATGGTACAAGGTACAAAGAATACGTTACACACTTTAGCCTATTTATATAATATTTTAGATATAAATTAAAACAATAAAAAAGACGTGTGGCACTCGGGGACTGCCGCGGTAAAGCTATTGCATAGTTATTTTTTATATCACTAGATGGCGTTAGTGGGGAGCGTGAGGTTTTTTCGTTACGGAATTTCTGGATTCGGTCCCCGCGCTCAAGGCCCGCGATAGAAGCTATGCAAAAGCTTAATAATGCTAACATCCATGCTTAATAGTGACTCAAGTTTGCCAACATGCAAATCAATCAAACTGTGCTATAAATCTCAGTGGAGTGATACCCTAGTGCTTTTTGACTTTTGAACTGTCTTATGTCACGTTAAAATAAATTCGGTGTCGAACAAAAACTGTACTTACGATGAAGATACTTATTGTATTTCGATTATGACTTGTCTCTATGAATGTCACCTTTTTGACTAATTGACGGCGTGATGTAAAGAAGGGTTATTATTTTTTGACAGTTATAGCAAGGGAGACAAGAGACGAGAATTTTCACTCATTTGTAATCCTTAACTACTTTTTAAGAAGGTTGATACGAAGATGAATACGTTTCGCTTAGACTGCCTGTTGAGTCTAGTTATGTAGGTTAACTTGCGCGGGTTAGAGAGTACGAAATACTGCCTCAAGGCTTTGCTTGCTTTACTGCCGACGCAGGAACACAGTCACAGTTTTAGTGGTATTACCCACCGCTCAGATGAATCCTGTAATAGGGGACGGCGGTTCGGTTGAGCCTCATACACCCTGGCTCCTTACCCAAACACCAGGGTGAGTAATTTAAAAAAAGGTTAGATAAACGAAATACCGTCAGAGCCTTAGCTTACCTAAATCCGGGGTACAGGATACAGGTTAATATAACCTCAAATAGTTTATGCAAGAGTTTCAACCTACTCCAACTACTATGTTGTTTATACTCACCTGTTATCCTCCAAAAAGGATATTTTAGATTTACTGGACATTAACGACCATAAAACTTTAAGTTTACGGCACTAAATGTCTAAACTGTCTAGATTCTAATAACTATTTAAATAAATTAATCATCAAAATAAATAATTTATGTCGACCTTTTCAATTTGGCCGACAATTAGTCATTTCCTCCCAACTTGTTCTAAACGTTAAATTATCTGAATGTTTTAATTGAACTACATACGTGAATATGGGTCATTTTTACCCATTTTCATTCATAACCTGGGTCTGGGATCACTAGTGCTTGTGTGTGAAAGTGAAAATGATTGAAATTAATATGAAGTGGGTGGTTCGAATCGTTATACTTTTGTACATGGTTTATAAAACAGGCAAGTGGTTATTTTGAATAATAATTTTACTCTTATTCTAAGGCAAGCGTGGTGATTATGCCTAATCCTCCTCACTGTACTGATAACTTCAGTGAGATGAGAGGCCTTTGCCCAGCAGTGGGACATTACAGGCAATTTTTTTTTTAATTCTCAGGCAACATTCTTGTTGATGTTGTAAAGTCCATAGTCCAGTAGAGGCAGCCTCGTGTTGAGCGACTGCCTCGCCCGGAGGCGGCGCAAGTGGGTACGCTCAACCCCACGACAAGATGTACATTTCAGGCTGTTTTACATATTGTAGACTGTTTGTCTCATGGCGAGCCTACTGGAACCAAAACTGCCTCTAGTGGATATCTACCTACTTTGACATTGAGTAAGCTTACAAGTCGCGAACTGATATTCAAGACGAAGTTTGAAACACTAACTATCTCCATCGAACTTGTTCTTTCGCAGCTGCGACACGCTTGCCACGAACAAGCTTGTATAATTTAAACTACCAATTTAAATACATAGATGTCATTGACTTTTCAAAATTGTGGAAATCCCGTAATTTTCAGTAAACGAAAAGTACAGAAAACGTTCAATAACTCTGTGACGCCAAGCATTGTTAATTATAGTTGAACTTAATTTACATAAATTACCGACTGGAGTAAAGTCGTGATTCATTTACCCATAAACATGCGCAAATAACATTAATATATTATAATCAATGTTTATTTTGACTCATTTTCTTGGATAGCATTATCTAGCTGGATCAATATTTTTGAAGCATTAAGTTTTCAATGAATAGCAATACATTACCTGCTAATTAGCCTTTGTATCTGTTTTGTACCTAATCGCATTTCCTTTTTATTTTTAATTCGATAAGATAAATGATTTGGACCGATTATGTAAATTAATTTTATCGCATTGAACAAATATACTATGGTATTCAAATCTATACATATTACAAAACAAAATTCCCAAAAGCTGTCTGTCTGTATGTGATTGATTTACTATGCGGGTTCTCCAACAAACAGAGTAATTTAAAAGGACAGTTTCCAACCGTCATACTCTAAACCGGTGAACTGCTAGTATTTCATGAAGTTACATCGTCTGTATGGACTAGCTAGATAGTCAGCTACTGAAACACAATATAAAAAATGACAGAGGTCCTTCACTTACTGAAAATATCAGTACACTTCTTTAATTACACTTTAGACTGCTCAGCTCTATTTCACAAAAAGCTACAAGCTAAGTCCTACAATTGATTTGATTTGGAAAACATATTTTAATGTAGCGGCCAACCGTTCAAAAGGAAAGCTCTATGGTATCTATATTTAGCTCCCTGAATTGTCTCTGGTAAGGGCTGTAGATATCAGAACGGACAGGTCATAGAAGAGGTTTTATATCTATGGCCCAAAAGCGTGTAAAACCACGGGCACTGCTAGTTTTCTTTATTTCCTATAGATTGATGTTATCTTTAATTTATTTTGAAAATTAATTGTTTTCAGTATACGGGGGACGCGTTGAACCGGGGTTATCAATAGAACCGATAAAATATGACGAGGAAGGATATTTGAAAGTCGGTACAAGGTTGTCAGTCGTCTGTAAAGGAACCCATAAGAATCAAAGGGTAAGTTTTGCTTAACAGCATTTTAACTACGAAATCGTTTGTCCTATTCCAACATACGCTATTTTTCAAGGAGCAAAAGAGACAAACACTTTATAACAGAGTTGTAGTTAATAGAAAGTTTATGTTTATGGCGGCTTGATATCAAGCTAAGCGCAATCATATCTACTTCGGCTTTGCAAAGACTACCACTCTAAATATTATTAGCAGACTAAATATTATTATGTTATTCTAACAAAATATATGTATTTAGCTAATAGAAAAGAGGGAATTTATTTTTAAATGTTTGCTACCGCATAACTGCGTTATTAGTCATCAGGTTTGCAAGGATGTTTAAAGCAGTTTTATTTTTAAATTGAGAACACAGATCCAAATTTGATCGGAGCGAGTGTACACATTGAGTGAGTACTATAAAGGCTTAACTTGTTTTGTCTTCTTGCATCTCTTTGGGTCACAGTGACTAGCGATTTTATAAAAAAAGAACAAAATATAGTGTACCAGCTAATATTCAATGTTCTTTTTTCAAAGAATGCCTTACCTGCGTCTAAGGTATGATACGTCATGATACGTGGATTGGGTCAACTGACTGTGTTTTTGGAAATATTCGATTTGACTATAAAAATCATATTTGTTACATTTTAACGCAAAACTCCTAAATGTATGTGCATGAAAATTCGCACAGAGATAGATTACAATCTGGTAAAATATATAAGTATGTACTTCATTTTATCCAAGACTCTGTTGTACCTATTTCAAATTGTGGTTGTTGAGTTTTTACTCGACTGTACACGCTTCAAGACACTGCTAATCACTTCTAGTACATTAATTAACATTTCAGCTAATATGGACAGACCCATCAGGCAGAACGGTGGAGAGGATCCATTCAAATCGAGTGTTTGCTCAAGAGCACTTCATGACTGGACACAAAGGAAGAGCGCCTGGCTTGGTGCTGACCGTGTCCGATCTGATGGTCAGCGACGCAGGGGTGTACCAGTGCAGGAGCGGGGAGCTCAGGAGAAATGTGTCCGTATGTGTGATTAGTGAGTATTGTTCAAACAGTTTAGTTTCTTCGGGTTTTTGTTACGCGTTATGGATATGAGATAATCTTGTAAGCAGTTCAGTCGCCCGTAAACATCTGTAAAGGCCGATACTGCTTTAAGCTGCACACGCCGGTTCCATACAAAAGTGAACCGTCGCGGGCGCCCGCGGCGTGCGCATGCCGCGTGTGGCTTCATTAAAAGGTGGACCGTCGCGTGCGCCCGTCGCGTGCGCCCGTCGCGTGCGCCCGTCGCGTGCGGTATCATACAAAAGTGAACTGCCGCGTGCGGCTGCCGCGAGCGACGGGCGCACGCTTAACGCAGTGTTGACCCTAAGATCAAGTCACCTGTCTCATCATCATGTACTCATCTTCCTAGTCGCCTAATTGTTTAGTTCATTTACTCGGTTTGTAGTCGTATATGGCTTGTCTCATTTTTATAAATTAGCATTAACAATGGCTAGTTATGGTACGAACAAAACCATCTAAATTGAAAGAGAACAATGCTATGTTTTTTCGGAAAATCCTCTATTGAAAAATTTAATTATGTTTGTAACTTCTTCAAATATTATTAAATGTTCTTCAAATAGTATTGCAAATATTACTAAATGCAAATGCAAACTTAATGCAACTACCGTATAACACATTGCCTATGTGACATCCTGATATACCGGAACGGGTTCTAACAAGTAAACCTTGAATACTTTTAGACTGTACTTCTAGTTCTTATGAAACCTACCATGGAACTGTGAAGGGCCTAGCCTACCCTAGGGTCACAGGTTTTCTATCCTTGGAATTTTAAACTATGTTAATAGCCCTTTCAACATCGTAGATTCAAGTAGTTGATATTTGGTCTTTATATTGCGTAAAATGGTTAAAACTGGTATGAGATACTGTTAGCAATCTGCGGTACCTTCTGCGTAGAAATGTAAACATCTTGCATAGAAGAAAGTGTATATTGAATAATTGTTTGTTTGTATAGTGTCACTATAATGTACTGTACATTCGGCAGGAAGCATAACTGCTTAGTTAGATGCTCTACGAGTATGTTATTATTAGTCAATTGTCAATGGCGCCACTCCGCTATAAACTATAATAACTCATTAACATGACGTTGGCCATAAATTTTAGCGACCACTTTCAATTTAATTGGATCGTTTAACCAAAGAACTGATTTTTTTAAGTTCACCAAAATCGGCGACGATTAAAGTCGGCAAAATTACAGTTAGAGTCTCGCACTTGTCACTGAATTCAGGCAAATACGAACCGAATACCTGTTTACACTAGCCGGTGACCAAACGCGGGCTATAACCGAATACGGTCTAACCGAATAGTGTAAACGCGCCGTAACACAGAATAGATTAAAAAATTTTTTTTACAATACTCGATACTTAGCACCATCCATATAGTACATATAAATTTATTTAATTTGCTAATCAAAATGTTTAGATAATTTATTAGAATCTCGTATTCAACATAAGGCCTCATGGATCTTTAACAAACAAAATAGTATTTCGTGTGTTGCGTAACATTGACATTATTTTGGTTTAAGTAAGTGTTAAAATGTAGTGTTTACTATTATTAACCTTTTTTATACAAAGAAACTGAAATACAAAATGAGTAGACTATATATTTCAGCTATTTATGTATTACTGTACTACTCTACTACTGTACTGTATACTGTTTATACGAGCTTACCTCTATAAGAACTATATGTTAACTCTATTAGAGTTATTTATTCATCATAATAAATAACCCCGCCTAGGGAACAAGCACAAAATAAAGCCTAACTGAATAAAGTAAACCGAACTTCGTAAACCGAATACACCTTCTTATAATTTGTGTACGTCCTAGATGTACAAAATATGAGTATTAGTAAAATAATACATACCTAAGTAAACCTCAAATGTAACGCTCAGTCAGAGGCCTTTAGACGGTCTAAAAAGTCTAACAAGGTTGACCACTAACCTACAAAAACTTACTTACTCACTTTACCCTAAAATAACTGTTTCAGAGCCTTTAGAATTCGTAGATACAGATTCGGAAATAACCACTGAAATCGGCCGTTCGATTACATTATCTTGTCAAGCTAAAGGGGAGCCAGAACCAAGAATCATATGGAATAGAAATGGAGAAGAACTAACTGGTAAGTTGTCTTTGATTTTATTATAACCTTCATTCATACATTAATTCGTTTCGGTAAGTGGCCAATGTGGTGTCAGAGTTTTTAGACATATGCTGGATTAACACTAGAAAATCATCATATTCGTAATTCTGAGGGCACGTTAAATTGTCGGTCTCGGTTGTTTTAATCGATAGACCATGACGTAGGCCTTTAGGCGGTCTAAAACACCGACACCAGGGTCATGATCATCATCATCATAAATTTAAGAGCAAGGCTCTTGTCGGTGAGTCCGATGCAGACTTCTCCATCTGTTCCTATTCAGTGCAAGTTCCTTCACATCTCTATAAGACATGACAGACACTTTTTCTTTAATCTGACTCATGTAACAGGGTCATGAGGCACGTTAAATTGTCGGTCAAAGTTGTTTCAATCGTTAGATCTCTAGGCAGTCTGAAAATTCCGACACCATAGGTTGGCCACAAACCTATTCTAAGCGTACTTCTGGTGGAAAAGCTTATAAGCTTAGCGGAAAATCTTAATGTACCGGATAACTTGAGAAAGTCAGCTTATGTCTTACTAAGATAGCTTTACCTTAGTAGAATCTAACAGGTTGTTTACCTAAAATTCAAGATTAATGGAGCAATAACATCACTGCGTTTTCCTAAAGCAAGCGCCGACTTGTCTCAGTCCACTTGGGTCTGTTTTATAGCTTCACTCAGATCGTGTGGCAAACCACTTATACTCGTAAAACTAATTGCCACATTAGCTTTTAACAGGCAATGCTAATCATAACTTAGAGTAATGATATTAACTAGGACGGTGGTGTTATTCTGATTGATTAAAAATATCGCTTTATATCGATAATTTCCCATTGAATGTTGATGAAATTAACAATTTAGTTGTTTTTGCTTAACTGTAGATATGATACCTAAATACAATCAACATACTATTTTAATTTCTTAATTAAAATACTAGTATAGTATTTGAATATTTTAACTATTAATTAATATCTTTATAAGGCATTTGATAAATTAGCAAAGTTCAATGATATTTCGTAAATCATCAGTTTCAGTGACGTAATATACCACGTTAATATTTTTTGTCAAGACTTCGACAAGAGATTTTTTTGTATAAAATGACATGTTTTTTTAGAGGAGACAAGTAATTCGAAGTATAAGGTAAATACGAAGTATAATAGCCAAGGATTTGAAGGGTTGTTGACTATTACGTCACTAGAAGCGGAGGACAGTGGCCCCTACTCCTGCGTGGCGCTTCAAGACTCGCCGATGCTGGACGAATGCCATCATGAAGACCATTTCAACATAACTCTTCATGTAAATCGTAAGTAGAATGTAATCTGTTTTGAATTGAAACTACGTTTACGGATACACTTCGCTTTGTTAAATAAAAGCGAAGTACACTTCGCTTTCCGAACTAAGAATATACGAATCCGAAACTACGTTTAGTTTCGTCTTTTTATCTCACGTTATAGCCCCTTTAGAGGAACCGTGACCACGAAAGATTGTCTTCTGTAACCACCGTTGTTGTCAAATACCGTAAACGTAGATTTTAGAGAATGGTCTTTCTGATGTTTTAAAACTTATTGGTATTCTACTAATCACTTACCTCACTCATAAATGGTTCAAACATGTATGATGCTGTTAGGGAGCCTTTAATGGTGAATATATTTTATCACTATTGCCATGATAAATTTGATGTTGGAAGCTACGTTAGTCTACCTGATTTATGCAATAAACAGACAACCTAAATCTATGTCTAAAAAACAGGCTGTTTAATAACCGTATGGATTTGTGACGTACGTCTACCCACGATAATATATTCAAAACGAATCATTTCATATCCTTTCCTTACTTTATCCATCTTTAACTGTTAAATAATATTGACTTACTTTATTTTCCCATCATTTCCTATGAGTTTATTGACGTCATGTAAACGTCATGCAAGGCAAAATCAACCTTATCTACTAAAGGTTAGTGGCCTACCTTGATTTGTGTCAACTGTCAGAATTTATAGTTTGTCTAAAGGCGAAAAAAGTATCTAGTAATTATGAGCGGCGGCAAATGACGCACTTTGAGACTACAACTTAACATACCTTTTGTTTTCGATCAGTAATAGGAGTCTGATCGAGCATCGAACCCTCTAATGAACTAATTGATTCACTCAATATCTTATTAGTAAATGCGATGTATATTGTGATTTATTTTATGATCAATAAAAATATTAGCGTGGTAGTACCAATAGTAGAAATTTGTTTTGGATTTTTATTACTACGCTTCGTATATGGAATTCCTACATATAAGGTCTGTGCAGTTTTGTAAAGACCGGGCGATCAAATTCATTTTTTAAACATAGCCATGGTTTGTATGAATGTTCACTAGCGTCCCGTCGTTTTACCCGCGTTGTGCCCGTTACCGTAGGAATTTCGAGATGGAAAATTACCCATAACCTTGTCGTTGAAGTAGTTGTCAGCTTCGTAATATTAGTATTAAGCTACGTCATGTATATTGTCTGACCCCAGTAAGCTGTGTCCATAGACATAGACACGCATGGTGTCTTCCTTGAATCGCCACTTCACCATAAAATAAAACATACACTCACTTTAACAGCTATAACGAGCTTCATAATGTTCGAAATACTTAAATTAATTGGGAATAAGATGTAACGCATCTTCTTCTAAGTATCATTGATTACAACAACCATTTACTTCATTTATTATCCTGTAATGACTTACTATACTTTGCATACTAATGCTGACCGTCTATTGTTTACAGATGCGCCTCAATTCCAAAATGCTAATGAAACAAAACTTGTGTACGGCAAAATGAATCACGTGTAAGAAATCTTTGTTCATTTGTTATTCTATTGTTTTTTCTATTGGTTGCACATCGCAGCCACGACATGATAAGAGAAATGCTGTGTATTTATTGGTGACACATTGACAGTAAACTCGAATTTCAAATATTCCACCAATCAACTTACAGTATTCATTATATCGTGTCTTGTCGCCTTCTTTGATATTCTTTCTGCTAGACCGGCTATAGCTATAATATTACATATTGAGATATATATTCACGGGAGCTATGTTTTTATATATATTTTGCCCTCAATGAGTTTGCGGTCAAAATATATATCAATATTTGTTTTGGTGACGTCATAGAAATATATATTATAGTTGTTAAAATGTATATAGGAAATATGTCGTTATATGCCTTGCTATATACATTATAGCTACGTCTGTGACGGGCTTTAGACTTAGTATGTTATCGTTACAGCTTACGGTGCAAAAGAGACTCAGTTAAGTTCATGACATCAAGTAATGAGTTTTGGGCACAAAAATATATATTTTGCAGTTTTGTAGTTTTTATATACTAAGTCCTGCGATTTCTTCATTGTTTAACTATTGACCTTTTAACTAGTAACCTTTTCCTTTGTTTTCTGTTTTGTTTTTACATATTGCTTGTTTAAACACATTTTAGCATGAAATTATAGAGACAAAATAGTCGTTGTCGAACGATGCGTTGACAGCCGCAGTTTAAAACATTTAGGGCGGATTGCACAAGCATTCTTCATGTGTGCACCTAATATTAAGTTTAATCATTGAGTTATACGTTAGTACATACCTATAACAATCATTGAGTTATACGTTAGTACATATAACAATCATTGAGTTATACGTTAGTACATATAACAATCATTGAGTTATACGTTAGTACATATAACAATCATTGAGTTATACGTTAGTACATATAACAATCATTGAGTTATACGTTAGTACATATAACAATCATTGAGTTATACGTTAGTACATATAACTCAATGAGTTTAATAAACAAATGAAGTTCGTTTTAAATAGTGTTCTGTCTCGTGTAATATTAACAATTTGAACTAACAGTTTTTTTCTCAAACATATTTAGGTACTGAATAAATTTAAAAGTTCTTGTGCAAGCCCTTTCAGTCTAAATTGTTGTAGTTGGCGTATTCAACATGCACTATGTTGAATATACGACCGGGTCTTAAATCACACGTGTAGTATGATTATTATTGTATTTAAATTATCAACTTCAATATTTCAGTGTCCATCTTCCGTGTTCAGCAAACGGATATCCCCTACCATCGTATCGATGGTTCAAAGACGAAGGTCGAGATACGTTATACGAATATGAAAATAAACAAGTTACTTACTCTGAACAAGATAACCAGGCTGTACTAACAGTCACCGCTAGTCACACAACTTTCGGACAGAGGTACATTTGTAAAGCGACTAATTCACTTGGTGAAGCTGAAAAATCATTTGTTTTACTGAAAATGGAGAAGCCGAGGAAAGCGAGCGAGGTTTGTTCATTATTAGTTTACTATCGAAAACTTATAGTTATAACTTGAGGGTCGTAATTCATATTGACATTTGAACTAAAAGTAAGTAAGTATTAGCCATTGAGTTATATGTACTAAAGTTAGTACATATAACTCAATGGTATTAGCCTGTAATTTCCCACTGCTGGGCCTCTCATGTCACTGAAGATATCAGTACAGTGAGAAGGATTAGGCAAAATTACTACGCTTGCCAAATGCGGGTTGGGGATCTCAAACTCAAGCCATGTTTTAAAAGTAGGGAAACATGTTTTTCGCTCGACCCGGGAATTGAACACGTTACGGGACCTCGTCTTGGCAGGCGAGAGACTTAGCACATACCACTAAACCACTGAGGCGTGATTTTTACCTAAGTTTTAAATATAATTTTGCTCACTGGTAACATTGTAAATAGAGTTGCATTGTTGAAAATCCGTTTCGAAAATGATATTAAAATCCTTTGATCGTTGCTTTTACTGAACTTTTATTAGTAAACTCTTTATTGCAGTTAGATTGGTTAGAACAATTTTTAAGTAAATGTCAGTTACTTAATTACACTTTAACTCATAAGGCAGTTCTATAAAAACCACTACGAATATCCTAATAGTAACGAGTTTAGCTTTTCAAGTCTTGCCACATGCCCTTCGTTACTACTTCGAAAGTTCTAGACCATTTGAAATGAGGTTACTTAACTTGAAGGACTAGTTTCTTAGTAAGTATTGGTAGGGATAGTTCCTACGCATACATAGTTGCTTCTTGTGTAATCAGCGGTCCATTCATCGATACTATCCCACAAATACCGGTTTGGAATTTTCTAGATCATTTCTATTTAATTACCCATTGCATGTTGCGAGAGTGATTATATCTGTTTGTTATAAAGTCAAGGCTAAGAGCAATAATGTTACATGTGATAGGTATAGAATATAATAGTATTGAGGAATGTTGAGGTTTTAGACTCGTCTTTGAATTGTAAAAATAGTGTAAACTATAAAGGAAGGAATAGAATAGTTTTAAATTCGCGGTTTTTAAATTGGTAGTTGGTCACCTACACATTATAAGCGTAATGAAGCAAAGTTTATTATTAACATAGGTAGAGTTTAAAGGTGTGTTTTCGGTTTCAAATTCGATTTAAGACTGATATTTTTAGGTAAACGTCGTCAAGTCTACAGACACACAAATTGATTTCAACATAACTTGGTTTGATGATATCCTGTTTCCTATTGATGGTGAGTATTATTAAGATTCTCATTGAATGTCTTACCTATTTTTATTTGTTTAACAGTGTTTAAGAATATATTTTTTTTCCCTAGGGTTTGATATCCAGTACATAGAGTCAACTGCCTTAAAACGATCCCCAAAGGAACCGGACTGGAGAAAAGCTACTGAAATCAGGAAGGAATATGACGACGGAGTCGCTTCTGAAAACGCTGAAGGTACCTATTAAATAATAAGAGACTATGCAGACTTTAGGTTAGACAACTCTTCGACAGTCTTCTTCTCAAACATGAAGTAGTACACACTTGCATGTCTAACATACATTTTCATCAATGAGTTTTGGTCTGCTTGATAATTGTACCCCCAACTGTTGTTAGAGAGACTGAATACTCGTACAGACTTGACTGTGTCAAACCAGTCTTAAGATTATCTGGTCTATAGTATAAGATGGTCAAGTCCTAAGAATATGAAAAATCCCTTCTTAGTAGTTTATTGTTTCAAAGTACTGATTATAGTATCTAAATCTGTAATCCCAATCTAAGCTCAGTTGGATACTGTAGTAATTACTGTTACGCTGGGTACGTATTATGGTAAAACTTTACTAATTCTTAAATACAGTTACTTAAACTTATAAGAATTAAGCCTGATTCACACATACTGCTCTCACTTTTTCTATGAAAGCAACTACCGCACCCGACTCGCATCGGGCTCGCACCCGGTTTGCAACCGCACTCTATGTTAATTGGACTTAACTCCAAAATCCTTCCATACACAGGTATATTCGTATCCCTTGACAATTTGGACGAAGACACCAACTACTGGATTCGTTTGAGAGCTGTAAATGATGCAGGAGATGCGCCATGGTCTGATCCTATTCAAGCTGAAACTATCATAGAAGATGATGAGATAGGAGGAGTTGCAGAACAAGAAGTAGAAAGAGAAGGAATAATTGGCGCTGTGACTGGTCCTGATGGGATATTCTATGGAGTTTTCTTCTTTGGCACAGTTATTGTACTAGCCATAGGATGTATGTTTGCTATGAGATATGTTTAAGGAGATATTGATAGTTCTCATCTTTGCTCGCAGCTTTATGTGTGCGTTTGTAATTATGTGATTTTCATTTGTTTGGTCCTGTCAAAACTTTGTTCTGCGTTTAAATTTTCATAGACTATGTTCTTAATGCTATTTTTTTGTACGAGGCAATGTTTAACCACACTAACACCCGCACTCAGAGACGTCAATAAATGCTTCCTTAGTAGAGATTTAATGAGTGATTTTGACATGTAATGTATGAAAAAATTTCTACGTCTCTTAGTGCGGTAGATAGAGCTTCAATGAAAATGAAATTAACTATGTATAAGCGTATTTTTTGTTTAAGTTATTGAACAAAATCACCAAATATTTTTATTTTTGAATTTGAGTTTGAAGTTTTGTGATGGTCTGTAGTACTACGAGTATAATTATATAAAAAGTCAAGATATTATTTTCAAAAATGTTTTATTGAGGCAGAAACATCAGTGAGAAACGTAACCATGAAAGGTAATTTGTTTACATTTTCCAACATATTATTTACATAAATCTTTTAGGTTTATTTGACAAAAGACAGTGAACACCTTGACTATAATGGTCGTGTATTTAAACTCTACTCAAATTGAGTTAAATTAATATAATTAAAATTTATCATAGGATTTGTTATCAACTGATACCTAGGTTATTAAGGTAGTTAATTTAAAATTCAAAATGCAAATACCTAGGTTAGATTATATTAATTTTATGTAAAAAAATGCATAGTATAAATGCATAATTATTGTGAAAATGCTTTGAGTTTCAATTGTTGTTTTTTGGTTAATAGTTTTTATTAAGTAGATAATCGTTCTCAATTTAAGTAGTGTTAAAATTGTCAACCATTAAACATTAGAAAATTACATAAACAAGTAGTTTATGCTGAGTGTGATCCTTTCATTAAATTAACTGATAGATAAGTAACAATTGTTATATTCTTTGGTAACATGTGACAAGCTTTAAAAGCACAATAAGACACAATGCTTAAACAAAATCAATAAGAAAAAGTATGAATATAATTTAGGATGAAAAACGTAGGAAAATTTTCAGCAAGTTCGATATTCTAATTTTAAATGTTTTTACAGAATTGACCAATAAGTTAAGTAAAAACAAAAATGATTTTAATTACAAAATATCAGTCTTACTTTACAGAAACAACATTTTAAAATATTTCAAAATTGACGGACGATATTTATTTGGAATTTGACAAAGTTTTGTTACGTTATTATTTCTGTAACTTCAATGAGATAAATTCACAAATAATGTCTTATTTTATTCATCAAAAATTCAGTAAAATTACTTATTTAGTCAATCTGTTCGAATATTGTCATTCATTTAAGATTAAAAAATTAAAGGAAGTGGCATTGCATTTTTCATTACTTTACTTTGTATACATTCCGTTCAACTTTTAAAATAAAGCACGGATGTGTTGTAGATACATCGAAAAGGTTATTTTTCGAAAGGGTTTATGTGGATACTACACATCGAAAGAAGTATATTATGAATTGTGGTAATGTAGTGGTTACATTCAGCCCTATAAGCAAGAAGAGTGAACAGGGAGAGGGCAGCGCAAGAGTGTAAACAACAAACTCGCGTCAATATTTCCGCAGATGAGTTATTTGCAAATATGAACAGTGGCAAGTGCCGAGTGTAATCGCACCATAAGATATATATAATGAATCACCGTTTCCACTAACGTGTCACGTCTACTAAACTTTATTATATATTTACAACATTAAATAAAATACATAAATAATGTAAACAGGTGTTTAGTTTTGCATTTTATATACTAATAGTCTTCTTTAAACAATGATCTACACCATATCTAATAGTTTTTGTAAAACGAATACATAAATGCAAAATTATTTTTAAAGCTCATTACAGCTTTTATCGCCATTTTAAATATTGGGTTATGATTTGAACACTTATATTTAGAAACATTAATAATAGACAATTATTTTCTTTCTTAAATTTATAAATTATCTATCTACCTACAATGCTTTGGGGCCAGCGCTTGGAACACTAAGTACACTAAGTATGTATAGTATACTTCAGATACTAATCATATACATATAGAAATCTTATAAATATATTACATATATAACATAGCATTAGGGTACTTCACTCTAGACGAACATAGTTTGTTTCATACTTTGTTGTCGTAGTGTATGGTAAAGTGAGCTTCGGTCAAACGTACTTCGGTAAAACATGGTTAACCCATAATAGTGTGTGTGTGGAGTTCCAAATTGCACATAGCCCATGGAATGTAAAAGGGAATATTCGGTAACATTGTTATTTTAAACACAAGCAAATAAATCAAACTTAAATCTAATTTTTAACAACTTAACTTATACTTTTAAAGCTTAGAACACAAAGGTTTTCTTAGATTAAAAACTGACATTACAATTTTATCAAAAGTTTTAGAACCTTGTCGAAAAACATGGCTTGTTTTCAGGTATGGAATAAGTGATGTGCACTTTGTATTCTAACTTTAAAAGTAAGAATACCTAACCTAATTTAGCCATTTAAATATAAATTACAAATGCTTAGGCATTAGGTATGTTACACAAAAACTTAAAACGTAACTTACAGTGGCTCAGCCACAAAATATTTGGTAAAGAAACTGTAATAAGAATGATTAGGTCATTTTTGGTCATTTCTGTAGGCTTTCCGAAGCCTCAGCAAGGCTGCTTAATTATTCAAACTCTTATACAATAATAATAATTAGAGTGGACCCCAAGGGGGCCCGCAGGACTCTCGGCTCTGGCTTGCCTTCACCGGCCGGCCAGAGGGGGGTCGTTAGAGGCACAGTCGATTTCGGCTGTGTGATCCGGGGGTGGAAGTGTTAAAGGGCATAACGCCGCGAGTAACGTTTAGAGAAAGCGCAGCACACCTCTCTACACCCCCGAGTTGCCCGCGCCGATGTTGCCCCCTTGCCGTCTTTATGTCGGCTGTTTTGGGGGGCCCATCTAGTGGGCGGCGAGCCACGGCCTGCCGCCGATAACTTGTTCCACTTGTTATGGCAGGTGCCGACCTCTTTGTAATATCCCATTTCCAGTCCATCCAACCTTCATTTCCATAGCCCAGTCTTTTTCTTTCATTTTTACTCACAATAGTCCCTACTTCTGCAGGTACACATTCCCGGACATGTTGTACTGATGTGGTCGGGAGTGTGTCCCTGCAGTTGTAATTCATTACATTAAACATCTCCAAAGGGCCTCTACGAGTTGGATCTGTATCCCCTCGCATGCCTCTCAAAAAGACCGGGCTTGTCCCGTGACTCCGAGGAGAAACACAATAATAATAATATACAAACCCACAAACAAACATCTAATATAAAAAAAATATTGTGTCGCGGTGTTTGTTGCTAAACTTATCCGAAATGGCTCGACATATTTACATAAAATTTTGTGTGCATATTGGGTAGGTCTGTGAATCGGTCAACATCTAATTTTCATACCCCTAAATGTTAAGGGTGGTCCACCCCTTAATTTTTTTAAGGCAAAACAACGTTTGCCGGGTCTGCTAGTGAAATATATGACCAACGTAATAAGTACTTACCCAATAATTTCTATAACGCTAAAATTATTAGTACTTATAGTATAGCTGACTGCTATATTATATTCAATAAATCATTCACATTGAAGGCTTTATGCTGCTTTTGATGGGAAGTTTGAGAAACTCTTGTATGAATTAACTTAATAGAACGAAGCAAGAGTAAAATATACTACCCACAGGTAAAGAAAAAAGTCTATAGAAAAAGTGTCTCGGCTCACATACTCGTAACATGGCTGATATACTAATTGCCATAATCGTAAACGTTGTTTTAAAGTGTTTTGTCTCTTTTGAACTCTTGGTGATTATTGTATATCAGAAAGGGACAAAACATATGAAATCTGTTAATAAGGGTTTATGAATTAGGCCTTAGAAAACTAAATCTGCGAAGAACTATATTAAGGATGCCATGAGCGAAACAAGGAAGTCTTTCCTGCTTTTTGTTGCACAAATAATTCGAATAGTGTCTAAACTGCATTTATATTTAGTGCTCTGAACATTTCTGAACACTTCGTTCGGTTTCACTTCAATGCAAGTGACCAAGCAATATATTCCGAGCGAACTAAATACTGCCTCTCTATTTCAAGTCTCTTCCCTGGTTTTTGTTACACAAATATAGTTCGAAAAGTGTCTAAACTGCATTAAAATGTAATGGTCTTAACATTTCTGGATACTTCCTTCGGTTTTACCTCAATGAAAGAGTGAGCAAGCAATATATTCGGAATCTCTTTCTGCCTCTCAATTCGTGTTCGGAACACAATGGAAACGCAGCTTAAAACACAGATGAGTATCTTTAAACTTTGGTCGGTTTCTAAGCAATGGTACCAAATATTCCCATTCCCACTGATAAATTTAATGAAAACGTGTGAACACATAAGCGACGATGACGAGAAGGAAGCTGGAGGCCATTCTGATGGCGTAGTCGGTGGTGGCGGCCGTCTGCGTGAGCTCTAGCCACTCAGAAGAGCCCGCGGCGTTGCGGCTTTGGACCCGGACGTGGTAATGCGTGCCGTTGGTTAGGGGACCAACCGCGAATAGCGTGTCTGAAATGGTATTAACATTGATTTAGTATAAACTTACCTGACAGTACACGATATTAGAATGAAATAAGTATCTTTACATCTATATATATAAAATAAAGTCGTTACAAAATAGTTACACCATTTATACCTCGAGAACGGCTTGACAGATTATAATTATTCCTTTTTTATTTTATTAATAGTCCATCGAAATGTTACATTTTTTAGGCCTAACCTTGCGTTTTTTAGAGGACGCAATTTTATTTTTTTGATGTGTAGGGGGGGTCAGTGTAAAGCTAAAAACAAGTTTGTGGGGTCGCCACCCTTGTCCCACGGCCGCCATCATGAAAATAAGGGTTGAAATGGTTTTTACGATATATCTCTTAAACTATTAATTTGATAAAAACATTTTTTCAACATTTTTGTTGCAAATTAAATTCTCTACAACTTTGGTCCAGTAACTTTTTGTCGTAGAACTACTTATAAATAAAAAAGTTATAAGCGAAAATGTTCAGAAATTTTAAAAGTAAAAATAAAAGACATTACAGCTGCTGCTGATCCTAATACCGATCTTTTGAAGGTCGTAGTTCGATTAGGTGGGTTCCATTTGCTCATGTCGTTCATAGATGCGATTGGATATATCATGTCTGGTAGTGGACTCGAGGATATCTTCAAATTAATTTATGCTGAGAACTGTGTACAGCACATAATGTCTGGACATGCTTATGGTAGGGCTGTACGTGCTCATTTATAGTACTATTATCATCCAGAAAATCTCGTTCTTCTTCTGTAAATTCTATTGAATCCATAAATATTTTTGTTTCTGATAAATGCACTAGCAAATGAGCACGTACAGCCCTACCATAAGCATGTCCAGACATTATGTGCTGTACACAGTTCTCAGCATAAATTAATTTGAAGATATCCTCGAGTCCACTACCAGACATGATATATCCAATTGCACCTATGAACGACATGAGCAAATGGAACCCACCTAATCGAACTACGACCTTCGATAGATCGGTATTAGGATCAGCAGCAACTGTAATGTCCCTTATGTCTTTTATTTTTACTTTTAAAATTTCTGAACATTTTCGCTTATAACTTTTTTATTTATAGTTCTACGACAAAAAGTTACTGGACTAAAGTTGTAGAGAATTTAATTTGCAACAAAAATGTTAAAAAAATGTTTTTATCAAATTAATAGTTTAAGAGATATATCGTAAAAACCATTTCAACCCTTATTTTCATGATGGCGGCCGTGGGACAAGGGTGGCGACCCCACAAACTTGTTTTTAGCTTTACACTGACCCCCCCTACACATCAAAAAAATAAAATTGCGTCCTCTAAAAAACGCAACCCCAAATGTAACTTTTCGATGGACTATAATATCGGTCAAGATAATAAGTAATAAAACATCCCAAAACTCGCACGGGAACGGGTGCGCTGCGGGAGAAACCGCAGCGCACAGTAGTACTTATTATATTAAGGCACCGAACACAAATGCGAAAGTCTGGCTGTAAATTTCTCACATTTTCCAACTTTAATTACACTATTGACTATGATGAAATTAATGTGGAGACATTTAAAGAATCCAGGTATAGCTTAAGACATGTTTTATGGCGTTTCACGGGTTTGTACCACACGAGAAGACCTCAGCGATTGCTGGTTATACGTACCTCTAGCGTCCTTAATGTCTACATCAAACTTAATAGCGGCTTCCCAATCTGGTGGATAGTTCTTTTGCTCACGAACTAATTCAAATGTGTAGCCTGGAAAAATAAATCATAGAGCGTTAAGGACATATAAACAACTCCTGCTTCACTTTACGTTGATGCACCAGTAAACGTTAACACAAAATGCCAGTCTCAACGCACGTAAGTAAATGAATAATTGTGGCTTTCTACTGGCAACCCGAATAACTTTAACAGATTCTCATTTAAACTATGAAACAAAGCTTTTTATTTAGCAGACATTCAACAACGAAACAAAACATGAAGTTTTTAACGAACGTATGTTACGATAAACCGATTGTAACAATCTAAGTAAGTAAGTGGCATATATGGAAGTAACGGCCTGATAGACCTCAATGATCTTATTCACTGAAAATATTAAATTGGTAGAGTTGAAGGAAGCTTGACCCATGTAAATGTTATTATAAGAAAACATGTTGAAAGAAAATTCCACACAAACTGAATTTCGACTTTTGAAAGAATAAAGGAATTTGTTAGAAAAGTAGAAGATCTCCTTACTTAAGTTTAGTACTTACCGATAATAGTAAGGTTCTCGGGATTAGGCACGACGTTTTCTTCCGTCTGGTAATTACACGTGGAACAGGACACGTTGAAGACGATCTCCGAAGCATTCGCGCTCACAAAGCTTATCTGAAAAACAATTCAACAGGAATTGATGTCAGCTGCCTTTGACACAAGGTAAGAAAGTAATTGCTTTGCTTTATATTTCAATTTTTTCTACATGTTTGCCTAACATCACAATGTATAAGAAATATATCATGACCTCGTAACTATCACGAGCAATTCCTATACATTTTGATAGTAGACAACCAAAAATAATCTACTGCGTCTTCTTTACTTGAACTGGTATTAGTACGAAGTAAAGATATTAATCAAAGTAGTAAGAAAAAGTTGACTTGCAAGCTACCTATTACTGTGAGTTACAACACAAAAGTATATCTGATGACCCTTCATCAAGCTGGCTTTTGTTTCTTTGATACTCATGAAAAATGGGGCCAATCATACTAAATTGATGCTCGCTTCCTAGAAAATTGTATCCTGTACAACGTTGCAGAAACTTATACGCATTATAACTTACGAAATCAGGTGGATTTGGCTTAGTTCCAAGCGTGACGTGGAAAATAATGGATTCTTGACCCTTGCTGTTGCTCGCTGAACATTTGTACTCGCCGAGATAGGTCTCGTCGTGCATTCTCAAGATTAACACCGAGCTGGTGCCGTCTTCTGAGGTGATTACCTGTTTCGATAAAACGTAATTAGATAGCTTAATAAGCTTTGTTTAAAGTAAGTAAGTTCGATAGATCGCAAGCGGGCGGATAATTTGACTTATTTAAAGTTGTTTTATTGTAATCGTGAAGTACCTAACAGCTCATCAATTCGCTCAATCATAGCGATGTAATTGAAAAAAGTTGCTTGCTAGTTCCACTGTAGGGAAAAGTCTTTATAGTCACTGAAATATTAGTGTACTGAGAAAGATTAGGTGTAATCACCACGCTAGCCTAGCATTACTACTGCCGTAGATGTTTTTAAACGCATAGTACCTATGCTCGTGAGAAGTTTGAAATCGCCTCGTTCTGATATACCAAAATTAATAATGTTGGTTCAGTGTTATATGAAGTGTACACAACTGCTTTTAATTTGTGCCCCTATACCCGAACTCCAATCAAATTAAGTGCCCTCAATTCTACATACTATAAGAAGCAAACTCCAACATAATATTGGCTACTATCCCACTTAAACGTAGGTATGTACTAACTTATGTTTTCATACATTTTGACTCTTAATTTGAGTGAACTTTGCGTATCACATAGTTAATTTCCTATTTGGTTATCTTACCGTTTCTGGATCAACAATTGGGTGAGCATCATTATCGAATCCGTTTTCTCTGCGAGACCAGCGGTAGGTGGGCGGGGGGTTGGCGATGGCGAAGCATGAGATGTTCTTACTGAAATAAGGTAAAGTATTAGCCTGTAACGTCCCACACTTGTAAGCTGAGCATAAGCCTCTCATCTCACCGAAGAAAAAACAATTGAACGGAAAATGATATCTGGATTAATAATTATGATTATTGGGATAAGAGTACCTATACTTGTAGCAGGCAACAATGTCGATAATTTTGAAGTATGTTTTTGGAATTGAATCTTTTTAAATTTTAAGAATCAATATGTAATTGATACTTACGTTTCATTCAAAATGGCGTAAACTTCTTCAGTCTTAAATTTTGTTGAGTAGTATGGAACTTGATAGCTGTTGTAGATGATAGGTTTATCTGGAATATAGAAAAATGTACATTCATATTAGTAGTTCAAAAGAAGATACAATTGAAGGGAACAACTTACAACAATGCTGGGTTTTCTTCTAACAGATAGGGATTGCCACACGCGATGACGACGGCAATTTTCGAAAGAATAACCCAAACCAATAGTCGATAGTTTTAAGAATAAATATACTAATGGAATACAAAATATAAGTGTCTCAGATTTTTGTTAAAATAAATCGCTAGTTGCCCACACTTGCTTGCACTATGGCATTCTCCTGCAATAGTGTACAAGTCATTACATGTCCTAACTGTCGTTAATTACACATAATAATACCTACATTTATTTGCACTAACAAATAGCGTTCCGATTTGTCACTAATGGCCGGTTCACATTATTCCAGTCCAGTGATCCAGCGAGCTAATCCAGTCCAGTGCTGGACTGGAGCATATCGTTTAAATTGTTCCAGTCTTTTAAGAGTAGCTGGATTGATAACACGTCGGTGACAATGATTTCTAAAAAGAAACTCAAAAATGCAACTGGAATGGCTGTCTACACTATTCCAGTGGCGCTGGATTAGGTGAGCTGGAATGAAAAGTTGACGGTCTCTCCAGTCACTGGACTGGAATGCTCACTGGAATGAGTACATTCCAGTGTCGGTTCACATTATTCCAGTAGCATTCCAGTACTGGATTGGATTGCTGGACTGGAATAATGTGAACCGGCCATAAACTTTAAAATCGATTTGACAATTCCGACCAAAATAACAAGGCGAGATAATAATCTCGTTAACTCATTGTAAACAAAGCGCTATGCATCATTGCCGGCGGGTGTAATTAATGGATAAACTATTAGTTCTGTTCCATGCACATGGCTAATTATTGCCCGCCAAATGCTACGACAATAATTTACTAACGAGTGCAATTTAGACGAAATTGCTATTGCTGATGATAGCTTAGCTATTGCTATTGTTTTGGTATGCACTGTGTCACCAATTAACTATCATTGTTTTAGACAAACATTTTCGTACTGGAAAATGATAAGGATCATCACAGGTAGTTAAAGCCTGAAACTGAGTTAAGTGGGCGCCCGGACGGGCAACCGTCGCGTGTTCACGCGCAGCTGCCTGCTTACAGTTTCAGGCCTCAGTCTTGTTCGACGCAGCAAGTCAACCTGTCAATGTTGTCAAATTCAAAGATTTTCATATAAAAAACAGTCTAAATAATGTCCGTATTAAGGTCACTAAGGACCCAGAATATTGTTAGCTTCCATAGTAATATCTAGTTTGGGTCTAAGAATTGCGTATAATACCTGATTATTGAAAAGTCTGCGATATTTTTATAACCATGACCTTACAAAGACATTCTATTCGTTATGCTAAAGGAATGTTCATCAAGTAGAAATACTTAGAATCAACCTAGAAAAACTTTATACAAAAATATTCTGAAGCAAAAACCTAAATTCAGGAGCTTTTCGCTCGAACTCAAGTGCCAATGGACACATATGCGAAGCTATGCCATTCTGAAGTGGTTCGAATCAATATTCCTATCCTTAATTGGGAAGCACGAGAACACAAGCTTTCAATATTCTTTTTCACGTACGAAGTAGAACGGATAAAAATGATTTTGAACCAAGTTCTAGCGCAATAATATAAGAGCACTTTATTCTGAACCTTGTTTATTTATTTTACTAAGCTACATGTTTCTAAGTAGATAATAAAAATATGAAAGATCCTTTAAAAAGAGGATACTAGAGTATTTTTATCATTCAAATTTAAAATGTAACCAACACCATTGCATGTAATGAAATGAATAAATATTGTTACTATTTTCGCTATTTAAGATAGGCACACATTTTTTTATAATACTGGCAAGCTTGAGATCTGTTATTTTATCAAAAATAGCAGCGCCCCACGGTTTTATCCGAGGTGAATCAATGAATGTGGATATTCATTACAAATATAATTATTCAAATCAGATTGGTAATTTCTAGAGTAGCCCGAACATACAAACAGAATTACATACCTGATAGGGTAGATATAGATTTACACGAAAACAAAATAAGAAAACTCTGAGACACTTCTGGTGTTTGTAATAAAACAGTTCCACTCACGCTGTACGGATAAATGGACGGTTTTATCAGTGTAGTAGGACAGCGCCTTCTGCCTCACTTTGCAGATGTAGGTGCCGACGTCAGTGTGGTCCAGCTTCTTGATCTCCAACGAGTTATCTTGCCTGATGTGATACTTCGTGGAATCATCTGTGAAGAGATAGTGGTGGTTTAAACCACGATTAATCGTAAACATGCAATTCTTTTCATTCAAAGTCTTGAGCATACATATTATTTTGATCTAGGTGCTCCCCGCGATTTCACCCCGTTCCCGAGGAAATTTCGGGAAGGAAAACCTAACGGCTTCTATATTGACGACATATTTAAATAATGACTATTAAGTGGTTTTAAATGAACCTCTTATTAACCTTCTGTACTTTTGTGTTGTTGTATGAAACTTGAATAAAAGCTCAAAGTATTCATTACTTACTATACAGCGGCTTGGCGTTGCCACTGTACCAAACAACGACCGGAGTAGGGTGGCCTTTGACGTCACACGTAAATCGGACAGATTTGCCCTCGTGACCTTCCATGCTTACATTCCTGTCACTTATTACCGCTTTTTCTGGGAACAAAGAGTTATAGAAGAATGAACATTGTCTTGATCGATTTATTGTAAATATATAGATGGGTAAATAAGTACCTAAAAGTCTCTTTAAATCCTAACTTACAACCTTTAGTTATTTCCAGAAAATGTATGTTGAGTATTGTCGTAAGCTTCACTTAAGAAGAAGAAAGATGGCCTAAAGGACTATTTTTTGTGTCTTGTGAACAACCGACATTTTTGAGCCTTACGGATCACGTTAGAACTTTGATAGAAATGCCACTAAAAGTCACCCATCTAGTTAGTAGCCAAGCTAAACGCTGCCCTACAATCGCTAAGACTTATACATCGCTTAGGCAAACTATATGCCACCACCACAAGTAATTCAGGCATAAATTGTGTAGTTGCATTAAGCAGTTAAATCGTGCTGTGGACCAATAAACCAGCGTCAATAATAACACAAGTTCTAGCGCTATTAGGTATTACTTAGGGTACCTATAATATACTATACAACCCAAATTTAATAGCTCGGACCTCCATAAATTTGACAAATAAATAAAGTAATTAGTTCAAACTATCCTTCAATTTTGCCAATTATATTCTAGCAGCGCACTCATATCTTTAATGCACACATAAAATAATGTCCCGAAATTAACATAAGCCAAAACTACTGACAGAAAATGAGAAAATCGTAGTTTGTTTAACAAACAGAACAACTGGAAACTAACGGAACAACTTTTTTTCAGTTCTCCAAGCGGACAACCCAACAGATGAGAGTACTAGGTAGATCAGAGTTTGAATTTTTCACTCAGTTGTTTGAGTTTAGTTTCTACGCCCAAAAAATAATGCAAGAATTGAATAGCATGTTTGGAACATGATTAAGTTTGTGGTTTTAACTTTTTAAACGTTTGAATTTGATAAGTACTCATTTCGGATTAGAAGATAAATGTGTTTGGGTGCAAATGGACTGTGATATAAAATGTATTGATGCTATATGGCCTTTCGTGTCTAAATACATATTTTGAATTAAAAAAACTAATGTGGGTATTTATCGTTTTTGCATTATGCACCACAGTGTCCACAACAGTGTTTCCTGTACATAATATAGGCGACCGACAGTACCTTACGCCCTAACGATCTCTATCACAACAATGTTCAGTTATATAAAACGTACCTCCAACAATAATATCAATGCTGTCACTGAAATCCCCAGCCTTACAAGTCCAGTTGCCAGTATCAGATATCTTGATTTGATAAATGATGAGCGGCACTAACAACTCATCCTCGACAGGCGCAGTTTGCTTCTCCACATAAATTCTATTATTCTTAGAACGATATTCTATTTTCTTGTTAGCTGGAGAATACCATTCTACAGGCTGAAAAGACAATTAATATTTTCAATAAATTATTAACATAAGGCCTCGTTCAAGGAGACGCAGAGCGTTGCGCGGAGCGTATAACACCGCGTTGTGTGATGAAAAGTATGAAAACAAAACCCGTGTTCACACTTCTAAATTTATCCCGTGAATTACCATATGTTTGATTTGAACAAGTGATGCGACGGCAGACACGTCGCTCGTATCCCTGAACGCGGCCTTATTAAGAAAACAAGAAACGCGCTCCCATTTAACGGTATCGGTGTAATGAAATGGTTTATTAATTAGATGAAAAAGAGAGGTTTTGGGGGAGTAAAAAGTGAAATAATGGACCGACAGAAGCTTTTACTGGGCAAACGCCTCTTCAACGAGTATAAATAGATACTCAAATCATGTTTTGTTATGCCAACAGTACAACAAATCTGTGTGCCCACTTAATATAAAAATTGAAGACGTTTCGACATCGACCTTCGTCAAGTGGAGTTACATATTTTTAGAAACGAACTGACAATGTTTACAATGTTTTCGTTATCTAAATCTTTGAGATTATAAGAAAAAATCACTTCATTATTTTGTTATTATTATTAGTTACCAAATTATCCCATTGTATACCTCTTTCATGACCTCCAAAAAACCTAAATGTTTAATCTAATACAAAATACTAAAACCGAAACCAATTTTAGAGTAAAGAATCATAAACATTGGAAAGCCATATCTCAAGCACATGTTTCGACCTAAAGGAAACTTTATGAGTCCTAAACCATGTTCCTTAATGAAAATTCGGTGAAAAAAACGTTATAGTGCTTACCTCTGCAATGTGTTTCGCTTTACAAAATAGGGCCTTGGTTTCCCCGGCGTTGTATACTGTCGACCTTGCCATAATTTTTAGGTAAGGCCCCTCCACTTCTTCCTCCGTGCTCACTGAAATTAAAAAAACAATGCTTGTGAGGTTTTTATTGAACTACGTATACAGATACACTTAGTTTTTATCTGTACTATTTATACCCGTGACTTCGACCGCGTATAAGATGAAATAGTTGTAATAGGATTTTAAATTGGTTGTTACGTAATTAATATTGTTGGATTAATTTAAGTAAAATACGAAACAAGTTTTTGCTCTTGAAGTAGATTCAATATTTTTCCCTCTTTTTCACCGGTTTGGGGGTAGAATTTCGGAAAATCCTTTCTTATCGGATACCGAATACCTCTCCCAGTTTTAGGTCGATCGCTGGTTTGGGCTGTCAATCAGTAAAGTCGAAACATTTAATATGTATAGATGAGTTACTTACTCAGACTTTTCATTACTTATAAGTTTTATTAATAATATTGTGGTCGCTTAAACCAAATCAAACAGTATAATAGGTATTATAGGTATTAAACTTTACAGGTGTAAAGTTTTTTTCTTAACCATATAGTTTATAGGTATAGCAGGCATTCCTGATTCGCATAGGTGGTGGCAAAGCGAAAGTTTGATTGAAAAACTGTAGCCACATCGGTCAAACCATTTTGGAAATAAATGGAAACATTGAATTGCACTGCACACACAACAACCTCACATCCGAAACGCATACAAGTATATCTATTATATGAACGTCCTACCATGGACTAAAACATACAGTGCTTATTCTTATTCAAACATTATTCAAAGTTTATATTATTTATTATTATAACATAATTATCATAAGTATAAAACATAACTACATATAATAAAACAAAGTCCCCGGCCGCGTATGTCTGTCTGTGTGTTCGCGATAAACTCAAATACTTCTGCACGAATTTTGAGGCGTTTTTTTAAATAGATAGAGTAATTCAAGAGGTTATTATGTATAAAAAATCCCGGAATTCATACGGAGACGGGCACGACGCGAGTAAATCTGCGGGGCGCTGCTTGTATAATATCATAATAATATAACACAATTTTCGCCCAAAATACTTATTTTTAAAAGCAGCTTTCTTAAGATTGGAAATTGCTTCCTAAAGAATGAGTTACTCGTATGTTTAGAATGCATGAAGAGAAAATCAAATGGAATATATTTAACGTATTTTGAATAACATAAATTCATTTGTATCCATGAATTTCGTGGTTAGAATTGCAAAATGGAATCTTTTCGAGTGTTTAGGCTTTACGCTTGTTTACCTATCTATTTATATCTATTATGTACGTTATATTACTCTTATGAATAAACAAATAATGTTTGATCAACGAATGTTTCTTTCAGAAAATAGATTGTTGATCCTACGGAAGAGGGAAGTACACACTTTATTTCGTGGTTGATCCCAACGTAATTGATCACAAATAATCCCACAAAATCTATTTCTATCATTCTTAATTGAATAAAAAACAAACCTCACGCCCACGCAAACCTTTTATCAATAACACAAATCCCTCAATTAAAGGAAAACCTTCTCCAAAATGTCCAATGACGGAACGAATCAATAAAATCGAAGTATTTATTTTTAAAGTACACCTGTTTCCACAATTTCCTTATTAATTAGTGTCACTTGGAACGAGATTGTCTCCCGTTACGTTCCGCGAATGGCTCTTAATTAACTTTGTTAATTAGTACAGTATCAAGTGTTATGTTGCACGAGGACTAAACATGTGAACGGGTGGATATCCTTACAAGACAGGTCATGTTCAGTTAAGATTTATATGATACTAGTTCTCCCATGGTTTTTATCGTTTCGTAACTGTTTTATAAAACATCCTCTGTTATATTAAAGGTAATAAAGTTTATTAATATATTAATATTATAATATACCCGGACGAATTCTCACACGGTTAATTAGACCCAAACTAAGCTCTTAGTTTGTATAATGGAATCTAACTAACTGATATATTTATGCAAACTTTCATACAATCTTAACATCTCAATGTATGTAGGTCTATGAATAAATAAAAAACTAAACAAACACTGATTTTTTTATGACAATCATAGCTCAATACTCAAAATGTATCTCAAAGAGCCTTTCAAACCAATGAAGCTAAATTAAAATTAGTCCATTTCTTTAAGAGCTACAATGCCATAGAAACAGATACGTCAAACTAATACCCCCCCTCCTTTTGCGGCAGTGGCTAAAAATTTAACTGAATGTCAAATTACTTGTTTTAAAACTAAACTAGACATATTGTAATCCAAATCTAATACGCAGATAATAATGTACTCTACCGACAACATATTACATAACAGTTAATGGTTGTATTCATGTCTGGAATGGAAATCTTGAATGACGTCATTCATAAGGTGATTGGATTATGTTCCCACCCGCCTGTATAGTGATCCAATAATGTGTTCGATTATGGATTATGTATAGACGTTTACGCAATAGATATGTCTTTAAATAATATGTTACTGACTAGCAACGTTATGTGGGTATTCCAAAACAATAAGATGGAAAAGAAATTAAACAGTGATTATTTTACTCAATCATAAATAAGTACTGTACTGATATCTTCAGTGAGATAAGAGGCTTTTGCCCAGCAGTGGGACATTACAGGTTAGTACTTATTTACTTAATCAGTTCATGACTTGATAAATTGATCTAAAAGGTACACTAGGTACATGCCTACTATATATACGAAATATGATATTATATACGAGTAAAGGAATTTTAATGATCCCTTTGTGTTCAATTGCGTTTACAGTAAAAGATATTCCGTCCGACATAAAAGTAGATCTTTTCAGCTCAATAAGAGACCGAAATAAATAATTCCGCAGTTATTGTAAAGATGAGTAACGACTGACATTTATGTAAAAAAGTATTTTCAAGGAAATATAAAACACGAAGTAATTAGAGCTGACTGGAGAGATATTTATTTGGAAATCTACCAAAACATTTCATATTTTTGAATAATGAGAGGATATTTGTTATCTTAATATCCTTCGTATTTTATTTTTCGACTTTAATAAATTATTGACAATACGTATTATAACTCATACAAGAATCTGCGTGTACTTTAATAAGGTTTCTTTCACCATTATTTCATCTTTAATTAAGGCAACGAGCTAAACTCAGAAATCCCTCATTATAATATTAGCTCGGTTAAGTTTATCTCGATTTTTGTTTGAACAGACCTTAAACACTAACTTTGTTAACAGTTATAGTAAAATATCACTTAATTGGCTGCGAAGGTTTACTACGAATATTTCCATCGGTTGAGTGTGCTACAATTTCATACTTTGAAAGTTTTGTACTTCATTTGCTACGCCAAATGCTACGTATTCTCGCTACGAGTACGGCAACTACTACGGCGTAGCAGTAATTTTTTTCTGCCTACAATTTGTTTACATTATTTATGTGCTATTGCTAACTTTGATATTAATTTTATGATATAAAGTTGGTAATTACTTAGTAAAACTATTGTTTATCAACTTTTATTCTTAGGTACTACTTTCCTGGCACTGGACGTAACAAGATAAGATGGCAAGTGTAGTTGTCACACCAAGTTTAATGTTCGCGGAAAACATTAAGGACAGAAGTGGTCAAAGTTGTTCGCGGCTTGAACATTAAGTTCCAACTCAGCGTTAATGCTGAGTGGCGTCCATTAGCAAGTTAACTTTAACAAATAGAACAGAATCGACTTCCAAAATAATTGTTTTAGGGTATAAGTTTCGCCATAGAACGCTGGAGATTAGGCACAAGTCTTTGTTATGCTATGCACACATAACTTAGTTGACCTTTAAAAAGGTCATGCAGGAGTAACGTCCGTTTTACGGCCGTACTCAGAGACGTCAAATGCTTGGAAAAAATGGAACAATTTCGTAAACATATACCGATAGATTTATTTAAATCGGTTCAAACACGGTGGAGATATAAGGACACACGAATAAAAGATGGAGTCTCCTCATTCAGTCTTCAAAATTAGTAAAGAATCAAATAAAAGGTCTTTGTACTTATGTCCTGGGTTATGGCTTTTAAGCTGCTTGTTTTGCATAGCGTCATGTTTATCGCTCACGTTGGACAAAGGGTACGTACTTTACGTACGTAGCTTTTTCCTTGTTCTTCGTTCAGTGCTTAATAGATGACGCCAGGGTGCAAGTTTCAACAAGGAAAAGTTAATTTTCAAGATTGGTAAAGTCGCCCTCTTACATTTGATTGGCCCATAAAAAAAACATCTTCAGGTAGGCCTCAATTTTGTCTGTCTAGTATAAGCTTTAAAGGTGTTGCGATCATGCTTCAAGAATCATCTTCAAGAAACTTCAATTAATAAAATCAGGTGTTAAATACTCTCAAAAAGCCAATAAATACAAGCGTATTAATAAATATACAGTACATAAAATACTGTTGGAAATTTGTTCCGTTTTCGTCGCTCAAAATTAGTATGCGAAGAGAATGTAAAGCGGTACCGCCCGTTATTCATTAAACTCGTTTAAGAAGAGATGGGGAAACAAATGACTGTGGTTCTTTTTCGCGAAATTGAGAAACGCGCCGATGTACTTAATGTAAACGCCCTATATATTTAGAGCGAGGGATTTGAATAATTTTACTGCCTTCAGATTGTTTCTATGTTTTGATGTTTATTAACTTTTGTTTTAAATGTTTTAGCATCGAATTTAGTCGTAATAATATGCCAGTTTCAAAGTTTAGTTAAAATCTAATCTAATATTATACTATATTAATATTATAAAGAGGTAAAATTTGTAAGTTCGTTTGTTCGTTTGTTTGTATGTTCGAGATAATCTCAGGAATTACCAGTCCGATTTGAATACTTCCTTTTGTAATAGATTGCCGCCGATTGTAATAGATGATCACCGGGAAGGTTATAGGCTATTTTTCATCCCGAACTTACCACGGGAGCGGGCACAACGTGGGTAAAACCGCGGGGCGCTGCTAGTGAAAAACAAATAAACTGAATAGCTACTAATATAATAAAACAGAAAAGTTAGTTTTTTGTTTGTTTGTTTAAGCGTGTTTATCTCTGAAACCCTTAGTTGGATTAGAAAATATTTGTTTATGTGTTTAAGGTTCAGGTTTGTTTGCGGTTTTTGTAAGAAATGAAATACGTGTTGTTCGTTCAATTATCTATTTGACACTAAAAAATCATAATATTGCCAACAACAATATATGCACTGCACATACCGCCCACCAAAGGGACCATAAGGGCCCGTACAAATAAAGAAAGCAAAAAACAAAATATATTAGTTAAATAGTTACAACTTCAGTGATATTAACCAATAAACAAATTAAACAAGTATAAAAGTTATACACTATTAAACAAAATAGAACAAAGGGCGCAATTACAATTCTTATCTAATGGTAATATGCAGGCAATTGCATTTAATAAAGAACTATAATGAAACTTAAAAATGTGAGTATTATTATCTAATGGTCTCTAGAATTAACAGGTAACGCACACAAAGCCGATGTTGATCTTCTTATTATTTTGTTATTACATCGGACTGTGTAGACCCGCGTAACGTTATCATGGCCGGGGTGTTTCTCCAGTATGCGTGCGAGTGGCCATTTACTAGGGGGCATGTTTTCTCCTCGTACTAATACTATATCGCCGATCTCGTACTCTGCTGTCTTTTTTAGCCATTTAGGTCGTTGATTGAGTTGTGTCAAGTACTCGGTTTGCCATCGTTTCCAGAATACTTGTACTAATCTTTGTGTATGCTGCCATCGGTTTAATAGGTTAATGTTCTTTGATTCAAAGCTTTTCTCTGGTATATTAATCAATGCTTCTCCAATTAAAAAATGTCCGGGCGTAATCACTTGTATGTCATCTATCGTATCCACAGTTGTAGGTATAGGTGTCAATGGACGAGAATTCAAACAAGCTTCTATCTGCGTGAGGACGGTCGTAAATTCTTCGAATGTTAGGTTATGCGTAAGTATTCTTTTGAGATGCTGTTTTACAGATTTCACCCCAGCTTCCCACAGTCCTCCAAAGTTTGGGCTGTGCGGCGGAATGAAATGCCACTGAGTGCCGTCCGTAGCAAGCAGATTTGATACATGATCAGGGATTTGTAGCTGTGCCTCCTTCCACATGGCAAACAACTCTTTGTTAGCTGCAACGAAATTTGTACCATTGTCGCTCCATACTTCATTGCATCTTCCTCTTCTAGCAACAAAGCGTCTGAATGCAGCAATAAACGAGGCAGCTGTTAGGTCACTGACCAGTTCTAAATGGATGGCTTTCACTGCCATGCAAACGAATATACAAATATATGCTTTGCTTGTTTTACTTCCTCTCCCTCTAGATTTCAGAACTAGCACGGGACCAGCGAAATCAATTCCACAGCGAGAAAATGGACGCGCTGGGGTAACTCGAGATTCAGGTAAGTCACCCATTATTTGTTGATTACTAACTGTTCGCTGTCGTGCACAGGTAAGACATCTTTTTATGCACTGCTTCACCATACTCTTGCAGCCGACGATCCAGTATTTACTCATCAGGTAAGTGGTCATTATTCTATTTCCACCATGTATTGTTTTCAGATGTGCATCGGCCAGTAACAGGGGTACTAGACCGTTTCTTTTGCCTAATATTATTGGATGTTTCAGATTCTCGTCAGCGTCTGCGTGTCGTAGCCTGCCGCCCACCCTTAGCCTACCAGTATCATCCACAAACGGGTTCAACGACTTCAAGATACTTGTTTTCTTCACGGTTTGTTTTTCTTTTAATCTTCTTATATCTTCTGCGAATTCCTCTTCTTGTACTTGTCTTATGCAAACGTCTAATGCATTCAGCATTTCATCCGTTGTTACACCACGTTCAAGTCGTTTTGGATCTTTTTTCATATTGAGAAATTTCTTACAGTAAACTATTACTTGCAATAATTCAGTAAGCGTGTCGTAATTTTCGAAGTTGATTACCTTCTCTTCACTTTCAGTTACCTGAGCGTGGGAAAGTATCGTTCTCTTCCTCTCTATGTCTGTGCCTAGTGTTGCAGGTCGAACGAATTCAACAGGTTCATCAGTAAGCCAATGGGGTCCGGTCCACCACAGTGTTTTGTGACGTAACTCTGATACGAGTAATCCTCTTGATGCTATATCAGCTGGGTTATGACATGACTGAACGTGAAACCATCGACTGTTGCTTGTTCTTTCCAATATCTCCACAACCCTGTTAGCAACGAATGGTTTCCAGCGATTGGGTTCGCCTAAAAGCCAAGCTAGTACAATTGTCGAGTCTGTCCAGGCGTATATATTGTGATTTGGTATTCTCATAGCTTGTCTGGTCTGATGGAGTAGTTTTGATAATAGCAAAGCTCCACTCAATTCTAATCGTGGCAGCGAAATGGGTTTCACAGGAGCTACTTTAGTCCTAGCAGCCACCAGGTGAGTTTTTATTTCACCATTATTCATTTTTACTCGACAGTATACGACGGCGGCGTAAGCCCTTTCAGACGCATCACAAAATCCGTGCAAGGTGATCTGTTCTCTTTCTGTACTTATAGTGTCTAGCCAGCGTTTAATTTTTATTTTGTTAACATTTTCCAAGTCCTTTCTAATGAGTTTCCATTCTTCTTCCATTTTTTCTCCTATATCGTTATCCCATCCAACTCCTTCTAACCATAACTTCTGTACAAAGATTTTTGCAGTGACTATAGCGGGTGCTATCCATCCTAGTGGGTCGAATAATTTTTGTAAGTCGGATAGAACTGTTCTTTTTGTAATGGTTGTTACAGGTTCCAAATTTATCTGATAGTAAAATTCGTCTTCTCCAAGGTTCCATGACAATCCCAATGCCTTTATAACGCCGTCTAATTTGATGTCTAGACTAGCCTTTGTGGTAACTTTAGTAGCGTCTATCGATTTAAGGAACTTCGTGTCATTGGAAGCCCATTTTTGTAGTTCAAATCCGCCTTTTTTTAGAATTGTAAGGATTTGTTTACTGATTTCAATTGCTTTTTCAGTTGTGTCACAGCCGGATGTCAGATCATCAACGTAGAAATCTTCTCTTATTATTCTAGCAGCTTCTGGATAAGGTTCGCCTTCATCATCGGCGAGTTTCATCAGTGTCTTTATAGCGAGGTAGGGCGCAGATGCTGTTCCGAATGTGACTGTTCGCAGGCTATAATCTTTTACTTCTTCTGTTTGGTTGCTACGCCAGAGTATTCTGTGGTAATCTCTGTCTCTTTCATCAAGAAGAATCATTCTATACATCTTGATTATGTCACTAACGAAGCATACTTTGTGCATTCGCCATCTCATCAGTATACTTCTCATGTCCTCTTGTAGAACAGGTCCAATAAGTAGTTCGTCGTTTAAGGAAACACCGTTGTTGTATTTACATGATGCATCAAACACTACTCTCATTCTTGTAGTTTCTTTGTCTGTTCTTATTACCGCATGATGTGGTAGGTAAACAGAAGGTTTGTTAATATCATCTTCCAGAACTGGTACCATATGCCCCATTGTTAGATATTCTTGTAGTACATCGTCATATTCTTTTCTTAGCTCCGGTGTTTGTTGTAGTCTTCTTTCTTGTTGTATCAATCTCTTCATTGCTATTGCTCTGCTGTTTCCACTCGGAGTTACTGGGTCCTTGGTTCGGAATGGAAGTCTGACTATATATCTCCCACTACTATCTCTTTTGTAATATTCTTCATAAAATGTTTCGCATTGTTGTTCTTCTCTGGTTTGTTTTCTTGTTGTGCTTTGTTCAACTTCCCAAAGTGTTTTCAAGAAGTCTTCTTCTACCACTTGGTGGTGCATGACGAGAACTGAATCTTGTTGTTGTGTTGTGTCGTCAACCTTGCCAAATAGAATCCAGCCAAGTGTTGTTTTATGAGCACACGGAGTACCTAGCGGTCCTTTGATTATCTCGTTCTGTATTATCTGAGCATACACGTCCACGCCGAGCAGCAAATCGATTGACCCAGGTCTGTAGTAACTCGGGTCAGCCAATGTTAGCCCGTGAAGGTGAGGCCAGTTGCTTGATTTGATATTACGCGATGGTATTTTAGTAGTCAGTTGTTTTGACATGATATACGTTTTCACTTCCAGGCTGAAAGTTCCAGACGTTGCTTCTAAGTTGATCTGAACTACTTGTTTGATGTCTTCTCTTGTGGATCCCACACCGATAACCGTACCTCTGATTGGATACCGCTTGGCTTTGATCAGTTGGGCGGCCCGTTCACTGATGAAGCTCGCTTGTGAGCCTTGGTCAATCAGAGCGCGTAATGTAATTTCGTAGTTGTCTTCACTTCTGACACGAACGATTGCTGTAGCTAGCAACGCTGTGCTTTGTTTTGATGCAATATGTGACGCCACCATTGTTATGTCTTCTTCTACTTCTTCAGTCTTCTCCACATTTGCATGTAGCGCCACTCCGGGTTGTGCCTTGTTCGCTCTCTTGTTGTCGCCCGAAGTAGTTGTATTCTGGTTGGTTGTTTCATGAAGTAGAGTGTGATGACGTCTTCTACACAATCGACAAGATGTTGGTATCCGACAAAACCTCACAGAGTGTCCCGATGCGAGGCAGTTGAAGCACAGGTTCTTTGTTTTGATAAATTCACTTCGTTCTGATGGTGTGTATTTTCCAAATGTTTTACAATGGCTTAGTGAATGATTTTCGTTACACATTTTGCATATTATCTTGTTATTTTCTTGTGTTGTGATATGAAATGTCCTTTCGCGAACGGTAGTTGAAATTGGCTTTGATTTGAATGGTTCAGTTAGCTCCAAAGTACGAAAACGAGTTTCTAGAAACCTTCTTAAGGATTCAAGTGTCGGTAATGTATCTAGTTCTTCAACATTACTTACGTAATTTTCCCATTCTTTATGCGTTTCACAATCTAATTTTTGTACCAACACAAATATTATTATTGTATCCCAATTTTCGGTATTCACATCCATACTATTGAGATGATGTAAACATTCGAAACTCGTATCCAATAAACCTTTTATATTACTTGAAGTGCTTGATGTCATCTTCTTTTGCGAAAAGAATCTTTTCATAACAGCGTTGATATTGATGCGTTTGTTTCCGTACCTTAATTTCAATATTTCCCAAGCCTTTTCGTAGTTACTGTCAGTCACTTTAATATGCTTCAATTTTGCTTCAGCTTCTCCAGCAAGACTCGTTTTCAGGTAATGTAACTTTTGTGCATTGCTGAGGGATTTGTTTGTATGAACAAGCGCGGTAAAAAGGTCATGGAAGGACATCCACTCTTCGTATTGTCCACTAAAGATAGGTATTTGTATTTTAGGTAACATCACTCGGGTTTCTTTAGCAGCACTAGGTGTTGGCGAAGTGGCACTTCCTTGTTCAGGTACCAACAAGTCCATAATATCCGATTTTAAACTGATGTATAGTTCTTCATGTTCATAATATTCATTGTTTTCAATGTAGGGTATACCTGCCTTCTTTCCAGTCGGCGTATTGCGTATTATTAACTCGTAGGCCTGTTTATACTTTTGCCAATGATCTTCCACACATTTAAGGCGACTTTCGAGGTAATTTCGTGTTAATCTAGACTTCGGACATTTCTTAAAATTCACCTGCGTGTTCTTCAAAACCTTCGCTGTTTGTTCCACTACATTCAGTGATTCTAGCACTTCCTCAGCCATTGTAATTTCGATAAATCAATGTTGTGTTAACGAAGTTATAAAACGTAATTCATTTACTTATTTTAAAACTTGTAAATATTCCACACAATAGATCGGTCGCCCGGCCGTCTTATCGCTTCTTTTGTTCTCGGCCGGCCGGTCGCTCCGCACAGAATTAGCGTTGGTATCCGGCTCGTATTGGACCATATGTTTATGTGTTTAAGGTTCAGGTTTGTTTGCGGTTTTTGTAAGAAATGAAATACGTGTTGTTCGTTCAATTATCTATTTGACACTAAAAAATCATAATATTGCCAACAACAATATATGCACTGCACAATATTATTGTTAAATAAACATGTTTGGCCTGTTATTAGTAGATAATTATATTTTCTATACAAAGTCTCGACATGTACATTTGTTGTGAAATAAATTGAGGTAGGTATAGTTAGATGTCAGTGTTCTTAGAAAGTCGTAATAAGCTAGTATTACCACAAGCTATACATCTGTTCAAGCTATATAGCGATACAATTAAAGTGTAGTTTTAGCATAACTAAGTATAACCTAACTTACAAAGTGACTGGCGTTGTAAAAAAGTAGTTCGTTCAGTATTACTTAATAGTCAGGTATTATGAAAGTCGTTATAATGTAAGTAAACATTGTAAGTATAATGACATTCTAGACCTAATTCAGTTTATGAGTCATTTTCTTTATTGCTAAATGAAAAAGCGTTCATAAGGCAGTCGTAAAACACTTCCTCGCCTTATTAGTCGTAAGGATGCGAGTACAGAACTCTTGTAAGTAGAATTTCATTAGTTTTATAAGGCCTGTACTGTCAAGGGAAAAAATAATGTTACCATGGAAGGCTGTTTTAAAATGGGTTATAATGAACTGCTTTCTGGACTGATAGCCTGGACTAATAACATGAGACCTACAAGTTTACAACCTACAATGATCTGCAAACCTTAATTAAGTTATATTTTTATTTTTAGGCTAAATGTAATTTCTTATAATTTCTTGTTGTTCTGAAATAAATAAAATAGAAAAAATAAAAATAGATAAACAAGGAAAAAAATGCCCGTCTATATTGGTAACGGTATTTCAAAAGCGGTGTTCTAATTATCGTGAAATATAACCCAATAAATTACGTCTAATTTGAACATCGATACAGCAGGTAAAATGGCTGACTGACCTTATTTGAACCTGCTATGAATAGAATAAAATATCAAAAATCTTTTCATGGCCTATATTGCATTGAATAAAAATTAAATGAAGCCATTTTATATATTAATAAGGGCCTTATTAATTAACGCTTATTAACAGCACTGTAACTATCAAATGGTTTGTCCCTTTCCGACATACGATATTTTACCGAAGAGCAAAAGAGACAAAAAACTGTTAACAGTGTTTTAGTTAAATAGCGTAAGGCGGTAAATAGAAAAGCAGTTAATACTTCGCTCTGCCGTGATTTTATATGTAATAAGGTTCAAAATACGTAGGTTAAAGTAGTAAGGTTCAAAATACGAACAAAATTAAAATGTCAAAGAGTGATAAGAAAAGTAATGCCACCTGTCGAATTAAAATATAGCTCCAAACTCTTCAAAGCAAATACACCAGTACTTACTAAGAAGTACTTCGCTGTCCCGTGATCAGTAGCATACTTCTACAGTATGTTCACACCTTAAGAAAACTAATAAAGGAGCCTTCCTGGCCGAGCAATATTGATGGCTAAGGTTGAAGGTGTCATCTTATCCGAGGCAGACTTACAAACATAGTAGCTGAGAAAATTGATATTTGATCGCGAGTTCTCGCCGAGAACTCTGAACGGAAGAAATTATTTTAAACTTACTGGAGATTCGAGTGTGTTTATACGAGTATGTATGTGAAGCACACTTAATGCGATTCTCAGCATAACATTACAATAATTTAGTGGATAGAGAGAACGAAGTATTGGAAATATATTTTGAGTACTTTGTTGGGAACTTATTATGTCGTAAATAATAATAAAAAGGCAATTACTTTTGTATGTAGTGATATATTTATAAGGTAAATTATTTTAACATTAACAAAGAAAGTAGTAAGAGAATAACTATAATACGATTTTCATATTTTACAGTATTAGCAAACAGATACAAGCCACATCTGTCCTATTTCGTAGAATAAGTATTAGTTTCTTCTTCTACATTGCTCTTTTGAGGACTATTGAAACTAACACTAAAACAAATTGAAAACCAAACAATATGAAAGTATCCTTAAATATCCACAAGCGATTGGAACCAACGACACACCATGTTGACTTCTTGTAGCAAACAAAAGGGGGAAACTGCAACCACCTTTACAAACAATAAACCCAACTATAAATATTGTCCCAATAGATATTAATACTCTGATTTGGACATGTAATCTAGTTAACTATAAGCATTAAATTGTATAATAAACCTATTTTTTTAAAACCAGCAATGTTTCACACCCATTTTTCTAGACTGCTGATGTTCAATGGGTAGTACGTTCAAAACAGCCTCTTTGGGACCAAAACTGAATAAAAATATTTTACTTTGTGAGTATCGTTATGTGAAACTAGCAGCGCCCCGCGGTTTTACCCGCGTTGTGCCCGTTCCCGTGGGAATTTCGGGATAAAATGCCTATAGCCTTCCTCGATAATTAGACTATCTAACAGTGAAAGAATTATTCAAATCGGTTCAGTAGTTTCTGAGATTAGCGCGTTTAAACAAACAAACAAAACAAACTCTTCAGCTTTATAATATTAGTATAGATACATCGTAGTAATATTCACTTCGCTAATCTTTCACGAACAATTACTCCATCTGAACAACAAACTCATCTGAAATCTGAAGACGAGTATCATTTCCGTTAGTGGTTGTGTTTTGAATATCTGAGCCAGAGTGACGTAATCACGCCAGTGAGGTGCGAAGCAATAGCTGTCAAAATGATTTATTAACACCGTCTTATTGGAAGGTTGTAGTGATGTGACGTTTACGCTTGGCCAGAGGCGTAAATATGTTGATTAAAACATAGTAGGCGGTGTAGAGTTTCGTTAAATCAAGCGATTTTACTAGCAGATTCTGTATTAAGTAATCTTAACAACAGGTTGAATAGCATTGAAGTTTTACGATATACTAACATAGTTTAATGTATCAAGTTGTATTATAGAAGAGATACCTGATTTATAATTAAATATACCCTTATATTATTTTGAAAAAGGATAATATCGGTTCTCGACATGGGTATTTGATAACCTTACCAAGTAAAATATTCACAAACTATTTCCCACTATACCTGTACTTGTATTGTTAATTATAAGAAAACATATGAATAAGCCCATGTGTAAAGTTAAACAAGTTTCCGTATTTGCTCATCACTAAGCCCTCCCTAGTTTCACTCAGTGGTAACGAAGTTCAACTTCGTTTACTTTACTCCCCACAGAGCGCAAGCCTTAACACAACGTAATAAGGTACATTTTGCCTCATAAAGCTCTTGCTGCACCTACGTATATGACTCGTATGATTGATGTACCTTACGCAGCTAAGCGAATATTTATTCAGGCAGCATTTCTTACAGAAAATGAAGTTTTCTATTGAGAAATGTTGTTTTAATGTAAGCCGTCATGTTAATGGTAACATGCTTAAGTGATTTGTATTCCGTTTTATATTAAATTCCCTTGCGAGCAATAACTGCTTCATAGTTTATTACTTCATCCGGGCGTATTACAATAAAGTTGTGCGAGCGCATTCTAGCGAACATTAAGAAAAATAATTTAATACATGACCAGAAAAAAGGTACCTTTTCAATGTTATTAACAAACTCTGTCACTTTAAAAGACAAGGGTCTGTAATTGTATTCGTTCCGACATCCATCACAATTTATTTTTAACTAAAACTTTCAGAGTTACATTTCATTTTGTAGGTGGAATTTAAGATAAGGATACTTTTTCACCGGTTTTTAAACAACGTCGACATTCTTATTTTGTCGGAGCCTTTGTTATATTTATGTATTTGGGTTTTAATTTATACTTTGAAGTTGAAAAAGAATTGTTATTTTCTTTCAATTTTATCAAGTCTGGAATAGTGTATAGTATGTTTGATTCAAAGGATTCGTAAATCAGGAATTTAATTTTACTTCTAAATTTTGATTTTAGAATAAGCCTCTTATGTCAGTGGACAGTATTGGTTCGTTCAACATTATTAATGGCACTGTCATTAGCGATGGACTACCACGGGACATGCTCTTTAAAGTCAGCAAGTAGCGCTCGTTAGTTGATTGAGCCTCTATTCAGGTACGTCGTTAGCCATCAACCTTGATTCGATACCTATATAACCTATATGCCTTGGTAAGTTTAAAACTGCTTGTCAATCATTGTTTGTATTTAGCGAATTGAAACCAACAAATAAAGAATAAAATATGAACTCAGAATAAGAACGCGTAAAAAACATGAACACTTATTTTTTACTACTACTAAAAAAGTAAAGTATTAAGTAACACTGCAGGGCAAATGCCTCTCATGTATAGGTACTTACTAGTTGTTTGTATATTTTTCCGAATACTTGAAAATGAAATAATATGTTAGTCATAGGATATGAGATAGTCACCCTATAAAATTATTGAAAATACACAACACAGAATGGACTTATTATATGTATCGAACGAAACCAATGTCATCATGAATTGTTAACTACTTAATAAACCCATTCAACCAAACGTGCATTTATAATCATATCAATTTCCGATTAGAAATTCTGGGGAACAGAAATGACTAATTAACGTCAATAAATACGGTACAGACCATTCCGAAGGTTCTCACGAAATTAAATATTCAAGTTGGCTGCCGAAATCCAATAGCTAAGATAGTTTTGAATCTTGAATGTTTAGAACAATGGTTTGTACCAATGAACTGAACAAATATAATTCACAAGAGCCCTGTTCCGAGCCTTGTCGAACAATTTCACCCAGCCGGGGTGAGTTTTACACCCAGCTGGCAGTTAAGGGTTGAGATAATTGTTACTTAAATTATAGAGTGCTCTAGTTACTCGGATAATTTGTAGTGGTTTACATTTTTGGGGTTTCGGTACTTAACGCCATTTAGGCCTAATAAGATCAATTGGAATTTCGGTGACATAATGAAAGGTTGGAACGAAGTTATATTTTACGTAGTCCCTCAAACAGCTAGGCTAAAACGACGGTCCTGAGCAAAACTGTGGTTACGACGCATCTGATTGGCTGAAATTTGACAGCAGCACGTGACAAATAACTATGATTGGTTGCAGCCTGACAGAATCACAAGACAAAAAAGCTTTAGTTGCTGCAGCTTGACAATACATTACTATAACACGATTCATTGAACAAAGATAAATGGTGATTTACTAGTTTATAGTTAGGAAAAGTAGTTTCAACAGAAATCAAATCTCTTTTAAGATTTGCTCTAGTGCATTTGGATATATACCACCTAACCTTTAAATTGCATATCATTATTATTCGCCCGTTTCCTATAAACCAAGATAACATGCTTAACCGATTTTCGTTTTATACCTCAACATTTTCGCAACAATTTTGCCAAACCGAGTCTCACGTGCAAAAGCTTATCTTTGCCGGATTATTCCCAGTCCTTATTCGTTACATTGCATTCAAATTACAGTCTCGTTTGTCAGTAAACATTTTAAAAAGATATTGTGCTGTGAAGTACTTAAATAATGTGAAAAGTACAGTTAGGTATTTTTTTTATTACGACCAATTAGTTTCAAGTCTTCTTCATCGAGTGGATGGTCAACCTGACTAATCCTGGTGTCAGAGTTATTGAGACGCCAAAAGCCTCTGACATGGCTCATGTAACGACTACTATCCGTAGAAAGTAACCGGGACCGACGGCTTGACGTGCCTTCCGAAGCACGGAATTATCTTACTTAGTTTCAAGTAATTTCATATTGTTACAATTTAATTATGATAAGATCCCAATGCCCGTACGAATTCAGAGATGTCAAATGCTTCCTTACTAGAGATTTACCACCTTATTCATAAATGCAACTTAAAAACTGCTTTAAAGTGTTTTGTCTCTTTTGATCTTTGGCAAATAGCGTATGTCTGAAAGGGACAAATCATTTGTTAGCTAATTTGCTTTTTTTTTTCCTTAACCTATATCGTCCCACTGCTGGGCAACGTCTCCCCCAAACTCTTTCATCTCTCCCTGTCCTTCCCGGTTTCCCACCACTATTAATAATCGTTTATGAATAAGGCTCTTAATGAGTAATGACATGTAATGTATGAAAAATTACGTCAATTAGTGAAGTCGATTCAATATAATATAACACTTCTAAGTGCGGCAGCAAAATATTTAAATCACATAAAATACTTTATAAAACAAAAATTATGTTTGTACATTTTTTATACAAAGCTACGTAAACATCAAAAGCTTTGTTTTCTTCAACCCCATCGCTTTTCATTTATTCCAATCACGTGGCGAACAACAATCTTCTGCAAAAGTATAACTAATTGTGTACAAAATAAAACACTTATTCGTAATATAAACAGGAGAATACCCGAGCGCGGCGACACGTGGTGAATTCAAACCACTTTCCTTTGTGGCACACGAATGCTGTTGGCACAAATTTTGTTACCTGACTGAAACGTGACGACCTGACGTAGACCGAAGGCAATCTCTCAAAAATATATCTCTTTCTATTTGTTTTATGTTGATACATGAGTGACTTTTCTGCATTTGTATTCAAACTAGATAGAGGTTTGTAGTATTGATGTTTATGTGACAAATATGGTTCAATCAAGTGTTGGAAGCGGAACGCGTTGTCTGTAGGGATAATGTGTGGAATTGAAATTGATTTTCGAGTTACTTTTCCTGGAATTGATGTGAGATTTGTTTGTGAACTGTGTTATGAATGTATGAACTGTGAAATAAGGTTCTGATATCTATTTGTAGAATATAATTTTGGTTTTTTGCTACATCCGATTTGTAGTAATATTCGATTTTAAAATTTTCTCCAATAAAGTAATGGGGTACCTGCTGCCTCCATAAATAAATAACAATCGAATTCTATTTTAGTTCTAATCTAATTGGCTATCAATATGACACGTGACTATCACGTGAAATTCCAATACATTTTGATACACAACCAAATAGAATACAATGCCACCTTCACATCCTAAAACAAAACACACTTCGAGTATAGCACTCACAAACGATACATTTTCCTAACTCAAAGTGATGTAAAAACTCATTCAAATACAGTCATGTTGGTTTTCGGTTCAAATACTAGTTTGATGAACTACGTAAAGGTAAGTAATTGTGCACCAGAGGTCTTAATAAACGTACGTGGAGGAGAGAGCACTATACTACATCACACTAGAATAACACTAGCGTGGAGAGGGTTCCGTGCTGAATACCAAACAGTCAAACAGACATGCCGATTTTAGACATTTGTTTAGTGTATGATTAGAATTTTGAATGTGAACCCTGTAATAAACCATACAGACATATGTGGTGTACGAAGTACAAATAAGTGCGGTAGGTGTACATGTATTTTTCCCAGAATAAAAATGCTATTAAGAGATATAATGCCTTTTTTTGTTTGCACGACCTTCTCTCAAATTTATTGGGAAAGTTATTAGGCTATAGTTTTTATCCCGAAATTCCCAAAGGAACTCAACGTGCGTCAATTTGCAAGGCTGCTTTAAATTATAAAGTAACTAAATTTCTTCATTTTTCTTTCATATAATTATAAAACGTATCTGAACTCGTCATTATTGTAATCCTTACTTGTGTTAAAGTGTTTTTAAAGTCAAGTAGGTAAAGGTATATTTTCTAATTATTATTCGATTTTCTCTCCTCAGATCTTCGATTTGTTTTATTCATAGTATCAATATGATAAAATATTCTGAATTCATTTCCTTTGCGCATTATTGCTTTATAATTTGTATTCTGTTGAAGCAATTTATGTTCTGTTTTATACTAAGACTTTGATTGTAACATTAATGTATAACCAATTTAATAAAAGTAGACTTTGAATTAAACTAATACTTTGGTAAGATTTTATTTGTTTTTAAGACATATAGTAATACTACCAAATCATAAGAGTGTTTTTTTCAGTACATACATAGTTCCACAAAGGTAAAAAAATAAGAGTAAGTATTATCTTGTAATAACACTCTACTAGGAAAAAGCCATAAGGTGAGTATTCAAAAAAGTATAGTATTATTCTGTTATGTATGTTCCACTACTGCTGGGCAAAGATATCTCCTCTCACTGAAGATATCAGTACAAAAAAAAACCTTTTCCTCTTTAAGAGAAGATGAGAGGCCTTTTCGGCATTTTAATTACTTATATTTTTTTATAAAAAGTAACGAAATACCTCTTTTTCTTAATCAATAATGAATAATTATACAACATTATACATTGTACAAAGTGCTGATGATATACTGTACCTCATAATGAACTCAACGTTAAATATTTTTCATATATATCTCGTCAAATTATGTTCACGCACCTTGCGTACTATAAGGCACGTAATACACATTACACAGGATGGTTTTAGGCATTACCTACAGAATATATGAGGTTTTTGCTTTAAACACTTAGCAAACTTTGTATATTACATTACCTGGTACAAACTTTTCACTCATCTAGATTAACCGAGAGGTGTATGAAATAATATTCCTTTGAAATTGAATTTATGTACTTCGTTTGGTTAAATACGGTTGTAATAAGTTAAGCTTGGCAAATATGAAATCGTTTTGGAATATAACACGATCCACATTATAGAAGGTGTTGATAACTTTTTAAGCGAGAATCTATTTCATATAAAATAGCTTTCACGACATCTTCCACTTTTTGAAGATAAAGATAAACATAAAGACGTATTATTATATTGTCAATTATCTCCTTTTTTTTTGGTTTTAATAAATAAAGTTGCAGTTAGATTTTTTTTTCGTTACAACGCGCTTATCTCAGAAACAACCAATCCGATTTGAATAATTCTTATTATAATGCATAGCCAAACTCAACGAAAAGGTTTTTGGTAATTTTCATCCTGAAACAAACGGGCAAAACACGGGTACATGCAAGGCGCCGCTAGCAGAAAGGATATCTATCAACATACGTTAGAAAAAGGTGATCAGAATAAAATTAAGAGCTAATACAATATACCCTGGGAAGCTTCACAAAGACCCCCAAGGTACAATTGCCCCAGTTAGTAAAAGCATGTCGGAATGTAAAAATAGGCACATTGTAAACAAACGTTAAAACGTTTGCTTGACCTAGTTGAAGAAGGGTCTTCGTGAACTTGGTGTACCTATTCGTAACTACGTAACTATCTAATAAGTTGGTGACCCCTTTCACTACGCATCATTAGGCCGAGAAATTGAATGTGAACTAGTGTGTCGTTAAATAACGACGGAAATGACGTATTTATTACATTTGATTTCTGAGATGTGTCATGTGGTGTTAGTTATTATTATCAACTTAATTGAATACTGTTCTTTATGGGGTTTCACTTTAATATGAGGAAAATTATAGTGAGTATACAGCTGCAGGGTGCATTACTTTATGTACTTTAATGTTAAGCTAGCTTCAATCTATGCTTAAAATTATTGTTCAAATATTATGTCTGTTCAGTTTCAGCTTTAGTTTCAAAAGGAAATAAAGTGTAGGATTCATAAGATAACGAGATTGCAGAAGAACTCTAATAGTAGTTTATGCAACTGTCATATAAAGAAGGGTATTAAAACACGAGTGTGAGTTTATGAAACGAGCGCAGCGAGTTTCATAATAGTAACGAGTGTTTTAATACCCGTGTTATATGCAGTTGCATACACTACTTTATCTTCACTAATGCAATTAATCAAACAAAATTTTAAAAACAAAACACATTGCGAAACATTTAATTCACTCGTACGTGTATTGTCACAGTGAACTTGCCGCCATTAAAATCTAACCAATGAGAGCGCAGCTGCGCGCGCAGGGCCGCAGGGCGCGCGCCGCGCAGGCCGCGATGTTATAATGAGATTTTACGATATCGATGTGGATATTATAACATCATGTGCAATTGCTTAAATTGAGTGTTTTAGTTGTCTGCGCTATAACAGTAGTAATTATAAGTCAAGTATTGGAAACATAAGTAGAATGTTACAACATTAGTGTAGATAAAATATATTAAGTACCTAAATATGTTTACCAAACAAAAGTTGTTCGTTAAAATTTGTTCCCTATTTTTTACCAAATAGAACTCTATTTAAAACGAATGTCATTTGTTTTTTAGGTATAATTTGGTGTTTAATAAAATTAAAAAATCTTGTGCACTCCTGCCTGAGGTTATGCTCCGAGGACTGTACCAACTGATGACAATTTGAACAACAATTGTTTTAAAATAATGTTGCCTTCAAAATTAGAACACTTAAGTTGAACAAATAAACTCTGAACAAATAAAAAAACTGACGTGTTATAGAATAATAAAAATCAATTGAGAATCACAAGTTTTATATTTTAAATTCTCAGAATTCCTGCCGAAAAACAAGCTTAAAGCACTTATCTTTTATTTATTGACCTGTATAATAAATAAGTAACTCTTCAGAACAATTTTGAAGGGTCATTTATTGAACATTCCCCAGTTCACAGGGCTACCTGTTGAACCTTTCTGCTTACGAGGGCGAACCTTTTACTCGTCTCAAATACTTTTGATTGATTTAATACGTAATATGATGTACTTTATAATGTTTGTGTGATCGAGTTTTGAATTTAACTAAGTGGTTCTATTTAGTTTTCAATATTATGCTTGTTTTTATTTAAATGTTGTTTCTAGAACTTTACATATTTAAATAAATAAACTATGTAAAAACAATTGGTTTATTAGGATTAGCAAAGACACGCTGACGTAATTTTGAAACCCCTTAATTTAGGTAGTTTTATTAGATGTATCTGGTTCTATGGGAACTATGGTAATAAATAGACCATACACGCTTACCTCATGCTGTAATTACGTACTTTGTCATATTGAAAGGCAATTCATATTAAGAGTAGTTGACTCTGCCTTCATAAGTTGTAAAATACCCGTTTCCTTCTAAAACCCATCACGAAACAGCATTGTCATTGAAATCGTACGAAATTTTCAATGAGAAATTGCGAGGAGATCGTGTGAAATGGCTTACCATTTTATGCGGTCGTCTGGGAAAACGGTGCATTTACATAAATATTCGTTTATCGGGACAAATCTGTGATTCAAGTGAGAATCTTGTTGGCTCTGCAAAAAACAGGGATGAAAAGAAAAGGTCGGTAATCTCGCCGATATTTTAAGTAGCCTATTGTTTTTTTATCTTGAGATATAAATCTCTGTCCAGTTTTTGTTGGTCCATTAAATAGCACGCGAAAGGAGAAAGGTTAAACGCCCAGCTGTGAGAGTTTTATTCATTTTCTTGGAAAAGTATCTGCTTTTAAACTTCCATTGAAGCTGAGTGGCTGAGCTATACGGAGCTCAATCGGCCAATCGCAACGCATTGAAATTGTGAAACGACGCATTGATATTATAGAAATCTTTGCGTAATGCGTTGTGATTGGTTAATAAGCTCCGCACAGCTCCACTCCGCATACATGGAAATGCACCTTACTCTGGCGTTCGTTAAGATTCAGCGAGTTTATAAAGCTACCGGCCAATCGAAAGTACGCGGAAACTCGCTGGCTCATACTTAATAAATAATAGCTCAATGTATGTAGTGAATGCCTTAGAGCGGATTTCAATTGTTAAATCAATGTAGCGCCTTAATACATCTAAGAAACAAATGACGTCCGTTTTAAATAGTGTTCTATTAAGTATAAAACAAAGTACAATTAAGAACGAACAACTTTTGTTTTTAAACATATTTGAGCACTCAATTTATATAAATTGAGTGCTAAGATTTTTTATGCAATCTGCCTTAACTATAAAGTAATTTGTTGCAGTTCTAATAAATATCCTTTACTGTAAACTGCATTGTCCTGTTTAAAGTAAGGTTCTTGCTTACTTGACTAAACATGCGATCATTAAGAGCTATCCGAAAACGCTTAGCTTAATACCCCAAGTTTTGTGTAACAAATGACTTTAGGTATTTTGCGGATAAGATGTTTGACTCCTTAGAATGCATTTCTTGGTAAGGTAAAGAAGAAAATAAGGTTTAAGTATATACCTACATATCGACCTTTATTAGTTTCAATACGTTTTTAATATTACCAGCGACTGTTGGTTTCAATATTGGATTAAAAAGTGCTAGATTGTGCTTTTAATTCTAATTTGAAACATTTATTTTTTAAAGATTTTGCTTCAAATAACTTACCTATTTATGCTCAATTACTTTTTATAAAATCCACGGGGTAGTTCTTAACATCAGCAAACAAACAACCAGTTCATCTTTACTTAGATATTATTTTAGACATATTGTTGACTCTAACAATATATGTATCCCATGGCCATAGAGTCGAGTTTTCATTGGAGATATTCGAAGTGAAAATTATATCAATATAGAAAGTTGGACTTCAAGTTTTCCTTCCATTACCTTCACCAGGAGTTACTTTGAGTTAGAAAATTGACACTTAATTTTTTTCCGAAAGAATTTTTATTGGTACCTATTTTCTATTTTCACAGTCTTGAAATAAAATATAATTGAGAGCTTATTTTAACCAACTTGGCAAATGAGGGAAATATCTTTCTCCATTTTCGAATATTTAACTCCTGACGCAAATATAGAAGTTTTATCCGTCGCCATGTTTGTTTGTCGGTGGTATTGTAACTCCTTATTTATATTGCTCAAATGTACCTATTTTAATATATTTTCTCTTTGAAAAGGTGCTTTGAAGAGTATTCTTACGAATTAAAAATAATCCGGGGTGTTCCATTAAAAAAAAGTTTTCCTTTGAAAGCGTAAGAATTTCAAGAGGTTCTTAGGACACAGCTTGCTTTATGGGAGTATTACAACAATTAGGACAACACCGGATTGCCTTCATTACTCCAAACATAATTAGCGTTACTTAACGTCACAATTAACGGCACTACAATTACTTTTCCTGCATCAAATTGTTTCTTTCCTCCCAAATTAGAAAACTCATAAAAAGATTTCAAACAATGAATTTTCAAAAAAGAATCTACGTTACCGCAAAACGAGTCGTACTTATTCCAACCGAACGAAATTCAATTACGGACGACAAAGAGTAAAAATATTCCTTTCCCGTTCTGAGAGGGAATAAAATAAAATTGTGTCTAACTACAGTTAGTACTGTACGTATTCAATGGAACGGCTTAGCTGTCCAACTCGTGACATGAATTGCAAGAACAGTTTTCCGATACCAGCGTATGATAGTGAGTGCATAGGAATTTAATCCGTTCTACAATGTTACTTCCTTTTACAACTTTTACAACAATAAAGAGTACGTTTAAATTATATAGAAGCGATAGACTATAACATAGGTATAACTATATAGGTTTCGAATAAACTAACTGAATACTGCATGCAGCAAAGCCGGAATATTTATTACGCTAAATGGAACGAATAAAGTGGAATTCATCAAAGTTTTCGTATCAATTTCACGAGCGATTAGTTATAACACCTCTGGTTTCAGTGGACCAGGTGTTACGATAAATTATACCGCTAAAACCTCTCTGTCCTCGATATTAATGAACGTTCACATTATTTAATTGATTTTTTTAAATTCCAGTGTTTAAATTTGTTTTTATGAATACCAAATTAACTTTTCGTTGAAAAAGAGATTGAGGTTAAGAAAGGGAACATACTCGTATATTCGATATACAATAACCAGTATACTCAATATCTATTCCATATACAAATAAACAATAATATAATATACAACATTAAGACGATGATGTATTCGTACAATAATGCATGGCAGTTATTTTTACTGGCATAACGAGTCATTTGTCACAATGCATACAAGACGATCGTTAGGTTTTTTTATAACGTTGTGTTCTTTTTTCAAAAACTTCGCTTGTTGTCGATTCAAGCCTGCACTATGCCATCCTCCTATAAAGTTATTAATCAATGATACAGCTTGACTCATTAATACTTATAAAATAAAGCTGAGATGTTTATTTTTTTGTTTAAACGCGCTAATCTCAGAAACTACTAATCCGATTTGAATAATTCTTTCGTATCAAACAGCCATAATCAAGAGAAAACTATAGGCTATTTTTTATCCCGAAAATTTTCCAGTTTCACAGTTCCAACGCGAGTAAAAAGGCGAGGCGCTGCTAGTAAAATATAAACGTAAAAAAGGCAAACTATATCGTAAACGTAGACCAATTATCAAAACAAAACATAAGGCAAACAATACAAAGACAGAACGTTACAAATACAAGTAGTAACTTTAATAACAAGTAGACACTGAAAGAAAACTATATTTCCAGTGTATTGAGCCGAAGACAATATAACTATTCTTAGAAACTTCAATGCACGTTTGATTTTCTTCGCATTGTATGTTATTGTTACAAGAATCGACTGCTTATAATATGGAACGAACGGGCAGTTTATACCATCTTTCATTTTAGAATCATATAAAAATAAAATAAAATAAAATAAAAATCAATTTATTGCCACATAAAGAAAGTACAATAAAAAATGGGCAAAAGGTAAGGGGCTCAGCTGTGTGTTGTGTCTATCATATGTGTTTTATTCGCTTTGTTATGATCAAGTTACTATCCATTATATTTACTACTAGCAGCGCCGCATGGCTTTACCTGCGGTGGGCCTGTTTCCATGGGCATTTTGGGATGAAAATTAGCCTATAACCTTTACGTTGAATGTGACTATCCATTATAATAAGAATTGTTGAAATCGGTTCAGTAGTTTTCGAGGTTAGCCCGTTCAAACAAACAAAAAAGCAATGTTCACCTTTATTATATTAGTATAAGTTTTTATTTAAAGAAGTCGAAAATCTTTCTCGTTGAGTTCGACATTAAGATTAACTTAACATTATTAGTAGTAATAAAGATCTGCAAGACACTGCAACACCTAATACGCTTAAACTTTTTTTGCCATAATTTCGTTGAATTACGCAACAGGATAACCTTTTACAAACATTTCTAAATTCATTACATTCCCCGAAATTACACATAATAATCCTAAAAGAGTAACCCTTATAATTTTCTTAAAACATTCATGTATTTTTTGTTTGTTTTCCCAAGAGCAAAGTTATGCAAAAGTAAGGTTTTTCTTAACATATTTACGACTGTACAAAAAAGAAAAAACAAACAACGAAATAAGAATTTAGGAAAGTTTTAATATGTTTTTATAATGGAAAATACATTACTGTTGGTACTTGCGTAAATATATCACGTAGGAATATATCTTAATACATGAGTACTTGAGTTGTTTATGTTCTTAAGGGCATACAACAATAAAATATTTTGAATTACCACTAGCCGCGCCCGGCAGTGTTACCCGCGTTGTACCCGTTTCCGCAGGAATTTCGGGATAAAATGTATACCATGTGGTATTCTGATGTATAATCTATATTACTGTAAAGTTTCATACAAATCCGTCTAGCAGTTTTTTCGTGAAAGAGTAACAAACATACTACATCCATACATTCATATATACATCCATCCTTACAAACTTTCGCATTTATAATAATAGTAGGATTAGGATTTTCATGTAGTCACTTCAGGGACCTCTCAAAAGGACGATTAGTTATATGAATGAAAATGAATATTATATGAAAAATATCTTGGATCATTTAAATATCTTGGTTGACCGATTTTGTTACAGGTTCTGACAAAAAAGTTTGCATTAAATAATCAAGTTACAAACACTATCATGGATGGTCCCATGCGTACTGCAACTGGATATCTGTATACGCTAGCGGTGAACCAAATGCGGTCTGCAATTGAATACGGATAACTGAATACCGTACGGTACGAAGGCACAAGGGGGCGGTCACTATAGATTTAAAAAAAGAACACCAAATTATATTTGCTCTTATGCTCTTATGTGCTCTTACACTCTTTTTGTGTTCCTTTTTCAAAATTGTCTTTATTCTACTGGTTTAGTTTAAGCGAACACTACTCAATTTGGAACTACCTACGTTAATTTTACATTTCTATATTCTGTGACCACTACAGGCACCGTGGTCACAGAAGATAAAAATGTAAAACAAAAGCGAAGTGTGTCCGTAAACGTAGTCTCAATTTAAAATGGTATTTTTTCTTCTTCTTCGTGTTGATGTCATAAAAATAACAATTTAAATAAGCATGTTCCTGCTAATCACCTATTGTAAATATGGGTCATTTTGATAACAATGGACACAAGGTTGTCTGTTACCAAACGCCACATTTCATGACAACAAGTATTTTGCGTGACCACCTCTTTAATTTTAGATGTTACTAACTACCAAGCCCTGTCCTTCATTTTGTTAGTTTAACTTTAGAATACCTAATTCGGATTAACACGAGTTTTGATGCTCTAATTGTAGGTATACTAGACCGACTGAATCTTAAAATTCATCATTACAAACTCCTATCAAAATGTTTCGAAGTATTTTGTTCAAATATATCTAATTATGTTCAAAATCAAATTATTTTCTTCGAAAACATCAAGTAATATCTAACTTTACTTAATAAATAAGAGGGCAGATTTCCATTTCGAAAATTCTAAGTATAGAGATCGGTTTTTAATATACTATTGTTTGTATTTAAAGCCTAAACTTCTTAGTAAGATATAATATCAGTAGGGCGTTTCAACCGCGACGTCAGATTAAGTTTCATCTATCCAATACTATAAGTTTACCAAAACATTTAAACATTTAACAGCCTCCGTGGTCTAGTGGTTTGAGCGCTCGGCTCACGATCCGGAGGTTCCGGGTTCGATTCCCGGTGGGGAGATCTCACAAAAATCACTTTGTGAGACTGTCCTCAGTTTGGTTAGGGCATTGCAGGCTGAATCACCTGATTGCCCGAAAAGTAAGATGATTCCGTGCTTCGGAGGGCACGTTAAGCCGTCGGTCCCGGTTACTTTCTACGGATAGTAGTCGTTACATGAGCCATGTCAGAGGCCTTTGGCGGCTCTATAACTCTGACACCAGGATTGGTCAAGTTGACCATCCACTCGATAAGAAGAAGAAGAACTAAAACATGGCTCAGATACGTCCATACACCGTTAACTAGCTCATAAATCAATCGGTTTAGCAGCTTAGCTACAGCAAATGACCAGACGTAACACTCTCATTAGCAAAGATTAATGAAGACTAATGTACATTATAAAATCTGATGTTTCCATTCAACTCCACAAATTACAAGTGGACAAAAGCGTTGCACTAATATGGTTAAAGCTAGTGACACAACAGCTATAATACGCACCCGAGCGCGGGGCGTGCAAATTTCCTGTCTAGTGTAATGGGTTCCCACCTTAATTCATGACCTCGGGTTGCGACAAAACCACTACGCGGGCGCGGGTGATATAATGAATATTACTACAGCTAAAAGCCTGCCTTTTAGGGGCTGGCGTCAAGATACACACACACTATCATCAGTCAACGGAAAATCAACACATGTGAACCTACCCTATGATTAAATACATACTGTAGTACGGTCTTACCTTACAATCGAAATTAATACATTCTTGCTTTCATTAATAAGGAAATATGACTTCATATGACAAAGATATTTACTTCAGCTTAGTATTTAGTATTTGCTATCGAATCCTTAGAGACCTATTTTACACAGCAATTATCTAAAGTAAATATGACTTAGGCAACTCGTGTAGAAATAAACATATCATATGATAGACTAATTGTGAATTTAGTTCAACATTAACGAGTCTTTAGGGCAAACACACATTGCGAACTAAGTACATAAGCGTATCAATCTAATTATTAGAATTACCTTTATTAAATACCTTAAATAAACAACGTTTAGTAACTAAGCGCTTAATTTGATTAATAATAATATTAATAGTTGAATCAACCGTATATTTTACGGGGCAGGGAATAAATCTCGCGGTTTCATCTGAATTAAATTTGGTAGTGTAATTTCCAATTTATGCGGATATTAAAATCCGGTTAATAAAATTTGAGTGACAAGTGTATGTCACTAAACTGTCAAGGTGTTATGAAATATCAGCCACTAGCCTGTCTCGCGGTCTCACGCGTATTAAATCCGTTACTGCTTACGTTTTCCACTTTCCTTGGACTTATTATACCAACGAAATTTTTATATTTGTTAAAATTAGACAAATCTGACCACTATTTTAAAATTTGATTGGCACCAACGAACAGACGCAAAGACTAAATGACAATTTATTTTTATACAGGGACGAAGATAATATCACTATATAGTATTAAACAAAGTCGCTTTCTGTTTGTACCTATGTTTGCTTAGGTCTTAAAAACTACGCAACGAATTTTGTTGCCGTTTTTTAAATAGATAGAGTGATTCAAGACGAAGGTTTATAAGTATAAAATATCCCGAAATTCCCACGAGAACGGGCACAACCCGGGCAAAACCGCGGGGCGCTGCTAGTAACTAATAAATTGTAATCGAAATAGGCCGTCTAAAAACTTCGACATTTGCCTCTTACCAAATGAACTTACTAATTATTAACGAAATAATATATTCATATGTAATATACCTTTGAGTTATATTTACAGGCATGAACATCAAGAAACCATAATAGATAATATTGGGAAGAGGGTCTCCTGTCTAATAGACGGAGACACGGGTCACAGCTGTGTCTTGTAATCAAATATTCTAGGATCCTAGGCAATAACTTATATGTACCTATAAGTATTGTCGTTATTATGCATATATTATATTTTTAATCAGTATTAATTTAACAAAAGCTTATACCTTGCTCTATTCTTTAAGAGTAAGTCAAAGTTATATATACGGTCAAATTAAAAACCTTTTTTGAAGCCGGTTAAAACAAAAAAGAGTGTATGTAGCTCTAAATTGTACAAACGGGCAAATTGAGATAAAGTTAAAAACAAAAAAGGGGTCTTTTTTGGATAAATTTATTGGGTCGTACTGCTTCTAGGCCACAATATTACAAAATTTATTTTATTATTTACATATAGATAATTATTTGATTATAACGGCACAGGTAAGTTATAAGTAAAGCGAGTTGTACTATACCCGAAGTTCTCGAATAAACATTCAAATAAAATGTTAAAAAACTCATTTTACTTGCAATTTATTTGACCAGTTCGGTTCAGTCTTAATTAATCTGCTAGCTGTATGCGTCTCTGAATTTTATAGCGATTCGGCTTAAAGGATTTTGAATATTTCCCACCATTATTTGAGTCTTAAGTAAGACTCATTTAGACTTTATCTACTTAAAGGTTTACGGAGACTCTGAAGGCAAGATCTGAATAATTGCAATGACTGACTTTTATTACGCTATTTTTAACTTTCTTAACGAAAGTTTGAATTAAACATTAATTTCAAGACTGGATTAATATTAAGAAACGAGTTGATGTTAGATGACTCGTCCCTAGAGTATCTATGTTTTCATAAAACGTAACCGCCTTATTCATAAACGATATTATATATATTACTAGCTGCGCCCCGCGGTTTCACCCGCGTTGTACCCGTTCCCGTGGGAATTTCGGGATGAAAAATAGATGTTGTCCGATTCTCAGACCTACCCGATATGCACACAAAATTTCATGAGAATCGGTCGAGCCGTTTCAGAGGAGTTCAACCACGGTACCCGTTCCCGCGGGAATTTCGGGATGAAAAATAGATGTTGGCCGATTCTCAGACCTACTCAATATACTCACAAAATTTCATGAGAATCGGTTAAGCCGTTTCGGAGGAGTATGGGAACGAACATTGTGACACGAGAATTTTATATATAAGATATAAGTGTTTTGTCTCTTTCGCTCTTTGGTAAATAGCGTATGTCGGAAAGGGACTGATAGCTAAAGTGCTGTTAATAAGCGTTTTTGAATAAGGCCCTAAGACTTTATAACTACAGTCTGGACTTTCGTGCTCGATCTCTTATATTAAAAATAATTTAATGTAAGTAAATAAACTCCTTCTCACTGTACTGATATCTTCAGTGAGATGAGAAACCTCTGCCCAGTCGTGAGACATTACAGGCTAATACTTTACTTTACCTAAGTAAAAAACTCTTTCTGTAACAGCATCATGACCCAAAATACCAATATTTCATTGAAAAAAACAGTCAGCTGTTTCTAATAATGCTGTATTGAAACACCAAAGGTCAGATCTAAATTTAGGAGAGTAACAACATGTCTCATGAATTTATATGGACTATTTAGTCTTGGCTAGACATCATGGCGCCATTGTGACCTGGTCTTATTTGGCAGAATTTCAGATCTCAGATTTAGGTGACGTTTACGTTCTAAGTTTAGATAGTAGAGCTTCACACTGGCTATTTGTACTTTCTTCAAATGTTTTCTTTTATTGTGTGTGTTCTCTCACAATCTAATATGAGATGACAGATTTTTGAGATTCTATGAAACGACTTTGTGCAATTGCTTTTGCTAAAACATTTTCTTTTACATATTTAGTTTTCTAATAAAGAAGATTACTTTTATTTTAAAACTTAGTTCAATACTTCATAAAATATAATAAGTTGGAAAATTAATAAAATTGGAGTTTTCTAACGACCATTTAACTTACAGTTAAGTATTTATCGTATAATGTCTTGTCGTCTCCTGTATGATTTTATTTTTAGTTTACTCACTTACTTTGTAAGCTCTATCTTAAAACAAAGATCAAAAGTATCTACCAGAGAAATAACCAAAGACAAATTCTGCTTAATCTCATATGCTATCGCCATTCTAAGGCTGGCCTCACACAGCCGGAAAACCTATCTGAATTAAGAATCTTAATTCAGACTCTTAATTCCGGCTCCTTCAACTCACATTATCTTAAAAATTTAGATAGATCAGTAGTCTCTTGTTTCACGACACATGCAAACGTATCGAAATGGAGGAGGAATTAATACTAATCGCATTGCTATTGGATCAATACAGAAAAAAAAAGAAATGCAAACGTATACACTGAATTCATCCTCTTAATGTAAACAGAATAAAAGAGAGTCAGTTTTACATTACGGCGATAAAATTACGACAATTTCCTGAGATTCTTCGATTACTACAGAATGTTAAAATGCATCAAAACTCGTCGTGACACGTCCAGCCGCAATCACTAGCAGTGTGAACTGAGCAATTCATAATCTGAATTCAACATGTGTGTGTTGCTCTATGCAAATGTATGGGATTACGTGCGTTATGAAGTCATAATCTTAAATATTCAGATCAGGAATTCCGGACGCACATCAGAATCATTCTTACAGATCGATCTGAGAAATTCATAATCTGAAAAAATCAGAATGTATGTGGATCACAAAGACTTTGTATGGGATTCCGGCCTTTCTTAATTAATAATATGAATTCAGATTATGAATTCAGAGACGAATTCCGGCTGTGTGAGGCCGGCTTAACAGTCATTCATGCGGCTGGCTACAAAAAGGTTTACTGATTTATAACAGATTAAAACAATTTGTGGTAACGGAACGGACCAAACGGCCTTGTTTCAGTTATACGGTCGGCGCCATCGGTTTGACTGTGGAAATGTTTTGTGGTACACACTTAGTGTGTTATGGAAAAACCTCTTTGATGTGTTGGAATTTACTTAATGAAATTACATTAGGACGGGTGGTTTATTAAGTCACATTATACTCACTGTATGTACTTGTCTTCTGTGTGGACGCCGAGCCTCTTTTAGAAGATGGCTGAAGTAAATACTTCAGTTACTGTAAGTTCGTTTAGAGAGAGATCATACACATAGAAATCGCGTGGCTCTGTGATGAAGATTTTTGTAATGATAGAGGTGTGTCTACGTGATATATCATATTTTGACAGCAGACAACCAAAATAGAATTTCACATTATTGGGACTTGTCTATAGGGACAAATAATTTATACTTCTATACTTATATTATAAATTGGTCATGCTCAACAAAATGTTTAGGCGTGACTCCACTAAATCTGGGAAAATAACGTTAGTGCGATCTACAAGATTTTCACACTAACCCCACCTATTGGATTGCGAGTGAAACCACCTCGCGGAACAGCTAGTTATTGATTAAGTTAACAAAAAGAGCTATTAAAACAATTTCAAATTAAAATAAAGTAAAAAATTAATGCAATACAAATATGATACTAATTAAATCTGTTCAAACTATCACCGCTGGGACTTTGTTAATATTTTGACAAATCGGTTTATCGAACTGTGCTCTAAATTAAACAAATACGTTATCTCGTGGGCAGTTTATCATTATAACAAAATAAATTATTTACTGTTGAATTTGTGATGCATGTTGTTTCGGGTGAAATTTTTTTAATATTTAATTTGCAGTGACTGGTTGGTGAGTATTTGTTTTGTTAATAAAGTTTGATTAAATTATAGGTTTTTTTTTAGTATTCGCCGATACTGAGCTAGTACAAGAGTTAGAGATAGCGATATCATATTTTTTTAATCTGATTGTAGACTCGCTCAGCAACACTTTAAATTCTTAAAATTTGGAAATGTATCATAATAATTAAGATATTTCGATGTAACGGCCAGAGGCTGTAAATCTTAAATCTTGAGATCATAACAAAAAGTTTTGCAATTAATTAAATTCAACTTTACTACACAATACCGTACTAACGGATATTACGGCCTAAACACAGTTAAACACAAAGAACGTTAAATATTTGCTCGGACCACACAACAAGTCCCTCAACCAAAGAGTTCGAAACCTCCTTAATTGCACAAAGAAGTCTTTCTTGAAATAGCGTTAAACAATTTTAAATTCAGGCATTTCCTACTGAGTTATTGGCGTCGACACTAATGTCTTATTACAATGTCTGCAAAAAGTTGTGCTTACCATCTGGATTTAAGGTTCAATTTCACAAACTTAATCTTTGAAATAACGGCTGCAACTACCTAATTGTTGCAGAAGTATGCTTTCTTTGGAAAAGTTAGTGGAGGTTTTCAGATTACTGGTAAGAATGGTTCGACTATAGAGAATTGCAAAGTGAGGTAAATAATTTGTACGAACTATGATGGATGTAGCCGCGGAAGCATAGTTCTGGAGTTTGTAACAAGTTTTATTACGTTTTGATAGTCAATGTCGGCGTTCCAGCATATTGAGCGTGGGCACAGCGGTTTTGCGAAAGAGAGTACAGAGTGCTACGGTAGTTAGTAGGAACACACAATTACCTACTAAAATACTTGTACCGTGTTATTGGGGAAGAGCTTCAATGTTTTTTTTATATCGCTTGCTGCCGTTGCCGTCGCCGCTGGATTATGGTACCCTTATAAAGCATGAAAGCCAAAAAGAGAGCATTAGAAATAGTTTATATCATTTGCTCCAATAACATTTAAAAGTAGCTTAAAAAGAATAATCTCAGAACATTATATCAAAATACATTAAATAATGTGTTACCCTTTAAAAACTTATTAACTATTCATTCAAAAACAATCAGCAAACATCACACACTGTTCTAGTTTCAAGTGTTACACGGTGACACATTGCCGGTTCACCAGCGCACCGTCACATCGAACGTAGTACTGACGCGGCAATGAATGTCATTCATAAATTTACTGTTTCGCTGAAATATACGAGAGTTAGCTGTTCCCAATAACTCGGTTAACAAACAAACATGGGTTAGTTAGCGGTGGTATGTGGTAGCGAAATTGAAAGAACAGAGTTGGCTATCAATAACTTGATTAGCAGCTTTGAACAAACCAACACTAATTCACAATAGTCAATCAATCGGAATCGTTAAATTTATAGGAGACTCTATACCCAAAATATTAATTGAAAAAAAATCTAAGTTTAAACTCACAGCACTTATAATGAGCATATTTTTACTTCAATATGTTTTGTTGTATCACATTATCAAAATTCTTATAATAGCACAAAACTATTTATGTAAACACTAGGGCCAACACTTCGTTAATACTGCGTTATATTTATATAATAATGAGGAGGATTAGGTGTAATCACCATGCTTGCCTAATGCGGGTTGGTGATCTCAAACCCGAGCCATGTTTGAAAATTAGGAAACATGTTTTCGCTCGACCCGGGAATTGAACCCAGGACCTCAGTCTTGGCAGGCAAGTGCACATACCACTAGACAACAGAGGCGTCGACGATGACGAGGTACAACAAAATAAAATCTTAAATCATGGATGGAAATATGAGCCAACAGTCATAATTGTTCTTGACTAAAAATAAGCCCCAATAACACAAACACAAATTGAAAAAGTATGTCTGTACTGTTTTAAAGTTCCTAAATTCATTTATTCATAAAATAACCACTGAAAAATAAAATGAATATCAAAAAACATAGATTAAATAAAAGAAGTAATGAAAAACCATTGCCATCCATGAAAAAATAACATCCATTTTCACAACAAAGTTACTGATTAAAAAGCGATAATATTTTAATATTTATAGGAATATGTTAACCACGTTATGGGAGCTCAATATTTCGCCAAGCATTGACAGAAAATTAATCAATGAATTTATAATACTGCATATAATAAATTACTACTATTAATATTAATAGTGGCAGTATTATGATCTCAATCTGTTTTTTATTAATTACTAGCAGCGCCCTGCGGTTTTACCTGCGTTGTGCCCGTTCCCGTGGGAATATCAGGAATTTTTATACATAAAAACCTTTCTCTTGAATCACTCTACCTATTACAAAAAACCGCATCAAAATCCGTCGCGTAATTTTAAAGATTTAAGCATACAGACAAACAGAGAAACAAACAGACAAAAATAGCGACTTTGTTTTATACTTTGTAGTGACTCATCGTTTTAAAAACAAACAGAAAATTCTTCTTTATTGCGTTGATTATTTTTGATTGATTAATAATTAAATCAGTTTAATTTAATTAACTACCCATAACATTACTTTCGTACTTATTTTGAATTTATAAAACTTATTCCTTTGTTTGCCAAAAAGCATTATGTTATAGTTAACGTCATCACTCAAATCAATATTATAATTGTGTACTTATTTTTGCCACCAGTAGCATTAAATGGGGTAACAGATGTCTCATGAAATAAAATAAAAGTACGTACATTAAAAAAGTAAAGTATTAGCCTGTAATGCCCCACTGCTGGGAAAAAGGCCTCTCATCTCACTGAAGATAACAATAATAATAAACATTATTAACTACTTGTCCTCTCAAAAAAATTTTGCTCATGTAATTGGCTCTTGAATGCGTCAGCTTCTTGAGTACGTCTTAAACAATACATAATATTATTGATGCAAGAGAGAAGCCTTACACTTTGTCCTATAGAACGCTCAAGAGAGCTTAGTACTTAACAGAGAGAGACATCACTATTCATAGTTTTAAAAATTCATATTTCCCAGACAAAGTTTTATAAGCACTGCTTATTAAGTAGAAGCATGTTTGTTCCTATACTTTAATTAAAACGTCAGACTCAGATATGAGATTCAAAGCTACATTTGTCCCGGACCGGCAAATAATTTAACGTTTTGTTGCTGACGGTACAGTTTAATCATTGTGTAGATGGCTAAACCGCATTATATTGAGTTGTATACTCCACAAAGCAACGAATCTACGATATTAATTAATAAATGGCTGCCCTATAATGATTCTGTTGCGCTGAACAATTTGGGGGTTTTCCATATTAGGTATTGGTATGTATGAGCATGCCGATTGTTGTGCGTCTAGTACCTACGTTAAGAGTAATTTCATAAAATAATTATATACAAATATATAATATTTATACATAATGAAGCAATCATTCATTAAATGTTGTTCGTTCCTATAAAAATGTCTCACATTGGAATTTAGTTTTAAGAACATTGTTAAAAGTATTATCTGTGATGATATTGATTTTCTGAAGAAACAAATGTAACTTCAAATCCTCTGTCAAGAAGAATTTAGTGTCTTAAAAAACTATAGTGCAATACAATTGTAACTATTCTCAAAACTTAACCGATAAACAAACATTCCTATACCAAAAACTAAACACATAACCTTAAAACGCTATAATAAGAACGCTCAATCTCCCATATTAACCAAACGAACCGACTTTTCTGTTGAAAACGCGCTATTTAACTTGGATAGGGTACTTAGTTTCAGCTATGTCTTCAATTGGATATATTTTCGGATTTTGAGAAGAACATTCGAAAACGAGGGCTTAAATAAACAAAGATCTTCTATTGGTACGTAAACTTTAACTTGATAGAGTAAAAGCAGTCATTAGATTGACTTTTATAATTATACTAAAGACAGTTCTGTTAAACAAATTTTGTTAAAACGGGAACTTACGTACGACGGAGGTTACTGTTGTCTTTTTCATCGAGTGGATGGTCAACCTGACCATTTTTTGACCTGTTTTTTTAATATTTACATGACAAACCTCTTCAGATAACTGTTCACTGGCGGATTATTATACACAAATATTCTTAAACAACTCTCTTTTATAATGCTGTTTAATAAATTTAATGGATTCAATACAAAATGGCGTCCACGAGGCCTCTTGATAAATAGACAGTGAGTCGTTCCTTTGAGCGCCTCACTCAATGAGACTCAAATGATTCGCGTTAAAATGTTTACGAATTTTACTAATAAAATTTGGTATAATGCCGGATTTTAGGACTAAGCTGATTTACCAGAAAGTTGGAAGTTATTAACGAAATGTCGTTTAGGTAAGTTTTCCTTATTGTAGAGTAAACCCGTAGAACGTTCATAGACTTCAAATGGTGTACTAGCACATCCTACTAATGATTATAAATGCGAAATTGTGTGAGGATGGATGTGTGCATGTTTGTTACTCTGTCACGACAAACCTACTGGACGGATTTGGATGAAACTTTACAGTAATAGAGAATAAACATTTAATTCCTGCTGGAACGGGTATAACGCGGGTAACACCGTGGGGTGTAGCTAGTAAATCATAAACAGACTTATTTTTATTTGGCATCCCCGATACGTTCAAATAGCAAAAGTGCTCATAAAAATCTCTTATTGAAAACTCGTTATAACAATTTTATATTAAAGTCAATAGTTTTTTATATAATACTTTGCCTGTGGATATTTTGATATAAAAAATAACCTAAAACATCACATCTATATATATAAAAATGAAACCCGTTTTCCTTGGTCAAGGCATCACGCGTGAATGGCTGGACCGATTTCCACGGTTTTGCATTCGTTGGAAAGGACTCGGGCTCCGTGAGGTTTATAGGGAATAAAAATCTCAAAATTCCCACGGGAACGGGGGCGCTGCGGGTGAAACCGCGGGGCACAGCTAGTATACATATAATAATATTATGTAGTATTTTTTTTCAATCCGACTGGTATACCTAAGCACTCCCCAACAAACAAAAAACAACGTCTTCAAGTTTATTATATTACTGATGTGTAACAATAAAATCAAGAGATGCGACGCAAGCGAAGCATAGCATAATAAAACGAGCAAGCAAGCGAATATACCATTATTAGAACCTACAACCTTATATTTATCAGTTCGCTTCAGAAACCCCTAGAGGGATAAATTACCTGTTCGTAGTACAGTCACAGCGCTAAGCGAATATCGGTATTTTCTGAGTAATCTAATTAGAGAGCACTTAATGCGTCTGTAGTGCTCCTACATATATAACAGTGGGTGAGTAAATCGACCGGTTAACATCACCTTGACTAATTAATATGCATTATACCTCCTAGAGGTTAGATGGACGCCACCACCAGGCTATTGTACAGTTATATACGTCCCCGATTGTACACGACAAGTGCTTCGAGAGATATTGCCACTCATCGATACTTAATTGAGTTAAATTAGTTTCTCGATAGTTATTAGTTTTGATTTTATATTGAATAAGTTTATTACTTTGTAATTGATGAAATACATGGTGGTGAGCAATTTTAAGGATGTACGAACTAGTATGCATGGACGAGTAATTTAATATATTTTTCTGTGTATATGATGAATTTTGTGTATATAAGAGAAAATCGTGTAAGTTACACTATTTATAACTCGGTTGGACCGATTTTAATGATTCTTCTTTTTATGTTACATAGGTATCTTGGTCAGGAATATATAATAAAATTCCGAAATTCCCTCGAAAACGGGTGCACTGCGGGTGAAACCGCGGGGTACAGCTACATTACAATGATTTTGATATCTATACTATCAGAGCGGGGAAAAAATGCGCTTATTGAACACCGACTCATCTGACTTGAAAAACTATGCAACATTTCTTTTACCTGTTGCTTATAAAGTAAAAATATATATAAGCAGTCGAAAGTCCAAGTAACCAGATCAAGTTAAAAAACTTGAAACTTAAACTTCACTTCAAATCTTACGTCCAGAGTTTTAATTGAATATATTAACAAGTTGTACTTTTCAACGACCAATAAAATACACTTTTTTCAACATTTTAAATATATTATTGGACTGTATATATAGGCTATGCACACACAGTACAATATTTATGAAAATAAAGCATGGTCGACATTGAGTGAGTTTAATAAGTTTCTTCTTCATCGAGTGGATGGTCAAAGTGACCAATCCTGGTGTCAGAGTTATTGAGCCGCCAAAGGCTCACATGGATCCTGTAACGACTACTATCCGTAGAAAGTAACCGGGACCGACGGAAATAAGCTACGAGCCGGCAATTTCATTTTCATGTCCATACGACAATATTTATTTATTACCTGTGTATTTCATATCAGTTTGATGATTTTCTGATAATATAATTATTCTGATTACTTTTGCGTTATTTTTCGCTACTTCCTCAGATCTCTTATTTCGTTTTCACCCTTTGACTCTATCTGTCCTTCATCTACGATGTATTTTTAATTAAATAACCGTACCTAATGTATATAATAGTGTCTTAATAAAAAGTCCACATTCAAGATTAAATTCAAACGTCACTATTCATCCCTATATTTCTATGACAAAAATCTTAAACACACATTCATTGAATCGATGTATTTCTGCAACATTCTTTGCAATGATAAACAGATGTTGTATGGGTTCATTAATAACGGTTCGAGTGTCTCTGAGTCTGAGTCTCTTAAACTGTAATCCTTCATGATGAAGTACTTATTGATCACTCTAGAAGCAGCACATTTCAGCGCTCTGCGTCGAAAGAGGCCATATATCTTACCAGCCATTGATGCACTGACTAATCGATTTCTCAGTGAATTTGTTAATGAAATTCTGAAATGGTGTCAAGCTTTATATTTATTACTTTTTTAATCTTGTCAGCTGTGAATGTTTTGTTTTAAATCATTTTCATGTATGATTATGTCTTTATATTAGGCTTGAATTATATTCTCGTATAATTATTCAAAATTGTCAATTATATCAAAGGTAATTTTGCACATTATTGTCTCTTGTCTTGTTATTTTATTTGTAATCTCTGGCATGTACATAATAGTTACTGTTCCATAATTCATTACCCTGCTGAATAATAAGATGCTTGTTAATACAAGCATCTTATACGTGTGGATACGAAACAAATAATAGAGGAGCAACTCTATTATTTGTTTCGTATCCACTAATTGTATCAAACGTAGCATACCTACGTAGCATAGCAACGTAACGACGCAACGTAGCGTAAAACCTTACGTAGCAATAATGTAGCAACGTAGCGTAGCAACGTAGCGTTGTAATGTTGTTTATCTCTGTAAGAAAGGCACCTGGACTAAAAAATCAAAGCTGCAGCATACTACAGTAAACAATTAAAAACATGTGACAGCGGCTGTCTATTCCAACCACTTCACTATTACAAATATTTTGTGCTAAGTTCTTGAGTTCCGTGACCGTCATTTGTAACATGCCGGGCTAACAAAGTTTCCGCATCAAATGCTTTTACATACGGAGTTGTGGGCATTTCAGTCTTTTGTACTTTGAGCTTTCGCTCCCCGAATAGCGATTAAGTAGTAACAGCGAACGATTAAACTGTTGTTAATGTTGTATTGAGTAACTGTTGCCTTTATAGAATTGCACTTTTAAATTATTCAATTTTTGAGTTTTTTTACTTTTTATTTCTAATAGGGGACTGGAATCATATACCGCAGTGCTTTGATCTTGAATTAAAATTATGCATTAATGCAAAGCGACTTGCTTGAGCGAGTGACACTCGCGTTCTATTATCTAAACTTTAGCATTACCAACTCACCGCTCATAAACAACACTCCTAACAGACTTCACGTTAGTTACAATGTCTTGAAAAACGAATTAAAAATTCAATCCCCAAAGCCGATTGAATCATTTTTAAAGTTCAATAAAGATGAAACAACATAAACGGGAAAAAAGTTTAACAAAAGCTGCACTCAGCGACAAGTTTATCCTCGGCTAAGAACCGTGTTCGGAAGCCACATTGCGGCACTCTTTTGTTATCTTTTGTGTCCAGGGACTGAATAGATCTACCGCACTGGCGATACCTATCTATTACGAATACTGTTTACTTTTAAACGAACTTTATATTGGAAAGTACTTTCTTGGAAGTTGTATTGCTTAATAATTGTTCTAAGATGTATCGAAGTATATTGTCCAATTTAATTGGCTGGTACGGATGATTGTTATTCCTCGGCGAATAAGCGTATGCGTTTTGCAGATTAATTGATGATCTTAATAGCCGATCTCTTCTAGCACATCCAGTTTTATCAAAAAATATAAACAAGTGTGATATTTTTTTTTTTTTTTAAATTTATTTATTTAAGGTCGCTCTAACAACTAGGTCATCAGCGACCGACAACCAATATGAACTAATATGAACTAATGATTATGTATGATTAAATGAGATGATATAAGTTGATGAGTTTCAGAAAATGAACAATTACATCTGTATTGCTCAGACAATCCTTAAGATTGTCTGGCAATCCAGTATGAAGTCTTTCTGTGTTATAACATTGACAATCTATTAACAAATGTATGATATTTAAAAAACTATGACATCTAAAACATTTCTTCTGAACATTTTTTGTAATGAGGTGGAGATGAGTGACATTAGTATGACCAATTCTTAACCTATTTAAAACTACTTCATCTCTTCTATTATTTGGATGCAAACAACTCTTTTCAAACACTGATTTCCTAATTGTAAATAATGCACTATTATTATCATTTACCCAATAATTGTTCCAAAGTTTTTTAACGTTAAGAATAACATGTTTCACAACGTCGCTAATATTAGAAGTAGAAAAATTACAACAATCAAGCTGCGTTGCTTCTTTAGCAACTTTATCAGCCCTTTCATTACCAATAATACCTTGGTGACCTGGGATCCAAACTAATTTAATTTGATATCCACCTTGTATAAGCTCAACTATGTTTTCTCGAATTAAATTAACAAGGGGATCTTTATTTCTAGTGTTCAATAAAGCAGTAAGTGATGACATTGAATCAGAGAAGATGAGACCGCTTTTATTACTGGTGTTTTCCTTAATTAACTCTAAACATCTTAGTATAGCAACGGCTTCACATGTGAAAACAGATGCATGATCATGAAGTCTATATTTATGACTATTACCTGATGATACAATCGCACAGCCCGATTTGCCATCACAAACAGAACCGTCAGTAAAATAACAGATGGAATTAGGGTGATTATTTATAAAATCATAAAAAAGATTTTTATAAATGTAATCAGGGGTAACATCTCGATGATTTTCTAGTCCAATTTCTAAATTAATATTGAGGTTTGTTAATTTCCATATAGGTTCGATGGATAATTTACGTGGAAAAATGGGAGGAAACTTAAAATCAATTTCTTGTAAATACTTTTTAACTCTTAGTCTAAAAGGGATTGCCAATGATGATCGTAAGCTGTATTCTAAATCAGAAGACAATGAAGTTGTTATAATAGAAGGATCCCTATAATTCGTTATAAATTTAGCAGCATAAGTTAAGCATAGTTGTCTTCTTCTAAAGGATAGAGGCATTTCATTCGCTTCGACAAGGATGCTGTTTACTGGACTAGTCCTAAAGGCGCCTAAACTTAATCTCAAACAAGTGTTATGAATGCTTTCTAACAGTTTTAAGATACTAGGAGAAGCCGAGTCATAAATAATAGAACCATAATCAATTTTTTGCCTTATTAAAGCTTTGTAAGTGTTTTTAATGCATTTACTATCAGATCCCCAACTATTTGACGATAATACTTTAATTATATTCATCCTATTTGAGCATACAGATTTTAATTGTTTAATGTGAGAAGTCCATTTCATTTTACTATCAAATATTAGACCTAATATTCTCAAATTGTTTACTTCCTTTATTTTGTGATTGTTTATGGTTAAGTTAATTGTATTTTTTATTTTCCTGCTAGCTAAAATCATAAACTCAGTTTTAGTTATCGAAAATTTGAAGCCAGTATGCATACACCATTCATTTAATTTATCTAAGGTGTTTTGTAAAAGCTTCTCTGTAATTTTAATGTTATTACCACTACATAATATGGTTAAATCATCGGCGAACAAGTAACCTTTAACAGGACGTTCAATAACATCTAAAATACTATTGATGGCAATCAAAAAGAGGATAACACTTAAGACAGAACCCTGAGGAACACCATTTTCTGTACTTAAAAAGTTCGAAAAGATATTATTAATCATCACTCTTATTTTCCTGTTTGACAAAAAATTCTTGACAAAAGCGAGGAAATTCCCTTTAATATTGAGTTGTTCTAAAATTAATAAAACTCTATGGTTCCATACCATTTCATATGCTTTTTCCAGGTCCATAGCTAAAACTATGACTTTAATTTTATTTGCAAAAGCAGAAAGTATGTCGTTCTCCATATGAACAAGATGGTCTAAAGTTGATTTAAACTGCCTAAATCCAAATTGGAAATTCGAAAAAAAATTACTATGTTCCAAATACCACCTCAATCTTCTACTTACAATTTTTTCTAGTAGTTTACATAAGTTACATGTGAGAGAAATAGGTCTATAGTTAGAGGCTATGGTACAATTTTTGCCAGGTTTTGGAATAGGAATCACAGTGGCCTCCCTCCATAGGTCTGGGAAAACCTGATTCGTCCAGATGAAATTGTAAATGTCTACTAAACGTTCAAGAGCTAAGCGAGGAAGTTTTTTGATCATAGTATTAGAAATTCTATCGGGACCCGGACTAGAATCTCCTAACTGGTCTAAAAAGAAACTAAGTTCATGAAATGAAATCAAATCATTAATGGGGTTACTATTATCTTGAAGATTGAATGTTGTGTGGTTTTCTTCGGTTTCATTTTTAAATACTATAAAATTAGGATTATAATTATTTGAACTCGAGTTTTGAGCAAAAGCTGCCGCTAATAAATCTGCGTTAGTTTTAGGGTCACAGCTAAGGTCTCCTTGCTCGGTTTTTAATATTATAGCCTGTTTTTTCCTTTTATAGCCATTAATTGAGTTAATTCTCTGCCATATAACACCTAAAGGAGTGTAACTATTGATTGAAGTAATATATGAATTCCAACTTTTCTTCCTACTATCTTTAAATAATCTCCTAGTTCTAGCTCTATTTTTGCGATATTCTACTTTCAGTGATTGTTCTTTTAAAAGCTCTTCTTGAATACAAATGGGGTTACTCAGATTTTTCTTTCTCTGCTTTATATAAGACCTGTAAGCTTTTTTTGTTTCCTTTAATGATTTTGAACACTCATCATTCCACCAGGGAACTTGCCTCTTTCTTTGTCGACCGCTGGTCATAGGTATGTATTTTTGGGCTGAACTGAGAATTATTTGATTAAATTCGTCTACTAAGCTATTTATACACACAAAAGATGAAAGGTTAATTTTGTCTAACTGTTTGATTTTACTTTCGATGTCAAGACTAAAATTGGACCAATTCGCGCATTTATATTTCCAATGAAGAGGTAAGTTTTGTGCATTTTGATTTAAATCTATTTGTAACGAAATTGTAATTGGAAAATGATCACTATCATAAAGATCGTCTAGCGCATTCCATTCAAAGTAGGATACTAAACTTCGTGAAGCAAAAGTTAAATCAATACAGCTTGTGTTTCCGGTACTATTATTAAAATGAGTGGGTTGATGAGAGTTGAGAAGAACAATGTCATCATGTAAATCCATCCAATCAACTATCATTTTACCTCTCTGGTCACAACGAGTGGAACCCCATTGAAAATGGTGACTGTTAAAGTCTCCTAATAAAATAAAGGGAGTAGAAAGCTGATTAATTAAATTATTCAAATCATCAACGCTAACAGAACAATTATTGGGTAAATACACGTTACAAATAGTAATATCAAGTGGGAATTTAATTCTTATTGCTATGACTTCAAGTGAACTATTTACAATAATTGGTTCGGGCAAAGTAACAGGTTTTATATAAATAGCTACACCACCACTTGCAATACTGCCGTGTATGCGGTTTTTATAAAAACAATCGTAATTTTTTAACTTAGCACAATAATTATTTTTAAAATTCGTTTCCTGTATACAAAAACATAATGGATCAATATCATTTAAAATTAATTTAATATGTTCAAATCTCATATGAAATCCGTTAACATTCCATTGCAATAATTGCATTATGAATCAAATTAGAAAACTAAACAATAATAAGATACGTAATTAAAAGTGAGAAAGAAAAAAAAACTGAAAAATTACGGGGTATCCTGCAAATTCGACCAATTTTGAAGCTTACGTAAAAATCTCGAGCATCTATTCTTAAGGTTTTTGTTCATTTTCGGGTGAAGATACAAACACATACTGATTAATTCAGGAATGTTATCAGTGTAGTCCTTTAATAGTTCTTGAATATTTTGTTTATAACGAGATACATCTAAAAGGCTTTTAAACTGGTCCAGGGTCAAGGGAAATTGCGATAGTTGTTTGGTTTCATTCAATTCAAAGTTAATATCACTCCAAACCTGTTCTTCTGATCTATGGTCTAAAGTTTTCTTCTTCTTCTTTAAAGACTTGTTATTTGGAGCTTCATCTACAGAAATATTGCCGTCGGTAGTATCGTCCGTGCTATCACTAAATGGGCGTTCTTCTACGAGTGCTGTGGGAGTAATTGGAATAAGATCGGTCTGAGACGGTTCTGATGCAGTACTTGAGTGTATCCGTTTAACTCCTTTGTGATTGACCACTTTTATAGCAGGCGGAGCATTTATCGAAGTCTGAGGAATGTTGAATTCGATTGGATTAGAGTTTTGTATTACTACGGAATCTTGCGTAGAACTTTGAATACTTTGAGGACAGAATTTTGCTAAGTGGCCCATTCCATTACAAACAAAACATTTCATCGATTCGTTCGTGATGTAAATCCAATAATTAGTGTCATCGAAATTGATCTGCATGGACTCTGGTAGCTTCGACTCATCCTCCGGTGAAACATATAATTGACGACGGAAACTCATAATGTGCGAGAAACCGGGATCAGAGATTCCCACTTTCATATAAGTAATGGGCGACAAAATTTTGATATTCATCTCTTGAAATTTCTCAACAATAAATTCGTGTGGAATAATAGGGCAAACATTAGAGAGAACAATTCGTTTATTCCTGGTAATCAGTGGACGTATTTCTAATACATATTCCTTGACTTTGACCTTTTTAATGACATCCACTAAGTTGTCAGCTGACAGTTTTGAATCCATATAAACACATATTCTTGAATTGGAAATGCGCGAAATGAAACGGATAGATGACGGTTTAATAACATTGGAGAGGGACAGAATATAATCACGCAGCATGACTCCGTCAATAGAATCCAAAACAATGGCTTGCTCTTTTTTAGGGTAAATATACTTGGAAGTTACATTGGCATAACTTACGGTGGGAGTATTCATATTTTCCATTTTCCAAGGGGCCCCTGATACCAGGAGCACCCTAGATGTTATTAATTGAAAGAAAAAACGCAATTATTAATTAAAAATCACTCGCGACAGTTGGACACATAGAAAAAACGCGTGAACCCAACGAGGCAAAGAGTAACTGAAGTGTGATATTTATTAACAAATAAAATATATTTTACTAGCTGGTCTGCGCGGTGGGATCAATAGATGGCGCTAGTGTGTTTTTTTTTCATGACGCTTACGTATTTTTCCAGATGTGGGGGGCGCCCATATACTGAGACGAGCAGCCTAAAGTCTTCCTCTTTATAAAAGTAGTACAGATATAGTTAGGGTCAACAGAATATCTCAATATTCCAAATTTTTTTTTATTTAACCTGTTGTGTTCCACTGCTGGGCAAAGGTCTCTCCCAATACTTTCCACCTGGATCTATCCTTCGCCACTTCTTTCCACTCTTTGTCGAAGTCCCCCAGTTCCTTCCTCCAAAATTATTAACCGGGAAATTTAAAAGGTTTAAAACTAAACGGTGTACGTCTCGCAGCGTGCCTAATATTGTAAAATATGTTCATATTTATTGTTCTAGTCATTATCTGTTTCAGTTATTAGGTACGTCATATCGAAATTACTTCACAAGACAAAGCTTGAATGCAATAAGCTTTGCCGGATATCCAGAAGTCTACCTCAACTGTTACGAACTAACCAATTAATTTCATCAAAATTTCATGACTAAAATAGAATAGTAGGATACCAACATTGCCAGTCGAATTATTAACAACCTTTGTTATTTGTAATTTAAAAAACCAGAAGGGATTTTCCAATTGGTGTGATTTTTAGTACTTTAGACGTTTAAGAAATTTGAAATTTATTTCAGTATTAATTGGGTAGGTAACTGCCACGCTCAGAGACCCATTAAATCAACACTTAACTAATTGATATAACTTTACATACATTACATGTCAAAACCACTCATTAAATCTCTACTAAGAAAACATTTGACGTATCTGAGTAAAGGAATATAGTAAGTAAGATTAATATAATGTTCCCATTTCGTAAGATAATTCGAAGTGGGTTTAGGCTTTAAAAATATTTAAAATGTTCTTGGAAAGAAATATTCTAGAATGGAAATTACATTGAAATAACATCGCACACAGTTCAAATCAATAAGATAGCTATCTAAATTGAATTCCGACATACTGCCAACATTCGCATGGTTATTGCAAACGTCACTCAATTTATTTTAAAAGTATTTAGACAAGCCTAGGCGAGCCACAAAATATGAGAAAAGTTTCGCGGGCGTGCGATGTGTCTATTTATCATATTTTGGTGAAAATATAATTTATGTAACAGCTTTGAGCAGCATAAAGACTTGCCCAAAAAAGTTATTTCCAGTCTCTTCTTAGAATATTGAATGCACCTAATATAGGAAAAGTTATTCAGAGTATACACTTTCCCTGAGTATATTTTTGTCATTTTCCAATTCCATTCAACAATTGAAAATATTGAAATAAGGTCCGACCCGTAAAAAACAATATTTTTGTTAAACCACATTCAAAAGGAAGGTTTAAACTATTAAATCTCTAAATTCCCACGGTAAAGGGTCCGCGGGAAAACCTCGGAGCCCTGCTAGTCTAAAAAACCCCTAACCTCAATATTTCTATGTAGATTCTTAACATTTGTTCTCACAAAAGAAACCCTAACTAAAGTGCACTTGCTTAACTTGAAACTTGCATAACTTATTATAATAAAGACGAGTTTCCTTTCTCTTTAAACGGGATGTGTTCAAAAAACAGGAAGTTAAAGTACTGAAAAAGCAAAACTTAGAGAACAGGGTTTTTGTTGAATACGGAACTATCTTGGGAAGTTCGGAGAGGACGCATTTATTTAGATATACTTGTCTCTTTAGAAAGAGTATTGCTACAGTTGTGTCTTGAAGACTTTTGTAGAAGTATTTTATTTCACTCCTCTGTTAATGGATCGTGATCTAAATGGTCAACAGATTTGTTTTCACTTTATAAAATTTGAAATCAAAAATATTTTATGAGACAATTGAACGAACTTAGAGCTAAGTGTTAAATATTAAAATAGTTTTTATTCAACTAAAATATAAAAAGCATTTTATATTAGCCTCGTTCACTGAAACATTCATTTTTTTAAATAATATTAAAATTTTATTGAATAAAACTACTAAAAACTACTAAATTTTGAACATATTTAAGCACTCATAAATAGATTTACATATAAAGTGATCTGACCGACGATTCTAACACACATAATATACTATTGCACGTGCATATTATACGAGTATGCGTGCACATGTGTGTTTCATCGCCGTTCGCATTAGCCTAGTCGATGACTTGTGCCATTTGCTATTAAAATACACATGTTGATATTATGCTTTTTGACTTTACATTGTTTCGGAAAAATCATGGAAACATATTTGAATAATAAATATACCGTTTTGTCGATCGATCGACTTGACGAATGGCGAGTTGGTCATTTCAATAGAACCTTAACATATCACAATGTCCAATAATAACGCACTCGACCACTCGCTTTTTATTGTATTCGACAACTCGTAACTCAACTCGCCACTAGCCAACCGGCTTATCAAAACTACACCTGCTGTACAGAGGTCATACAATACTTATACTCTACTTTTAAAAAGCCACACTGTATATCTAGTCATGGCTATCAACAGCTAGCATGTCTAATGCTTCTTTATCCACTGCGGTCTGAAGTTTAGTCATGACTTTGTACAATCGAACTAACCTAGTGACAAGTGAACCGAAACTGAAACGAAACTGAGCAACACAAATCACAGACGGAGGAAACCGATCCCTGTTTCAGGGATTACTAAACATGTCCGAGTAGTAGAGTGAAAGATCCATAGATTACAGAGAGTGGTCACAGATTATAGAGTGGAAAGAAAATGAGAAACTGTTTAGTTTCGTATTTTTTATTTTTATAATTGTTTTTTTCGTTAATGTTACATTGGTGAATATTGTAAATGAAAAGTGAACTTTATACATACGAGTATATCAAAAAGTTTGTCTATAGAGGATCTATATAGGCTGGTTTTATTTCATAGTTTCACATTTTTTTCATAATTATTTATATTAATATAAATATACACTAACAGGGCCTAAATAGCCTTTTACTTTCCCTTGAATGTTCTTTATTTTTTGTTTGTGTGAACTCGCTTATCTCATAAAGTACCCATCAGATTTGAATAATTATTTTTGTAATAGATAGCCACATTCAACGGAGAGGTTAAAAGCTACTTTCTATCCCGAAATTCCCACGGGAACGGGCAAAACGTGGGTAAAACCACGGGCCGCTCCTAGTAAATATATAATTGACCCAGATGACCTCGTTGAATAAAATTCAATGATTATTGAATAGACCTTGCCTTTCGCAGCATTTGGTGTGATGATGACCGAGATTGTGAAAGGTTCAAAGTTCGATCTCCGGTCGAGTCATACGTATGGAAATTTTCGGAATTCAAGTTTGATTTGTGACGAACCCAATCCGGGTTCCAATCGAAGTTACAGGACCTCAGTATGGGGTAAGCGCGAACTAGTTTATGGCGCTTTTTGACCTCAAACGTATTGAAGAATTCTAAAATACAATTGTTCCCTACCCGCTTACCCGAAGGAGAGGGATTTGGGTGTTTCAAAGGGATATATTGAATGGGGATATTTTAATGTAAATAAATATGAGCTATCATTCCAAAACTGAATTACGACTAACTGTAACTGAATGCTCGAATGTAGATCTAAAGCTAATAAAATGACACTTTATCTTTATACTAAAAAAGACGTGATACTTTTATAATAATTTTATAAGATAATTTTTAAAATATCATGTTTTGAGGCTCAGATCTAGTCTGAAGGCACTTTGACCCAATTTTTTTCCCACTCAACCTACAGACGACATACTCGTACATAATGTAAAAAGTTTCTAAGTAGATATTTACTTATAGCTCAAGCAATAAACTCTAACCACCCTCTTATAAACCAAATTAACTATTTATCTTCAAAACCAGTTCCTTTACAAACTAAAAAATTCATTTAAACGAACTCTTTCTTAGCTTAGAGATCGTTATTGCGCTGCGAGACTCGTATGTATTCCTTACTCCTTACACAGTTAGGTTAGGTAGACACACGGTGATTGTGAACAAGCTATGTCAAGAGTGAGCTCCCAGCTCACCACACTAACAAGCACTGCCTAGTAATTCAGGATGTCAATTTTAAAGTAAAATATGTGGAGTATTTTTCAGACAAAAAGACGCAAACATTCTTTTGTATGTCACGTTAATACGAACGTCATAACGACATGCCATGACGAATACAAGTTTAATATAAGTTAACAAGCTTATTATAAAGAAAAAATAGACTTTATTTTATGTTTTCAATAAAATTCTGAAATTGAACTCGTTACTGAATAAATTGATACGTCGTTATTTTATATTGAAATGGATATTTAAAAACTCTATAACTTTCAGTCCCATCGAGCTGCGAGTGTGGAGCTGTCCAAACCATGTCTCACTTACTACAGTGTCCGAACAGCTCCGTGTCATGCACTGTAGAGTATCTTTGGAAAGTAAATAACAGTTCAATAGACCTGGCCTAATTCTGGTCTAAACACATTTGATTTAAACTAACTCTCGACTCGATAAGAAGAAGAAAACACACCAATTAAATTAGTTCCTAATAGAATAATCCTACCTATGTTAATGATCCTTATGGGTCATTCGTGGACAGACGTTGTGTTGATCCGATTTCGATCAGGTTCATATTCGAATGAGTTGTAAGATAGCTGGGCTTTAAACGTCTCGGCAGTTGTCTATACGGCCATATTGTATGCAGACTGCTATCGCCTCTGGTCAGACATATTAATCATTATCGATACATGTGATTAATCTCATTCAACGTGACATAATTTGTCGTCAAAGGCTGATTGATGTAATTATAATACGTTATGAGCATTCTAACTGTGTAGAATTTCAGATAGTGTCCGGTTTATAATTGATTGACTATTTATTGAATAACTAGTTTCGTATTGCTGTGTTATGAGGCTAATGACAGTTAATTATTACCTAAGGGTTAGTTATAATGAGCGTGGTAGACTGTGAGCCGGTGAAGTGTAATGTGTGAAATTAGAAAACATGAGCATTGTGCATACTTCTTTGCTAATTAATACCTTAGCTCGGAGGATGTACACATTTTTGTTCTTTCTCCAAGCTTGATCAATGTAATTGTAAGGTTTTGTTATAAAAAAAAGTTTCCAAAAGGTATTCGACCTCAAAGCTGCAAACTAGCTCTATTTCTACCTTATCATATAGGCATTTTACCTATATGAAACTAGGTACAAAGGAATGTCTACTGTGAGACACGACTTATAATAATAATAAACCTTGGGTCGCTTAATAAAGTCCACGTCAGGTCATAATACCGTGATTAATTTAGATACCTTAGGTAGTAAAATATAGGTACAGAGCAGAGAATTCACAGAAATGCCCGTTTATCAACTATCTTTGATCAATATTGGCGTACTTGGATTGATAGAGTACATTGCTATGTAATCTATGTTGGTATTGACAACCGTGTGGGATCTTAATGGGATTGACCGGGATACATTTCAAAGATACCTGGGAACAAGGGCTGGCTTTACTTAAGATATATAAAGTTCAGGTTCTTGTTTATGTGGAATTGTTGTGTTTATTTTTACTGCCGCACTGAGAGACATCAATAAATTAATTCATTGATGGACACTGAATAATTTGACGTAATTTTTGATTCATTACATGTCAAAATCTCTTCTAAGGAAGCATTTGACCTATTTCAGTACGACCGTTAGACTTCGACAAAAAATAGGTGTCAGGTTTGATTTGTGTGTGTATGTCTGTGTTGTAACTCTTAATCGAATGGACCCATTTTTTATATCTTAGATTTTTTGTAGAGTTTATAGTCATCTTAAGTTAAGTTGAAAAGTTTGTAAAACTAAATTTAAAAATCATGAAACTATCAAATGCGAAAGAATAAATGTTTCCTCTCGGTTAGTTGCATTACCTCATTTTTATAACTAGACTTAATCCCCTTATGAAGAGAATCCAGTACATTATTTATTGTTTTTCTTTACAACAGGAATTCAATTTATTTACCCGCTATTCGACTTTATATAATACAATTTGTTTTCTCTTTAAAAATGTTCTAATTAGTACGTTATTTTATCTTAAGTGCGTTGTTCTCTGCGTTCGTTTCAATTAACTTCCTTTTGTTTGAATTGTTTAATTAATAAGAATTATATTTGTTACATTGAAAGGTTAATTCCACATTTAATGTCTTGATTTTGAATAACGAATGTATTGTAGCTGCCCTAAGGCAGGGCTTTACTTGTTTTTTGGAAGATAATCTAATATTCCTTTGATTTGTTTGATATTTCTCTTTGTTTTGTCAATCTAGTAACTTGGTAAGCTTTTAATAGAAGTCAATTCAATATATTTACGTAAAACAGAGCTTTTCATTCGATGAGAAGTATTTCATATTCACTTGTTTAATATGCAATATGCAACATTTTACATTTCATAATATTTACCTTGAAATAACATTCATTGTGTGTTTGTGAGTGTTTTGTTTTCCAAGTAAGACCCTTGAGGAATAAACCAAGTGTTTACGAAAATGAATGAATAGAAAAACATTTTCAAAGGTTGGAAACTAATTGGTCAAAGTATTGCTAACAAATGAGCATCTTTAAAGTTAAAGGCAATTTAGTCTTTAAGACTAAGGCGCGATTATATTAAGTTATCTTCTTCTTCTTAGCGAATCGATGGTTATCACTACATAGTATAAAACAAAGTCGCTGTCTTTCGGTCTGTCCCTATGTATGCTTAGATTTTTAAAACTACGCAACGGATTTTGACGCGGTTAAATAGATACGGGAAAGTTTATATATATAAAACCCTAAATTCCCAGGTCGAGCGACAACATGTTTTTACTTTTCAAACATATCTAGGGTTTGATATCACAAACCCGCGTTAGCAAGCGTGGTGATTACGCCTAATCCACTGTCCTAATATCTTCGGTGAGATAAGAGGCCTTTACTCAGCACTCCCAGCAGTAGGGCATTACAGGCTAACACAACACAACATCAGAGTCTTTTAGCCGAAGGTCATTGCTCTATTTACGTAGTCATAACCTGATGTAAGAACATTCATTTTATTTTCAGCGCGTTAGGTACGACAAAACATTCTAACACCGTTTCTGTGTTTGTTTTGACTTCAATAATATCTATCATACAGAACAAACAACACTGTTTGTTTAGGGTGTGTTGGCGATATAATGTCATTTACATTACTGTGTCGCGTTTGTTGTGGTCTCAAGTTCCAATACGTAAATTAAATGGTGTACTCGGAATAGTAGTTAAATACGTAGTTATATCGAATGGGTTACGTACAATTCATATCTTTCTTTCATTAACCGCTTTGTTTTAAAAATCATAGCATTATATTACAACTAGCAGCGCCCCGCGGTTTTACCCGCGTTGTGCCCGTTCCCGTGGGAATTTCGGGATAAAATGTAGCCTATAGCCTTCCTCGATAAATAGACTATCTAACAGTGAAAGAATTATTCAAATCGGTTCAGTAGTTTCTGAGATTAGCGCGTTTAAACAAACAAACAAACAAAACAAACTCTTCAGCTTTATAATATTAGTATAGATTATGACTACCGCGGCGGTTTTCAGTGGGAATCGTTTCACCTGCAATTGCATTGTCTACAACCAAAATGATAATGTTACGCTAGCGAAGTTTCATTAAGTGATGTTAACTCCTCGCGATTGTTAAGCTACGTGCGGCTCGGACAAAAGATAGAACGGAGGCCAATAGTAGCATTTCTATCCGAGCGCTGCCTTGCTTCGGGGAGCACGTTAAATGGTCGATTCTACTCTAATAACTTTGATACGAGGGTTGGCCACCATGCCACTAACCTACACGAAACTAATTTCATTCACACACGTTAATAAGACTCGAACTAAGCTGGTTTTATGAATTCTTACTAACTGATACTACTACTACATACTACATCCACAATTCCCCCGACACTTACAGGCTTGTCAAATGGAAGAATGGGTCATGACTAAGTGAATATCACGTGACAACTAACCCAATAGACATTACCACTTATAACTTGTAGTAGCATTAAACATACTTCACTATGCCGAGTACTTCAGTAAATAAAATGTAGAACACAGTAACATTTTTATATCTCCATTTTATTACGAACAAAATCTCAGAATCACAGAAGAATAGAGCACAGCTCGGTAAGAATATTTTAAATTATTTCAAGAACTATAAAATAAGAAACTGTCTTGAGATAAATTACATTCTGAATTTTAATAGAAAAACTGTGAAATTTAAAGAGTGCACGTTCTCATAGCTCGTAAATAATAGGACAAAGCCGCTCGTAATGAGAACAAGTGTTTGGAATCTTAAGTTCCTTTTGTTTTACTCATGTTGTCTCCAATGTCTTGCGCTGTATTGTAGACTAGAGAGTGTGTGACGAAGCTAATAACTTCTTTGTTTTCAATTTACTACTCGAGTTACAGTACCCATCTAACTTGTGAACTATAGCGATTAAAAAGATTCTACATGCATATTGCTACTACTATTATAAATGCAAAATTTTGTGAAGATGAATGTTTGTAACTCTTTCATGCAAAAACTACTGAACGGATTTGTATGGAACTTTACAGTAATATAGGTTATACATCAAAACAAAACATGGGATACATTTTATCCCGAAATTCCCACGGGAACGGGTACAACGTGGGTGAAACCGCGGGGCGCGGCTAGTACCCTATGAATGCAAACGTCGTCGAAATTTTGAGGTTTATATATGCTCCAACACAAGTAGTTTTTGTACTTAGCTGTCAATAAAATTATTTTCACTATGTAGTCAGATAGTTTTCAAACTTATATCTTTACTTATATAGGGTAGTAAAGTTTTTTTTATCAACGCACTAATCTCAGAAAATATCAATCCTATTTGATTTTCCTTATAATGAAGCCCACATTTAATGGAAAGGATAGGCTATTATTTTTCAATCCGAGATTCCCACAAGGTATAACCGCAGAGCACTGCTTAATTATATATAAGTAATTATGCCAAGAGAATGGCAGATGATAGAGAAAAGTGGAAAGAACTCCATCAACAAGAGCCCAGATTTTAAGTTTAAGAAGAAGAATTATGTCAAATCTTCATCGGTTATTTGAGATTGGCAGATCATTACGCATGATAAAATGTATCCTGTAAAGTAACACCTTTTACGTAAGTAATCCTTTATTTCAACGCTCTGATTACAAAACACACGTTTTTCCATTCGAAATGTTTTATACAGAAGCTTTATTTAATACGACTTCTCGTATATAAAGCTCACATAACATTCAGTTCAATTCTAAGAAAATGTTTACACAAGCTAAGGAACGCCGTGTTTGAACTCATTTGTTTATTTCACATGTCTCTTAGTTACGCGAGTAATTCAGGATCTGATTTTTCAGTTGAATAATTTTCAATTAAATACTCTTACGAAGATAGAAGATAAGACTGTGAGCCGTTTTAAATACTTTTTTACCTCTTGAAAACATTTCTGCACTCATTTTTGTAACCCGCTTTTCCTGGTAGAGTTCAAGTCACGTTTTATATTAAAACGTCATTTTAATGATGATTGTTGTGACGGGAATTTCATATTTTGTTGTTTCAGTGCCTTTTTGGGAAACGTAGCAATGTTAGGGCTCAGATTCGGTTTGGCGACACTAAGCTTCCACCTAATGGGTCCTAATTTTTCGTGGTCAAAATTATGTATTTTCTAGAGATGACGTAATCGTTGAATCATACGTTTTATGGTTATTATCCAGCTTAACGTGGTTTAAAATATGTTAAATGAATATATTTTTTACAATCACAACTTGTTTATTAAAGCTAAAAGCTGCGATAAAAACATTGAATCAGGTCATGAAAATTTGAAGCGTAAGCTTAAAAAAATATAACAGTTACTAGAATATTAATATGTTTTTCTAATGTGACTCAGTGCTTAGCTTAATCATAATATTATAGATACCTACACGTATCGTACAATAAGTAAAGTATTAGCCTGTAATGTCTCACTGCTGGGCAAAGACCTCTCACTGTGAAGATATCAGTACAGTGACGAGGATTACGCGTAATCACCACGCTTGCCAAATGCGGGTTGGTAATCTCAAACCCGAGCCATGTTTGAAAAGTAGGAAACATGTTTTCCCCCGACCCGGGAATTGAACCCGAGACCTCAGACTTGGCAATCGTGTGCACATATCACTTAACCACCGTGGCGTTCAATACTGACAATAAGCCAGTAATCTGAAAAGTAGCAAGTATAGTAAGCAAGTATACTGAAAACAAGTACAATACGGCCTTCAGGCTCTACTCTCAACCCTGTGAGAAATCAATTTGCATTTGAATATTTTTCTTCAGTTTTTATCCTAAAATATATTTGACAAGGGTTTTATATTTCAGTCGTTTGGGACGGAAGTTGTGCTGCTCCATGGCCGGAAACCTATCTCGGTATCTGAGATTAGGCCTCTTTGGTAGATCGGGGCGTGACTCGAATATCTTTTCAAATTGACCTTACTGGGATATTTGACTTGTCACGTGTACTTTGGCGTTTGATCTCACTTGATTAGTTTCGGGAAAATATTGAGGTTCTATTGATGGAATGTGATTATTCATCTCTATATATATAGTAAAGATGAAGAGTTTGATTTTAAGTTTCTTTTTTTGTTTGAATTGGACGCGCTAATCTCAGAAACTAACAATGCGATTTGAATAATTGTTTTAGTTATGTATAGTCAATCAGCCATATTCAACGGGATGGTAATAGGTTATTATTTATCCCAGAATTCCAGACAACTCGGATAATACCGCGGGGCGCTGCTAGTTTGAAATATAAATGTAAAAACCTCTTTGTTCGAATATTTTGAAGAGAAGTCTTCACCGATTAGAAGTAGTAATTAGGCGCTCCTTTGTCAAGATTGAGCAAGCTTACCACGAATATGACAAAAACAAAAACATGTGAGATGTAGCTCGGTTTAAAGAGGTTCGTGTTTTTTTCTTCGAATCGTTTATTTTAATTGAATAAAAGTGGAAAGTGTTGGAATAAGATCTCTTTGATTGTAATTTTATAAAAGAAAAGTTGTGTTTTTCGCATAGAGAAGATTGTACTGACATGAAGTACTGACATGACTTTACTTCAATTTATTCTATTTTTCAAGGCACACGTATTATTTTATTTTACTATCCTATTGTGTTCCTCACAGAAAGAGGTTAAGGAGGCCTTTGCCTGCAGTGGGACAAGTTAGGCTAAAAATAAATAATTATACAGAACAGTCTACTACTACGATTAAAACCTAGATCCAAAATAATCTTCAGTGTTAATCGTCCATAAAATTTAAGTAAATAAAGTGTTCAGTTCAACCCCAAACCATGTCGTGCATCACATTATCGGCTAAAGTAAACCACTACAGTAAAAACTGCAAAGTCACTCCTGAAATTGTTCGCACTCAACTTATCAAACTCAGAAAAACTTATAACAAATTGCTTGTCAAGATTTGACGAATAGTTTCCGAATTCTAACATAAACATAAGTAAACACTAACGCTATAGCAGTGTTAGGTGGATAAAACGGGAGCCGACATGAAACATGCTTATCTTTACGCTGCCGTGGCTCTCACGGTTAACATGTATATGAACTGACGGTTGAATCAGGAACGCAACATCTTGTATTAGACGGAGTATGGAAATAGACTTAACAACAACCCTAGAATAGCTGATGCACTTTGAATAACTTGATAACGGTTTAAAGGAGAGCATATTTTGAATTTTGTTTTTATTTTTCGGTCCCTTCATAAGACGTAGTAGACATAGTACATATTCCATGTTTAAAGTTTGATCATAAATGAGATTAAATGGGTTTGTAAGCGAAGTAGCTACGGCGTAAAGAGCAAGCAGCACCTTTCATACAAATACAAGGAATACAATGTACCCGCACTATGTGTGTACTACGCTTTTTACACGTGTCAAATATTAATCAGTATCTAAAAAAAATCCTGAACCGCAAGTCATAAACCTGCTCTCGCAAATTACCTCACTAGAAACGACGCCTTTATTCGGAAAACATATTGATTGATATCAAGGTCATATAGTAATCATATAAAATATCACATAACATACATCAATTTTATAAATGATGAATGAACCTATGATGTATGTGAGAATCGAAGAGAAAAGTCCCTTTTCAGAAGCCAATTACGTGGAAATATGTATAATGGGACGTATTACAAAAATAACAAGCTCCATACAAATGGAATTAGATCTACCGATTTCATATTTTTTGTGGCAAAATAAGTTGGATGTGAATATATCAATGAGATATATGGGTTTTGATTAGAGTTAGCGAGTTTATGAGCAAGCAAAAATCTCACGAGCGAGTGAATAAATTGACACCCGTTCAAACTAAACGAAGTCATATACGAGTATGGCAGGAGTATTTTAAAATCCTTCAATGTGATGATGGAACCGATTTTATTTTAATTTCCAGATTAACACAAAAAAAAGCAAGAGAGCACAAATGTTTTCTAAAAATTACCAAAACCCAAGTTTCATTTCACCTGAAACATTTGTACAAAAACTAAATAAAATTATTTCACTCGTTTGTGAGCTACAATACCACATGCAGACAGTTACCCACACAAACACGTGAAGCGAACACAACCCTCTTTTTGCGACAAGACTTAAAAGAAGAGAAAATGTAATAAAAAAATGTAAAACAAGCCCGCACTTGTGACTAGATATCAAGTCATCACGTTTCCGCTTATTGTTAAGAAGAAAATAAAACTGTATATTACCCGAGACAAAACCAAAATTATCGGGCAAGCACTTTTTATTGCCCACATAACTCACAGATTGCGGCAATATAGAATTGGCTCCTCGTTATTAGGCCGAGATAAGTCGAGTAACAGCTGGGTATCGAAGTAGAATTATTGCGATTAAACAATACGAACGGCTACAAAATCGTTCGTTTATTGCAACAAAATATATTTGTCTCTCGTGATTAAGCTTCGCCGCGAGAAAATTTTCAGTGATTATTTAATTCATTCCAAGAGATTTGGAGCTTGGCTTTATTCTTTTATCTTTGTTATCCTATTAGGGAAGAAATAAATAATACAGGAACGTTGAATTATGTGTTTCCTTATTTGAAACGGAGTGTATAAGTGTATTTGTTTATATTAAGGCCGTTTGTACACGCACGTTTTATGATAAGACAAACTGTTTGTTTATTTCGCCGCATGCTCGTTTAGATAAATCTGCATTTAATTATTTTTCAGCACTAAAACAGCTGCCTTTCTATGCACTGTTGAAGAAACCGTGATTTTAGCGAAGTCGCATATGGACAATGGACTTTATTTACTCTGTATTTAGATTCGTTATTAGATTTAAATATTGATTCATATCGACAAAACAGCACAAAAGCATGAAACATAATGGTTATAAAATATGCAAGACGCAATACATTTTATCTGACATCAAATAACTAAAGCAACTTTTCCACTGCTGTCAAACCATGTCAAACTAGAATTGTGTCAACGTGAACGTCGAATCGTTATGTCGTTAGTTGGAAAACATTTGCTCTGTCATGTATAAACCGAGAGGAACTTCAAAAGGTCCGCAGCGTGTACCAACTATTACCAGTAGGATTCGAATAACAAAATACATGAATTTGAACCAAACAAACGCCCGTCAGGCCCATTCCATTACACTTCCTAAATGTTCTCTTGAATACGTTCTAACGAACGCAACGCTTCGCCTCCAAATTAATTTATTCTAACAACGAAATTGTTTATTGAAGTTAATAAAAACTCATGAAACAAATTCCCAAAATGGCAATTGGTAACTTTTAACGAATTTATTTTTTTAACTTTTTCAACTGTCTGTCGGATTCAATCATGGCGCATTTTATCCGAACGATTTGTGAAATATAATCCCGTTTGTATTTGTTTTTAATATGAGTAATGTGTTGTTCCATTTGTTAATTGAATGGATGAACTTCGGATATCCCATAACATGTTTGTTGATGCACCCTTTCACGATCGTTAGTCTATTGATATCGATGCTGTCTCAATATATTTTTATGACATTTGCTTGAAATAATATTGCTTTTAAAAGAAGGTTCTGTATTCGAAACATAGCACGCAGGTATGTATTTAACCTTAATTGTATAAAAGCATACATTGATTTCATGTTCATCGTTTATTTTTAACATCACATAGTGCTTGCTGTGTCTTCTATGCAAGTACATATTCAATCAACGATGACCAATATATTAATGAAAAAATAAACTCTCTTAACAAGTAAAGCAAGTAAAAATCACCGCGCGGAAGTTCAAAAAACTCTGATAGCTTTTTTTTCATTAAACCAATTTGGTAAATGGCTACATCATGAGTGTTATGTTTTAATTTGATTTCTGGTTGGGTTTTTAAAAATGAAGTAAAAAATTATCTAACAAACAAACATAATAGGCCCCTATTATGGAATCCTGTTTTGAATAAAATTTGAATCTAGCATAATACTCGTAGACCATTATAGTCATAACAATATTTATACAGACATATTCAAAGGAAACAAAACTATCTTTGTATACACGTATATGTTACAACTGTCTGTGACGGACAAAAAATCTCATATTTTTCATAGAGTAAGAGCAAATTGGACAGGCATTCTTAATTTAATTTAGCACCTTTAGTAAACAGATGACGTTCATTTCAAATTTAGTTCGATTGGGTGCAATAAAAAATACAATTTTGAATGAACAGCTTTTGTTTCTAATCGATTACATTTAGGAGCTAAATCGATTATAGAAATAAAATTCTCTTGCAATCCGCCGTAAAGACTGTCTGCCCATATTTTGCTCAGAATCTTAACAGTGAAATAATTTGCATCTATTATTATTAGTTCTTGAATAATTTAAGTTGCCTTGAATTGAGGAGTAAACCTCAAACCGGAGGCAGCAACGTTTCCTTGAAGCATCTATTGATAGCTCTGTCTATTTCAAATTATGGTGATTGTCTAAGGCTAAACTATTATTAAGGAGTAGTAAGGTAAGGCGTCGTTTAGATCGAGCGACCTGACCAGCTGTGAGAGGGGAAGTTCAATGGTTCGTGAGTTCTATTCTTAATCGCCTGTTACGTCACACATTTCAAATTTGAAGTCTGTTTAATATTCGCCAATTCCCAGTTTGTGAAGGTACTGCCGTACTCAGAGATGATGATGAAATCAAAAATTAAAACAAACTAATTGATGTCATTTTTCATAAATTGCATGTAAAAATCATTCATTTACTTCTCTTAAAGAATCATTAGTGACTGAGACAGTAAGACATTCTAAACGACTCTTTAGTGTATCCATAATTTTATTCACAAAATTTTAAAAACTAAGTTAACTAGCTTCAGCAAAAATTAACAAGTTTCCAATCTACATAGTACCCAAAAATATCCTTCATAAAGTGTGAAAAACCAATTTTTAGCGTATAAAAGCTGAATTTTCAGCTTCAATAAATCAAAATGAACGAACTAAAATTTCACTTTAAATCTATTTTAACGGAACATAATTGATCACTGTTAACCGTGTAGATGATTAAAATGCAAATTGATTGTTTGATGGTGACCGAATTAAGGTATACGATATACGATATACAGCTTGGTTGAGACCAAACGACGAAGCTCGGACTAGTTTTCTCATACGTACGTCTAAGCCAAACACATCTCTTTTCATAACAGTGACAGATACAGTGAGAGAGTCATGTCTTTAGAAACGAGAATATCGAAGACAAAACCTTGGTCTAGAAGGTGTCTACTTAGAACCCTGAGGTTGAATGCTGGCGTGAGCTCAGATGAAACTCTCTCGAAGAAAATAACATCTATAAACAATCCAGTCTTGTTGATGTACGAATTCAAAATTACACTTATTAAATAGTAATTACGATATAACTATCAAAATGTTCCCTTTTTATTTATATAATACTTAGTTTGTTCAACCACCTGACACTGATCAAAGTTCATATTTTGTTGGATTTATTCGATCAGTTGTGTGAGTGTTCTCGGTCCGATCACACCCGGATCGTATGAACCCACCTTTACACGAGAACACTATGTACACAATTTGTTGCGCTTAAAAAGCTATTACTTATTCACTTTGTGAGCTGCATTTAGTTTATTTGTGTTTGAGAAATGATATAAATCACATGTAGCTTAAATAAATATGGCGAGAGCTGGGCCAAAGGAAAGTTTGAAGCTTTCTATACCCGTAATGTATGTGAAGATTAACTTTTAGATAACTCTGATTTACGTAAATAGCTTAAATGTTACATTTGTATTTTGAATTGTGTACATTATGTTATAACATAAACTTAAATATAACCTTATGCTTGAGTTAATAAGGGTCTAATTATGTACAAACATTTTATGTGTTTTTTACAATTTTTTTAAAGAACTTTAGTCTTGAGTTGTCTAACAATTAGGAAAATAATACGTTTTAATACAATTTATTTATCATTCATCGTCATTATTTTCAATGACTGTCTTTGAAATTTTTTCTCTATTGATGTTATGAAATGATTAGTTATAACAGTAAATACATATGTACAATCAACCCCTTTTCTTAAACATAACTATTTTAAAGTCTTTATCTTTCAGCTGTCAGTTAATACTACAGAGTACCTCAATGCAATATAATATTGCCCAGCGAATGCCCAGTATATAGCGGTGGCATTACTTCAAAATGCACTGTCGTTCGGCACTTAGTTGCAGGATGGGCGGATCTGGCAGTATTTCATAATTGCCCACTCTTTACAATATAAATGGGACCATATTGTATAGTGTTCATACCATAATACCTTATTTATACAATTATTTTGTTTATGAAAATAAAACAGGTAATTTTCTTCTTCTAATTAAACTGATGGTCAGTTATGTTTGGTCCTGTCTCGGAAATCAAGTTTGCCGAGAGCTATTTTCATTATTTTTAACCTACTTCTAAAAGGAGGAGGTTTCTCAATTCAACGGTTTTCACTGCTAACCTATTTTAGCTAAGATTACTTACTCCATGTAATGAAAGCGTCATTTGAAGCACGATAGAGCTCAGATTGAAATGCAATTGACTACTCGTCCAAGTATCCATCATCGAATATCAAGCGACCATCCATTGCTTACTAAATTCTGTGAGAGATATGCTCTGTACACTGCGTACCCATTACCATAACCATAACACCAATCGACCAATCTATAACCCACCCTGAACGCAACACATACATAAACCCCAATTCCACTAACAAGTAGCATAATAACATCACTATGTACAAGACGCAAAGCCTGTGATTATCTCCCAAGTGAAGTGCGAAGTTACGTATTGAGAACTTCTCTGAATGGAAAGTGCAAATCTCTAGTCATTACGTTCAATGCATGTACAGCGAAATGGCAATTTGAACCAGGTTTAGGTTAGGTTTAGCTATTTATGTTGTTGCAATTTGAACTCCCAAACGAGGGTTTTATGTTTGACATGTTGTCTGTGCGTGTAGCAATTTTTCTTTTAATGTAATTAATTACGTAAATTCACAAGACTGTTGACTGAGTTTTAAAACCACGCAAAAATATAACCTATATCCACAATTTACAATTCATTCATTCATTTCATATAGGTCAGTGGCCGACCCTAGCTGGCTTATGTCAAAACTACAAAACAGATTCTCATCCAATTTTCGCCGACAGGGCGATTAAAGAGGATTTTAAACAAACAATCTGATAGAAACATTAAATTGTATCCTTAATCAAAACAAAACTTTAATAACTTTAATAGTAATATTTTAATTGGCACACAATACTTATATACTAACATTCACCCGATCACCAGCGAGTTCCAATAACCCTCAATACCGATATGGCTTCATATTGACACGATATTTAGATCATGGATGCCGATGTATTGAGAGCAATAGCACACTAAAAGCGTTTATTGTTACTGTCAACTCGTGCTGTCACTGTAATACCGATAGATACTACCATGAACCAACATATATTGGACCATGATACTACCGGCCCTATTAAAAACGATTATTAACAGTATTTTAGCTTTGAAATACAAAGTTTGTCCCATTCCGACATACGCTATTTTCCAAAATAATCCAATTTCCATATAAATCCAAAACACTTTAAACAGTGTTTTAGTTAAAAAGTCTTTATGAATAAGGCCGTAGGGCCTCATCATTTCTTTTGGCTCTTATACGTAGGTATAAGAGCTAAACTAATATTTTCGGTGGTCTAAAATCGACACCTATTTATTCATTCATTTCGAGTACCTTAGTGGCCAATCCTGATGTCAGAGTTTTTAGACCGCATTAAAGCTTCCGACATGTTCTAACGATTGAAACAACCGGGACCGACTACTTAACGTACATGTATTAAACTAGTCGCACTGTGTTAGCCATTAAACTACTCAAACTTATTTGTTTTCTAACATTTTGGCCATCTTGCTGAAAGATGTGCTTTTTATTTCAAAACTCTAGCGCCTGTAGTGTAGGAGATTTTTTTACGATTTTAAAAGTGTACTACTTTCTTTTGGCATTCAGTGTATTACGTACAATAATGTACTGCCTTGAGGGATATTCATTGGCCAAATTGGTCATTAAACATCAAAGGTAAGAAGAAAGAAGATTAAATGTCACTTTTTTAAGGTTTATTCTAAAATAAATGTTAAAAATAAAGTACGAACTGATTTTTTCTAATAAAACCCGTCAATGAACAAGAATTAATACTTATTATAAGTTTCGAAAGTTGCTCATTCTTTCCATCAAGTGGTCCCTTCAACTAAGGATTGATGTCGACGTTTTCGAATTATTTTCTAAAAAACTTTTATTATAATGTCTGTCTAACAATGAACTCAGTTTATTTGCCTCGAATCTCAAATATTTGTAAAATTTTCATTAAGGTACTTTTAATTGAGTAAGCTCAATGAGATAAACATATTAGTTTTGACCGACTTAACTCTAAAGGAGGAGGTACTTAATTCGGTCGGTATTTTTACAATAAAAAATGTTAAAGTGGATTCAATCTTGGTTGAGCGAGTGTACAAGCTGAGAGTTAACGAATTCACTTACAATGACCATATAAGCTTGTTCAATCCAACTATAACATAGGCATATATTTTATGATCACCAAAACATCCAACCACAATTCCACATTCAATTGCAATTCAACAAAATACCTGAAAATATCTACAAACGTAGCCAATACTGTCAAAATTGTTCAATTTATGTACCGGATATGCAAATATGGGAACATTTTCTTGTACTTTAAATCATAGTCTGAGAGTAATATTCGGCGCACACCTGCCATCCTCGTTCGATTTAATAACAAGACTTCATGTTCGATTCTCGTGGCATAACATAATATTATGAAATATTATCGGAATCCCGCACATTTGCCGAACGTTCGCTACACGTGTGCGTTTTGGTTTTTATGAAAAATGTAGGTAAGTTTGTACCTGTGTATATTGTCCTTAATCGAGCAAGACGACGTGTGGCGGTGAAGTTATTTGGCCACAGAAACTTTGTGAACAAAACTTGTTGAGAAACGGGGGAAAATTTGGAGTATATAAATTACATTGTAATACTGTGAAATTACATAACCTACTGTTTTATTTTTTTGTCGTATCAGATTTTCAGAATATCAAAAAATATGTTTAATAAATTGATACAGTAGTGATATGGATCGGCGACAACCGAATTATTTTATTTACTCATTAGATTTTTTAATAGAATTCTATATTTTGAATTGGCTTCCTACTAAACTTAGTGGTGACTTTTTTAATTTTTAACGTTAGCTCTTACACCATAATATTGTCTTCTATTAAAGAAACGCTTATTCGCGCTGCATCACGGCATGGCACCCCTCAATACCGACAACAATAGGAATTAATAAAAACATCTTTCCAAAGAAGCCAACTAAAATGTTCAATACACTAAAACTCAAGAGCGCTACATCAAAGTAATAAGATTTGCAGTCGAGATATTTTCTTAATAAAGCTACAGCGAACCTTAATGAAAGCGCGGATAATATCTGGTGCATTAAGAATATCTCCGTCGGGCTACTAAACTACGGGAAGGAATTAAAGTCGTGAGTTATTGGCTAGATGGTAGAAAAAACAGCTTAAGCAGCTTGCCATCTGGCAAGCGAGCTGGATGTGGACCACCTGCTTGTGTCGTTACACTGGTTATTGCATCGGATTCTAAGCATTCAGCCATTCAGGATTACTTACATATACCGCATTACATATGGGTATCTTTTGTTCGAAGTGCTGTTATCGACTTGGCAGAGATAGTGGTCACTTTTGTATCATATTTTAGCATGGAGAAGAATAGTGTATAATGTTCTGTATTCTTTGTTGTTGTAACCGAATATGGTCTTGTTTTACTTATAGTAAGTCAAAATCTGTGTTTTGTATTTTTACTACCTTTATGACTTTTGGGGCATTTGCCCAATAATGGAATGGGTAACATTAGTGTTTTGCACTAAAAAACTCACTCTCTTTTATTCTCTTTTCTTCTCTCTAAAAATATTATTTACATTTGTCAAAATTTTCATAATTTCACACTAAAAAGTAATCTGTGTTTTCATTTCAAACGAGTTATTAAATATAGTGAAATAGATAGATACAGTGTATCTATTACAATACGACTATTATTTATTCGATTTGCGCGTCGCCTACAAGAGTACAACAAATAGCTAACTTTTATTGAGCACTGTTATATTGAAAGTATCATAATATAGTTATTAAATACCTCTATATAACCGTAGTCTAGTGGATTACATCACAATCTGTCACTATGGAATCCAAAAAGATATTCCGTCATAGTTCCATTTTACAATATGGGCATAAAAACTTTATGATTCAATATAATGACACAAATGAGCTATCAAAGTTTTCGTATCTGTTTTATTACGGGCAGGAACATAAAATTGTACGTAAAACAAAAATGAAATGGGTGCAGTCAGCACTAACAATTAATTACGTAGGACTCTGCTAAAAGAACGGTTCAAGTCCTTTGTAATTTAGACAGAGATGGCGTCAACGAGATGTCAAGTCTCCATTTAGTAGTTAGCAATAAGACATAACAATTAACTGTAATTAAAATTGGCAGAAAACAAGAGTATGCTTACGTAGAGACAAAGGTATAGGGAGAAATGGTACATATAACACATTTCACAAGTCTCCTTCGATGAGTGGTTGGTATTTGTCATGAAGCAGGATCAAAATGATCTCTGCTAATTACAGAACTCTATATTTTAATGGAAAGTGGTGATAAAGCGCAAGGCACACATGTGCGAGCCCGCTGCAGGCCAGTGTCGTTCATACCACGTCGTTCATGTCACGTCTTTCATACAAGGTACGTAACGTCACGCGACCCGCACTGTGTGTCTTGCACTGTGCGTAGAACATAATTACAAAAAAAATGGTTGAGATTCTTATGCTAATTGGTGCAATTTGGCGAAACCATAATTGGCTAAAAATAAACAATAAAATAAAATAAAAATCTTTAATTAAATGCAGATTAATATCAAAATTCAAAACTTCTTAAATATAAGCGACATTATCGTAATTTTATACTCAAACAATGCTAAGATTTCCTTGAAATTTTAATTAAAAACAGGTACAAACTCCAGTTGAGGAGCGTCAATGTTTAAGGATACGACAGATGCCGTCATTGAATTACCATAATGAAACGAAGACGTACCTTTAGGAAAAACAATACACGTCGTATCGATTGTCACTGAGCTTAACAGGTTTGATATTAAAATGTTTATCACTGCTTCAGTTTATAGTTAAAGGGGTTTATTTACTCACTTATCACGCGTTCAAATGTGGAATATGCTTCGATTTATAAATGAATTAACTTTCATTAAACGAAATGTGTCACTAAAAATTTAAATATAGAACCATTTAAATTGATACTTTAAAAAAAGAATCACCAAATAAAATCAAAATGGCTGATGAAAAATGGTTGCCATTAAATAACAAAAAGGTTTTATATCTTTCAAACTCGTGGCTATCTGAACCTAATCAACCTTATTAAAGATACAACAATGATCATTGAAATACTTGGTACTCACACAAAAACAACGAAACCAATTTTAGTGAAGTAAAAGGAAAACTTTTCTCTAAGCTTATTTGCTAGCCGCAACTATTCTATACCAGGCTATTAGGCTATCAAAACTTCATCCTTCTGAAACTAATACCTAGAATCTCCTAGCCTCTGTTATAATAATGTGAACGGTTAAAAGCAGATACTACCTCGAGTACCAACTTTAAGCTATTAACATAATATCAAAGTTAATTACGCTTGTGTCTGAAACTATGTCTATCTAGGAATTAAAAGTTGATTTGAATTTTTTCACTTAGAAGGTAGATTTTTTTATGTGGTTGGTTACATATGAAGTTAATTACGTGAGTCAAATGTGTATAGTAAGTTCGTGCAGGTGGCCAGCCCTGGTGACAAAGTTTTTAGACCGCCTAAAGACCTCCGACATGATCTAGCGATTGAAACAACCGGGACCGACAGTTTAACGTGCCCTCTAAAGCACTGTAAAGCTCTGATGGAAATGGTACTATCGGCCACCCATCCTAGTATTCACCATATATCCACGTTGCTTAACAATAACAATGAGTTAATAAGTTAACATTGCTTAGCTAAACAGTTCTACGAGCTCTATGTGTATAGTTGTAATTTTATACATAGTTTAATATTACCTGTATTGGTTATTTAGTTATTCGGACAGAATCACTACATAGTATAAAACAAAGTCGCGTCTGTTTGTCTGTATGCTTAAATCTTTAAAATTGCGCAACGGATTTTGATGCGGTTTTTTGTAATAGGTAGAGTGATTCAAGAGGAAGGTTTTTATGTAAAAAAAATCCCGAAATTCCCACGGGAACGGGCACAACGCGGGTAAAACCGCGGGGCGCTGCTAGTTTCATAATATTCATCAGATTTTTTTCTCCGTATTTAACAATATCGCGGTGTTGAACAGGATTTTTTACTGAGGATAGAGGTTGTATTGACAAAATTGCTAGAAGAGATAAATGCTTAAAAAGTTACTTTCACATTTAAATTCTATCTATTATAATATCTTAGCGAAGACGCGAAACTACAAACACACATGACTACACCTACAACATAATTAGTTATCTCCCTCTTCAATGAAGTCATCAAACCCATCAAATTTGCTTAGCACGAATCCAGGCACAAACAATAACGGCGGAACTCGAGTTAATCAACGTATTGCCGAATACCTCTACACCCCAAGGGTGGTAGGATAACACAATTAATGCCGACTGACAGCTCATAAAACTCATAATAACGCTCAGTGATAAGACCCCACTCAATCTGAAACGTACTGAAATTCGTCTGATCCTGACATAAGCACGTATTGACAGAAAATTATATTCCGTGATTTATATTTTTGTACGTGAAACTCTTTTGTGTGATTAGGCATGTACTCGAATTACGATTACTTGGGTACAGTCAACTAGAAAAGTCGGTGAAAACATTCAATATTACAAAATAACTCTATCCATGGTAAGCTGCTTATGGAAAAGGTTTATAGGTTAGGTTAGGTTAGATTAAATAAACTAAGTAATTAAAATGTTTTGACAAAAAATAAAACTTAAACATTTTTCATATTGACATTTTTATCCTCTATCTCATTTTCCTTACACAAAAGCTCTCTTATATATTACAGAATAGTTTCACAAAATAATTCACTTTAAACGCTAGAAGGAGTGGGAGCTCAATATAATTTAAGAGTTAAATAGATATACGAGAGGTGGTCAGCATCGCCGGCGTGCATCGGCTCATAAATTGACGTCCTTTGTAAAACGGAATTGGTTTTTCTAGTGCGACCCAACACCGATATCTGTGGGACATAAAAGAACAACCAAGTGAAAGCCTTCGTAAGCTAAATAAAATTTAATTAAACTCGGAATGTTGAGTTTTCTAGATAAAAAATGAGGTAAGGTTACCGCTACTGTTAATTTGGTTTCTCGGTTTTGTTACCTATTTTATTGTTGACTAACTGTGCCCGCGACCTCGTCCGCGTGGAATTTAACAAAAAAGTAGCTTACTTTACTCGTTTATATCAGCTACAAAGTCTTGTCAAAATCGGTCCAGCCATTTCAGATATTAGTCGGCACGGCAAATTGTAAACATGTTATTTTGGTATATATAAGTAAGTAGGTGGCAATAGCATGGCATGTCAGTGAGAACAGATATGCTACTAAGCTCATGCTAGTCTAAAATCTTTAGTACAATTATAACTTAAATCTACTATAAGTCAGAAATAGGCAACATGTATATCTTGCCCTAATACAATAACACTTTAGTATGCTTTTGTGTTCAAATTTCATAGCCTTAAATAAATATTGATTATTTAATACCGAAACACAATCGCTTTGTACATTTCAATGTTATAATTTTTAAAACATCTTTTAATTTCTAAAATCCGTTTTCCCAATATCACTAAAAATGGTTATACCAAATGGATAAAAAACAAATGTTAAAGACAAGATTCAAATAAAGTCTACTACACACAACCGTTTTCCACCTTCAACGTTAAAAGCTTTTCCAATAATAACATACTCATGTTAAGTACTTTACAAGAACCTCATTGTATTAAAATCAATCTTCTTGTAGCGATTGAGTAGAATAATTTGTACGTGATTTTGGTTCGTCACTCTCTTGTAAAGGGAATTAATTTTGATAGCGCGAAGTGTGTATTCAAAACATATTGAGCGAGGATATTAAAAATAAAAAGCCGATGAGCGTGACATAAGACGTCTGGGTCAAAGGAGCTTCGGAAGAATACGAGATTGCCGATATTATTTATATTTACTTCGGTAAAACATTACGTATTTACTGCTAGAACACTTATGTACAGGGTGGCTTTTTTAAATCCGTTAGATCTTTTCTTAGCACCCATGTCATCAATTTTAATATTTCACACTTTATATTATACATTTTTGAAAAATACGCTTCACCTAGAAATTATACTGGGAAAATGAGAAAAAAGAACACTGCATTTTATTGTGCCAATTGATAAGGTTAATTATAACAATAATTTCTTGCTACGAAACATAGCTGATTAAATAAAAGGTTAAAGAAATATCGAGGAATGTATTATTCAAATTAACGTACAATGGCATAACTTGTCTATTTTTTGGAAGAAATTCTTATCTATAAAAATTATGACATGGATCCTAAGAAAAAATCTCCTATAATTCAGAACTTGCCATTAATCTTAACCACCTATCAAAATAATTGATCAAGTCGACTCCTATACCCCATTCGCCACAAAGGTTTATCGTCGCGTCATTTGGTTCACAATCGGTTCGAATATCTGAGGCCTACGGGATTATAGTTCCGGAGCATGCATCGACACGTCCCTACAGTAATGCCTGTCGAACCTCCTGGAACATAACGTTGGCAGCGCGCGATGAATATCCAAACGGACATGAAGCTTGAACGCAGGGAATGCAAATATCAGTTGGAGATTAAACACATTTTGCCGATGACCAAATGCCTATTACGCAATGATTTGTTGATCAATTGACTTGCCATTCTGACATGTCGAGTCATGATGGCGTTTAAGTGTATGTAACTATTTTGTAGTTTGAATTATTATGCTTTATGCTTACCTTTTAGTTACTACTTAAATTAATTGTCAACAATTTAATGTGCTTTCCTAAGCACGGTAGTGCTCAGGTAAAACGCCATGCCACTATGTCAGTTAAATAATTACCTGAAAAAGACAAAACACCAAATTAGTATTTATATTACAACTCCATTCAAATTCATCTGTAAATAAAGCCGAATAGTACGGAACTCCCTTCAACTATTTATATTGGAGTATCCAACTTGTCTACCTTTGGCAGAAAGTTATCTAATCAATAAAACAACGCAAAGCATGTTAGTTCTCGGTCTGTTTGGCGTATTTGCATCGAACTGAACGTAACACTTTGACGTACTGACGTATATACGGAGTGCGGAACACGACCCACCAGAGATGGACTCAGGTTTTCAAGGTATCTGAGAATCCTACTTTTAATCAAGACTGATTAAGAGTTGCTTCTGCTTACGCGCACGTACCAGTAAATGATAATACAAAATGTCAATCTCAACCTAGACGAGAGAAAATGAATAATCGTGGCTTTCTAGTGGCGGCCCGAATAACTTAAGCAGACTAAAATATGAAACAGCGCTTTGTATTTAACAGATATTTAACTGCGTAAATAATCGTGAACTTTGCAAAGAGACTATGTCACAATAACCAACCGTTTACAACTAACCACCCTAAGAGAGTTAATGGAAATGCCACTGTGACTACTAGCAAGTTTTTTAAAGAACATTGAACATTTTTCAACATAAAATTAAGGAAAACCTACTATAATCATGTGTTCCTTTAAAAAATGCTATTCTTCGTCTCGCCGTAAGGTGTTCCCTCCCTCTTAACTTGGTAGGTATTCACTTTCTTCCTTTACTTAATTTAAATGGGAACATCATTTATGCGAGTCTATTATCTTACTATGGTATAATGTCTTGCTCTTTGTAAGGACGCTGGAAGGATGTTACTTGCAATCATAATTGACAAATTATTAACATTATACTATTCATTCGATTTAAATAGTTTTATATGTTACAAGCAGCGCCCCGTGGTTATCGACTACAAAAATAATTATTTAAATCAGATTGGTAGTTTCATAGTAAAGCGCATTCAAAAAAACAAAGAAAAAATATTATACTAGTTTAGTATAGATATAGATTCTGAACAAAAATGTTGCTGCATATATTGACGGCACTTTGTTAGCTGTCATTTTGAATTTGGGTTAATCTGAAGGATAACCTAACACAAAGCGAGCTGGATCCGTTATCAATAAATCAACATGTGCATACGTTACAGTGCCGAAATATGACCTAGCAATAACAATGAAACCGACCTGTCTGACCGATAGTTACAAAAGTTTTATGGTTTTCAATGTAGCTTAGTGCTTTATGCTTTGAATTTGTTTGTTGTAAGCGGTGGTTGTTGGATATTTGGGGTTTGATGTTCCTTTGTTTAATTGCCCATACCTATATCAGGTGCAAGCGAGCGACTTTTTGTTCACTTTGTACAATATTATCATAAATGGATCCAGCAAAAAGCAAGTTATGCTTTCAGCGAATTAAGTTTGAAATGAAACAAGCTGAAGACACGTTTTCGGATAGCCCATAATTTTCAATACCAAAACTTCTTCAATACATAAAGGTTAAAAGCGTTATATTGCTAATAACAAATATCCGGTTTCCTTGTACACGTGTTTAGTATTGATGATCTCTCATGTTATCAACAAAACTTCGTACCATCAAAGTATTTATTACAAAGGGTCAAAACCTTCAAAATCCCGCAAATGAAACATATTTCGAAAGTTGTTTCAACTTTGCCTTTGCATGCGGAATACTTGCGGTATTATTATGATCTGTATCATATTGTTTTGCGTTGAAATTTGAAGGATTTAGGACAATGGTGCCTTGTAGGCCGTTTGTTATAATGAGCTTATAGGATTATGTAGTTGGAGTATCATAGTGTTTAGAGTTATGCTCTCAAACGTATTATGTTATTAAGATATTACATTTTCCTCCTTTAAAGGAAGGAACATTGACCTCTCTTGGACGTATCCTTTGAGATATTTAGGCAAAATGTAGGCAATAAAAAAGGGCAATGTTTTGGCAGGACAGTACACTCGAGCTTACATTGTTAAGAATCCTGCGACGGCATAAAACAAGGCAATATTGCTTCAGTATTAATTAAGAGACAAAAATGTATTGAATAAATAAGACTAAAGGTCCTCAAACAATAAACATCAAATAGTAAAAGTAAAGTAAAGTATTAACCTGTGTCTCACTGCTTGGCAAAGACCTCTAATCTCACTGAAGATATCAGTGCAGTGAGGAGGATTAGGCATAATCACGACGCTTGCCAAATGCGGAGTGGTGATCTCAAACGCGAGCCATGTTTGAAATGTATGAAACATGTTTTCGCTCGACCCGGGAATTAAACCCGTGACGCTAGTCTTGACAGGCGAGTGCATATACCACAAGATCACCGAGGCGAGAAAACAGTAAACGCCATTAAAAAATGTCATATACGTTTTACAGCAACTGCGTGTAAAACATACTACTTTTATGATACTAAGTTAATGTCCTGAAGTACCTACATAAAAACTGAATATTACCCACTGTTCTCAGCTATACCCAGTCCTCAGTATCTAATGGCATTATTAACTAATTTCAGTTAAGAGAGTTAACTAAAATACTAAGCATTAGTGTCAGTCTGTGTTCATAATGCACGGACTTTATTTTGATATTCATATAAAACAATATATCTGTTCCATTATGAAATGGTACCAGTTAGATTTCAAAATAAAGCTTAGAGTTTAGTTTGGGTCTAAATATCTGTGGTCTAAATTTATCCTCTAACTGCCTTTTTCAAAAACGCTGTCTAACTAAAACACGGTTAGTGAGTGTTTTGTCTCTTTTGCTCTTTAGACAATAGTGTATGTCAGAAAGGGACAAACCATTTGATAGCTAATATGCTGCTAGTAAGAGTTTATGAATGAAGACCTTAATTTTTTTTTCTTATTTTTTACTCGTAGTGATGACCAAAATCTTTTAAATCGAAAGAACCCTAAGAGAAACTAGTTCATAAACAGAGAATGTCAACTGTCTAGTGACATGACATAATGCAAATTAATATCTACTTAAAGACTGCCTGTAGAATACTAAGTTCGCACTTAATATAGCCTGTCTGTTACGCTTTTATGGTTAGAGAGGTTTCAGACAGTGATTTATTTATACGCAAGTATATGCTCGTTTTTAGAAGCATGTAGGCGTATATCGACATGTCTTTACACACAAATGACAGTTGTAGGTGTTGTGTTGACAGTGTGAAAGAATTAAAATACATAAACCAACAAAATAATTTATTTTTTAATATGGCAATAATAACAATAGGTGTTGCCAACTTGGTATAAATCTTATGGACCTTATTCATAAACGCTTATTAACAGTATTTTAGCTATTAAATAGTTTGTCCCTATCTGACATTCGCTATTTTCCAAAGAGCAAAAGAGACAAAACACTTTATAACAGTGTTTTAGTTATAGAGGGTTTATGAATAAGGCGTTAAGTCAATACAATAAGTACAATGACTAAGAAAAACGTAAACGAAGCGAACAAAACAATTTCAATCAATTTATAAGCTACAATGTGACTGTAACTATATATACATCACCATACATTTGTCCCAGCTTCTAGTCCAAGATCCTTTTGTTAATAGTGCTCTGTTAGTCTCAGTAACAGCTGACATATCAATTCCATTTTAATTGACCATTCCAATTGAAATAAGATACGCATGTAACTATGTCATTAACAGTATGATTGATACAATATTGCAATGTATACACCTTCAAACCAATTATAATTGAATTCTGTCATAAACAAACCCTCCTTCTGTCACAGTCGGGTAAAAAATACCGGTAAGAATACCAGACGCTTGCTGCCACCCGCAACCGGCCCGCACCCGCGCTATGTGTATCTCTGTCTTAGACAAACAGTACAACGCTCACTTCTCATAATAAAACTCGAATACCAAAGGATCGAATAACCCAAGGATTGAACTAAATGAATCAGTAAGCACTTAGACAACTATAGACATTAACACTAAAACCGAGGCTGCATCGAGAATCAGTAATTAGTTCGCGATTCACTTTAGCGTAGCGTTTGCTTTAACTAAATTAAGATCTAAAGCTTGATTTTGTCTATCGCAACTAGGTTAATGGCGGAAACTTACAGTTTTAAAATAAAACCGGCTTATTCTCGGTTAGATTAAGGTTTTCGTAAACGGAATGTTGTCTGCCTGTCCACAAAGGACCTTTTTGTCCAAGACAAAACTACGAACTGTATCCAGTAATCTTCTTCATCGAGTGGATGGTCACCCTGACCAATCCTGGTGTCAGAGTTATTGAGCCGCCAAAGGCCTCTGACATGGCTCATGTAACGACTACTATCCGTAGAGAGTAACCGGGACCGACGGCTTAACGTGCCCTCCGAAGCACGGAATCATCTTACTTATCGGGCAATCAGGTGATTCAGCCTGCAATGCCCTAACCAAACTGAGGACAGTCTCACAAAGAGATTTTTGTGAGATATCCCCACCGGGAATCGAACCCGGAACCTCCGGGTCGTGAGCCGAGCGCTCAAACCACAAGACCACGGAGGCTGTTATCCAGTAATGCACACGAGGGACTAAAAGTCCTTGTACGAGTAATAGTAAGAGACTTTAGTCTTCTGCAGACCAAACGCCAAGTTCGCGCTTGGTTTAATAAGTAGGTATCCTAAAGAAAAGGTACATTTTTCATCACCATGTTATATGTAGGTCCAAAGTGAACGTAATTTTTTCATCACAGGTAAAAGAACGAAGACTTTTCATTAAAAAACTAGCTGAACTCTTCATTCAGTCCCGTCGATATGATCCCCAACGGATAATGATTTCCGTGAGCTGTTCACGGGGTTTCTATGAAAAATCTTTCGATATCAAGATATCAACACCTTGAAATTCAAATTACTTCGAGTTCGAAGAAGGGTATCTCTAAAGGTGTCCACCAATCAGGTACTTTTATCCTTCGACACATACATGTATCAGTTGGATGTGTGTGTTGTGTGTTTGTTGGTGGGCTCACAACTCTAACCTCAGTGACAATTTCGATTTACCGTAAGGAAACTTAAATCTTCCTCATCCCTCTTAAAATTATCCTCAATCAAATATGAATGCTTAATTTTTTAACCGTTTCTTTGACTTATATTTTACTTAACATATAAGAAAACGTACATTTGATATATCATATCATCAAATTACGACGATATAGAATACTCCCTCATTAGCAACCAATCATTTCAATAACCCTTATTAGACGCTGAAAGCCACTCATATCAGCCTCTTAGCTATTATTTGAATAACTCTCGATCCTTAATATTCTGGAAGTGGCATAAATAAATGACGTCACGGCCCTTATGATTGACGCAAGGACTTGATGGCATGACAAGCTACCCAATAATTTTTACGTCATATTTTGCCCATGTCATAGCGATGACATATTTTATTATTAAATCAGCTTTTATAGTTTTTAATAGCCTTCAAAAAACTCAATTTTCTTTTTTATTTTCAACAAAAAAGGTTTTTGTGTTCGTGATTGTGGCATCGTAGTTAAAAGAAAAATGCACTTGTTTGTCATCGGCTTAAAGATTATTTTATGTTTTTTAAGATACTTTCATGCGACGTGTCCTTAATTAACTATGATTAATGATTTAAATAAATATTTAACTGGTTGAGTGTTGCAAATCTAAAATTTTCTTTTGAAATTTTTGTTATTGTAAATATTTAAGGATTGGCCCAGTCTAGCACTCAATAGAGAAAGGTGGAAAGAGGGTAGGGAGGCATTTGCCCTGCAGTGGGACAAGTCAGGCTGAAAATAAATAAATAATCCTACTAATACTATAAATGCTAAAGTTTGTGAGGATGGATGTATGTATGGATGTATGGATGTATGTTTGTTGCTCTTTCACGTAAAAACTACTGGATGGATTTGAATGAATCATTACAGTAATATAGGTAATACATCAGAATAACACAAGGGATACATTTTATCCTGAAATTCCCGCAGGAACCGATAGAACGCGGGTAACACCGCGGGGCGCGGCTAGTAATAAATATATATAACAAATGAAAATGGCATTATATGTAACAATAAAAATATTTTATAATTAAACTCTATTTGCGAAAGCACTTCAAATAAAGTGTTTTTTATTCAGTCCCACTCTTATACAATTAGGTAAGTACATCGTACTAATTTATTCTACTACACGGCTTACAATAGTGCTTTGTCCTAAAAACTAGTTCATTTAGTGCTCGATTTCCCTGTAGATATAAAAGTGAGTCATTCAGTGTATGCACATTACACTGATTTGCATACATTTGCATATTGTCTCGTATTGTGCGGGCTCTACTTTCATGGAAAATTGAGCAAGAGTTTCATGATTTAATGTTAAGAGGCTTTTAGATTAATTGAAAATGACATGCGTTAACTTGCCTTAACGTCCCATAACGTTTCTTGATTAAACTAACATTTTCTTATCAACGGAAGACCGACGTGCTTACTACATAATCTATCTATTTCGTGTTTATATGGCACTGGTATAGGTTTCCCGTACAAATATAAGTAATTTATGACGAGATGAAGACTTAGCACTTTTTGTTGTATTTAATTTTTTGATACAAACTAGCTGAACCAATACTTCGATTTTTTTTTAATATATAAACCTTCTCCTGACAATAACGAAAAATAAATGAAAAAATATCCAATTTAGTTCAGTCGTTGAATGTTATGCGTAGAGAAACATTTCGTTATTTATTTTTATTTCCATAGATTCAGGATACCAAGGTTTCTTATACATTATGTACTGTAACTTTTCAATTGACATTTATTATAAAAGAACCGACAGAATAATTCAAATGCTTTTTTGATCTACAAAATGTACGCAGCAATTTTTACACTTTGATATTCTGTTTCATTACGCAAATGGTTTCAGATGTCATGGTGATTAATCTCCCTTTTTAAACGTTCAAAGTGAGGTAAAGGAAAATGAATTGTGACTTATGTTTAATGCTGCTTCCACGATTTCATTATAAGATACGAAAAAGGCAACGACAAGGTTCGTTGCATTCAATTTCTATGGAATTTTCTGAGAGCATTCTTTAAATATTTTTTTTTGCCACAAAAATACCATTCTAATTCACCTTACATTAACTTAATAACGCATTACGACGCAACTAGCATTTGCTGGCACGATTTTACGAAGCAAACTTTAAACAGTGAAAAAAGAGCTCTGAAAAAGAAAAGAAAAACTTTTTAATGTTTAAAAAAAGTTCGTTTTTTAAAACTCTCAATTAGAACCTCCAAGGGGGTCCAAACCACAATACTATCATTAATCTTATTTGGCAAGCGATTATTCACGACAACCTTAGGGGATGTCTACATGAATGGGCGAAACTTGGCAACAGATAGGTGCTAGTGGCGACTTGTTGTCGGGAACAGCGATGGCGTCATCGGTATTTTATGTGTGTTACTGGGTTTAGACAAACAATTTGCTCAAGGTCGTAGTGACTAACAGTTTTAAGGTTTCTGTTAAATAAACTAGCTATTAACCTAATGAAGAGGTTAATCTACTTTTACCTTCTGTTAACCTGTGTTTCTGTATGCTAGTCTGCATCATAAGTTTAATTATTAAAATCAATGGGTAATATTGTATTCGGGTTAAACGTTTGTTTAAACCGAAGACACCATTAAAATACGTCGTCTAATAATCTAATAATCTAATACATATCTAAAGCTCTCAAGGATAGTGACCTTGAGAGCTTTAGATATGTATCAAATACTGAACTTTAACCACGTTCCAAAGTATTTTATCTATTTAAGGTTTCCTTCACATCACAAATGTAGGTGAAAAGGAACCGCAACTGAATGAAAAGTGTAAACGTCTCTCTGAAGATAGATTGCGTTCGGCCAAATATTTCAGTCGCGATTTCAGACCCAGTGACCTTATCTTAGAAGATAGATGATATTACATAATACTTGATGTTTTCTGTAAGTAGTCGGCTTTCCTTATTGTTTCGTAATAAAACCACCTACGTATGTTTATCGAAAATATGGTAAAGTTATCATCAGTGGGTATATTTTTATACTAGCAGTGCCTTGCGGTTTTACCCGTGTTGCGCTGCGTACCCATGGGATTTTCGGGATGAAAAATAACCTATAAACCTAACTATACATGATTAAAATAATTATTCAAATCAGTTAGGTAGTTTCTGTACGCCTTCAAACAAATAACAAATATAAATGTTCTGCTTTATTATATTAGTATATGTCGGGGAAACAGCGATATTTATCCCACTATCGGGGACATGTCACATCAGGATAAGCACGAGCATTATACCGCCAATACAACATCAGATATCTTAGGATTCCTAGGTCTTGATCTTGAAATAATAACTCACAGGACTTCATTACAATGACATTGCTTGTATTTTACACACGATCATCATGGATTACAGATTACAGTTAGGATACGTCTAGATTCAGTTAATTGATGGAACCTAAACGACCTCCCTTCACCCCATCAGTCGTCCTGTCCACGCCATAGAATATCTTTTCCCTATTCTATACTCGATTCGCAATACGATCGTGATGTCGTCAACACCTCATCCTTCCAATCTACGTTTCCCATCTGATCCCAATACAACCGTCTCCATTTCCCTCCAAAACTCTAATGTCTCATCTTTTCATATCATAGACTCACTCACTCACTGCCACAGACCACCAAACAAGCTCACATCCCTCTATCGAACAACTGTCATCTGTCATAGTGCGTAACACCACAGACTTAACATAGTCTATTCTCATACCACAGACTACACCACGAAGATAGAGCTCACGTCACGGAATAACAACACTACCGATTCCATCAGTCAACTGAATTTACAAACTACTCTTAAACTTCTACAGACTAAAAATAATGTAGTGACGTTATAAACCGCTATCTGGTGTGGCGCCACTGATGCCACGCTCCGACATATATATATACCTAATAAGTGTTCTCTACTTCAAACAAACACAAGTTCAAAGATTAAACAAAAAGTCTGCCTAATTTGAAACCAGCATTTGGTAAGCGTGGTGATTACGTCAAATCCTCTCTGTACTGTGAGATGAGAGGCCGCGCTGATGCTATCTTCATTGAGGCCTTTGCCCAACAGACATTACAGGATAGTAATTTAATTTAATTTCAAACTGCATATAAATTCGCCACTCATTACCGATCATAGTTTGTAAGCTCGTAAAATATCACGACACTAAAGAGAAGAATGGCATGCCATATTGCGCAATTCACACACAATGATATATGTTGCAGAAAAAGTATATAGAAAAATAATTTAATAGAAAATGTAGAGAGTACAGAAAAAATTACACTGGTGCTTAGTTACAGTATGTACTCGTATTTAAAATAAATAATGAGCAACCAAAAAGAAAATTTACCTAACAACCTTACTTTTTAAACAAATGTTATTGTTTTCCTAAAAACTTATGTTAGAAAATGTTCGACAGCCAATAATTAATTCCAATAAACGTAAAATAACTTGGGAACTGTATGGATAAACATAATTAATCTGAAATCGATCATTGGAACTCAAGTTGGGTTTCCATTTAATAAATGTTTACACTTGATAAACTTATAATGCTTCGTCTAAGTAATTCGACGGTTATTTTGAGCTTTAAATTTAATTTGTTATATGATTACCTTTATAAATTTTCATTACTTAGTTAATAATTTAACTAGAAATACGAAGGTTTTGAACGTATTTGAAATGGCGATACCCATATTGTCATACGAGGTACCACGATGCAGGGATAACGTCGAGCGACACACGAAACGTTAAAAAAATACATTGAACTATGTAAAAAAAAGTAAAGTATTGGTCTGCAATGTCCCACTGCTGGCCAAAGGCCTCTCGTCTCACTGAAGATATCAGTACAGTGAGAAGGATTGAACTATGTGCATCTTCTTTTTTAATGCCACTGTGGCTCATGTCCCCTGCCACTGAGTTGAGGTTTTAGTTGCTGCTTAATTCAATCATTAATATTTCCGATCCGATTTTGTCCGATTTTGTTCATTTCAAAGTAATATACTTAAACACCTGATATAAAATTATTTAAACAAAAACTGGACCAACCTTTTGACTGAAACTGAAAACTTATGAAACTACGATGCACCCACACATGTTTAACTCATAACACCGCATTTTCAAAATCGTAAAAATATAACCCTCGATACCCTTTACAAAACGAAAGAACAGCCAACCCCATTATAGACAGCAAAACAAAGTTATAATGCCATAAACTATGGAAGGAGGTCGGGTCCATCCCCAGTCTTGGCGACGGGATGGCGGGACTCCTCGGCGCCCGTGACGTCACAACCCTGGATCGATAGACCAGATGATCAGCCAGGAGTGAGCCAAATAGGCAATGCGGCAAATTACGTTGGCACCATCCGAATGTTAGTTATAACCTATTGAGTTGAGCAGTGTTAAGATGTTTTGAAAGTGATTAATCATTTATATATTTTACGTGTATACTCGTATACCTAAAGTAAGGACAGCTGAGGGCATTTTTATTGCACTTCTGAACTGATACAGTCGGCTGTTTGATTTTGTAGAGCGTTGTCTCATTGCTGACGTGCTGGTGTGCTCTAAAGTAGCCCTAAGAGCTGCTTTACACATCTACATATACTTCAGGAACGAGTCACTTGCGTCATCGACCACTTTAGGTTAATCATTTGAACTGTCTTAACTTGACAGTTTAAACTAGTTAAAACAAAATCTAGTTAAGTAGTAAGTTAATAAATAGTAAGACCAAAAATAGTAGAATATTTATCTTCAGAGGATTAGATACATAATAGAGGGTGACATGTATTTAGACATGTCACCCTCTGTTATGTGTCTGCATTTTTTGGCATCGTTAATTTTGATTTGTTTTCATCGAGACTTGTCTAGGACGGAAAGGGGTGAGGGTAAAGTCACCCCTGAAATATTATAATAATGCGATTCCGAACGAATTTCCAAATAAATTGAACTTTCTCTTAAATTTGACTATCACTATAAAAGAAATCAAATTGGACTGATAGCTTAACTATCAGTTGATAAGCCTGTTCCAATTAACCAAAAATCAAACTATTGAGCTTTATATACTCACATAATCTAGTTTGTTTGCACTATGATTTTGTCTTCGATAAAGCGGTGAAGTTTAAAACCACCACTAACAAACAAAGTAATAAATAAATGCTTAATACCTAGAAAAACTTAGTGCGTAATAAAATGTTATACCTTTTATTTTAGTTCTTCTTTACAATGGTATGAAAAATAAACCAACATTTTTGTAAATGTTTTTAGAAATCCCTGTATTGAAAGAAAAGCCTCGTGCTAGTATGCCTATAAATAGCTAATACTTTCATCGGTTCCCAGTTTATCTCAACATACTCAATATTTATCTCGAAGCCCACGTAACAGAATTATCCAACAATAACGTTAGGTTTGAAACTAAATAAAACGTGTCAGTACCCCCCAATACGTATTCAATAAGAACAACAAATAAATAGCTCAGTTGTTCCAAAGAAGGCGTTTCAACTCGGTTAACAACAGAAGTTTATATAGCTTCGTATTCTAAGGAGGAACTAAAAAAAAGATACAACAGTAACAACTAACAATTTATTTTCCTTGGACCGTCCAAATAGTGCCAAAAACCTTCAACATGACCTGCATTTTTTCCCATTTTGAAGCCAATATTTAAGAGAAACGAGAAAAGTAACTCTGTCCCGAACAGTGGGTGTTATTGGATAAGTTTCAACCTTAGAGTAGAACCTTTTATACAGGAGAGGTTAAGTCTTAATATAAACTTTGAGTTGTAAGCAGTTTCTTCGCCGCAAAAGTTTGCATTCAGTCAAAGACGGTTCGATGCAATAAAAATATGAGTTTCATGAAAAGTTCCAGAGTTTGACAAACATTCAGTTCGTTATCGGCTAATATAACCACTTACAAAACATTTTTGCTATTTCTTTATAAGCCAATACAGTAGTAGTAGTATTAGCTACAGGCTAATGTCCCACTGTTAGGTAAATGCCTCTCATCTCACTGAAGATATCAGTACAGTGAGGAGGACAAGCCAATGTAGACATATTCGAAATAAAACTATATATTTAAAGATTTCATAAGTTTAGTATTAGGCCTACACTATCCAAATGCTGGACAAAAGTCTCAACGATCACTGATTTTATCAGTACAATGAGGAAAATTAGGGTTCAAATGGCGATATCAGGAAGAGGAATTTATAAGGATTAATACATGGCAATATTTAAAACGTTAACGACAGAGACAAGAAATATTTTCCCTACTAACAGCTTAAAGGTGACTGTGGAAATCGTTAATCCAGATTTCCCTGGAGTATTTTAAATACGCTTCACATGCCTTCGTTAAGTGCTAAAGGACAAAACGTTAGGATTTTCTACCGCTTAACTGGGAACAATTTTCACGACGAATGAATGTAAACTCGGCAACAATTTTGTTTCAAAACCTTTGGGAGATTTTACGCAAATCATGAAGATTTATTTACTTGGAAATGTTTTAAGAATAACAACGGATTCAGTGTCAAACATATACATATATGTTATAAAACAAATAGCTGTGTAAAATGGATTTAAATTATGTTTTCAGTAACTTTTGATGAAGCAACATTAAATATTACCATTTCATATAAGGGTTTGCTTTAACTTTTAGACCATAACCGCCTTATTAATAAACCCGGAGTAACTAAAACACACACTAACTTGTGTCTCTTTTGCTCTTCGGAAAATTGAGTATATGTCAGAAAGTGACAAATCATTTGATAGCTAAATAAGGCTCTTCAAATAACCGTCTGAAACGGAAAAATCATACTTATATCCGCATGATTTGTTTCTTACGTTCAAACACCATCCAAAACTGCTTTAAAATATAACTGCAGTACTCAGCGATTCATTAAATCTCCACTAAGGCAGCATTTGACGTTTCTAAGTACGGACGTAAGTAACAAGTAACTCAGACAGAGTATAAAATAAAATATAGGAACGCTACAGTGACTACAATTTTAAATAATTTTCGAACGTCGACGAATATTCGTGCAAAAGAAACCACTTCAAAATAATTTTAAAGTGAAGCTAACTTGTTGAACGCTGTTCCGACTTCAATACGCAAAGTCAAAAGATATGTTTGAAAAGTTCGTAGAGTCAAAACCATCCTATCTATATGCAAATGCTTGAAACTAACATTTCAGCTTTGAAAATATATATTTTGCAATGACCTCCCTTTAGATGTCCCTGAGGGAAGCTAGTTTTAATGATATCCATTAACATAATTGAGATTTTGTTTGTTGATAAAACTGTCCAAAAATTCTGTAGAAATAAAAATCTTATTTATAAGACAAACACGAAGTCTTTTACATTTTTTAGATGTCAAAATTAGATGGTTATGTTTTAGGGCATTCTAGTGTCTGTATTAATATAACTTAACTTATTTTTTTTGTAAATTGTTTGTCAAAAATAAAACAGTCCGTAACAGCACAAATCATTCGACTATTAAAACCCTAATTATAACAAAATATTTTTAACATTCCAACCTAACCTTCCTAAACAACATATTTAAAAACTAAATACAGAACTTCATTTCAAAAAACAATAGTTCGTCGGAACAAAATTCCAATTGGATCATAGCTCGCTTGATGAAATTGCTCTCGACCCAGTAAAACAAGCACACTGTGTCCACAGACTATTAACAAAACGCACTGGGTTTTAAAAGTCTTCTGTCGAGAAAAATATTCACAGTGGACCGTAGTTTCCAACGGAAAACGTGAACATTCACATCATATTAGTTGTGGCGAAATGAGATGCTACTGTTTTCTGTGTAAACAAATTAGACAATGCATAGGCTATATGTAAGAGGTAAATGTATTCTAGTGCATTAAGGGAAGTTCTGGTGCTTCTAGTGCATGATAGGTACTTTGGATATATTTAGTGATGACTAAATGTAGAATAACAACGTAGCATAGCTCAGCTCTAAAACAACGGTAAACTTAAGGACGTTTCTTTCCAAAACTTTACAATATAAATCACGACCATAATAATGATTTGATCATAATCGATTGAAGCGACATCTGGCGTCACGTTACGGAACACATGCGCCCAACTTCTTGTACAAATATCCACAAATGCCTGTTTACGAATTCAAGGGCCCTTTTTCACCCAAAAACTGTAAGCGATCATCTAAATAGATATTGCCCTTTTTACTTTAGAAACTTTCCACAATCTTATGTTTTATATGTATGTTTATTTTTTATAATAGTTTCATGTATAAGTTCAGTAGCGCTCATTAAGTAGTTTTACAAAATCTGACGGATCTTCCCACTCTCCCACCAAGGTCAAGATAATATTACTTTTTAGATTGTTTAAATACCGGTAATGAGCCAGTTAAGATATAAAGTAGACTCTATGTAAACTATTCTACGTTATGCGTTTTTTGGACGAGCATAATTTAAAGACCAGGGTTACTGTGAAATGTTCAATATCCTAACCATGTCAAGAATCGAAAGTGATATTTATCTCAATAACAACCGGCACATCGAGTACTTAACCCTTTGCCCTCGTAACAAAGTTACCGAGCGGTTATTTCATTTGTAACGATAGGTAGCGGCAATATCTTAAATAGTTCCATTGCACACCACTATTAGAAATGAACGAAAGACGTGACTCAGAAAGTTAGTTGATTCGACTCAAATACTTTGGGTTTACATTTGATTTACATATTTTTGTTGCTAGTATTTTAATAAGTTTATAATGTAGTCTGTGTGCAAGGTTCGAGAGAATGTTAAGCTAAATCTCTTTTCAGGTATTATAGCCGTAACATAATATTATGTAGTTTTTTTCTAATAAGTAAGGATTGGGTTGGCTAAGTGTGTGGAAAAAATGCTTGCCAAAATTATTATTAATATTATTTCATCCAAAATGGACATAAAAGTCTAGGCACTGAATAGTCTAATTAAAGTAGACATAAAGTAGACAATTATTCAAGGTGGATCATTATGTTTTATAGTCTCAGAAAAAGGCAAATTCAAAACATTATTTTGCAATTTTGGTAAGCAAATTTTTTAAATTAATTTTTTTGCAGATCAACAAAAGTACGATTTACACCATATTCCAAAACTCAACAACATACATTAGAAGTGTTAATAAAAAGTTGTCACATAATATACGAGGTTTGCGAGCATTGTTTTCGAGTTAGCGAATTATTTCACGGTTTTTGGCTGTGTGCCTTTCGCGACCTGAGCCGGAATAAATTGCTTACTGCTTCTGACGTTTCCCACAAATTTCACATTTTTTCCCCAATACGCTGACGCTGAATAGTATAGACGTTTGTCTGTAGGAGCCATAAAATTAGTTTCAGGGTTTTGGACGAGACTTTCCCTTATTTATGTTGTGATATCAAGAGGCGATGTAGATGAAAATGATCACATTTGAAGAGCGCTGCAAATCAATAAGTATATTTCAATAATCAAGTATATAAGTAGTGTGGTGTCCATATTAAATTTTATAATTTGGAAAAGGAACAGTGGGGTGCGTTTGGAGAAGACCTTTGCTCAGCAGTGGAACGATATAAGTTGAGAGAAAAATAAATTGTCCTTTCAAAGCCATGTCAAAACAAAACTTAAAAGAAACAAAGGACGAACATTATCATTGACACCATCTAAGCTTTAGCTTCGATTGAAGACCGGATAGGTTAAATCAGAGACGCATATAGTTTGCTGGAACACTCAGAAGCGGCACGTTTGACACGGATCAATCACCTTTATTAACCTATCTCCCTTTACTAGCCAACTTAATGAGAGCAATTTCATTAGACATGTAAATAGGACATACCTTCTACAGCTTCTGCTATTACATAAAATTATACTACCAAAGTTGCAAGACCTTCGCTAAAGGGGCTTTTACTAAATGGCGTCAAGAATGCTCCCTTAGAAGGTTGGAAACTATTAAAATATAACAATTTGAATCAGGGTTTAATTTAATTTTTAATGTTACTCCGTAAACTCTAAATAAATAGACGGGTAAGCTTCCGCTGTATTATCTTTCAAGATATTTTCCTTTACACCGAACGCTACTTAAGTTACAAATTAATTAATAGATCTATTATCTTAAACTGAGATGAATATTATGATAAAAAATATACAAAAACTGAAGAGCGCTGTCCTCGATAAGACTCAAGAGAATCGCTTCAAAGGAAATTAGGTTTGTCTCATTTTTTACTTCCTATAACAATATTTACTTTTAATAAGCTTGTTGATCTTAATATTACAAGATGGATTTTATTAATTTTTATATTATAATTAAGTAACACTACAGGACAAGATACTTTATTATACAAATGCATACAAACCTCACAATGGATTGGTAGAGAACAATTATACGAGTATTGTAATGGGTGCAATATAAATTGAAATGATATATCTCGAATATTGTTGCATCGTAAATGTTTCATGCATGTTACATGTGACTATAATATTCGATATAATATGACATAGGTAAATAGTAAGTTCTAGTAGGTAACGCCCAACCCTGGTGTTGGAGTTTTTAGACCGCCTAAAGACCGCCTGACATGGTCTGACGATTGAAACAACGGGGACCAACTTTTGCATGTCCTCCGTTTTAATTTCAGGATGCCAAAATACCTTCCCATAGAATGTAACTATCTATCGCAAAAATAATTATTGAAATGGGATTGGCAGTTTCTCAGATAAGCACGTTCAAACAAACAAAAAATCAAACTCTACACCTTTATTATAGCTGCGCCCCGCGGTTTCACTCGCGTTGTACCCGCTCCCGCAGGAATTTCGGGATGAAAAATAGATGTTATCCGATTCTCAGGTCTACCCGATATGTACACAAAATTTCATGAGAATCGGTCGAGCCGTTTCAGAGGAGTTCAATTACGCACCCCGTGACACGAGAATTTTATATATTAGAAGATATACTCGAAAAATAACATAAACGTTGAAAATAATATAATTAAAACAGGTACTCCCATAATTAAATATTTTATACCGACATTACCGACATTTCTAAAAATCCTACGCAAATATGGCCCAGCTATGCATATCCGGAGATTGGAATAAAATTTCATATATTTTTTCCCTTTTATTCGATAGGGTTTCTTCTGGTAAACCGAGCATCGTTTATTTTTATGTATACTGTTATATTTTGCGAAAGTTCAATCTCGTGATTACGTTAAGCCTATCACCTTTTATTATCGGTATGATTTTAATAAAATTCAATTTGAACAAAGAACCGTTAACAAACAGTATCTGGATCCATTGGTAAAGAAAAATATATTTATATATCTATTTTTGAACTAAAACTTAATATTTTTTTGACAAATCTCTAATTTGTCACTGTAGAGAATCATCACAAGCGATGGAGCATTACCTGACCTGCTATCAATACCCTGTTAGATGTACTACATCTGACCTCAACAGGGCTACAGCTGATGCAATCACCCTGCCCAAGTTCTGGGCTGGTTCAATCTAGCGCCAGTGACACGGAAAGAAGATAAGGTGTTAACTAGATTAACAGATGGTTTCAACATCGGATAATCCCATGTACGAGTAATACAGGATCCTGAAAGAGTTGCATTCCTTTGACAAAACTTTTGAAACCCACAACAGACCTTAATATAAGTAAATTATATCTCGAACATTGTATTAGGTATATAGCTATCAAATTCAATGTTTGGGTAAAAAATAAACTGTAAACTGTATTAGCCTGTAATGTCCCACTGTTGAGTAAAGGCCTCTCATCTCACTGAAGATTTCAGTACAGTGAGAAGGAGGCGTAATCACCACGCTTGCCTAATGCGGGTTGGTGATTTCAAACCCGAGCTATGTTTACAAAATAAGTTTCGCTCAAAATTAAAAAAGTAAGTTCGAGTTAGTGGCCAACCCTGGTGTCGGATTTTAGACCGCCTTAAGGCCTCCGACATGTTCTAACGACTGAAACAATCTATACTAATATTATAAAGCTGAAGAGTTTGTTTTGTTTGTTTGTTTGTTTGTTTAAACGCGCTAATCTCAGAAACTACTGAACCGATTTGAATAATTCTTTTTGTAATAGATAGCCACATTCAACGGGAGGTTATAGGCTATTTTTCATCCCGAAATTCCTACGGGAACGGGTACAACGCGGGTAAAACCGCGGGGCGCTGCTAGTTAATAAATAAATACAGTCAAACAAAAGTAAAAGTAAAAATAACAAGTCAAACAAAAGCTTGTAACAACAGTTATAAATAAGAATAATACGAGTACATTCATTTACCATGCATTAAAGTGCAACAAATTTCCCCAGCGAGTAACTACCCGCATTTGGTACATTCCCTTTGCACGCGAACATTTCACTTTGGCTCATCAACATTGTACTAAATTCCATTAGCCAGTTCATTGCACTTACTACATTCTAATTGTGAGCCCAGTTTGACGCAGGAAACATGCTAAACGCTATTTGACTCAATTAACTGAACAGTAGACCGAAATAGATATGTATTCGTGAGAGTTCATGTTGAAATTGTCAAAGTACTCAATAATAGTTAATGAGTAATGAATATTTGATAGAGGCGCATGTAGTTACTGTATCTATTTTTGTCGTTAAACGTAGGTCAATCAGGTTAAAGAAAACAATGATGCTAGTCTTCTTCTCCTTCTTCTTCTTCTTCATCGAGTGGATGGTCAACCTGACCAATCCTGGTGTTAGAGTTATTGAGCCGGCAAAGGACTCGGACATGGCTCATGTAACGACTACTAAACGTAGAAAGTAACCGGGACCGACGGCTTAACGTGCCCTCCGAAGCACGGAATGATGTTAGTGCAAAGTGTTTTAAAAATGATAGAACTTTAAACTTAACTGAACTTATAAAAATGATGGACACAAAGTTGATCCTTACATACTATTGCTCAGTGACGCCCATGAAATCAACACTTAACTAATTGTAGTAATTGTTCATACAATTACTCATTAAATCGCTATTAAGGAAGTATTTGACGTCTCTAAGTACGGGCGTTAGTAATATGGGTGAGAGGTGCCGGTAGGTATTCAAAATCACCTTATTTATAAATTCTGTTTAACTAAAACACTGTTTTAATATATCTGAAAGGGACAAACCATGTGATAGCTAAATTGCTGTTAATAAGTTTTAAGAACATGACCCATAATATTTAGTGCTCCGATCGTCGATTAAATATCGCCTAAAACAGTAAATTTAGCCCCAATTTTACTATCTACTCATGTGTGTTATTTCCAATATGCCGTTTAATTAACAAACAGTTTCGACAATTTGTTATAACAGAACTGAAGCACGAAATAGTACTGAATGATCGGTTAAATTATCACTATTATCAGACCATGTCCAGGGCCTTTAAGTTGTTTAAACACCGACACAAGTATTAGCTAGTAACCTATGCGAGGTATTAAATCAGAATTTATAGTAAACGAGCAGCATCCCACGGTCTTCATATCGCGTTAAGCTGTTCCCCGGAAGAATCCCTACACTATGCTGATGCCACACTTAGCAACGGCCGGGTCCGGGCCGTTGGCGGGTCCGGGCACCGGCCGGACACCACAACATGACAGCAATAGGTCCGTTCTTATACATGGCGGCACATACCGGCTTGCTGTCATGAATATATGTATACTGTTTTATACATAACACAGAAACTAAAACATATTCAATAAGTTGACATTAGGTTGACATACAGTTCAATGTGTCAATATCAAACCTATAGTAATCAAAGCAAAACCAAAATCCTTGGTTATTTGACATCTCACGCCCATATAGAAGCTTGCCTACACAGCATACGAACCGGCGATATCGTGCCGTACCAGGTCGGATCCGTGAATATACCAGTGAGCCGCTTCATAGAATTCTACTTTCATCGATGTCGTGTCGTATCGGTTAGTGTGGCACACCCCCACTCTCAACAATTGATTTTTATTATGTACTAGCAGCGCCCCGCGGTTTTACCCGCGTTGTACCCGTTCCCGTAGGAATTTCGGGATGAAAAATAGCCTATAACCTTCCCGTTGAATGTGGCTATCTATTACAAAAAGAATTATTCAAATCGATTCAGTAGTTTCTGAGATTAGCGCGTTTAAACAAACAAACAAACAAACAAACAAACAAACAAACAAACAAAACAAACTCTTCAGCTTTATAATATTAGTATAGATAAGTTATACATCACTATTCTACCTATAGTGTATGTAATTCATCCGAGATATTACGCATGAGCGAAACCTTTCAATAACCAAGTTAGATGCTCAACCGTCTATCATAGAATATTATTAATCCTTAGGTACCTAATGTCTTAATGGATCTGCTATTAATATCTCAGACTAGCTTAGTACGGTAAGCAATATAACATTATTATTGGGGAATCAAAATGGCGTAAACTAATGCCGGAAATATAGTAATTTTATTCAATACGTAATCCTAGTAAAGAAAAGTTTTAACTAGTAATGTCCCAGTGCTGGGCAAATAATATAACACAAAATAACAAATGCCATAAAGTATGTTCATAAAGTAATCGAATGTTCCCGTAAAGGCAGAACCAACTTATCAGAAGTAACAGAAATGTAGTAGGTACGCAAATTAATGAATGCAACTCAACAATAACAATTAGACTCCACATTAACAATTTGCCTCTACATGTCATAACCAATTGTGTTTGTACAAACTCTTTTAACATTGTATTCGAGTTCAGCTTTGTTCCTCTTTAAACATACGTTGTAATATAATTACATATATTACTTCAAGCTAATTCTTTTGTACATTTTTCAGCTAAACAAGAGATGAATTCTCACAATAATGTGGTTGTTTTAAAGTCGAAAGTGTAACATTTTTATAGCATTTATGAAGTTACGAGACATAATGTAACGTTATGAAGCGTAATGTAACATTCACAACGAACACCGAGCAATTTGTTCACAGCAAAGAGCAGATTGTTGCTCGCTGTTAGCGACGTGATTCCCCATATTTGACTGCACGAATGCTCGCGTAACAAGTTGCATTACGCCTTGTAACATTTGTCCATAACCCCTATGCTTAGATTGGCGAGTTTTCTAGCTGCGGGTTCACTAGACCCGAGTTTTGTACTGGTCAAAAAACTCGCTCGCTCGCCCGCTACTCTTCTCCTCTGTAGGATAACAAATTATTAAAGTACCTAATTTACCTAATTATATTGTACTTGGTGCGCATTAGTGTATTATCTAAAACGTAATTAAATAGCACGTGTCAAATCATGTTTAATAAATTACATTAATGGTTGACTTTATTGTTTAAACGGTTACAAAATCATAATATTAAAAAAGTATCTGTTCCAACCAAAGTTATTAATCAGCGATTATGCACAATGACCGGTCGTTATGCTTAATATTCGCTCAATTTAGTCAAAGTGATAAATGATACAAGATTAAAATTTATCACTTTATAAATAAACTTGTTTGTATCTAATAATCTAGGTTATTTTACTGGTACATAATTGTTCTTGTTCATCACTACCTAGTATAAAACAAAGTCGCTTTCCACTGTCTGTCCGTCCCTATACATGTTTAGATTTTTAAAATAACGCAACGGATTTTGACGCAGGTTTTTAAATAGATAGAGTGATTCAAGAGGAAGGTTTATATTTAAAAAATCCTGAAATTTCCACGGGAACGGCCACAACACGGGTAAAACTGCGGGGCGCTGCTAGTTATCTATACTAATATTATAAAGCTGAAGAGTTTGTTTTGTTTGTTTGTTTGTTTGTTTGTTTGTTTGTTTGTTTAAACGCGCTAATCTCAGAAACTACTGAACCGATTTGAATAATTCTTTTTGTAATAGATAGCCACATTCAACGGGAAGGTTATAGGCTATTTTTCATCCCGAAATTCCTACGGGAACGGGTACAACGCGGGTAAAACCGCGGGGCGCTGCTAGTTATTTAAATAAAATACAAAAGCAATATCAAACCTAATCCGTTACAGTAGAAACTTATCCAATTAGCACTCAGTAAATAGCTGCAAGTACTACTTCGGATCTTGGAAACACTGAATCTCGGAGCTTGCTAATGCTTGTACTATTTAGAACGTCAAACAAACTATAGACACAGACAATAATTTCAATACCTTTTCATTAGGGTCCGTTCATACAGTCCTGATCGAAGAGGAGAGCAGATTTTTATCACGTTAGAAACAGAGTTTTCTGTTAATGTAGTAAGGTTTATTTTCGTTCGTCACTAAGAATGCTTGAAAGCGCTTCTTCTGAAATAATAAGAAGAGCTTTTCGGCCACGATTGCGTGCTCTTTCTTAGGTGGCGGCTCCACGGCAGTTAGTACTAATAGTAGTTAGTGCCAATTTTTTGTGCTAATACGTACTGTACTGTAATGTCCCACTACTGGGCAAAGGCCTCTCATCTCACTGTAGATATCAGTAGGGAGGAGGATTGATAGTCACAAACCCGAGCGGGGTTTGTAAATTAGGAAACATGTATTCGCTCGCCGGGGAATTGAACCCGGGACCTCAGTCTTGGCAGGTGAGTACACATACCACCAATTCACCGAGGCGTATATGTAATTGGTAAACATGTACTCTCTAACTACGTTCTGGCAAAATACAGCATTCGAAATACAAAATGTATCAAGTGTGTAGTTGACCTATATCTATCATCTAATTTAGACGCAGACGAAATAAGTTAGTTCGAGTAGGTTAGTGGCCAACCCTGGCAGACGAAAATGACACGAAATAGAGACGAAATAGAAGCCTATTTCCATTGCTTTTTGACTTAGATGGAACCAAACGATAATGTATTCTCGTAAGAGTAAGTAGATTTCGGTGAACATTAATAAGCCTTTTTCGAATAACATTCGAAAGAATCGGCTTAATTTTTTCTTCTACGAGTTGACAAAACCCTCACGTACTAAATAAGCTTGTGAGGCATCTCATTATTTTTTACGAAGTCGACATTACAACTGAGGCATTCCATATAACGTCTTACATCGTCTGCGGTTACGAAAAATAGTACCAAGTAGTTACTTTTATTAGCTTGGACCTTCATAGGCTTGAGGAATCTTGGAAACTAATTTCCCGTAAAGGAATCGTACCTAGAGCTAGATTTAAATTTTATGGGCCATGAAATCAAGTCTTTTGATATTCTTGAAGGGTGAAGGGGTAAACTGAGTTTGAGAAGGAATGTAGATTTTAACGTACAGTCAGGCCTGTAGGGCAGATTATTACTTCGTCATCTACATAATTATTAGCCGCACCCCGCGGTTTTACCCGCGTTGTACCCGTTCCTGTGGGAATTTTGGGATAAAATGTATCTAATGTGTCATTCTTGTGTATGACCTGTACTATTGTAAAGTTTCATCCAAATCTGTTCAGTAGTTTTTTTTTTGTGAAAGAGTAACATCCATACATACATCCGCACAAACTTTCACAATTATAATATTGATATGATATAAAAGACAAACCCGACTGACTGTCTAACTGATATGACTTATATCAACGCATAGCCAAAACTACTGTACCTAGAAACATGAAATTCGGTGCAGGGATTCCTTTTATGATGTAATGGAGCACTAAGAGAGAAAAAAACTCATATATTACCAATTAGATTTGAATAATTATTTTTGTAATGGATAGCCACATTCAATAGGCTGTTTTTCATCTCTTATCTTGTAAACCGCATCTCACCTTGTGTACTAAAACTAGCCTCACATGGCGTATTAAGTATATATTTCCCCTAAATGAAAATGTATTTGTGTAAGCACAAAGATCCGTTGCCCGAGGATAGTTCATGCGAAACGTTTGGATAACGTCATTTTGCATATGTCCTTTATTGGAATTTAAAATTATGGCCTCATTTTTGGAGCGAGCAAAGTTTTACTTGTACCGCTCCGCGGTTTTACCCGCGTTGTACCTGATATTACCCCGAACGCTTCTAGTTTCCGATATTACCCCGAACATACAAACATAATTACAACATTTACCTCTTCCTACTGTTTGTAGGTATAGATACTAAGTTTATCGCATACCAAGACATACATCTTAATAGGGTTTCATTAGAGCCCTAACAGCCCACTATGAAAGTAAAGTAAGAAGCCTCACAAAAGGCAAAGGGGAGTCGGTAATACGACTCCTTCAACGCTAATTTGGAGCTCAGAACACTTGAATATTCAAAGTTAGTGCCCATACGTTGAGTAATTACTTGAGACGAACTATAAGATGGATTCTTAAAAATTAAATTTCACGCTTAAGAAACAACTACAAAGTTTTAATAGCTTGAAGGTGCGTAGTTTTACCTCTTGTAGTTCAGATTAACTAAGCGATCTTACTTTTAGTAAAAGATAAGTAAGTTCGAGTTTAAAGGTCAACCCTGGTGGTGTCGCAGTTTTTAGACCGCCTAAAGGCCTCCGCATGGTCTATCCATTAGAACAACCAGGACCGAAAATGTAACGTGCCCTCCGAAGCACGGTAGCGCTCAGATAGAGATGCCACTATCGGACACGACAGAACCAAACGATATATTTATTCGTCAACAAAGCAACACTTTTATCAAAGTTAAATATCACATATAACATATCAATCTTTATCCCCACTTCCTAGGGGATTATAAAATCCATCAACGAAGTAACAAGTAGAGTGGTTATTAACGACTATTGGCACAGTTCGTTGACCTGGCTGTACACTACAGCATATTATCCTGAGGGTTCGGCCGCCACACCTTGTTGACTGCAGCAGCGATATCATGTTTTACAAGTCGCTTTAGTCGATTACTATTTGATTCCTCTTCTTTTTAACCGGCTTCAAAAACTAAATTAGGTTCTCGATTTGAGTGTATGTATTTATCTGTGGGTTTGTTACCTGGCGTGGTGATTATGCCAAATCCCCTTCAATGTACTGTTATCTCCAATCAAATGTCCCTTTAGTGAGATTCTTTGCCCAGCAGTGAGACAATAATACATACTTTTTTTACTTTTTTTGTTACTAATCTCTGTCGTTTATGGACCAATTTCGAAAATTCTTTCGGTATATAAAAAGGAATTCTTACAGATTGGAGCCATTTTTAACTGACTTTAAAAAAGGTGGTAGATCTATTAAGACTTGGTTTGCCGTCCGTTTCAGTTTGATTCCTTCTCAACAAGTCCTCAACTTTACACTACAAACTGCCAAGTTGAGAGATTTGTTGTCTAAGCGGGTACAATAACTACTAAATCTGTTTAGTACCTTGATATGTTTAAAGCCCGTTTGCAGAGAAATCATTCTAAACTAGGTACATTTAATTAATACTCGATTTAGGCTTAAATTCAATTTACTTTAACACTGGTCTTGCAGAACACAAGTTATCAAACGATTTAGATTTGGAAGTAAATTGAGACTAAGCACATTACGTTTCTATTCGCCCCTTACGTTGTTACTTAATAGCTTTCAGTGAAAAGTAATTATTATTGTGCTTTATAGAACTTTAGTAGTTAATTTCTTTGCTATTCATACTGTAAAACACTTTGTCGTTGCACAAATGTACCTCATGTATTATTTTCTTAGAAAACCGAGTCCAGAAAATAAGGCGTAACCTCAGTAGCTTTTTTCGGACAAAAGACCTTTATTTTTACGACAACGATAATTCCTATGTTAATGTACACAAACAACGACATTTACACTAAAAATGAGATCGAGCCCAAACAACAGTATCCATTAAAATATAGAGTACAATTCCGAGGAACTCCATCTAACATTACGCAAGTTCTCGTCTACTAATTTAAGAGAAATCTCGAGAGAAGCATACAGTCGCAATTCTACTAACATTCTCCTAAGTACGAGGAAGTTTGCGAAATTATTAGTATTGAGAAATGAAGATACATATTATGATGAATGTTGATAGATGTTAATTAATAATTATGTAGTGTTAGGGTCTAGACAGACGGACTGCAATTCAACTGCAATCCGAATTGCAGTCTGAGTGCAGTTACAACGACTAACTGCACTCAGACTGCAATCCAACTGCACGCCAACTGCCCGTCGACGTGCAGTTTGATTGCAGTCGAGCCAACTGCATTCAAACTGCATCTGAACTGCCATTTGGCAGTCGGATTGCAGTTGAATTGCAGTCCGTCTGTCTAGACCCTTAATTGTTAAAAAGTACTATTAAAGAATGTGAGCAAAGAAATATTGCTCAAAAAACATAGCTATTTAGGGTAAAATATGAGGAAGGGAATATAAAAATATGAATATCGGCTTCAGCAGATTTAGAACATCCCACACTAATGCTTTTTTCCAAATCTCGTGATTTTGACAGTGCTGTATAAAATAATAAATAAATCTTTATTTCTACAAATTGGTACCAGCTAATACAAACAAGGTAAAATAAATGCAAGGTAAGGGGAACATAAATTAGGTTTGGGCTGTCAATACTTGTACTAGTTTTCCAACTGTATCACAAGCATTGACGCTCTTCCGAAATGTATGTATCATGAAGTAAGTAAATACTAGCCTATAATTTCCCACTGCTGCGTAAAGGCCTCTCATCTCACTGAAGATATCAGTACAGTGAGGAGAATTAATCTACAACGCTATATTATGAAGATACTTATATTCCCAATATCTTCATAAGTTTACCTTCTGCGCCATTGCTTTGTCATGTTCATAATACCCGCTAGCATGTCTTTATTCCATCTTCCGTCAATTTTAAACCGACATCCTTCGAATTCTTTAGCTTACGTTCCAATATTGCTTTGTCCATCCTATCCAATGTCTGTCTTTGTATCTAGTTCATACTTTTCTTCATATTTTTTGAATTTTTCACGTTGATGCGGAAATGCCAAGCGTTGTTTAGTCCATGAAGCCCTTTGAGTGACGTGCATGCAATAGATCGACGTTTTGGTGAGCGCCCAATTTGCAGTACAGAAAAGACTAGGCCATAGGCACAGTGGCATGTGAGTACTGTTTTGGGGGTTGCGGGTTCGATTCCCACTCGAAGTCAATAATATGTGCAGACATAATTGTTGGCGACGAACGTCTGGGTGTCAATTATATAGTCATATAATGTTTTTGTGTATGTATATGTATGGGTATCACTGATACCTTATATTATGGAACCTTATTAACTGATACCGTATCAGTTAATAAAATTCCAAATTACAAGCTTATACTTTAGTTTGGGTCTAATTAACCGTGTGTGATTTTGTCCGGGTGAATTTATTAATTCTGTTATATTGAAAGTTTTCGCCCAGTGAATTTGCTTTACCACTTTTTTAATTCTCTAGTCATGTACTTGAATGTCGTCTATGTTTTTATAATAACACTAGCTGCGCCCCGCGGTTTCACCCGCGTTGTACCCGTACCTGCGGGAATTTTGGGATGAAAAATAGATGTTGGCCGATTCTCAGACCTACTCAATATGCTCACAAAATTTTATGAGAATCGGTCAAGCCGTTTCGGAGGAGTGCGGGAACGAACATTGTGACACGAGAATTTTATATACAGGGTGACACATAAGACGTAATACGAAACATGTTTTTCTAACTTACCTACCTAGTGCTAATAATCCGAACTATGTTTCGTGTTGTTTAAATAATCGCAATCGTTGTACCATTGTTTTAATTATTTCCGTTATTTTTGACCCCATCATGGTTACCCTAACTACTTTGTGGAAAACAAAAAGGTTGAAATTACTTTGTTGTAAACACTCACCTTCTTTATCATCATGACTGATAATTTAAAAATAAATGATAATGTGACAAGTACCTAATAAGTATAACTAACATGACGTCACATGACGTCACCAAACGTCCATAGGGTGACCAAACTTACAGGAATTTATTTAATTATTTTGTTAGAAAATTAGCAAAAGTTATTTAGATGAATTTTAATTAGTGATGTAGTGAATAACGTTCTTTGTCACTAACCTAACCATAATTAATTATTTTGTACTACGTCTTCTGTGTCGCCCTGTATAAGATTTTAGGGGAGAGTTGAATCACCAACCAATTTGGTTCCCAAAATGACAGAGCAGTTAGTCATACTCCATTGTTATAAATGATAGCCTGTATTATATTATCTGATTTTAAAATACCCTTCATTTATGCTTGTAGAACGAAATACATTTTCCTTTGAAACAAGTCTCTTAAAAGTTTATCCAACAGAGTCAATCTAATTAGTGTCTCATTTTCCGTAAAGTCAACTTTGCTTTTATTGAGGAAGCTGTACATTAATACACTTTCATCTTACGATAAGAAATTAATATTTCGCGACAATAATATAAAAAATTTAACATGGAAAGCTAATTTCCGGTTTTGAATCAAAGGAAAACGTTAAAAGTTTTTTGAAACCACAAATGAAGTAAATTGATGGAAAATACACTTTCTAATTGTAATTGCTCAATAATGATGTCATTAGTGATCTAGGTGTTATTCAGTGCCTATGATTCCTGTTATATTGGACAGTCACGTCATTGACCATAAAATTTATTGGTGCGTAACCTCATTAGTTGAATGAACTATAATTGGAGACACCGGCTGACCTGTCAATTAAAAGCGAGCGTGAGCCATGCCTCGTTTTTACACCCAGCATCTGCCTCTGTATTAAAACTTTACTGATATAACAAGCATTAAACACTAATAAAATTACGGCCTGTAGAGTAACACAAAGAAATAAAAGCCTGTACATTCCATTGCAGGACAAATGTCTGTCCCAATCTCGATCTCACTGAGACCAAACAGTGAGGAGACTTACCCATCATCACTCAAAATGGCTTGCACGAAACCTCATTAATCTATTTAATACCTAAATATGTTTATGAAACAAAAACAGCTGTGTGCTCTTTTTTGTTTTTTTTATATTACTCGAAATAGAACACAATTTAAAAATAATTTCATTTGTTTATTATACATATTAAGGCGCTTTATTCAAATTAAGAATGCTTGTGCTACCCGCCTTTAATGTACATTTCTGACATCAAACCCAAACCATTATTTTTAAATGATGTCACAGACAAGCTTTTCTACGAATAATTGTAAGTGTCTTGCAAAAAAAGTATGACATACTTTATTTAGACAGTTGGCAAGGGTTAATCCTAAATACCTCCGAATTTTAAGCCACCGGCCACTGCCCAACAACACTATAAAATAAATGTTTAAACTCCAAATTAAAGTGCAAATAAAAATAGTAACATCCCTAATGGAATAGGTGCGACCATGGCATCGTGACGTCACTATCCGCCATTATGCGAACAATAATGTCAATGTTAATCTATTTCTGCTGCGAGCATTGTTAACTTTTGTTTTAACCATTAATATTTCATTTTATTGACAGTTTAAAGATTGCTTTTGTTTTTGTTTACTTTAAGGTTAGCGATTAACTGGTTCAAAGGAAATATAATAATTAAGAACGGCCTCCACTGAACAAAACTCGAACCAAAGACCACACATCAAATACACCTTGTATTTGGTATTTGATGTGGTGTTATTTCATGATAGCTGCCAAGTCAATAATCACTACATATTATAAAACAAAGTCCCTGGCCGCGTCTCTCTGTCTGTTCGCGATAAACTCAAATACTAATGCACGGATTTTGACGCGGTTTTTTTAAAAATAGATAGAGTGATTCAAGAGGAAGGTTTATGTGTATAAAAATTCCCGAAATTCCCACGGGATCGGGCACAACGCGGGTAAAACCGCGGGGCACTGCTAGTCTATATTATGATGAACATGCTTGTTTCAGAAACTACCAATCCGAATTGAATTCTTTTTATGATGGATAGCCACACTCAACGAAAAGATTATAGGCTATTTGTCGTCCCGAAATTCCTACGGGAACGGTCACAACACGGGTGGAACCGCAAGGCTGTGTAAACATAAATTAATTTCTTTGATCTCCGGTAAAATCGACAGTTTAATATCAAATGTTATAAAAGATAAAGTAAAGATCAAAAAGTTCATTCCAATTACGTATATTTCCGCATCACAACATGAGTAATTCCAATAAGTACTTCTCCCTTCCGGGGATAATTCCAATAATTTCCATCTCTAAGATAAACTTATGTCAAAAGTCAATCTACTTACTTATATTAAGATATCATGACAGAAAAACTTGTCATCTACGAAAGCGTCTTCTTGCAAAAACGGATCTAATTTACCCGGAAAATGTAATGCGAAAGTTGTTAATCATAAACTAAGGCACGTACACAGGTTTTTTCCACACGAAACGGAACGTGACAGGAATACTGACAGCTCGTGACAGTCATCCTTCAGGAACCACCCTGAAGATTCATTTAATATTGATTGTGTGATAGATAAATATTTGTTTGTGCTCCGGGAGTTTATTTATTAAAGTCTAAGTTATTTGCCTTACACAGAAAATAAACGAGTAATCTGGGGGTACGGTAGTGCCCCCGCCAAGTCGAGCAAAAAAGCGGCACGGTCATTCCGTCCTTTTCTCGACGTCACAAATTACTTCGTCGTAGTATCATTCATGAGAAGAAGAAGCCTTAAGAAGATTCCACTATGGGGCAAAAACAAAAGGCAAATGTTGGTTTTGTTTTTGCCTTACGCTCTTGCAAAGACAAGAGACCTTTGCCTTCGATTTACTTTTGCCCTCTAGTAAGATCCATATTCTCTACCGATATCTTCAGTGAGCTCTCAGACTCACTGAAGTGAACAGTAGAGAAGAACATGTTAAACAAGGTATTTGTGTCGTGTAACTATAAAAAAATCTAAAAGTAATTTATTCATTAATGTCGAGTAGGTTAGCGGCCAAGCCTGGTGACAGTGTTTTTAGACCGCCTAAAGGCCTCCGATATGGTCTAACGATGAAACAACCGGGACCGACTGTTTAAAGTACTCTCCGAAGCACGGTAGCGCTCGTATAGAAATGACAATATGAAAAAATATGACCCGTAAATACCACAGGAGAAATTACACAGAGGATACTTAAGAGGATAATACCTAAGTAAATCCTTATTCAAAAGTAATTCCCAGCTATATCGCGGCATTCTTATTACTCCATTTAATTTCAACAGTCATAATCCGTACAAAATCCGAATTGAAAAATAAACTAAAAACAATTTACGTAACAAAAAAACTACAAAACCATAGGCTCTATTCGCAGAACCTGCGAATTTTAACGGTCGCGCAACACCCAAAAAAAAACATAAAAACATAACCAAACTCACCTGAACACACGAAACAGCAAACCAAAATCGCTACTCTCCACTTCATTTTCATTCTCACGCTGTCACAATACACTTCATAAATTCTATAACTTGAGAATTTCGTTGGTAACTTTTCCGCGAGTCCGAACGAGTGGGAGGCTTGGAAAGCGAGGATCAGTGCCGGATTCTCTTGTGAAACTAGTGTCGTTTAACGGAGTGCTCACGAGCCATCTCGTAACCTTTGACACGCATGCGCGAACCATGACCTCTGTTATTAGTCGCATTAATTGCTACTATTTGAAATATTTTTCGAGATTCACAGAATTGGTTTAAAAATAATTTGATTTGTAGCGAATATACGTAAGTCTGTACATGTGTAGATTGTAGCTGCATTTCCAGGGAGGATTGAGTAAATATAATTTTATTTTCATGAATAAAGTTATTAAAACTTTGTCCCTGAAAATAATTTGTATTTACTTTGTTCGTTCCTACTACAAATTATTTTTCTTAAATGTTTTTGTAGTAGCGGCCATTTTAGTTGGTTTCCCCACTGCAGTATTAATTTGCCGAATTAAGTACTTATTTTGAAAACAGAAAATTAGTACGTGCGTTTGTGTGTATCGATATACTCGACAGAAAAATTAGTAATTATGTTCTCAACTGTATAATTAAATAACAAAAGTGTAAACGCTGCTTATCTTCCAGTATTAGTGTAGTGAGGACAAGCGTAATCATTTATTAACTTTAGTTAATTTGACTCAAGTATTTAAGATCTAGCTATCATCAATTACAACAAGTCACACAATTAACAAGTCTACTTAAATAAACAAAACATACTAACTAATCAAAATTGACAAGCCCATTGACACATTGGTAGTGAGAGCGCTTACTTTGTCGGGGGATTGCGGGTTCGATTCCCGCCCGGAGTCAACAATAGTGTAGACATAGTTATTGGCGACGACGTCTGGGTGTCAATTATTATATTCTTATAAAGTATTTGTAGTAGTATCAGTTAGTTAGATTAGTTAGAGCTTAGTTTGAGTCTAATTAACCGTATGTGAATTTGTCACGGGACTAGCCAGGCCTTTTTGAGAGGCATGCGAGGGGATACAGATCCAACTCGTAGAAGCCCTTTGGAGATGTTTAATGTAACGGATTACAACTGTAGGGTTACATTCCCAACCATTATTATTATAGTGTTTCTCTTCGGAGTCACGGGACAAGCTCGGTCTTTTTGAGAGGCATGCGAGGGGATACAGATCTTGGATACTTTGGAGATGTTTAATATAATATTAAAATTAACTCGTTATCCTTTTTAAAAATGGAACTCAGCAGACTCAACAACGAATTGCCCTAATAAATAAAAGAGGTAGTATATGTTCCCCGGCTTAAACTAGACACCATGCCAAGATATTTCGGGTCAGTAAGACGGTACAAACCACTTGGATGCGCCACACTGTATTACTGCCAAGTTGGCTATGGGTGCGTCAGATTGACGCACTGTACACCCCATTTAGGGGTAAGTTAAGATAATAGCATCAGCAATGTTCAGATTGAGGCATTACTAGTACTTAGGCGATATGAATTTGAGCATATTTAGGTTAGATGTTACGGAGGTTATATCATGAAGTAGAGAAGTGTCAGTAAGTACTTCGCTCGGTTCGCTTCGGTTACGTAATGTACATTCAAAATTTCTTTTTGAATGTGTTAAAGATGTTAAGTATAATTAATGTTTTTAGCCGCGCCCCGCGGTTCACCGGCGTTGTACCTGTTCCAGCGGGAATTTTAGGATAAAATTTATTCCATGTGTTATTCTGATGTGTAACCTATATTACTGTAAATTTTCATCCAAATCCGTTCAGTAGTTTTTACGTGAATGAGTTACAAACATACATGCGAAACTACGAATCCGATTTGAAAAATTGTTTTTAACCAAAATATATATACTTGTACCTATTTTACATATAGGATATGGCTGAGTGCAAGATTTCCGATGACGACGTCGACGAAAGAGCGAAGTGGAGGAGAAAAATAAGGAAGGCTGTCCCCACCACCATGTGGGACACATAGCCAGGAAGAGAGAGAGATATATATAGCTATTTTTCATGCCGAAATTCTCACGGGAACGGGCACAATGCGGGTAAAACCGCGGTGCGCTGCTTGTTTGTTAATAATAATGAAGACCGAGTTGTAGAAAGCGATTGAACTAAATGCGAAACGTTTTCCATTTTGTTTTTTATTTATTATCTATATTTGTATCATACAAACAACATCGCTGGAAAAAGTAACTCATTATCTAAAAATATCAATCAACGTAATCATAGTGCAAGGTTCTTCACACAACAACTTCTTTTGATTAATTAGAGGAATTCGATTATAATCAAAACCATTTACCGATAGGATTGATTACACTTTTATTGCAAAATGTGTATGTAGAGTATAGTCTTGTTTACATTAGTATGACCAAAAAAATTTGCCTGTAATGTCTTACTGCTAGGCAAAGGCCTCTCGTCTCACTGAAGTTATTAGTATAGTGAGGAGGATTAGGGGTAATCACCACGCTTGCCTAATGCGGGTTGGTGATCTCAAACCCGAGCCATGTTTGAAAAGTAGGAAACATGTTTTCGCTCGACCGATCGATGTTTCAATTGAACCCAGGACTTCAGTTGGGCAAGCAATTATTAAATCCACAGGTATGTCAGTTCAAAAGATGCCAGCGAGTTAACAGATGCTAGTCCAATCACACCACACACATAGTCTTTAAAATGAAAGCAGCTTAACTCGTTAATTACCACAATAATTACTGCTACTTGCGGATATATAAAATTACCAATTAGTCACTGTTATGATATTGTTGGTCACTATTGTGTTAGCTGTTATTATCACATCCGTTCAGTCCAAGTTAGATATTAATTCCACTATTATGTCTAATCTATACCAATACTAGCAGCGCCCCGCGGTTATACCCGCGTTATGCCCGTTCCTGTGGGAATTGCGAGAATTTTTATACTTATAAACCAACCTCTTGAATTACTCTATCTATTAAAGAAAACTGCATCAAAATCTGTTGCGTAGTATTAAAGATCCAAGCATAAATAAGGACATACAGGCAAACACACAGCGGAAAGCGATTTTGTTTTATATTATGTAGTGATGGTGATTATAAAGAGGTAAAAGTTGTAAGTTTGTTTGTTTGTTTGTATGTTTGAGCTGATCTCTGGAAGTACCTGTCTGATTTGAATAATTGTTTTTGTAACAGATAGCCATATTCAACGGGAAAGTTATAGACTATTTTTCATCCTGAAATTCCCACGGGAACGGGCTCAACGCGGGAAAAATCGCGGGGCGCTGCTAGTGAATAATAAACTATGGGAATATCGCAGAAAAAACTCGGGTGTTATTTTGAACTGACTTTACAACATGTGTTTTTTTATGTGTGTTAAATGATATCTCCATAAACGACAGATGAACTGATTTCGAAAATTCTTCTATTGTATAAGAAAGGAATGCTTAGGTCGTATATTTGACCGATTTAAAAAAAGGTGGTAGTTAATCCTCATAAAAATCTGGGTTGCAGTTGATATTTCGCTTTAAAAAGTTATTTGTTTAAATAAAAACAAAAACACTGATAAGAAATCAATCATTTTGCGGTAATAGATTTTTAATGCAAAAATCTATTCACTGATAAAATATTATCAGATCATGTTCATATGAAAATCACTTCCTGATTATCTTTAATTAATGATATAAATATAATTGTTTACAAATAGGCTAAGTTAGTCTCGAAGAAAGTCTATTGGGGCTAAAAATGTTGGCGCAACTCATTTTTGTATCGGCATTCTCTGGTATGTTATTATGTTACTCTGTTACATTATTGCACTGTTTATAATGGTTCAGATATTTACCAATCTAAGTCATTCGTTCATTAATTTAGGCTAGAGGATAACCATAGAGGCTAACCATAGTATCGGAGTTTTTAGACCGCCTAAAGGCCTCCGACATGATCTACCGAGTGAAACAACCGGGACTGACTGCTTAATGTGCCCTCTGAAGCACTGAAAATCTAACTAAGTAATAAGCATAGCAATAAAGCCAAAACCTCCTCACTGCTATCATATCTTCACTGAACCTTTTCCCAGCTGTAGGACTGGCTGGAGGCTGACATTATTTGTTACAAACCCTAAAACGTTTATTTCAATAATATATATACCGACCTATATGTTATATTGAAACGCTGCTGAGCTAAACCAAATCTGTTTGTGCCTAAAGGCAGTTTTACTTGTTAGTCTAACTTCGAAGAAGCTAGCACCGTCACTTCGGTTAACAACAGCCGTTTAAGAACAAACCAGTACAAAGACTTACTTGAGTATCTACTGTGTAATCTTAGCTTTATGTCAAAGTCGAGTATTTTTATTAGGCAAGCTTTGGTCCCAAAGGAGCCCTTTTAAACAATCCATGTTTTATATTTAAGCTGTGAAGTAGTAAAATTCAATGGCTGTTGCATAAATTACTAGTGTAATAAAGGATTAATAATAACTGATTAACCTCCATAACATACGCATTAATAACAAACCTTGGGACTTGGGTTCCTTCAAGTTCTATTCGTCCTGCTACGCTTAAACAACTTAAAAACCCTTTGAATAAGACCTTCTAAACTCTATTAGTCATTCTACAAGTATGCTTGCAAAGGTGTTTCACTATAGCGAAATTTAGAGATATCTTTTACATCAAATTATTATAATTTCAGCCATCTACTGCAATGTTATTACAAATATAGCAGAAAGACAAGGAAACCTCAATGTATATTACTCATACACAAGGTAATAATTGATCTAAATAGTTCTTCTTAGATTTGACATCATCTTTTTATTGAGATCCATTAAAAGACACTTCGAAACTTTAACAACTTTTAATTTGATCTTCTTGAGAAATCCTGACAATAGCGTTAAAAATATAATTAAGTATCAAACTTTTGAGAAGATTTAAACTCGACTCAAAATTAGTCAATCAGTATTTTGCCTAAAGTCAATTTCTTTGACATTTTAAAGGAACAAGCAACGTACTTGTTTGTAACTTTTTACTTTAAAAAACAAGTCGTATCTAATACCAATTAATATACGTTCTTTTTATCTTATTTCTTTTATTAATTTCTGTTGTTCTCAAATTTGAGAGACCTCTGACCTTTATTTTGATCTTGATTTATACATATAATGATAAGCTTGGATCCGATTTAAAATTGCTACCCTTGTTGTAAATTATTGTCACTTTTTTATTTCAGATTACTTCCTAATGATCATTTTATAATACCAGCTAACATAGAGTTAGGAACTTGGACTCCTTTAAATCCAAACAATGATACAGTCGTTATTGTGCACGGTCATGAAGGGGATGCTTTCACTACCTTGAACCCTATGATTAAAAACTGTAAGTACTCTTCTAACTTCCTTAATGGATTCTCAGGCAGATGTGTTTTTATTAAACCTGTTATATTATACATTAGTCATCATTATAATATAATAGTATATTACTATAGTAAGACTTGATGAATTTCATCAGCAATTTAAATTATATGCTCCGCGGTTTTACTCAAGTTGTGTCGTTTCCGTGATCTCGAAGCTTCAACTTGATTTAATTTGATTAAAACATCTAAATTGCCGATATTCCATTTTATTGATATAAATAATAAAAATAGAAATTATAATTTCCCTAAAAGCGTCTTCTGCGAAACAAAGTTCTCAGATCTTCAGTCTGCCAGTACTGACACTTAAGTGATTCCATACTATTCTTCCAGATTACTTAGACAAAATGGAAGCCAACGTAATCGTCGTAGACTGGTCTTCATACTCCAAGCTTAGTTACTCTAACGCTGTATCTGCCGTGCCAAACATTGGCACCAGTTTGGGAGAGTTTCTAGAACGTCTGCAAACCCAGGGCAGGATAACATACAACCGACTTCACTTGGTTGGATTCAACTTGGGAGCTCATATTGTTGGATTTGCTGGAAGAAGACTAGGAGGTCAGGCAGCTAGGATTACTGGTAAGAGAGAATTGGTTTGAATTTTGAAAGGATTAAGAATACAGCCATTGAACACCTTCTGAGATCACCTGCTTTTATAAACACAGTGCCAGCAAAGGGGCCGAAACGTCAGATAAAAATGTAAATGAAATTGAAGTGAATGCTCACTCATCCGTGTTCTGCGACGTTACTCAAACTTCCCTCAATTTTAACTCACCTTTACTTGAGTCAATCAATATTCTATTAGCATATTCTATTTGGTAGTAATTTCAATTCAATAGAGACCGTGATGGAAGGACCGTCTGGGATGGAAGAAAACCTCCACCAACAACCTAATTTGTATCATCACTTGATAGCCTATCCTTATGTACCTTAAGCGTTAGACACATATAATAGTGCGGGTTGCCGCTCCATACCCTGCTTTCGCCTACACTGTTTGTGTCTTGCGGTTTAACTAGCTTTTCAAATTAAGACTTACCATTGAGTATCCATCCTCTACTCCTTATTTCCAGGTCTAGACCCTGCAGGCAGCCAATGGGGTAGCAACACCCCTCGTCTCACCAAAACTGATGCCATTTACGTCGAAGTTATCCATACAGATGGTAGTGGAATTCTTAGCAACGGCATTGGGACGAACTTGGGTCACGTGGACTTTTTCGTCAACGGTGGCAATAACCAGCCAGGTTGCTATACACACAGTTGTTCTCATAACAGAGCTTATGAGTTGTTTGCAGCTACTTTGTCTAAAAGTGAGAAGCTGTTTGGGAATAGATGTACAAGCAGTCTTCAGTTGTCGACCAATAGATGTACTAGCAACATGTTGAATGTTGGTGGAGAAGATCTGTCTAAATTGCTGTAAGTAGACTCAACGTTAGTGATTTTCATATTTTGTAATTTGACTACCAGTTTGACCAACTGTCTCATCAGACACGTATATAAAATTGGCTCTTAACTAATTTTTCACACATTTCATGTCAAAATCACTATTTAAATATCTATTAAGGAAGTATCTGACGTCTCTGAGTGTAAGATCAAGAAATCAGGGATTCATTTTCAATTAGCATCGTTCATACAACATTCTTTCGATACAATACGAGTATTTGACAATATTGACGTTACGTTGTTGTAAATCTTTGACAATATTTAAACTTTTTTTTCAGCATGGTTGAAGGCACGTATCGAGTGAACACAGGAAGGACATTCCCTTTTTATTAAAATAATATCCCATGGGATAGTTGTGTTTAATAGTTTTCTGTTCTACAGAACGGTTGCTTTCTTAAAATCTTAGTTCTTATTTTATGTCTCTTGTATTACATAATCATTTAAATTAAGTAAATAATAAGTTATATTAAGTTACAAACTAAATCTTCCAAACAAAATAAACAAATCGTTAATTAAGATATTCTTATTCATTACTTTATCCTAAAATCAATCCTAATCAAGTACTTTAATTAATAAGTCAATGTCCAAAACCGATATTTTATGTTCTAAGCTAGATGGCTCTCTAGTATGGAGTGACATAGACGAATGGGCATAATTAAATAGGTTTGTGTTGGATGCCAGATGAGGAATGAGCTTAGACGGTATCCCGCATTGTGAAATATTGTGGATCATGCCTGTTTGGACCTAGCTATTATGTGAACAATCGTTTTAGATTATAAATATCGAGACCTAACTAGCGACCTGTGGCCTGTTTAATAAAAATAACATAGGGACAATGTTAATAAAAAAGTGACATAATTATATAAGTATTTAATTCATCATGTCATCGAGTAAAAATTACAAATATTCTAGTATAGTTAGAACTATATTTTCTGTGATGAACAACGTATGAAAATCTTTTAAATAGTACATATTTGAGTTTATTGCGGCCATACAGACGGATACACCGTCCAAACAAACTTCGAAATAGTCCTCCCATCCTACCACCAGAACCTATATATTGTAAAACTTGTCGCAACTCCAACATAAGTACCCGACTTCATTGTGTAATCAATCCCTTATAACAAGCACTTCCTTATCGTCTGTTTGACGTCACATAATACGGCAAAGGATTATCCTACACGATAAGTTTACTCCGTTAACGAGGCTTCGCCATATTAAGTTAATGTCCTTTAGCTGGTCGCTGAACTATACGCAATGATAGTTTAATCTAGTAGATAAAGGTGTTTGAAAGATATCGCTAGTTCAGGGGAAGGGACTTTAAAGTTTATCTTTTAAGGGAGGTAAGTTAGAATAGGGTAGGACATAGGATACTTTAAACATTACTCAGAGTTAATCATGGCTGAGCTATGTAGGTATGTAGGTACTTACTGCACTTCCCTAGTTCGATGCTTTTACATACTGATTCCTACTGTGTTCAAAAGCAAATTGTCAATTTTGAAAATTCCATCTTTCCTAAGTAGTTTAGTAAAACTTTGGCGAATTATTTTCGAACCAACTTTTTCCTTTCAACTTTTATAGACTTAAAGAGACTCTTCAAAGTTGCAATTTTATCAGAAAACTACTTAAGACAGTTTTCATAGCTACTTCAAATTTTAGTTGGATATATTGGAAATTGATTGGTATTTTCTGTCTGGTTTTTCCTTTTCAACTTTTTCATCTGTATTTATTACCACGTGCCGTAGTTTAGCTAAGCAATATTAACCTATAGTTATTGTGAAGCAACGTGCATTGCCTTAACTGGGGTGAATGGCCAACTGTGGTAATTTTATCTGAGCGCTACCGTGCTTCCGAGGACACGTTAAATTGTCGATCCAATTTGCTTCAATTGTCATCCCATTTTGGAGGCTTTAAAGCGATCTAAAAACTCCGATGCCAGGGTTAACCACAAACCGTGTGGGTCGCTTATATTTAACTGCAATGGTACTGAATAGCGCCTGATAATTATATGTACCAAAGTTGCTAGAGATTTGCTACGACTATTGTTACAGGCGCTTAGGTATAAACGTCTGAAACTGGCAGTCGGATTTATCTCCATACTCAAGTACATTAATTGCCTTATTAAGAAAAACTTAATTATTTTCGTATTATACCAAAGTTTATTTGTGTAGAGTGTACGGATTCCTTTAGCTTAGTGTTACGTAACTATTTTTTTTTCCAGTGCCTAAGTACCCCCTCACTGTACTGATATCTTCGGTGAGACGAGAGTCCATTGCCCACCCAGCTGTGGGACATTACAGGCTAATACTACTATGAACTAAGAATAATAATTTATCCTTATGAGAATATAATTTAAACTAGCAGCGCCCCGCGGTTTTACCCGCGTTGTGCCCGTTCCCGTGGGAATTTCGGAAATTGTTATACATATAAACCTTCCGCCTGAATCACCAGCGGAAACTGACTTTGTTTTATACTATTTAGTGATTACATTTATGTACAAACGAAACAATCGTTTACCCAGAGCTCCAGTGTACAATATTTCCCTTAACAATGAATCAAAGTGTCTGTTAAACTATTCCTTGGACTGTGATTTCTGAGAACCTGTATCCGCGCAAATATTGGTTCCGGCTACATAGTACAAGTGCTCTTGCAACTTTTGAAGAGGATATCGTAGGTGTACTTTGATATTTACGATAGATACTTGGAAGTATCGTTAAATAAATAAATATACACGGACAAATTCACTCACGGTTAATTAGACCCAAACTAAGTTCTAAGCTTGTAATATGGAATCTAACCAACTGATACTACTACATTATACACAAATACTTTATAAAAATATATAATTGACGCCCAGACGTCGTCACCAATAACTATGCCTTCACATATTGTTGACTCCGGGCGGGAATCGAACCCGCAACCCCCGACACAGTAAGCGCTCTCACTGCCACTGTGCCAAGGGCTTGTCAATAACATAGCTCTAGTAAATTCATGATATTGTTAACGTATTACCACGGGTATTTGCGAACTCATGATGAGTCGGCGGGAAATGTAGTAAGTGTTAAAACAACCTTCATGAAGGATTGAGCCTGTCTAGCGTTCAAAAGAGAAAGGTAGAGTAGGGATGCCTTTGTCTGAAAATAATAGTAATACCTAAATGAATAAAACCACCTTCTGTGCCGCGATAAAACCCGTAGTAATACATTAATAATATGGACAAATCAATTCATTGTTCACATCTTGTTGTAGCTATTTTAAGATAACTAATTTCCCATCTCTGGCGGCCGAGTTAAATAGCGGATTTTTAAGAGAATACGTGAATATTGATGTATATCACCAGTCAGGATAATACAAGCTTAGACCTTAGTTTGGATCAAATTAACTGTGTGAATTGTCCGGGTGTATTTATTTATTAATTTATTCACCAACGTACTATAATACTAAAGGTAGCCTAGCTGTACTGAAAAACAGAAAAATATCGATACCTTTGGGTAGAAAGGTCGTATAAACCAAAACCTGACTTTTCAGGAGAGCAGAAAAACAATTTTTTTTTTACATAAACATTTATAACTTTTTTGTTTTTGAGGATATAAAAAAATGATCAATGAGAAAGGTTCTTACAATTTGCAAATGAAAAAGGTTAAATCATCAAAACATATCTATCTTCTTTTGTTTTAAAGTTAGCTTGGATTTACGTCTAAGAAAATATCAATTCTTGGTTAATACACCCCATGAAAATGTACTTTAAAAAAACTGTATAGGTCGTATATCCATTTTTGGTAAGCTTATGGTCACATTTACTGTCGTAAAACCCATATAATGTAGTATTTTTTGTATTAAAAACCATTTTTAATCATAAATCAATTGAATTCTGACTAATAAATCAATCCTGTTACTCTCAGATTTAGTAGGAAATCAATTATTATTTTTCTTATACCCAATAATAGTCGATTCAAATAAAATAAAACTACCTGAAATACGAAATCAATAATTATTAAGTATTATACTACCTTCTATTCAACATTTACTTTTATTTCAATAATGTTACAACATGCCTAACAGGTTTATAACAATTTTAAATTGAAAAAAATATTATAGCAACTTAAACTGAAATGTGAAATCTACTTAATCATAAAAAAAGCCCAAAAAATATTCATACTTCTTCTAAATTAAAGTAATCAGGCATTTTAATCATTTATAAAATTATGGCTTTGACGGGTTCTTTGAATTGTTTTTTAATTTTTGTATACATTTAAATATACACAAAAATTAAAAAATGATTAAATACTAAATTCAATACATTATTTCATTAAAGCCTAGGTAAAATATTTAATAAAAAAACGATCAAGTACTAAACGTAACTAACTTTTGTACTAAAAAGTATAACTTATTTATGAATTAAGTATAAATTTATGAATTATTACCATAAATTATTTTAAATTATTACTTTTAATTAAAATAATTTATAGTAATAATTCATAAATAATTAGAATTACATATATACAAATTTATAATTCATAATTAAGAATTGAAAATACAATTTCAAAAAATAAATCTAAGTCTTGTTTTTTTTACTAAATAATATTAATAAGGTAACGAACGAAATGTCAAATTACGTAAATACGAAAAGTTATTATTCTTTTATAATAATAATATTACGTTGAATTTAAACTAGGTTTAGGTAATGCATTTAACACGTTAGGGCGTATAAACCAAATTACAATAAACGACGGTTTTTACGCCCTGAGTTAATATAAATTATGGTCATTACATCATAACAAAAGTACCAAAAAAAAATATTCGGCTTTTACATTGAAAATTTACCTTTTTTAAGAGTCTATGACCGAAAATTTCTCGGTCGTATTAACCATTTTTGTGCGAATTTCTGCATTTCGTATATACAGATCGATAGAGAAAAAAAAACTGAGAAAAACTGTATATATAACTCAATTTGGCCAAAATGGTTTATACGACCTTTCTACCCAAAGGTATCGATATATAAAAAAGCTAAATTAGGTTGATATTTATTAAACCAAACCTATCAAAAAGGTAAAAACTCATTAATATTGAGAACCTATTTATAGTTTAGTCTTTCAATATAATGACAAGAAATGTAAAAACAATTTACATTTCTTGTCATTATACGAGTATGTTAGGTAGTTTAATTTTCATAACATTGTAATTTTTTATAACATTCTAAAAACACTACCGAATATCGAAAAATTTCCCATATTATTTCAGCTACTTTTAACTTCAAACTAATTAGCATTATCCTTAATTCCCTTTAATCTCACGACCCAGGAAGTCATTGACCTATCACATAAATCGACCTTAACTAAAAAGGTTTTCACCTTACCGACTTGTTTACAACTTCACAAAAAATATTGCAACTTGCACCTCATTTGTTGAACTCGCTCTTTGTCGGAACTACTTGTATAGTACGGTTAATAGGAGATGACACAGGATCGAAAACGGCAGAAAGATCACATCAGAAAAGAGTTTGAATGTCAAAAAAAAGGACTTATTATTATCAGACAGAAAACAAAAAAGAAAAATTATTAGCCTGTAATGTCCCTCCGCTGGGCAAAGGCCTCTCATCTCGCTAAATCAGTACAGTAAGGAGGATAAGGCATATCCACTCTGGTTGCCAAATGCGGGTAAGTGATCTCAAACCCGAGTTATGTTTGAAGAGGAAACCACCCGGGAATTGAACTCGGGACCTCAGTCTTGGCAGGCGAATACACATACCACTAGACCTCTGAGGCGTAATTATTATTATAGTTTTTTTCCGAATTGTTTGTGCTGCACCGTGTGATTAGTGAGTAATATCATAAAATTATAATGTGATACTCACTACATGGTAGACGCCTGTAAACTCTCTCAATATATTTAGTTTAGGCGTAAACGTAGAATTGGTAAAAGCAGGATTTTTTCAGTACATTAAGAAATAATCATTATAATATTCATCTCATTTAAATTGAAACTGAAGTCTTATTCAAATTGAACGTCCTCATAATATAAGCACAACACTCACTTACAACACTTCCTTTAACATTTCTCAATTATTATAATTAACCACTTATACCAATGAAAGTAAGAACATATCAAATATGGCTCAGCCATCGACAACCGGAGTATACACCTTGACCCAGTCACGGGCTTACACGTGACTCAAAATACTTGACATGTTGTTAAACCAGATGAAACGCTGCGATGAAAATCTGTTTTTGTGTTCAGAGTTCTTGACAACTATTTATTCAAAGAGAGTAAGGGACGACACCAAAAGTGGACCGTCACGGGCGCCCGCGGCATGCGCACGCCGCGTGCGCCCGCCGCGTGTGGCTTCATACAAAAGTGAACCGTCGCGTGCGCTCATCGCGTACGGTGTCATACAAAAGTGAACCGTCGCGTGCGCCCGTCGCGTGCGGTGTCATACAAAAGTGAACCAGACGGACGGACGGACGGACAGACGGCCGGACGGACGGACAGCGAAGTCTCAGAAATAGGGTCCCGTTTTTACCTTTTGGGTACGGAACCCTAAAAAATTAAACATACCTATTTTTTTATGGGTTAGTTCCACTATGGCACCCTCGCAAAATGCCTACCAAAAAGTCCCACTATGGTAGGTACCCTTCAGTTTCCGGGACTGGTGATAAGAAAAAATTACGATGTTTTAAAAAAAATAACTAGTATTTATAATGTGTGATCTGGACTTATCAATAATATTAAATACGAAATAATCGAGTAATCTAATAATTCTGTCTGACGCCTGCGGTGCGTATCCAACATAATTAAATTAAATTAAATTTAATTTAATATGTATTTGCATAACAATAGCCCATTGAAATATCTCCTTTTGTCAGTTACACCAATTGAACAGGCTACGGCCATCGATATATTCTACTAGCAGCGCCCCACGGTTTTACCCGCGTTGTGCCCGTTTCCGTGGGAATTTCGGGATTTTTTATAAGTATAAACCTTCCTGAAAACCGCGTCAATATCCGTGCAGTATTTGAGTTTATTATTATAGTTTCAGATTTGCCGATACTGACCGATTTAAAAAAGCCACTTTGATTATGACATCGTCTTAACATAAAATTACTTTCAAAGAGAAAAAGCAAAACATTCTCCTTTCCAATATACACCAAAGAATACATAATGTTCTTGAATAGAAGGTTAAGTTCAATACTTATGGAAATATGTATTTGCAAATAAAACAACCTTAGCCTCAATATAACAAGTTAATAGTTTAGTTAATTGAAAGATTAGAAGAAATTAGTTGAATGTAAAATTGGTTGATTTATATCATCCAAACGTGTTTCCCAATCCAACTGAACGTTATTTGACTGTATATTGTACTAGCAGCGCCCCGCAGTTTTACCCGCGCTGTATCCATTCCTGTGGGAATTTCGGGATGAAAAATAGCTTATGTTACTCGTGGATAATGTAGCTTTCGAATGGTGAAAGAATTTTTAAAAACGGTCCAGTAGTTTTTGAGCCTATTCATTATAACCAAACAAACAAAGTTTTCCTCTTTATAATATAAGTGTAGATTTGAAGTAGCGACAGCATGGTAGATTTGAGTTAAAAAGTCAGTCGATGGTTATTCACCGTGTATGTCAAATACATATAAACAATGATGTTGCCGTCAGTACTGATACATAGTTAGGCTAACAAAATCACGTGCCGTACTCATCACAACAACAACTAACTGGGACTTGGGGTGCTCGTAAAATCTTCTTCATCGAGTGGATGGCCAACCTGACCAATCCTAGTGTCAGAGTTATTGAGCCTTAACTTTTATCCAAATTCGTTCAGTAGTAACTTTATTTTGGCGTAAAAATCCCTACTAGGCGACCGATATAATCTAATAAAACAAAAGATAGTTCCAAAGTCAGATAACCGGCCATTGCTCTCTACTCGACTTAACATAAACACAACACGTTGAATATACGAAAAAAATAAATTTAAAATTATAATTAAATTATTTCAAATGCTAATGCTAACTTTTGAGTGACGAAAGAAACAAGAAACCGGCTTTCATTGAGACCTGTTTCATTCGCAATTTTTGGCGGTCAAATATGATATTTGAACTAATATGGGTGATAGTTAACAACCTACGCCAAAGTTGTATTTATATTATGGTATCTATTGACTAATTGATATAAACACAAATAGTTCTACATTCCGCAACGATTTTGTAATATTTTGATTCGACAAGAGAAGATGCTTTCTTTCTTATCGAGTGGATGGTCAACCTGACCAATCCTGGTGTCAGAGTTATTGAGCCGCCAAAGGCCTCTGACATGGCTCATGTAACGACTACTATCCGTAGAATGTAACCGGGACCGACGGCTTAACGTGCCCTCCGAAGCACGGAATCATCTTACTTTAGAGAAGATGCTAAAAATTATAATTCAAATCGGATTGCAAGTTTCTGAGATTAGCGCGTTCAAACAAACAAAAAACAAACTCTAGCTTTTTCATTCTATCCTATCCTACTTCCTACAAATAATATAAATGCGACAGTTTGTGAGGATAGATGTATACGCAAAAACTACTGAACGGATTTAGATGAAACTTTTCAGTTAGGTCATCAGAATAACACATGGGATACATTTTATCCCGAAATTCCCGCGGGGACGGGTACAACGCGGGTTACACCGCGGGGCGAGGCTAGTATATTATATTAGTATAGTCACTGCATCTTCAGTGAGATGAGAGGCCTTTCCCCATCAGTGGGACACAGGCTAATACTACTGTAGGTACTATTATACCTAATAAGTTCTTCATAATTGACATTGTAGATGCAATCGTTTAATTAACCAGTCAGTGTTAACTGACATGAACATTTGAACTTTCAGCAGATTGTTTATCTAATTACCTGTTACGAACACGTACCTGTAATAGTAACGATTACAATCAGATACTTCAATTAGTGAAGTTAAAGGTTTGTTTACAACTAGATGACCTAGACTATACTACCTAGATATCTAGTTTTTATGTGTAAACACTAGCCACGTTCTGTGGTTATGCCCGCGTCCTACCCGTTTCCGCGGGATGGAATGGTAACTTCCTGGAGAACGTGGCTGTCAATTACTTACGACTATTCGCGCGGAAAACCGCGAGCGTTGCTATATCTTCTGCCAGGATATCCCAGCCATTTCGGTCTGGGTAGAAAAGAGCGAGAAACACTACGGCGCGGAAATGGTGGTGGTAGAATTTTGCGACTCATTTTTAAGAATTACCACCTTTCGTTGGATTGAATCGAAATTTTACTCCAACAGTATTCATTCATAGTTTATTTTACATCACTCAAATTAATTTTATAAAAATGAATCGCTGGATCTGTTAAGTTATCTGCTAAGCGCATAACTTCAGAGCGATTGCACCAAATTGGATGAATATTTTTCTAATGTGTTCCTTATTGTCAGGACAAGGTTTTTATATAAGAAAAATAAGGAATAAAAATCTCAAAATTCCCACGGGAACGGGGGCGCTGCGGGTGAAACCGCGGGGCACAGCTAGTTAATCATACATTTAAGCCACACAGCATCACATAACTTAGACATTTATTATAATGAAACTTCTAATATAATAAAGCAAAGCTGAAGAAATTGATGGTTTTGTATTATTTTTTTGTTAGCTCGATTGCTTGAACGTGCTAATTTCAAAAACTATCAGTCCAATTCGAATAATTATCTGGTTATGAATAGTTCAAGGAGAAAGTTATAGACTACTTTGTCATCGCGAAATTCTTACGGGAACGGGCAAAATGCGGGTAAAACCGCAAGACGCTGCTAGTCTGTATCAAGTATCTTGAAAACTAAACCTTATTACTCAATCTAGGTATTTACTCATAATAAAACCGCACGCTCAAATCTGAAACCCTAACCAGCAAGTTCAATTACATGAATATCACTGTGCTCTGTGAAATGCAATCTGTGGTTCCATTACAAATTATGTTTTTTACTAAATATATCAAATTAGCTGCGCTCCAGTTTTACCTGTGTTGAGCCCGTTCCCGTGCTAATTTCGGGATAAAAATATCTTATTGCCTTTTCCATGAATATGGCTATCTATTACAAAAATAATTATTAAATTCGGATTGGAAGTTCCTAAGATTAGCGTGTTCAAACTAACTAGAAATCGAACTAACTTAATCTTTTAAAGATGTAGAAAGTTAAAAGGAACTAAAAATTATTTCCGAGTCTCCTTTTGTAGCTTATAAAACATAATTCTAAAAGAACATGAAATAGCTAAAACAATGAGATAGAATCTTATTTTTTATGGCAGTTTGAATAGCTAAAAGATCGTAAACATGACCTTTTGAATAATAAAAATATCAAATATAAATCCCATCAAATTGACTGAGCTATTAGTTACATCGTAAAATAAAACCTTTTCCTGCAGGGCTAAGATACAAGCGAAGACAGAGTATGGCCTTATTTTTCTCATTCTTAGCCTGTAATGTACCACTGCCGGGCAAAGGCCTCTTATCTCACCGAAAATATCAGTACGATGAGGATTATTAGGCATAATCACCACGCTCCGTGGTCTTGTGGTTTAAACGCCCGGCTCACGATCCGGAGGTTCCGGGTTCGATTCCCGGTGGGGACAACAATATCTCACAAAAATCTCTTTGCGAGACTGTCCTCAGTTTGGCTAGGGCATTGCAGGCTGAATCACCTGATTGCCCGAAAAGTAAGATGTTACTTTCTACGGATAGTAGTCGTTACATGAGCCATGTCAGACGCCTTTGGCGGCTCAATAACTCTGACACCAGGATTGGCCAGGTTGATCATCCACTCGATGAAGAAGACGAAGATTGTACACACCACTAGACCACTGAGGCGTAATTGTCTGTTGGTAATGGACCTTAAAAAAAATCTTGCGTTATACGACTTTTATCGTAAGGATATACATAATTTATATCAATGATCTAAAGAAAAATAATTATGCATTTATTTAAATCTCTCTTTTCCATACATAAAGGAGCCTAAAAAGGAGGTCATAGATATTCGAAACAATTTTGGGTATGTCAGATACATAATATTATCGTTTTAAGGATAGTGTCAACTAATGAAACACTATTGACACACAATAGTCACACGTCACACTTTTGTCACAACTTTTGGTAAGAGTAGTATACACCTGCCAAATGTATTTGATTTACGTTTAATGAGATCCTAGAACAATGTTCAAGAATATTAAACACTATTGATTATGTTATTAGTATCAATAAAGTAATAGCCTTTTATGTCCCACCGCTGGGCAAAGGCCTCTCACCTCATTGATGATATCAGTACAGTGAGGTGGATTGAGTGGCATTGAGCACCAAGATTGTCTAAATTGTTATACTCGTACGTATGTTAAACTAAATCTCTTATTTCAAGTTTGGCTCTAAGCTCGATCAGAATTCGTACACATTATAATTACGATTTATTAGTCAAATCATTTTAATTTTTATTAATATTTGAAGGTTGCAAATTATGGATAAGGACTATTTTGTATTTTAGAGTTTTGGGTATATGTGAGTTTACATTTAGATTAGAAATCGGGAAATTCAGTTTTAGTTTTAGACTGACATTATATAAGTCGATTTTGTCAAAGACAATATGGGACATTATGGAACGAAAGCTGCACATAAAAAATCTGTTATTTTCTCATTTTGAAGTGGCCCAGCCGTAAAAGTGCAGAATATTAAAGAGGATTGTAACACAAAGTTTCACGGGCGAACAACACAATTTTAGTAATTGAGTTTAAGACTGACATTTAAAAGTTCAAACTATTTCGAAAACTCTTTCAATTAATAATAATCCTCAATCAAAGTTACTATTAATAAATTGCTTAATCAACGCTAGATTAGATTGCCTAGTCTAATATATATAGATAACATACATTTTAGATTCTAAATCTGTTATCAAATCGAGAATACTCCCTTACCATTTATCTCGATGCTTATTACCAGTTTATACCAATTATGTCATGTACATCCGTGCGTAAAATACGCAATGTATCACGTACTAATAATTAATATCATTGTCATTGTCATACCAATATGACTTTTATTATTCATGCTTCTTGATACGTGACACGCCTCACAACAATACTTAGATGCTTCGCTAAAAGTTCAAGGTTCTTCGATGGGTTATTTGATCTTTGATAAATTAGCAACGCCAAGCATAAGATTAGCTTATTTATTTTATTTTTCAGCCTGACTTGCTGGGGCAAGTCAGGCCCCTGCAGTGGGCTGCAGGGCAAACCCTACCCTGCTTTCACCTTTCTCTATTGGGTGCTAGACTGGATCAATCCTTCATGTAAGTATGAAGCTAGGTTGGCTTTGTTTTCCCTTCCTCAGTTATCCTTAATCAGTTCAAAGCTGGACAAAGTCTTTAGGAGATCGCTGATCTATTGTTTTACATATGTGTACTAGACTAAAGGTTGCTACGTCTATGAATATGCTTGAGGCCTCAATGGTCTAGGAATGTACACCTGCCTAGACTCGGGTTCGTGGAGCGAGCGAAGTATTCGTATGTTCCTTATTTACTTCTCAAACATGGCTCAAGTTCAGATCACCAACCCATATTAGGCAAACTTAATTCCGCCTTATTATCTTTACTGTACTGATATCTTCGACCAGTAGTGGGAAACTACAAGCATTCTGTTTTAATAGGTATTAACTAAGGATATATCCTTGATATATCAAGGTTCGAACTTTGTCGTATATTTTCATTGGACTATTCTATTCATACAAACATGCTCTCAAGTATTTCTAATGTTACAAATATTATTACTTCGCTAAATATCGCAGGTGCAAGGTGGTTTAGCGCGGATATTAAAGGTTTATGGGGCATTTATATACAAACCATAACTTGGACTATAGGTAGACCTTCTAGCGGACGTGCGAGGATACGAAATGACCGACAATCGCAAACAAATAGTAACAATAAACATTTGAACTGTAGATCATGTTTATGATATTCCCATACGCCATTTTATGCTAGATAACTTATTTCCGTATTTGCAGTTTCTTGGTTTTTGAACTTAATTTTAGTTGTCATACGAATGTCGCCTTTTCAATGTAATTAATCAGCTGATAAGTCATGCCAAATACTTATAAGTTTTACTTATTTTGTTCTTTTACGTTCGTTTCAAATGGTGCTCTATGTAGTACCAAATATAGTACAATTTTAATTTGTCAGTTAACATAACATAGGCATCAAATACAATTGTTAGTTCTTGTGCAATCCCCAAATCAAGCTTAATCGAAACCAATAAACAGCACGTTTTCACAGTAACAACATGGTATGACCAATTATATTTATACCAATAATATTAAACCTGACACAACGGATATCATCAACGGATGTCCAACAAAAGGAACTTGACTTGTTTTTAATGTGATAGTGGCAATAATTTCATTCAGTTATAGGCTGGTTAAGGCCAAGGGGTCTGTAGAGGCCTTAACACGTCATAATGTCTAGTTAAATATGCAGAGCGATGCATCGGAAGAGTATTTATTGTATCTGTATATTGCTCGTAAAAAACGTTCAAACTATAAAAGGTCCATACGTGGCAGATGAATTCGCAATTTAGGAACTAATTGTAGTGCTGTATGCACCTATTTTTAGTGGCATATCTATTTGAGCGCTACCGTGCCTTCGAGGGTATGTAAAACGGTCGGTCCTGGAGTGTCGATCGCTAGACCATGTCGGAGGTCTTTAGGCGGTCTAAAAACTCCGACAAGACCATAGACCAAGTGCAAACTTAATTTTGTCAGACAGGACAGAATGATTTTGTTCCATCGATGCTACGGAATCCTTCATAGGCGTGTCCGACTCGCTCTTGGCTCATTTTATTTACAATAATGTATTAACACCAATTTGTAAGAATGGCATTGGTACAAGTACCTAATTACAGGACATTTTTGTAATAACAAATTATTCAACTTTAAACAATAAAACATACTTAATTACTACAAATTACTCTACGTACCTAGTTAATTGATTACTTATTTATGTATGTATACCTTTAATTATTTACAGTTAAGGACGATATATTGTTCGTGATGTCATAAATAAAACGACAACCTTATTATAGGCCGTAGTGGCGAAAATGAAAAAACTGCAAGGTCTCATGTCACGCCAGCCAAAACAACCAATGCGAAATCGCAAAAATTGAAAGGAAAATGTGAATTAATCTTTAATAACGAGCCTAATTTGGAGAAATTAAGAACCTTTTAGTTATAATTGATTTGAAAATAAGATTAACAGTTAACAGTGCGTAGGCATAGCGGCGTAGTTTGACTAAACGATGTTAGGTCATTGCGATTGTTAAGCAACGCGCAACTCGGACCCTACTTGGTTAAGTGGCCGATAGTAGCATTTCTATCTGAAGGTTACCGGGCTTCGGAGGGTAAACACAATTGTCGGTCTGGGTGTTACAATCGTCAGACCATGTCGGAGGCCTTGTGGCGGTCTAAACACTCCGACACCAGGGTTGGCCACCAACTCGAACTTAATTACTTGAATGTGTTTACGTAGATTTTTGCAATCGAAATTGGCAAATCATTTAAAACGATATTAATCCACGACCGAGCAATTGGTTGACGTAAATATTGTATGTGAGTATAGTTTCATGATTGTACTACCGAAATTGAATTCGTTAATCAAGAAAAAGACCGGATCTGTACAATCGAATTAGGATCATTTTGAGGTCATAAATAAAAACACTACCGAATCGTGTACAGATAGCAACCACACTGTTTACCTTCTTAATTAGTATTATGATAAAATACATTAGTGTGTGAAAAAGAACAATATTCCGTTGTTGAAATAGTCATCATTGCTTATTTTTTGACCATTTGCTAATAAAGTTTAAAGGAATATGAGTTGTTTGAACATGTTGTTCTATTCAAAGAAATCGGAGAAACCCAAATTTGACTTTAAAACCTTTTCTAAGTAAGATATTGTTAAGTTTAAAAGGAAATACGTTGTGTGTATAACGCAAAATTGTTCAACGTACAGAGTTTCATGGTTGTTTTTCATAGGAATTCTATTGAAGTTATCGGCCTGCAGCTTGTAAACTCACTCAACGTTAACAACGATTTAAGAGTTGTTATCACTACATAGTATAAAATAAAGTCGTCTCTGTTTCGTGTCTGTTTGTCTGTTTGTCTGTATGCTTAAATCTTTAAAATTACGCAACGGATTTTGATGCGGTTTTTTGTAATAGGTAGAGTGATTCAAGAGGAAGGTTTTTATGTAAAAAAATTCACGAAATTCCCACGGGAACGGGCACAACGCGGGTAAAACCGCGGGGCGCTGCTAGTTATTTATAAGATTTTCATTCATTTATAGAGATAATTAATACTTATAGCTAAGAGAGCAAGGAATTTAAAAAACGCGTCAGAATTTGTTCGTCCGTTTGAGTTTTTTTGACACGCCCATACAGAGAGAGAGAAGAAGAAAGAAAGAGAGAGGAGGAGAGAGAGTTATACTAAATTGTTTTCAGATGTTTCAATCGTTACCTCGTCAGAGGCCTACTATTTATTATAAATGCGAAAGTTTGTGAGCATGGATGTATTTATGTTTGTTACTCTTTCACGAAAAAACTGTTGAACCGATTTAGATGAAACTTTACAGTAATATAAGTCATCAGAATAACACATCTGATACATTTTATCCCGAAATTCCCGCGGGAATGAGGGTAACACTGCGGGACGGAGCTTGTATATAATAAATCTCTAAATTTCTATTCTTCAAGGTTTAAAACAGTAACATTATTTGAACCGAACGCAAAGTTCGTATTCAAATAAACAGGATTCAATTTTGCAATACTTCTAATAATTACAAAATTTGTTTATATCAGACAGTTGTTTGTGAAAGCAAAAATATTATTTTGCTAACTGTCAAGGGCGCGCTCTTAAAGAACGTTGTTATGATGTAAACTTAATGGACTTGTTATGCTGAAAGGTTTAAAATAAATTAGGCAAAGTTTTCAACATTTAATAAAGTTCAAAGTTTTTAATAGTGGGCTTTATCACGACACAAACGACAAGTTTGTCACGTCCTTGAACTTGTGCTGTAAAATTTGAATAACGGCTTCGGAAATATAACTTGTGGCCTTGTGAAACATACCTATAAGACCAAAACTCTTGAGTTTGTGTTTTTGAATACGTTTCGGTTAGTCCTTATTTTAGTACGCCCTTAAATATGTAACATTAAAAGATATTACTTGTTAATATTACTCAGTGCCGCACTTAGAGACGTTAAATAAAACGATACTTAATTATTTGACGTAATTTTTCATACATATAAAAATCACTCAATAACTCTCTACTAAGGAATCGTGTGATGTCTACGTTTGTAAAAATACAGCAAGAGTCCAATTAGACACAAACTTCATGCCAATCGTCGATCGTCTTTTGTTAATTAATTTATTTGCGACCTCAATTTGATTTATGCCTTTAATATTCAGTCAACTGTCATATTATATAGTAGAATTTAAGTTCAGGTGCAACCTCGAAAATGTAAACAAACGAGCATTGGTACCGGCGAGCGGCGCAAGCGCATGCTAGTCACGCGACAAACATCGACCACTACACTCTGCCTTGCTCTCTGTCATACATACAGTCGCGTACAACACGCCGTATAAATATTTTATATATTAAAAACGCGTAACAACCCGCCATATTAATCTTAAATATATCACAAACGCGAAACAACCCGCAATATTTATCTATAATTTATTAAAGACGTGAAACAACAAACCTTTAACACTTTAATTGATCAAAAACTATATAATCATGAACACAGTTTTTTAATACATTCAGACTTGAAACGTGCGCGGACAAAGACATAAAAATGTTTAACCTAGATAGTTTTTCTCAACCGATATTGAGAAAGAGCGATACTCTTATCAAAGTGCGGTTATGGTTCTATGTGTTATCGCTGACACATCTAGTGGTTATAGCGAGTTGGTTGCTCTCCATTGATTTTACCAAAGCATCGGACCCCAGTTTGTGGTCGTATCAGAAGATACGATGGAAATTGTTAACTTCTTGGTTTAATGTAAGTTTTGTGTGACATTTTATTTCTATAAAATTTATAACAATTTGTGTGTTTTTTTATTTTCTTTCCATGCAGACATTTCATATGAAAAGAAGATAAAAAATCATACCTATATTACTAGTATGTAGCTAATGGAGCCCAAAAATGGCGATTTTCTTTTGAAAATTTGCTGAAAATTACTTGTTGTCGCCGACAGTCTAGTTAATGTATATAACGCTTCTTTCTTTTTGTTTATATTTTACTAACAGCGCCCCGCGGTTTTACCCGCGTTGTTACCGTTCCCGTGGGCATTTAGAAAGAAGTAAGTTTTAATAAATAAAACATATTTATAATTATTTTATCTCTTCCGTCCGTTCCATTTGTTATAGTTGTGATCACTGAAATAAAATAAAAATTGATGAAAAATTATAATATTTACGTTCCATGTTTGGGACAATTTTTTTGACATCATATTGTGTCCGCGCACACACAATATTTAACTGGATTAACAATACTGTTATTGTTAACACAAACGTAGTTCATGAAAAGTAACATGGCTTTTTTCAGTATTTTCATAAAACTCGTATCGAATAAACTTTTAGGTGTTTCCGCAGAGAATTTTCGCAATAGAAATAAATGGTGAACTTTTTAACATACAAAACGGATTTAAATACATAGTGCATTCAGTCAGATTAGAGTGTCATGTCAGATTTTATGTTTTACCTACTTTTAGCGTATCCCAATAAAATATCATTGACTTTGACACTTTTCATTGGCTTTGACAATTGTTTCAATTGAAAATGGGGAGGCTGAAATACGGATTCAAAATTGTCATTTATTTATATACATAATATCGTAGCGCTCGTGGCGTTAAGCAACGTACAGCTCAGCCCTTACTTAGATGGGTGACGGGTAGTGGCATTTCTATCTGAGCGCTACCGTTCTTCGGAGAGAACGTTAAATTGTCGGTCCTGGTTGTTTAAATCGTTAGACCATGTCGAAGGCCTTGAGGCGGTCTAAAAACTCCGAAACCAGGGTTGGCCACAAATAGCAGACATTATACTAAATAGAGATTGCCGGTTGAAATAGACTAGTACTTACGACTATACTTACTATACGGCTGTTAATAAAGACTGAGGTTTTTTCAATTCATCCGAAGATTTAAAAATCAATTTAGACTTATTCTTAACTAACTAAAAAACTATTAATACCGGATTTTTTATGTAACTTAGACTTAAGATAGACCTAGGTAGACTTACAGAAAAAAATCAAAGTGTTAAACGCCGCGAAGCGCATCTAGTATATACGTTACATATCATAAGAATATCTCGAATAATAGGAAGCACTTATGACATAAAACAGTGTCTCTATTAGACGACGTAAACTGAGGTCCAGACATAATGAATTTCCTTTTTTAAACTTACACGATTTGAACACTTAGTAAACGTACTCACACGGGTTTTTTCGCGTTAGAAAGTTAATAAACTGTCAGTGTTGTGTGTCAGTCTAATGTGAACGCACCGTTAAACTCTAACATTGACCATGAGAGAAAACTGAATTGAATCAATTTTGACCTTAGTTAACATTAATAATCTATTTATTTGCCTCTGTACAGCATCAGCAAAGACGTCACCAATATCGATCTGATATCGACTTGTTTAATGGTCGACCGTATTGTAGAGTAATCTGACTAAGTTACTTCTTTTCCGGACAAGCATACTATTTTTTAACTTGTATAATAGAATTTAACAAACTGATACATACACAAATACTTTATAAGAATATACAATTGGCACACAGACGTAGTCGCCAATAACTATATCTGCACTTTTGCTTTACTCCGGACAGGAATCGAACCCGCAACCCCCGACACAGTAAGTCCCTGTGCCACAAGCCTCCAGACTTTTTTAGAATTTGACAGTGACAGCTAATATAATCTCATACTTTACATTTTCAGTTGCTATCAATAATGTACTTTCCGACCTGCATATACTGTGATTGGAAGGAACTCAAAAGAGAACACCACGAGAGACACGTTAAGCTTTTGAACAAAGCGAGGTACATCTGCTTTACAAGCATTCTACTGCCAACCACTGCCGTAAGTAGATGCCTAAATATCTTGGTATTATACTAAAACTAGCAGTGCCCCGGGGTTTTACCCGCGTTGTGCCCGTTCCCTAGGAAATATCGAAATGAAAAATAGCCTATATATACCTACGCGTTGGATTGGGCATCCTGATTACTGTATAATCACGGAACAGAGAGCTATTATTTGATACAAATTTTGTTCATGATTAACACTGGAAGGACAGGTATCTACCATATTTTTTAAACTAGTGCGCCCCGCGATTTTACACGTATTACGCCGATTCCTGTCAATAACGGTATAAAGTAGCCTTTCGAATAGGACTGAAATATCATGATTAGTGCGTTCAAACAAACAATAACAAGTTTTCCGTGCGTTGCTTAAGGCATCAGTCGTCTTTTGTTTGTTTTGATGATTTAATAACTTTTCGACAAATCCAAGTGTGCAATTACCCATAATTGTGCCGTATACAGAACTTGTGTTGTTTGGTTGTCATTTGGTCCAGTATAAATATTTTAATCAAACGAATAAAAATTGTACCTAAATGATACTGTTGTTTGTGTCATTTAGTGTGCGGCCACAGTGAATGCGCGGTGGCTTACGCGGTGACTTACGCGGTGGCTTACGCGGCGGCGGCGGCGGAGGTGGCCACACTGAGGCGCGAGCTCTAGTAGCGATCAGACGTATATCAGGGGTTGCAAACAATTTTCGATCAACAATACACAACTAGATTTCGGGTCACGTACAAAATCAAAGCTAAAAAATGTCCTCGTGAATTACGTGTGACAGCTTATTTTGTTTACTACGGAACTGACCAAAAAGTTTTAAAACAGTTCGAAGTTCAACCTAATTATAACCATGACACCTAGCAAATCTTCAAATATTTAAAATTACTACTGTCACTTAGAAACGAAAAGACAACATTTAGTGTGAAATCAACCTTAACGACCTACAAATAAAGTATTTTATTCCCGTGTTTACCTTCCTTTCGTTTCGTTTCTTTTAGAAGAACTACAGATGGAATGGAGTCGTGTTGAACACTTAAATAATTTGTAATAAGCACGTAAAAGTTTACTTAAAATTATTTATGTTTTGGGCTATCTAGGTGTATGATTCAGAGTTAGTTACGTTGAGTAGTTAGATGTGAGTTGACGGAAGAGACACAAGACACAGATGGCACAGTTAAAATAGTTTATTCGTTAAGTTAAGTTAAGTTGAGTTGGATGCTAATCCGCGGTAGGTCGCTCTGACAGTTATTGGTCAACTAAAGTAATTATAATAATATAAATTAAAGGTAACTAAATCTAGGTGCGAAAACTAGGCCGCGACGTTAGCACTTTGTACGTAACCGTACATGCTCCCGAGGAAAAAGTGGGATTAGCATCCATTACAAGGTAAGTAAATTATAAATAATGTTAGAGTTCAAAGTGGAAGGTTTTCTTAGGCAGTTTGACTTCTCTGTCAGCGGGCTCTGCTGCGCTCCGCTGCGACGAATGTATTTCTTGTAGCTCGATGTCCACTCCCAAGTTATCCTCTCCACTCGATGTCACTCTTCGTTTAGGCGAGGCGGTATTGGCGCGTTTCTTTAGTTTGCGTTTTATGACTGTCTAGAGGGCTAGCACAGCGATTCCTCCCAACAACAAAGAAGTGACCGTGTAGAGATAAATGTCGTGGCTAGACATGTGGCTAGATATGTCTGCAGACTTTGGTAATGCTTCTCTATTCTTCTGAAACTCCAACTGTTGGCCTAGTTTTCTTATTTCGGTATCCATTGGCCATTCATGTTGTGTCATATTTAGTTTCGCATTATTCCAGCTGAGTTTGAATATATTGTTAATCGTTGAGTTTATATTTGGTATTTCTACCTCAGCAGGTTGTATTGTAATACTACTCCCCAGCTGATTGTATGTAAATATTATGGCGTCCTTTTTCTGTAGTAAGCATTTAGGTTTTAAGGTAATGACCCCAGTACCGTCAAGTACGGTCGGCGTAACCTGATCCTTGCATATGACGCGCATCAGCTGTTTGCCACACAATGTAAATAGCCACATATTTGGTTTGTGTAGCTTCGTCCATACTTCTTGGCATGTTGCATCACTTAGTAGGCACGATAACGACTCTTGTTGGTTGAATACTTGTGCTTCACATGGGGCATCCTTGTCGTGCATATTGTAGACTGGATTGTGCGAGACGCAGATGTATTCCTCCTCTCTGTATGAAGTACATTGACGCATATCTTGATCTTCCAATGTCATGTATGAGTTTTTTACCAAGTTAATAGCAATATAGCTTGAAGTTGATTGTACGAGTTTCAAGTGTCCCTGCCACAGGAACGGTATTGGTACAACTCGATATATTTTGTAGTCGTCCTCGCTCAGTAAAGGAATGTGCATTTCAAATAACATGTAGTTGTTTGTTATTCGAGCTTTCACATTAATAATGTCATAAATATCTTTCAAATCCTTTTCGACGTCCTTTACAGGTAACGAAATACCTTGAGGCAGTCTTCCGGATATTATGTTAAGCTGTTTAATCAGTTGGGTAGCCGAAAATAGATGGGTGTCTAAATGCCCCCTGTAAATGTTGGCGAGTGCATTTATCAGCATTTCTAATATTCGATTTAAATCGCTTATTATCATAGCGGACGTCACGGCTGCGGTATTTATGTCATTCATCACGAATAGTTGGTGTGCTTTGTTCTGTACGTTTGTGATTTCGCTGCAAGTTTGATTCATGTATACTTGCAACGTTTCGAATTGTTTATCCATAAAGGCAGTATTCCTTTTTATGATGTTATTTTCAGATTCTACAATTGACGTTTGGTTTTTGATGAGTTGTAGCAAGTAGTCGTCATTTAGTTGTAGATGTTGTATATCCTTTTCGTACTTTTGGCCAAAATCTGCGTCCAGTACTCCGAATAGTGTCCTTGCTAACGTTCCAACTCCATCAAAGTAGCCTCGTTTTTGTCTGGAATGCTGACTGCGCAGCATAGAGTTGTAATTATCCAGGTGGCTCAGTTCATGTCGAAGGTGGCTGACAACGTTTTCGCAAGGCGTGTACTCATGCGATATCTTTTGGCACAGTGTATCTATTTGGTTCACATAACTGTAGATGCGATTAGTTGCTTGCCAGTATGAAGTTAAGTTATAGTAAACCAGTAGGATCCACTCGTCGTGTATAAGTTGCATTGTCCCCGCTTCATCGAAGTAGATTGGGTGATTGCTTGGGATAGTTGTAACCTTCAAACTACTCGCCGTTTGGGCTGACTCGGCAAACCCCGTTATTGCTAGTATGCATAGGAGTACCAATGCCAGCCAATTTTTCTTGTTCGTCGCAGTGCTTCTACGTTTTCCCGTTTCCGATGGCTTTTCCACTCCTTCATTTGCCTTTGGTTCCTCGATTTCGAGTGGCAATGGTGAAAGTTTAGTTATGGGGCGTCTCATTAATCCTTTCTTAGTTTTTAGGGTAACAACCCGTACTTTACCATCGGGGCCTGGATGCAGTTCCTGGACTCTACCGAGTGCCCAGTGGCCCGGAGGTAAGTGTTCATCCTTTACTAGGACGAGACTTCCTTGTTTCAGATTTTCCTTAGGAATTTGCCATTTGCTGCGGATTTGTAGTTGATGTAAGTATTCGCTTGACCAGCGCTTCCAGATGTGCACGTTCATTTGTTCAACCAGCTTCCATCTGTTTCTTAAATCATGCTCAGCGAACCCTTGCTCTTCTTGCGATAGTGACAGTAGGGGGCCGCCAACGAGGAAATGACCGGGACTGAGATATTCCAAATCTTCGACATCTTCCGTTAATGGGCCCAGCGGACGAGAGTTCAGGCAGGCTTCGATTTGACAAAGTAAAGTTGTGAATTGTTCGAAAGTAAGCTTCTGCTCCCCAAGGACTCGATGTAGATGATATTTCATGGCTTTCACGGCAGCCTCCCACAAGCCTCCAGCTGTTGGCCAAAGTGGTGCATTGAAATGCCACTCAATCTGTAAGTGACTCATCTCATCGAAGAACTCTGAGGTGTTAAACGTATTGTGTCGTTCAAAGTCTTGTTGCAGTAGCTTCGCTGCGCCTACAAAGTTTGTTCCGTTGTCGGAGAATACGTGTCGGGGTGTACCACGGCGGGCACACATCCTTTTGAATGCTGCGAGGAACGTTTGCGTCGTCAAATCCGATACCAATTCTAAATGCACCGCTTTCGTCGCCATACATATAAAAATTGCTATATAGGCTTTGCAGGTTTTGACTCCTCTTCCTTTATTGATCTTCACCTCCACATGTCCGGTATAGTCAACGCCCGTGTTTGAAAATGGTCTGGATGGAGTCACCCGTTCTTTCGGCAAGTCAGCCATAATCTGCACGTTTTTGTTCGTTTTGAAACGATGACATCGTATGCATTGTCGCAACACCTTCTTGACTGTTTTGCTACCTCCAATAACCCAAAACTTTTCTCGTAAATGGGCTAAAGTCAGTCGAGCGCCTCCGTGCAGAGTGTCTCGATGAGCCTTTTGTATAATAAGCTCTGTTAGTCTCCCTGTGGCCGGTATGATAATAGGATGTTTCGCGGCCGGGGATAAAGTTGAGTAGCTTAGACGTCCAGTCACACGCAGAATCCCACTGTAGTCCACAAATGGAGTTAACTTCAGCAAGTTGCTTTTTGTTGATATCGGCTTGTTCTTCTTTAAAGATTCAATTTCGGCACCATAGTTTTCCTTCTGAATGGTTTTGACTACCAATTCCGTAGCTTTCACGATGACTTGTGGTGACAAACACACAACCTCCTTTTTATCGCCGCAGTCGGCTAAGTTAGTTCTACTCGAGCTCCAAGTACGTCTTTGTTTACGAATATTGCTTAATCGCAATATCCACCCAAGTACTCGTATCACCCGATCATAATTACTGTTTCTATTTAGTAATGTATTTATTGTTTCACAATTGTGGATTGTGACTACGTTGCAGTTTAGTTTCTGCAATTCCATATTTGTTGAGTAGGTCAGGTCATCTTGATGTACAGTTGAAATGTTTAATTTTAGCCAATTTGGGCCATTCCACCAAAGTTGAAAATCTAGTAGTTGAATAGGTGTCAGCCCGCGAGTTGCACAGTCAGCAGGATTCTCTTCCGACCTTACATACTTCCAATAGCTGGCCGGTATAATTAAGTTTATTTGCTTTACTCTGCTAGCTATATATCTCTCCCATCGATTTATATCGCCTTGCAACCAGGCCAAAACAACTTTGGAGTCGCTCCAGCATCTTATGTGGAGATTCTTATGTGAGATAGTGGCTTCAACCTTTTCTATCAGTTTAGCTAGTAAAACGGCTCCGCAAAGTTCCAGTCTAGGTATTGTTGTTTTGTTGCTGATTGGTGCAACCTTCGTTTTAGCCGTTATTAGTGTAGTCTTGTATTCACCATCTTGTTTTCTAATTCGGCTATAGATTACGCACGCGTATGCTTTTTCGCTAGCATCGCAAAACCCGTGTATTTCCATTTCGTTTTCTTGGCATTGTAACCATCGTGGTATGGACAGTTTGTTTAGCAATGGAATATCCTTCCTTATAGTTTCCCATTCCTTAGCCAAATTTTCGGGTATTTGTTCATCCCAGTTGATCCTGGTAATCCAGATTGCTTGGAATAGAAGTTTTGTTTTTATAGTTAGTGGCGATAGTAATCCCAGGGGGTCGTACAGCCTGCTTATTTCGCTCAGTAGTCCGCGCTTAGTCAGGTTTTTCTTGATTGGTATATCCCATTGGTATGTGAAACTATCGTTGTTTTGATTCCACCTCATGCCTAACATCTTAGGGTTTGTTGATTGTTCCGGGCTAAAATCTATATTCGTAGCCTGGCTCCTTTGATCATCCCGCAAATCTTCCAAGATAACTGGTTCATTAGTTTTCCATTTCCTTAAGTTAAACCCTCCCCTTTTCAGTAGATCAATTAGTTGTGTAACCAGCAGCTTAGATGCGTCGATAGTATCCTGTCCATGAACCACATCATCCATGTAGCAATACTTCTTCAGCACGTCTCCAGCTTCCGGATAGGTACGCTTTTCATCTTCTGCTAGTTGATGTAAAGTGCGGATTGCGAGATATGGTGCACTTTTCATCCCGTAAGTAACTGTGCCCAGCTGCCAATCTTGTAGGGGTTCGTCAGGGGAGGATCTCCAGATTACCGTTTGTAAATGTTGTTGTTCTTCGTTTAATTTGATGAACCGATATAATTTCTCCACATCAGCGGTAAATACATATCTGTACGTTCTCCAGTTGATTAGTAGTGTCAGTATATCCTTTTGCAAGTTCGGACCGCAATACATGAAATCGTTCAGACTACTGTCTCCTTTTCTCTTGTACGAAGCGTTGAACACCACCCTTAGTTTAGTTGTGGTAGACTCAGCTCTCAACACCCCATGGTGAGGTAGATATACATGACCTCTTCCCTCTCCCTTTATAGGTTTCATGTGCCCCATGGCGATGTATTCGTCCATAAAACGTTGATATTCGGAGCTGAGCTCTTTGTTTCTTTGCATTTTCCTTTCCAGTTGAAGAAACTGCGCTAGCGCTTGTGGCTTTGCGCTTTTCAAACTTGTTTCGTAGTCAGGCTTCATTGGCATTCGAACTACGTATTGCCCGCTTGCCAACCTTTTGGTAGTTGTTTTATAAAACTCTTCACAGATCTGCTCTTCGCTAGTTGATGCCGCATTGTCGGGGATTTCCTCGCTTTCCCAAAATCTTGCCATATTTTCGAAGTCGTTCAGCGTCACGAAACAGTTGAATGTTTTTACATTCCCGCATAGAATCCAGCCTACTTTAGTTTGTTGAGCTACTGGGTATTTCTGGTCACTTCTCATAACGCCGTTTAAGATAAGATCTGAGTAGACATCTGCCCCCAGTAACAGATCGATGGGGCCAGACAAGTTGAATTGCGGATCCGCTAATTTCAAATTTTCCAAATAGTGCCAGTTATTGATAGAAAACGAGGACGTAGGTAAGTTGCTAATTAGTTTCTTCATAATTAATGCTTGAAAGTTGAATTTGTAGTCTGAATGTATTGATTGACATTCTAAGTTCAATGCGCCTTTGCAATTGCCGCTAAGTGTACCGACACCCGATACTACAGCGCTCATCTTACGTCGCTGCAATCGGAGGCGCTGCGCCGCGTTTTCCGATATTAGGCTTACTTGGGAGCCTTGGTCAAGTAGACCTCTCAAATTGATATAGTTGCCATCAATTGTTTTCACTTTTAAAAGTACAGTCGTTAACAATACTTCTTTCTCTTCGTTTGTTATGTTGTTCACCCCATAGGAAGTTGATGGGTTTCCCTCTTGTTCCGGTTGTTCTTCATGCAAAAGTGTGTGATGCTGTTTTTGACACAGTCTACATGTTTTGTGCGATTTGCATTGTTGCTCTCCATGGCTGAATAAACAGTTTTTGCAAACATGCAGGTTGCGAACTAGTTCATTGCGATTCTTCGTATTCTTCGCTAAGAAATGTTCGCAATTCATCAAAACATGATTTGTTTTGCATATTGGACATGTTTTCGCTGTCGTGAAGAAGGCTTTTGGCGAGTTTTGTGACTTGTTAAAGTACGATGACCCGTGCGTTTTGTTCTTGTAGTGATTATATTTGTTTTCAGATGGCCTTTGAGGTTGTTTTTCCGATTTCCATTTGTTTGATAACTGTACCCTTTGATTGTTTCCCTGCAATGTTTCAAGTGCCATGAATTTTGCTTCCAGAAAATCAGCAAATTCCTCCAATTCCGGAAACTCCCTTGGATTTTTTATCTCCTTTATATACTCGTTGTATGTGACACCATCTAGTTTTTGTGCCAATAGGTGTACCACGATCGGATCCCAATTGGTGGTGTCAATCCCGATGTTCTTCAGCCCGTTCAAGCACTCCATCATAACGTCATGAAGCTTTCTTACGTTCACCGCAGTCGGACTCTGGATAGTAGGATGATTCAGGAGCGTATTCATGTACGATGTGAATAACAGACGCTTGTTATCGTAGCGGTGAGTCAGTATCTCCCAGCAAGATGCGTAGTTGTCAGCACTAATGCCCAGATGCTGGACCAATTTCTCTGCCTCGCCTCTCAGTTTGGTCTTCAAGTGTTGCATTTTCTGAGCCTTTGAAAGTGTCGGATTGTTGTGTACACTTTCGAGATATAGGTCTCTAAAAGCCAACCACTGATAGTAATTGCCATAGAACTCTGGTATTTGAATTTTCGGGATAGATTTCTCGTAATGCGCGTTATTCCAGATATTGTTCTGTATTTTCTTTTTCACATCTTCGTACAGGTTTTCGGCTGTATTGAATTTCTGTTGATAAATGGAGTCTTCATCTTGTAATAAGTAATCCAGTTGCCAATTCGCCCTTTCAATATGCTCCCATTTAGTTTTCAGGTTGTTTAGGTTATCTTCCAGTTCCCATTTTTCCATTGATGCTACCAACGCGGTGCTAATCTTCTCCACGGTGCGTTCAAACGCTCTAAAGTTGCAGTATTGCTGACGCAGAAGATCCTGTTGTTTCTCCGCCGACTCGCTGGAGTCTCGCGGGGGAACGTGGAATTTAATATCGTCGAAAGAAAACTTAGATTGCCCGATTGTACTCGTACCTGCTTTAGGCGTTGCAGGGGGTTGTTTTGTCTCAACCGTAGACGGCAGTTCCGATTTGCGTTTCAGCATATCTTGAAGTACTTCTTCGTACATTTTCTTTGTGTTGTTGAAAATATCGTCATTGAAGTATTGAAGGTCCGTTGCTCCAGACTCTTCTAGTAGTTGGTGGTTGTGAACAAACTTTTCCCAGTTCTTGTTCAACCGCGAAAGACGCTCCTCCAGGTATGTCAAGTTTTTCCTGGTGGGACTGTCCTTCTTGTAGTTGGCGAAAATAAGCTTCAAATCTCTGAAGATGGTTTCTTGTCGGCTTATCAGCTCCACTACATTCTGAACCATGTTTGTTGAATGTTAGTTTGACCGCTGGAGTAGAGTTGTATCCCCAAAGGTACTGGTTTAGCCAACTTGCAAAGTTTTTGCAAGTTATATCCGGCTCGAAGGACCACTTTTTATGTATGATTCAGAGTTAGTTACGTTGAGTAGTTAGATGTGAGTTGACGGAAGAGACACAAGACACAGATGGCACAGTTAAAATAGTTTATTCGTTAAGTTAAGTTAAGTTGTGGACTGTAATCCATAGGTCGCTGGTTCATATCCGGCTCGAAGGACCACTTTTTATGTATGATTCAGAGTTAGTTACGTTGAGTAGTTAGATGTGAGTTGACGGAAGAGACACAAGACACAGATGGCACAGTTAAAATAGTTTATTCGTTAAGTTAAGTTAAGTTGAGTTGGATGCTAATCCGCGGTAGGTCGCTCTGACAGTTATTGGTCAACTAAAGTAATTATAATAATATAAATTAAAGGTAACTAAATCTAGGTGCGAAAACTAGGCCGCGACGTTAGCACTTTGTACGTAACCGTACACTAGGTTTGATAGTATACATACTTGTTTTCATTACGATTTTTTTGATAAACTTGATAGTATAACTCTGCAAATATAGATCCTAGCGTATATATTAAATAATAATGATCAAACTTACTGTCATTTTTGCTCTAAAGTTGAAAATTAACGAGTTATTTCAGAAAAACTAAAAAAAAATGAACTTAAAACAAGATGGCGGCGAATACTCTACCGGGATTAGTTACAAAATCGAAATTTATAAGTCCAACCACCCCCCCCACGACATAAAAAAAAATCGCCCCCCGGATAAATAAATTATTACTACAAAACAAATCTACTCCATGTTTCTGCTGTTCTGTTTCACAAAATTTGCGCCAACGTTGGCCAAACATTTGTAGCGGTGACTTCAAATCAGTATTTTTTTTCAAAATTTGATATTATTTTGTTTAAAAGCTTAAAATATAACTTATTCTACATGCACTCACAGAAAGTAAGACACTCCGGCCGTTAAATTGTTTTTCCGGCCATTATTTTTGCAACTTTTTTGGCTGTGGTTCGAGGGAACTAAATAAAAGAGTGGCTCACTTTTCAAATGAGACCCTAAGCACCCAGACGTATTATTTGCGCTGACCCGAAATCTAGTGTGTATTGTTGATCGAAGCCATTTTACGTCAAAACGCCGAGCGGTAAGACCACTGGTTTGATACACCTGCCACCCGCTTGTTAAGTCGCTCGCCGCCTAGGCCCGTACTGTGGCCACAACGCGCGGATCGGTGCGTTTGAAATCACCGCGCGCGGAGTCGCTCGGTCTTGTCGCGCTAGGCTTCCGCCTAGTCACTTCAGTATGGACACTTACACGCGTTTCATACGTTTGATATTTCGCGCCCGCCGTCGCCACCGCGCTAGGCCCGCAGTATGGACGCACACTAGTTAGTACACTATCGTGCTATACGCTCAAAACTTAAGTCACTGTAATGAATCGTACTAATGTTATAAATGCGAAAGTTTGTGAAGATGTATGTATCTATGTTAGTGACCCTTTCACAAAAATACTACAGGATGGATTTCGATGAAACTTTACAGTAATATAGAATATACATCAGAATAACACTTGGGATACATTATATCCCGAAATTCCCATGGGAACGAGTACAGTACAAAGCTACATTATAAAACACCTTGCCTTTTCTCGTCAAAATCTTTATCTTGGAAAAGTAAAACGATCAATTTGTCATACAAGCCTATTTATATTTGAACGATAAGGAAAATTGAGTCAAAAATGATTTATGTTCTCTTAAAATACCCTTTTAACCTTTACCCTCCGGTTGATATCAACGTTTCACTCTGACATTCTGTTTGAGAGATCAGTTTTATACGATCTTTTTATTAAACTTGGTTTATTTTTAATATATTTGTTTGAATGAAATAAATCCTTTTTAATTTAGAAGGAAATCCTTTACTATTAAATACTTTACCGTTTGAACTCTTTTTTATTTCAAATTCAAATATCGAAAGAATTCCAATTGAGTGTGAAAATAACAGTATACTGGCCGCGCCCCGCGGTTTCACCCACGTTGTAGCTGTTTCCGCGGGAATTTCGGGATAAAATGTATCTCATGTGTTATTCTGATGTATACCCTATATTACTGTAAATTTTCGCCCAAATCCGTTTTTTAGTTTTTGTGTGAAAGAGCAACAAACATACATCCATCCTCACATACTTTCACATTTATATCTTAGTTTGTAATTGAGAATTTGTGCTTATTTATTCATGCTTACCATTTTAAACCATAGATAATATTGGCTATTGATCCCCAAACATAATGTGAAGGTGACAAAAGTGTGAGAAATCCTTGAATTTGTTTACACTGACTGATCCGAGTGGTAACAAAGTCAACAATAATACTTAAATATTATGTTGCACAAAGACAATAAAACTTACAAAGTCTTTGTCAAGTTAAAACATTTTTGATTTATTACTTCAAAGAATTCAAGACTTTGAATATTTCTGTTTAGTTGAGCGATTTTCCGCTTAACGGTAGAGAATTTTCCGTTCCAAGTATCTTCTATATTAATGTAATAAAGATTAATTTTGTTTGAACATGCTAAGCTCTGGAACGTATTATACTTTAAGTTATATTATTAGTTATACGCTCCTTATCCCTAAATTCCTACAGGAATAGGCATGACGCAGGGAAACCGTGGGTTGCCAGTCCATTACAATTAACCCACTTTCAAGACGAAACTCAAAAGAAGGAAGATCATAATTCGTCGGAATCTTTTTTAAACATCACTAGCTATGCGACGCGGTTTCATCCACAGCGCCCCCGTTACCCTGGGAATCTCGGGATTATTATCACTTATTTTCCTATTATTGACCAAGATAAATAAAAAAAGAAAATCAACAAAATCGATCTCGCCGTTATCGAGTAATAAATTGTGTAAATAACACCACTTTCTTTTATATATATTTAGTATTATTATTATCGAAATATTTTGTAAACGTCATTATATCATTCAAATTTTGTTTTTCAGTTCGGTGACATCCTATTCTGGCGAGTTTGGAACAAAGACCGAGAACTAATAGCGCCGGTGACAGTGGACGAAATGGTTCCGTTTTGGAGCCAGCATTGCATGCACACTGTGTCCCTGATCGTCATACTGTTGGATCTAATACTCGTTCCCAAAGAGAGGCCCAAGAACATGGCTATAGGAATCACAATGCTGACATGTTTTCTGACAGCTTATGTCTTTGTGTAAGTATCCCTACTGGTTTCTTAAGTTTAAGGGAACACTACTCATTTTGAATTGAAACTACGTTTACGGATACAGTTCGCTTTTATTTTACATTTTTATCTGTCGTTTCGGACCCTTTACAGGAACCGTGGTCACAGAAGACCGTGGTCTTCTATGACCACATAAGTATCCCCTCTTTTTTTGTATTAATGTTTAACTCGTTTGTCTGTTTGTTTCGAACGGGTGGTTATCGTAACATACATAGGTTAAAAAGTTCAGATTTTTACGCTATTTAATGTATGTTAAATACTAACCGCTATTTCACAACTTAAATGACTGTATGTTAAAATTATTCGGACAATTTTTCTTACGTGTGTTAAGACTGACATTTTGTTTTAACGTTTACTTGTGCGTAAGCATTAAATGTGAAAACCTGAGCAATCGGTCATTAAACTCTAGGTAACATTTGACATCTCCGAGTACGAGCATAACTTACGTGTGTACTTAATTTCTTTGGGACGTAAATGGACTTCGCGGGATTGTTATAAATGCTAACAACACAACAAAAAATTGAAATTGACTATTTAAATTGATACTAATGAAGTATAAAAAGTGTTTAGTAAGCATTACATTACACATTACGTCTTTCAGTTAACGATAGCATGCTAATTAAAAGTGAGAAGTAAACGTAGTCAACCATGACCCTTTCGTATTACTAGTAATAGTAGTATTAGCTTGTAATGTCCCACAGCTGGGCAAAGGCCTCTCATCTTTCTGAAGATATCAGTACAGTGAGGAGGATTAGGCGTAATCACTCGGTTGCCTAATGCGGGTTGGCGATCGCAAAGGCGAGCAATAAAAGCAATATAAGCATTAGATAATCGTTATTGTAGTGAAGTAAGGTAGAGTGTACTCGAAGAGTTTTTCTTATATATATCTAATGTGTGGTTAAAAGGTCATCGCCAACACCTATATCATTACATATTGATGACTCCGGGCGGGAATCGAACCCGCAACCCCCGGCACAGTCAGCGCTCTCACTGCCAGGGTGCCAACGGGCATGTCAATTTTTGAATAAGACTTATTAAACTTATCTTCTATATATATAAAATTCAAAGTCCTGACTGACTGATAATCAACGCACAGCCTCAACCGCTACACCTAGAAACATGAAATTTGGCAGGAAGGTTCTTCAAGTGACGTAAGTGCACACTAAGAAAGGATTTTCGAAAATTCCTACGGGAACGGGTTCAAGCGCAAGGTTCGGGCGCTTCTAGTTAAACTATGAATGAATAGTGATTTTTGACGGTGCCAATGAGATGTTTTTCATTTTTAATACACATTGTATAATGATGATGGGAAACATTGTCTTAAACAAAGTTATGTTTCTGAAGACTTCATGTTCTGAGACGTGATATCTAATTAAAAGTTTTTGGCTTCGATATTTACCAGTAATATTGAATTATGTTCTATTCAAACTTTAGAAGGTAGTTTTCCATTTTTATTTAATATTTTACTTTTTTATTGTTCTTTTTTAATTTATTTATTGTTATGTTATGTTTACAGTCCAGGCCCTTTATGTCCTTTTAATTTTATAAAAGCGAAAATCTGTGAGGATGTATTAATGTTTGTTTTTTAATCCTCTTGATAGAGAAATAGATTAGGGAACACATTGCATGATTCGGATGAAACTAGTACTGCCAGTAAGTCAATAATTTACGACAACCTTTTATCATTTCAGATGTGTACAAAGCTTTCTCAACGGTGAATACATATACCCAGGCCTCAAATTATTCACCGGCTACAAGCTACCCATCCTAGTGACCTATATTTACATCGAAAATTTATTTTATTACACCAGCCAATGGTTAATAGTGGACATGGTATGGGGAAACAGGAATACTAAAAAAGTGGCGTGAATTTTGAATGTGGTAGTAGTGTGTAGTATTAGCCTATTATGTCCCAAGGTAGGGCAAAGGCCTCGTCTCACTGAAAATCGGTAGAAAGGGAAGGAAATTACAAAATTAAAAACGAATAGACTGAAAAAGTGAATCTTTTTGTGTAATTCGTCATTGAAGGCGGTTTGCACAAAAATGTTAAATCTATTTAGTACTTAAATATGTTTAAAAAACAAAAGCTGTTAGTTCAAAATTATATTTTATACTGCACGAAATAGAACACTATTTAAAACGAACGTCATTTGTTAATTAAGTGTCCAAATAGAATTATGAATGCTTGTGTAATCCGCCTTTAATTAATTAGGTATGTTAATTCATGTTTATACTTAACGTACGTTAAGTTTAGAAGTTGTAAAATAATTTTGATAGGCTATAAAATATATTTCAGAACTTCAGGTAGTTAGACGCAGGAAGATTGAGCATTAGGGGTGTATTTAAAGAAATGTGATTTAAGGTATGCAGCAGACTGCAACTGCCGACCGCAGCAGTAGTGTCACCGCGCGCTCGAAATTTCATAAGAACTATTAGTGAAGCTTCGGTCTGCAGTCTGCAGTCACAATCCAAAACATACCTTTAATATAACAAAAATAGTTACCAGTAAACAGTTATCAAGGAGTAGGCATCGACAGATTACTGAAAAATAACAGCACATTTACAAACACTTTTGCGAAAAAACACGTAGTCTGACCGTATGTTGATGTTTTTAATTCTTAAATTACAGTGAGGATAAGTTTGTTATTTATATTAATGTAAAATAACTATAAGAAATATGTGATAACTTAATATAAGACAATGTGATGCTAATTTAAATTAAGGACGTTTATGTTTTTGCAAGGGAATTGTTAAAATAAAGGGCACCTATATATGGTATTTTATTTAAAGTCCACTATCATCTTTTTCCGGCTATAGAAAACCAAGTTAACTTTTTTATTGTATTCGCTTGCGGTCGGCTGTTGCTGTCTGCCGCTACGGTCGGTACCGAAAACACACCTTTGAGCTTAAACGTCCATTCATAACATACTAAGTCAACAATCAAGAAAGTATTTGAGTACATTAAAATTTTCGGTGAGTCAAACATTATTTGATACTATGTTGCAAGACATGGCGCTTTCTGCTCTATGGTATTATTTTATTAAAGATAAAATTTTAATTTCAAGTCATTGAGTTATATGTATTAACGTAGTACAGTTTCAAGTAAGTTTGTGTTTTTATATCAAGATTGTTTTTTAAGAATCAGGGCATGATAAGGCTGGCATACCTTGCTAGTATGTTGCTTCAATGAGGTTTTTCAAGAAAATGACACTTTTGACAGATTTCTGGACCTCACGTCTCAGTGCTACTGCCTAGTGGGTGTCATTTCAGAAAACCCTCATTCGTCAATTATTCAATTGTCCTTTTAATAGACGTGGCTGAGTGCGGCAGCAAAACTTCAATACCAACTTCGGATATTAAATCAAAGTTCGGAACTGTACAAAAGCCTTTGAAAAATGCTTCCTCTTTATTGATACTTAGCTCCTTATCTTGTAAATATAAACCGGTACGCACACACATCTCAAGGGATTAACTCTTCACTAGATATAAGTATCAAGCCCAGGGTATAAGAGCCCATTGTCCTTCGCCCAACTATTACTGATAAGGGATATTCCTCTTGTGCGAAACTAGTGGAGATTACAAAGAATAATAGTGCCTTTTTATGGTCCTTCAATACAAATTGATCGGCTGAGTGGAACGGACAATTTGACAATATTAATAATTGACGTCTTCATGCTTAGTTCGGAATTAATGTTAAGGTATTAGAAATCTATGGGAATTTTGTTTAATGGTTCTAGGTTGATTTATATATGAAACTATCTTTGAAAGACTTATATCATACCCATAACAAAATCAACGCACGGTAAAATTAATAAATTTAAAATTTACAAAAAAAAAACACAATATTAATTAACTTTTAATATATGTCATAATATCGACAATTAATCAACTACCTATAGTTAACCATAAATTGGCAACTGGTATGCATTTAATTTAACCAAGCAAATTAAATTACCTAAAATAGTTGGTTGCCAAATATAATTTCGCATATCAAAGTTACGGCTCAAACCGCCTTGGGTTGAACTTTCGAAAGTCATCCGTTTGTTACGAGAATTAGCAAGGACGAGATATTGCAACTGTGTCGAGATAAACTGATGCAGACGATAACATGCACCATATTTTGAATCAAAAAATCATATTATAATTATGACACGTATGGCCGTAGTTTGACTAACGATGATGGATCATTGCGTTTGTAAAGCAACGTGCAGTTCGGTCCCTACTTGAATGGGTGGCCGAAAGTAGCAATTCCATCAGAGCGTTGCCGTGCTTCGAACACACGCTAAGCAATCGGCCCCGGTTGTTTCAATCGTTAGACCATGTTTTGAACTTGAAGTAGTCTCAAAATTTAGACACTAGGGATTGGATACTAACCGAACTCGCAATTAATGAATATATTATGTTGATTATATTTATACACGTCTAGCAACGCAGTTTTACTCGCGTTGTTCCTGTTCCCGCGGGAATTTTGGGATAAAAATAGCCTATAAGCTTTCCCTTAGATGTCGCTATCTATTACAAAAAGAATTACGAAAAATCCAACCTCTATAAGGTCCAATATACTCTAAGTGAAGCGACAGACAAAGATAGAACAAAATAAAAAACTATTTAAACTGAAAAATTACAATATAAAGTCCAACACATTTTAATTACTGTCCGTACAATATTGACTGCAAAAAGTGTTACTGTGGAACAGGTGATTACAGGTGGTACCTACTTTAACATTAAATCGTAAACCTTTTAACATAAATAAAAGATAATACAGGTGTAAAAAACAGAAGTGTCATAATAAATATGTGGATCATTCGTACAAATGTCAACAGGTAATAACAATCTTAACAAGCCATTGTAATTACGAAGCACATTGACCGTACGATGGACCAAAATCCTGAGACTTAAAACGATATTGCCAAATAAAATCAAGGTTGATAATTGCAGTAATCATTGAGTTACCAACATTACAATTTCCATGTCACGTCGATATAATTATGAATCGTTCGCGAGCTTCTGAATCGTTTGTGTTTATAATTAATAAGAATTGTAATAACAGTTATTAACATTAAGGGAAACAAGTGGTTGATTTGAGCTAATGAATGGTTGATTTGAGGTACGCGCACTCGCCTGCCGAGACCGTAGTACCGAAAACAAGTTTCCTACATTTCAAACATGGATCCAGTTTGAGATCACCAACCCGCATTCGGCTAGCGTGGTGATGATGCCTAATCCTCCTCACTGTACTGATATCTTCAGAGAGATGAGAGGCCTTTGCCCAGCAGTGGGACATTACAGGCTAATTACTTTAATTTAAACTTTACTGTCTTTTCGGCGGCGTGTCTTCTTTACCATGAGTATATTAAGTACATATCCTCGAGTACCATGAGTATATTAAGTTCACCCGCGACCACGAGAGGTGCAATCCCCTCGAAACGTCGGGAAATAAAAAGTAAGTTATTACTTGCTTTATTAAGTTTTCTAACACGAAAAAACCCGTGTGAGTACGTTAAAACAATACATATCCTCGGCCAAATCTAGATGTCCAACTGTTTTTCTTAACAAAAATGCAGTCATGTCTACAAGTCACAAAAAAGTACTCGTTTGGGAAGGTTAGAAGCCAATCCTTACAAATTTACACGTCTATGCATGTGTGCGTCTATTTTCATATCTTGTTGTTGTTGTGTGCATTTAGTTTGAGAAACAAGTGGATCCACCAATATTTAAGTAGGTACTCATGACAATGAGAGAAACGGTTAATAGATACATTAAATATTTTGAAAAGAACGATCTCATTCTTAAATTTTGACAATTACATTATATTTCATCTCTTACTTCAACTTCTTTTTGTAATAATTCTTTCTAGCTTCTTTTATGTATACTTTGAAGTATTTCTTCCATTTTATACCTACCTCGGACGTCAAAATTAAAAATCTTTCTGTCATTTTCAGATAGTTCTGAGTAGTTTTTCTCTCCCATTTTTATCTTAAATTACACTTGTAAAGTAGAATAAACTCTTTCCATCCATCGTCCTTATTTTTTGTTGTACTTGCATTTCACTGGTATATAAATTATAAAAATAATTATTATCTCTTCAAAATATGATGATGAACATGATTTTTTTCGAAAATGAACCTACGGGTAATAAAAATAAGGTACTTTTTATCCCATAATTCCTGCAATCTAACCCAGGGCACCGCGAGTAACGCCACGGGATGTAACTAATAATAAAATATCAATTGGCTTATAGTAATGACAGCAGACAAAGGATCACATTGTGGTTTAAAATTATTAATGTCCAAACCACATGTTGTTAAATTTAGTAATTAGTTATCTAAAATAGTTACATGTTTATTGTTGGTCAGAACAGGTGACGGTCCAATGATTTTAATAAAAAAAAAGAATATTATTATTATGAACCATTCCTGTCCCAATACTGGGCAAAGCCTCCATCATTCCATTCATCCTTCTTGTGTACATAACGCCTCCTTCTTTCTTCTTATGGAAGGATGGAGGCCTTTGAAGGACCCCTGTACATCCCTGTGGCTGCCAATCAATTGCTGTTTTGCAATGAGGCAGAAGTGTCTGCGTGCATTGGAGGGCACGTCAAATTGTGGATCCCGATCGTTAGACCATGTCGGAGACATTAAGGCGGTCTAAAAACTCCAGGTATGACGACTAACCTATACGAACATTCATACTTAAGGTGACGTGAGTCCAGCAACTCGCAAAACGCGGTTTTTCCATCCAACTATTTTCATATAAATTGTCACAATTTTGATTCTAAAAAACTATAATATTAAAGTTGAGGATATATTCTAGTGGCAAAGGTATTTCAGTACACGATTCGATTAATTTCCCTCGATAGAAAAAAATCACAAAGTTGCCTCTTTTATTAATTTAAAAATAATTATTTGGCTAAAATAAACAGATTTTTCCCAAAGAAAAACAACTATAATATAGGTCGTAGCATGAGCTAGGGCATTAGGTATTTTTTTGTAACCTTTCATTACATTCTTAAACACAATTTCAAAATACCTAATAAATTTCGAGAATTTGCCGTGTTGCGGGTGACGCGGGGCGTGATCAGTCGCGCTCAAGCGCTTGTGGAGGACGGACCTATGCCAAATATTGCTGGAGCGCGGAGATGCAAAATTTAAAACTTTTTTCGCAGTAATAAATTTGAACTATGACGGTTGCGTGAAAATAAGGTTTTAATATAAATAAGAACTGTCTGAATAATAATCCGGTCAATTTAAACCAAAAATTTAGAGTGATGTTACATAAAGTCCCAACAAGCTGAAAATCAGAAAAAAATTTCAAAACATAATTATAAACAATGTCTAAAAGTTCCCCATCATTCCCGTGTATGGAATTTTTTTTATTCAAGGTCAAAGGTAAAAAAAATGAGTTTTTCGCGATTTTCAGCAAAACGGTAAGTTTGATCATAGAAGTACCAGAGAAAATAAAAAAGCTTATAAAATTCTCTATAACTTTAATTCTATCCACTTTTTCCATATTCCAACCGTTATTGAACTACACGCTCCAGAAATGTAAAAATTAAGGAACTCGGGCAGGTAACTATGGAGCCTGCCCCAATGCTCAACAGTGACATGACCTATGTCATTTGAAAGGTATTAAAGAGTTGTACGGTAACGGTTTGGAATATGGAAAAAGTGGATAGAATTAAAGTTATAGAGAATTTTATAAGCTTTTTTATTTTCTCAGGTACTTTTATGATCAAACTTACCGTTTTGCTGAAAATTGCGAAAAACACATTTTTTTTACCTTTGACCTTGAATAAAAAAATTCCATACACGGGAATGATGGGGAACTTTTAGACATTGTTTATAATTATATTTTGAACAATTTTCCTGATTTTCAGCTTGTTTGGACTTCATGTAACCTCGAATGTCTAAATTGACCGGAGTATTATAGATTTAGTAGATTATTGCTTATGCTGGGGCCACACTATCGCGATAACGCGAATATTTGCGTTGTCGCGACACGTCTGGCCAAAGTTTTCGTCCTATCGCGAATCATCTTCGCGAATACGAATGCCCTTCGCGCCGCTGTCGGTAAATTGCCGCACATCAAAGGGTTTTGTCGCGACAAAGTTCGTGCGGTTGGCTACACATCGCGCGCTTTAGTTGACTGCGAGACTCCGAGCGGTTTGAACGTGTTTCAATTAAACAAAAAACTAAACATTTTCAGCGAACTTGTCATGGATTGGAGTACCTAATGAGAAAATATTATTATTCATACAAAATTATGAACCATCGCCTTTTATTCCTCTTTTTAACCTTTTTATTTTTGTTCAAGTAATAAAGAAGTAGTATATAATATTAGCCACCATGTGACACAGCGCAACCGCCTCTTCCATGTTTCCCGCGAAATGAATTATCGCGACGTTCTTGATTATCGCGACGTAGTGAATATGTGGCCAAGCACTTCGTCATGGATCGAACACGAAGTTTTTATCGCGACAACGGAACAGGAATTATTGCGCGACAGTGTAGCCGTAGCATAGAAAAAAAAAACAAAAAAATATGTTGTGTCACAGTATAAGAATATCAGCAGATCAACTATACAGCTGCAATGTTGGTAGTGGGGATACCTAGGACAAGACTTGTCTCCTCTTGTCGATGCGGAGGTGGGAGTTTGCAACGATGCGGAGATTGCTACGATAAACAAATGTTTTAAACGATCTATAACGAAACTTAAAGCGGCAAACTAAATTCCACGCGAGCGAAGCCGCGGGCAAAAGCTAGTATTATTATAATTATTAAGTATATTATCACAAACCGGCCGGTGGAAATTTATATTATCTGCCTAGTCTATACTAATATTATAAAGCTGAAGAGTTTGTTTTGTTTGTTTGTTTGTTTGTTTAAACGCGCTAATCTCAGAAACTACTGAACCGATTTGAATAATTCTTTTTGTAATGGATAGCCGCATTCAACGGGAAGGTTATAGGCTATTTTTCATCCCGAAATTCCCACGGGAACGGGCACAACGCGGGTAAAACCGCGGGGCGCTGCTAGTCCTAAATAAAAGGAGTGAAATAAGAGGTTTCGAATTTTCGAAGTTTCGAAGCTATGATGATTGGAAAAAGGTAGTTTTTCTAACTATGGGATGGGAAAAGGCAAAAAAAAACAACAAAACGGAGGACATTTTGAATCGTGGCTGTAGTACCTAGTTTAGATGATATTAAATTAATAAATGATAATTAATGGTTTTACTTTGTTTTTTTTTGCCTTTTCCCATCCCATAGTTAGAAAAACTACCTTTTTCCAATCATCATAGCTTCGAAACTATTTAACTTAGGACTTTGATGTAAGATTTATCTTAATGGAAATATCATGTACTATGAGAATACAATTTTAAAAAAATAGCTTGACACGTTAGTTTTCATGAAAATTTTAAAAAACTAATAAAAATGCAATAAATAAATACGATTTTTATTTTGTTAATATTGTTATGTTAATTTGTGAAAAAGATATTGAATAATATGTATCATAAATTGATTGTCTTCATTGTTAGCTTTCAAATGACACCTCTTTCGTCTTCCTAAGACGTCTACATCGATAGCAATGATTAAATCAGTGTAGGCGTCTGAGCTGCAAAGTAAAAAAAACAAAATGGCTGCCATTTTAGTATGGAGAGGCCAAGAGAAAATCGGGATAGTGATTTGTCGATAAAAATCCCCATATTTAACCCCCCTTAAGTCTCCGACACCGGTGACCAGACTCATTGTATATTTATTTGTTTTTACTTTTGAAGGTGGCGCCACTGAAACCTAATAATACGTAGATATTCATATTTTTCAGTTATGTGTACTTTACTGTTGTTTGTTAAAACGTGTATGAACACCGCCACTTTAAAATATTTCTGCTCGTAATATTAGACAATAAAAATGATTTCACCCAGGGTTAAGACCGTTATTTTTTTAAAAACCTTTTATCTCTTTTTAGTTATTTTTCCCAAGGCTACCTACAATATAATACCAACCTTCGTAATATCTACGATTAGTTTTGCTTGATAGGCTTTTTTTACTGTAGTCACTACACTGTGGCATCTCAATGAGTGACATATTCAAACTTAGCGCGCAAACTACGCGCGAGCGGGAGATCGCCCGCGGTCGGACCGCAGGCCCCGCACCTTACCTCCTCTATAGTAGGTAAGCGCTGGACTCACGTCACCTTAATGGATGTCCGCACACAAGACGTCTTTAAGATCTTTTTTTCGGTTAGTTTCGCTATGCTCGATTCCCGCTATGCACTGATCATAAAATACCTACCAAAAAGTGCCGCTTTGCTCTGAATTTCTCAGTGCTACCTTTAACAATGGAAGGTACAATTCGATAGAAAAGTGTTTCTAAAGTATACTCTTAAAGCTAGCCGGGGACTGCATAGTTTGAGGAAATTTGTTTTGGTAAATAAAAATCTAATTTAAATTTAAGAATTGCATATATTTCGATTAAAAATATAAAAACGCTATGAAACATAAATCAACTCAAAATCATGAGATTAAAACAAGCCAAGAAAATATATATTTTCAGATTCCAAAGTTACACTTTCACTGCATAGGATCACTTCTTTTATTTACACATTGCCAGACAACAGTTCTTTTATTTTGTCTTACAAAATGGCAATTGTGTCCGGTATATAACAGGGACTTTCCACCACGTCTACTATAATATTATTGTATAATTTTTAACCGGACCACGGGAAGAACTTGCGTCCGACATGATTGCAGACGTACTAACGAACTAACCTAATTACATTTATCAGTAAAATAAAAATGCACCAAAACCGCAATCCTACTGTCTCTTTCTATTCAAGGACAAAAGTTAACACTCAGGTACAAATTCCCGGAAGAGGTAACCCAAAAAACTCGTTGTTTTGGTGTTGACGGTTTAAGCTACGAGTATGTGTTGATTAATACTGTTTACTAGTTATAGTTAGTGAAACTAGTAAGAGAGTATTTATTTAAATTTTTATTTATTTAAGCATAAGTATTTTCCTTTCGACAGTCCAAGAATCTGATTCCGTGCATAGCGGCACTTTTTGTTAGGTATTTTATGATCAGTGCATAGCGGGAATAGAGCATAGCGAAACTAACCGCTTTTTTTCACAGCATAAGTCGGACACAAGAAAGACCAACTTGTTCTATCTATGAAAACGTAGAAATGTACACTAGAGACAAGATGTTACTAAGACATTTTCGGGTTTCACAGATCAGTTAGATTTTTACATTTTCAGGTTTACAAAGTACCTAATTATCATCACTACATAGTATAAAACAAAGTCGCTTTCCGCCGTCTGTCCCTATGAATACTTAGATCTTTAAAAGTACGCAACGGATTTTGATGCGGTTTTGTTTAATAGACAGAGTGACTCAAGAGGAAGGTTTGTGTGTATAAAAATTCCCGAAATTCCTGCGGGAAGGAACACAACACAAGTAAAACCACGGGGCACTGCTAGTAGTCTCATAATTGATAGTCTACGCTCAGCTATGTGTTAATATTTAAACTACTAAACATATTTTATTTTTCACATCTCGTAACTATAATTATTAGTATAGTAGCCGCGCCCCACGGTATTACTTGCGCTGTGTCCGTTCTCTTGGGAATATTGGGATAAAACATAGCCTACCTTCTTCTTGAATATAAAAATAATAATTCGAATCGGACTGGTAATTACCAAAATGAACCCGAACATACAAACAAACTAAATTACAAATTTTACCTCTCTACAATATGAGTAAGTATAGATTAGCGACATAATTGACATGAATCAAGCCGGTAACGTTATCGTTTCGTCCGACCATCACTTCCATAGCCCCAGAGTTCATCCCTACAAATAAAACAGTCGGACCAATTCAATTGTTCATCCATCCTGGAAACGGCTCCTTCAGGACTGATTTAACTGGAAAAAGGTTTGGTAAATAATAGGAAATACATACTCGTAGCTGTTTCTTATATAGGCCTTCTTGTATCGAGAATGGAGCATTTTGAATTGAAATTACGTTTACGGATACACTTCGCTTTTATTTTACACTAGCAGCGCCCCGCGGTTCTAAACGCGTTGTGCCCGTTCCCGTGGGAATTTCGGGATACCTTCTTCTTGAATCACTGTATCTATCTGAAAAACCGCATCAAAATCCGTGCAGAAGTATTTGAGTTTATCGCGAATAGACACAGACAGACAGACAGACGCGGCCGGGGACTTTGTTTTATAATAGGTATGTAGTGATTTTAATAATCAGCTCACCATTCACATGGCTAAGTTAAGGGGCGCCTAGTATATAGATGATTAAAACAAGTACCTTAGTTGAATTATTTTCGCACAAAACTACGTATTATTACATGAATTATGAATTATTACAATCACGTAGGTAATTCGTAATTAAGATTACAAAGCAGTTTCCGAAAGCCGGATATAAACAGATTAAAGTTAACAATCACTGAGATTTCAAACTGTGATACCTTCAACATGGTAGAAGGTAGAGACGACTATGTATTCAGTACGAGTTTCCCTTTGTGAGACAACTTCCAGTAAAGAAACTCTCGACAGATGTGATGCCAATGTCTGTGCTCTGTTGTCATCTCAACTCCCTCTGTGCTTCATATCTGCGCTTTTAATAGAAATGTTACGATTGTTGTCTTGTTGATGGAATACTGGTTTTTGCGGTTGCTGTGTCTGTTTGGGTACTGCGATGGGTGGTTAAATGCAAATGTATTAATGGTAAAGGTCGGTACTCTTACTATTAATTTAACTTACTATTAACGCCTCGGTAGTCTAGTGGTATCTGCGCTCGCCTGCCAAGACTGAGGTCCCGGGTTCAATTCCCGAGTCGAGCGAAAACATGTTTCCTTTTCAAACATGGCTCGAGTTTGAGATCACCAACCCGCATTTGGCAAGCGTGGTGATTATGCCTAATCCTCCTCACTGTACTGATAACTTCAGTGAGATGAGAGGCCTTTGCCCAGCAGTGGGACATTACTGGCTCATACTTATTTACTTACTTTTTTACTATTTAATACATGTATTTTGATGACATAAGAGTCTTACTACAGGACTCAAAGACGGCAATGTAAAATAATGAATAATTTGACAGTTTTGTGTTAAACCTCAGTACTTAATTATCTTTATCTACACTAATGTTGTAACATTCTACTTATGTTTCCAATACTTGACTTATAATTACTACTGTTATAGCGCAGACAACAAAACAATCAATTTAAGCAATTTCACATGATGGTATAATATCCTAAAACATCGATATCGATATCGTAAAATCTCATTATAACATCAATAAAACGCGACCAATTAACCTGGCGAGCCTTATGTCAAAATCCTCATACAAGTTGTATCAAATTTTGATATTAGGCTGGCTTTTGAAAACAGTTGGGTTATACGTGAAAACTTCGTCGAAACTACATACACAAAACTCTTTGGTAAGATCTCGCTCGCTCCTGATTGGCCCTACGCGCAGCTGCGCTCTCATTGGTTAGATTTTAATGGCGGCAAGTTCACTGTGACAATACACGTACGCGTGAAAAACTATTGTCAGCTTTTACTCTTGTTGTTTGATTAATTGCATTAGTGAAGATAAAGTAGTGTATGCAACTGCATATAACACGGGTATTAAAACACTCGTTACTATTATGAAACTCGCTGCGCTCGTTTCATAAACTCACACTCGTGTTTTAATACCCTTCCTTATATGACAGTTGCATAAACTACTATTATTTAATCGACGACTTACAATTGAAAAAATAAAATATATTGTTAAACTAATTTATGTTATTGTAATGTCCTGCTGAAAGGCAAAGGCATCGCACTGAATATATCCGTACAGTTAGGAGAATAACGACATATCAAACCCGAGCCATTCTTCGCCCGACCCGGGAATAGAACCTTAAACCTTAGGAATGACCTTAGTCTTGACACTGCATATACTACTACACCACCGAGGCGTATTGTTTACCTAACATTGAATAACTTTTAAAATTTCATGTATTTTGCGTACCGAGGTAAAAACAGATTTTTCCTTCATCACAATATTTTCTTTCCCGTAAAGATAGTTTTCGAAGCATCTTTCTCAATTTATAGATATCACGTCGAAATTGAATAACCTTTTATCGAGTTCCGATAGTGATTTCCATAAGTTCTTCACGTTTTCGTTTTCGAAGAAATTCTATTCGTTTAGCGGAAAGTATTTCAAAACTTTAGCCATTTTGTTCAGGTTTGTTTGAATTGTAGGTACCCTGGTAACATCTAGAAAATTTAGGTAAAGTTATTTTTCAAAATAAATTAAATTATTTTACATATATGTATATGTAAGTTGACACCGGCAGACTCAAACAGCGGTTTAATTTTCAAAGCGTTTAATAAAGAGTAAAGGGTATTTTTTTAATTTCTTTCATTTCACTTTTATATAAATAACAATCTGAAGTCCCGGTCTAACTCGGTGTATAAAATCAACCTTATTTCAAAGACTTAAAACGCTTTTTAAACGTCTTGGAAGAAAATTAATACTTTGCCGATTATATAAATCCTTATTACCAATATAGGTACATATGAGTGTAATCTACATATAATAATATCTGTATATTTTTTCATTAACAAATATTACTTATCCAACAGCTATACCAAAATTACTATAATAATCATGAATTATGATTTCTGACATTAACATTAGGTCCAATCATTTAATAATATGTAACATATATAATACGATAGAAATCATTAAAATTATAGTCATTTTCAAAATTTGTTTCCACTCTTTGTTAAAAAGCGTTATTTAGACCTAACAAATAAATTTCAACCAAAAGCTAATTACATTAACCCTTTCACTGCGTATGAGCTATAGGCGCCATTTTACAAAAACTGTTACAAATGAAACCCCTAACCTGCTGGGGTGAGATAGTAATAATCCTTTGATTTACAACGAGCGGTTCAAACGCAAACTAAATTGAAATTTCGAGCATACCTGTATGGAAACAATTTCCTGGTAGGATTGCAGGTTACCTATTTTGATAACCGCGGGGGATAAATGGAATATACAAGCTCTGTGCTTTTATACTTATAATTAATACCTAAATAGTAAAGCTTAGGAGTTTATCTTTGTCTTCTCTCTGATGGTCTTCCGAATGGGTGGTACGTTCAAAAGAGCCTCTTTGGGGCTAAAACTGAATAAAATACCTATATGACTTTGATAGATTTTGAAACTGCGGATTTCAAAAAATATTTTCTAAAGTTTTAGGTCACTGTCCAGAAACTCTTTCAGGTACAACACGAGTAACTAAAACCAATATCAGTGAAACATAGCTCTATAATTTTTCTTACGAAAGTTAAAATATGGACTAATATGGTAGATTATCAAGCAGAAGATAATTCGTTCTGAAGAGGACAGGGTTAAGTAAAATTTGAAAAATTAGTCATGTCATAATTGTCTGAATTTTAATGGTCTTAGGGCCGACACTGCGTTAAGCGTGCGCACTCCGCGGTTCCATACAAAAGTATACCGTCGCGGGCGCCCGCGGCGTGTGCAGGGCACGCCGTTATTAATAAACGTTTATGACAGCATTTTAGCAATAAAATAGTTTGTCCCTTTCCGACATTCGCTATTTTCCAAAGTGCAAAAAAAGACAAAAAACAAAATTAGAGAGTTTAAGAATAACTGTCTAACTCTTGTAAAGAAAGACATGGATTATATTATGGTCTGGGTCTAAAATACATAATACGTTTAATCTCTTTGCCGTGCCCAGTTTGTACCTAGAGTATTTTTGTGGTTACCAACCACCGCATTCACAAACTTTACTCAACCTGAAAGAAAAAAATACCACCTCATTTTTTAGCTCAAAAGGGTATTTTTTGCACGAAATAGAGAAGAGTCCTCGTACTTCGCTCTTCCGTATTTTTTTATTTCTTTTTTTTTGTTTGAACGCGCTAATCCCAGGAACTATCAGTCCGATTCGAATAATTATTTTTGTATTGGATAGCCACATTTAAGAGGAAGGTTTTTTTATCCCCAAGTTCCCACGGGAACGGGCACAGCGCGGGAAACCGCAGGGCAAGATTAAAAAATAAAATAACTAAAAATCAAACTCTACAGCTTTATATATTATTAGATATTAGATATATATCTATTACAACCTAAGTTTTTTACTCAGATTTTTACAACCCTTAAAGCTTAACCTGTTGTATAGTACCTGTAACGCCATCTACCTAATATTTGCAGAAGCTCTTTTTAAAAAAGGAAGAGTCGGAGTTCATCTGTAGAGTTAGTTAGTTTAAGGTACTGCTAAAAGATGGCGCTGATCGACAAGTGCTATGATAGTTGACTAATTGAAAGAAAACTTTAAAAATATACTGTTTATGATATTTACCCTTCAAAAAGATATCAATTATAAGTAGTGCTCCGATGGAAATGCCTCTACCAGTCACCCATACAAAAAGGGTTCGAGCTACACGTTGCTTAACGATCGCAATGAACTAACATCGCTTAGTCAAACTATAATATACCAAGAGCGTTAAAGTAATAAAATCATATTACTAAATAAAACCTAGCACCTACTTATTGCGAGATTAAGCTCTATCCAAATGAAGAGTCTATATTAATTTGTTTCCTGAAAACTAAAAGTAAGTTACTGTAATAAGAATGAAGTTGAACTAAAAATGTGATCAGATTAATTGAAGCACTTCGTAAACATTACTCACGTTTATGATCACACTAACTACTACGACTTTTGTAGAAGAATGAATCACTGAGAAGGATAAGTGTGCTTTTCTACTAGAGCTATGCTATGCTAACTGCTGATGTGAGATAGTAACTATACTCGTATAACCGACGTAGCATAGCCACTTGGTGATGGTACTCACCAATCAACATACTCGTAGTACCATGGATGGTAATAAACCCAGACTCTGTACTTCTGTACTATTAATATAAATAAGTGAAGTTTTTAACTTTGTTTGTAAGGGCTAATCTCAGAAACTACTAATCCAATTTGAATAATTCTTCTTGCAATGGATAGCCAACATTCAACGGAAAGATTATAGACTATTTTTGATACCGGAACACCGTCAGAAACGGGCACAACGCGGGTAAAACCGCGGGGCGCTGCTGGTTTGTCGTAAATCGAAATTGTCTTCCTTCACCGGGGTCAGACAAGCCCCTTCTAAATCAAAATCCTCGATCTACTTCTGCATGAAAAAATATTATTTAAGTATATCTAAAATACATAGGTACATGATTCAAATTTAAAGTTTATTTATAATACATGATTCAAAATTGCAACAAAAAGTTTTCTTGAAAATAGCACATTCCGACAAGTGTGAATAGTCTGCAACACACTAGTGAACACGACGTAGTGTTGACGAATTACGCACTTACCACATTACCCAGAGATGTTAAACGCTTCCTTCCAGATATCCAGGTATACCTGTATAGTGATTTTTGACATGCCATTTATGAAAAATTAGTTAATTACTTAATTGTCGTTTTTATTGCCATTTCTGAGTCTACAGTTAACGAATTATTTGGATAAAAAGACGATATTTTTGAAATAGTCATGCTCAAACGAACCAAACAGTCTATTGATCTCTTGATCGATGTTTGTCTCACCAATTATGAACCATGCTACATACATACATACCTACACTAATGAAAGAGTAAATAACAATTTATTGGCTTCAATAGAACCAATGTAGAGCAATCCATACCATTGTTTACCATACTTTGACACAAACGTGATTTTAGTGGCGTATTTTCATCACATCCATAATTTGATAGTGACGCTTCCAGGATTTTGATTGTAGAAGATTTTGGTGGCTAGGTTACCTTTGTAATGAGTTTTTCCTTTGCGACCTTTGTGAAGGTTTTACCGAGAGAAATATGTTGCAATAGGAGTATTATGATGATTGTCAGGGGCTGGAGCCAATGCTGGACCATTAAAATGACCCGATGCGAGTGATTAGTCTGAGTTTTCACTCAGCAAGAGTAAATAACAATTAAACCAAATAGGTATTTAGAAACTTAACTAGCTAATAAAATAAATATTGACATAAAATAAATTGTAATTAAAATCAACTAATTGATTGTTTAACTTGCGTGCGACGACACTATATTTCTAACGGCCAACCCTATTCGAACTCTCTAGCGCAATTTGCGAAAGTACCGTAAACAAAACTCACCTCCCCGGTGTGAGTTGACCTGAATTCATTTACACCCTGGCTGTAAGCTCGTCGCACTGTCAGATTTCCATTTACTTAGTGACAAGCTGCGATGTCAAATCCACATCTACTCAACATTAAGAGCACTCTACTCCCTAATTAGAGATTAATTGAATCAGGCTGGTGCGAATAGAAAGCCCTCTTCGCCCGTTTGCTATTTCCCGCCAATTAGCAATAATGTTAAGAGGATTATTTCGATCCCGTCAATGGAAGTTCGAAGTTCGATTTTCAAAAATTGTAATGTTTTGATCGTCTCGCGGGAGTTGAATGCGTGTTAGTCGGTCGCGACGCATTGTCGGCGGCGCACGTGTCGTGATGTTCCGCGCGGTCTCTGACGGCTGGAAGCGGTATTGGTGGGGAACAGGTACGAAACATAATCACAACTTCCTCAATAAATTACTTAACTATTAACATGCTAACCTATTTAATAACACTCCTCTTGAGCACTGATTTTTCATTGAGCGATGCCCTTTAAAATTGTTTATAGTTTTACAAGTAGAGATCGTAAAATTGTAACATTTTCTTGGCATTATGCAGTCGATGTTGTTAAACCGGTTTGTTTAACTGAGTATTATTATTGGCATTAGTTACTAACCATTACATTGTTAATTATACAATTAAAATTATAAGCGGTAGAGCAAGACGGTTCGAAGTGCGGTATGTTTGTAAAGTTCAAAACTATTTACGTCTCTGTTCGGTCGTTTTCGGATACATTCGGTTATTTTCGGACCACGTGGTAATACTACCTTGACTTTGACAGGTGATGCAAAATTGATAAGATAAGAAATAGACACAGTAATAAATTATTATCAAATCGAAGTTATATCAGTTTTGATAGTAATTAAATGATAAAGATAGTACGCGTTTATCGTAACTCTATTTTCGGTTCACTTCCGCCTCAATCAATTTTCTCGAACCCGAACTATGGTTTTCGAATAAATTATAAATAGGTACATCAATATATTAATATTATATTGTAAACTCACTTACAAAAAACAATGACTTTAAAATAACGTAGGTAATTTCCAACAGTTTTATTGTGGTTTTATTTTTACCTCATCTAAAACCAATGTCAACCGGAAAAAAAACATAATGCTTATATTTTTTGCGGAATCTACCCACACATTTATAAATACACACACAATCGAACACATCTAAATAAATTAACGTACCTACCTACGCATATTTTAATCTAATCTATGCGATAGCAAATTGATAATCTGGTAAAAAAAGGGTACGTGAGAACGTGTCTGTGTAATTAGTTGTGTTGTCACATTTGACTTGTAACTTGTTCATTCGTTCAAAGATTTTTTAAAAATGTTTGAACTATTATTTATTTGCAAAATTGTTTAAACTTTAAAATTAAAATTTAGGTACCTTTACTTAACTAAAAAAAATTACAAAAAGTCTTAAAAAAAGATAAAAAAATACATGTACCTATGTTATGTTATTATATAATACATTTGGTTATTAAAATTATGAATCTAAAAAATATATAATAGCAATAGCACTGATGATATCAGTACAGTGAGGAGAATTAAAAAAAGCGAAATCAGGTTAAAAATGCATATCGTGATTCTCTTGTCTGTTGATATTGTGAGATAATTTATCTAAACTGTCGTGAAACAAAAAGAATACAAGGGGAAAAATGGGGTCATGGCGGTTCATATCACAGCCACCGTGCTACTTATAATAATGTTGATACTAGTATTACGATACTACGAGTGAATAGTAAACTATTAGTGATACTAGTATTTTTACTATCTGTTACTGTGATACTGATACAGTAGATACTGAATACTGTTACTATTTTGACTTATAGGTATTAGCGCAGTGTAATTTACTGTGTTAGTTAAGCCGTCTTTCCCGGTTACTTTCTACGGATAGTAGTCGTTACCTGAGCCATGTCAGAGGCATTTGGCGGCTCTATAACTCTGACACCAGGATTGGTCAGTTTGACCATCCACTCGATGAAGAAGAAGAAAATGATGAATCAATCGATTTTTTAATACCTATGATCACGGAAAAAGAAGGTTGACAAAGCAAAGTTCATTTCTTTCAAAGTTCACTCGAGGTCGCACATTTTTTTTTTTGGATGAGCGTCGCGTTATGTGTTTTGTAATACTTATAAATTTACTATTTTAGGTATCCATGTAGAAAAAAACTTCGTAGAAAGAATAATTTGAATACTTATAATAGTTTTTAACTTTCAGCGTACCTACATCGTAAAGATGTAGGTACTTATGTATTATCTTGAATGTAGGTAATTTACATTTATACCTGTTACCTCTACATAGTAACATACCTAAGTGCATATTTAATGAAGGTCGTACATCAAGTACCTACTGAAACGTCATTTTTCAGTCATTTATCTCACTACTCAATAATAAATACAGTCTGAATGCAACATAGCAATAGTGGTGTATTTAAAATAATCTTTAAGGCTTAGACTAAACAAAAATATTTATGTTTGATACCTAGTTGTATTGTATTGCCCGCAGTAGGCAAGCGTTGTGATTACGCCTTATCCTCGTCACTGAACTGATATCTTCAGTGAGATTAGAGACCTTTGATTGGTCTTTTCAATTGAATGATATTCAGAACACGAAGATATCATATAAGATATTTGTAGGCTGAAATTTGTAAAATTGTACCATTGTACCAGAATATTGTTATCTTTATATTTGTAAGCAGATTAATCTATTTTCACAGTAGAGCTTTATAGTGCACTTACTAACTCACCCTTACGGTAGAGTCTTTTTGGGAAGGAATGCAAGGGTCTTTTTAAAAAAGTAAGACTCTAATTAAATGTATGTAATGTAAAGCGGATGCATTGGGCTCAAGAAACCGCCAATTTGACGTCCCTCCGAAACACGGTAGCGCTCAGATAGAAATAGCCACAATCGGTCACCCATCTAAGTATTGGTAGGTGGCGCATTGCCTAACATTCGCTACGACTTAACATTGCTTAAGAAAGCTACGCCACACGCTACTATTTCGTTTTGTGAATCATCAATTTATCGATAATTTCCTTATAATCGTTCCTAGATAAGTACTAAATAATACCATATCCATTAAATTACCATGTTTGACTACCAATGACTATTGAATGACAATTTACAGACGTCACATTTAATGTCTAAAAATAATGTAAAAAAAATTGTGACGCATTTTTTCATGTGTAACTTCTACTACATATCATTTATTGAAGGTAATCTACTAATAGACGTATCATTTCAGTACTGCTGATACTACACAATAAAGTATAGAACACAATAGCATATATGATGTGTACAATTTTCTCATTATGCTTTTGACGAACATTGGTCATTGGTCATTCGTCATTCTATGGGGTATGGACTGACTTAAATCGAATGCCGAATTGAATTCAAAATCTAAACCAATGGGAGAAGAATGTTCTTAAGGGCTCCCACACAAAACTGCGATGCGATGCGATGCGAATTCGCATCGCAGAAACTTGCGATGCGAATTTCTGCGATGCGATTTAGTGCGGCGAACCGTTTGGTAGGGTGACCATTCCTTCAAGTGTAGGCCGTACTGGACGTGTTTTTAGGAAACGTAAGATGGATCGCAAAAAGATTATTGCACTGCTGTTATTGTTCAATAGATATAAAAGAAAAAGAAGATTCTGGGTTCATCCATTTATTAGGATTATGAACTCTGATGGGAACTATTTTACACAAATGTACTATGCGTTGAGAACTGAAGAAGATAATTTTTTTGATTATTTTTTGATAGAAGCTATGCAATAGCTTAATAGTTTTGTTATAAAACTAATATATAATCTTTCCATTTATCACAAAAAATTGTTTTTTCAAAAGCCCAATTCCTGTCCTGAAATGTCCTGAAATGGTGTCACCAAGGATGACGTAATATGACAGGAATGTGCGATGCGAAGCAAATCGGAAATTCTTACGATGCGTCGTGCGAATTCGCAGATTTTTGCGATGCGATGCGAATTCGCAGTTTTGTGTGGGAGCCCTAAGTCATATTTTGGAATGAACATAAACATAAAATAAAGAAGGCTCGGCTAAATTATCTGTCCCGAATGTTTCAATTGTTAGACCATGTCGGACGCTTTTAGGCGGTCTATAAACTCCGCACCAGAGTTGGCCACCTACTCGAACGTATCATAGAGAATTGAACGATTCATTATTCAATTAACGTACGTAATTAATACATTCCATTCGAATGCACTTTGACTCAAAAGGTATGATTATAATCTTCAATCATATATACTATCAAGAAACCGCATGCAAAGAGCCGTTCCATTAAGTACACAAGGTCTTAGTTACCACGCACTGATAAATTTAACTGACTAGATAAATAATCGGATAAATTAGCAATAAATTATCCAAGTTATTACTTAAACTGACGTTTAATTAATGTTGCGTATTTTTGTCGCGGTTTCACTCACGAGTTAACGAACGATAAATCATATAAATTAGGAACTCCCCTAGCTTGATTAGGTATTAATTTGAGTTGTCTTCCAACTTGCGGAAATCGTAAATTATTTGACATCTACGCATTTATGTTGATTAAGTTAGTGGATTGTATAAATGTTCAACCTGTGGTTTTACCCACGATTCAGAGGGAATATTTCAAGCATATATTGGGATTGAGAAACCTCCTATTTTTAAGTTGGTTAAAAAGTAACCTTCCTCCTGAATGAAACTAATCAACACAAAAATATTTTTATGAATTCAACTAGTCAATCTAGATATTTATTTTGTTTTGCTCTTATTAATATTAGATTATATAGGTACCTACGTAGGTCATGAAACTAAACACTGTATCGGACTCTTTTACCTGGGCAATGTTGGATGTTGTTTTTTTTACTAGCCTATCGTGCCCCACGAGTGGGCAAAGATTTTTTTTATTGACCTCCAGTCGCTTCTATCCAAGGTCCGTGATGACCAGTTGGACTCAAAGCCGTCAAGGCCTCCGCCGTTTCCTTGGTCTGCCTCGGTGGCACCGCACAATGGGAGACCACTGTTTCAGTCCATTTGTGGAATGGCATTCGGCTAATGTAACCCGCCGCCTACCATTTGAATTCAGCAGATCTCATTAGAGTCTGGCAGTATACTTAAACAAGTGCCTACATACCAAATCTCAATTTCAAAATAAGCATGAAGCCAGCTGACTCCATAGCATTTCGACGTGCGAGTACTACTCAATCAGCGAAGAACTTGTACGATTTCATCGGTCTATTAAACGCTATTACAAATACTAGTGCAATGTTGATCGTACTCGATAATTAATACGGACCGACACACTGTTCCTACTGGGCTAGTTATGATACGGAATTACGTATTCGATACGTGTGATTGTCAGAATTTATAATAAACTAGCAGCGGCTCGCGGTTATACCCGCGTTGTGCCCGGTCCCGTGGAAATTTCGGGGCGAACAGACAGACAGACAGATGCGGCCGGGGACTTTGTTTTATAATATTATGTAGTGTCAAGTCAAAAAGATCATAATGAAGAAACAGAACAGTTACAATTGGTATCAGCAAAACATTGACCGATAATAATTAGTAAATAGGATGTCTTCATTTCTGATCTTACTAGAACAGTTATCTGGCTTTTTGATCGCGGTAGGTTATGAACGAAAGAACTAGTAAAGAATAGCCATATCTATGTGTATTCGTATGTCTCTGAACTCCTCCTAAACGACGGGACCGATTTGAATGATTTCTTTTGTATGCATTTGGGTGGCACCCTGGATGGCTTAGATTCACACTAGCGGTATCTATTGGGCTTGCGGGTGGAACCACCGCAGGACAGCTAGTATATTCATAAAGAAAGCTATATCCTCTTTATTCAAAAAAATCTGATTAAGCGTTAAACTGTGATAATAAGTGTATGATAATTATAAGTGTACATTATACATATATAACAACACTGTGGTAGTGTTTCATCAGTTTACAAACTTGAACTGAGTAAATTAAGATTTTGTAATAATAATACTCAACTACATACCTATTTCCACCGGTTTTTCCGACTTGAAATATTAATCAAGGACAAATTCTTGAGGCTTTTTTGTACTTGGCCTTTGAATTTAATTTGCGGGTTCATTTGGCAATATTGTTATTAAGTTGCCCAATACATTTGGTTACAACTGGTGAAGAGTGTTATCTATACTAATATTATAAAGCTGAAGAGTTTGTTTTGTTTGTTTGTTTGTTTAAACGCGCTAATCTCAGAAACTACTGAACCGATTTGAATAATTCTTTTTGTAATAGATAGCCACATTCAACGGGAAGGTTATAGGCTATTTTTCATCCCGAAATTCCTACGGGAACGGGTACAACGCGGGTAAAACCCCGGGGCGCTGCTAGTTCAGAAATAATAAGAAGAGAACTTAGCCATACATTACTATTCGAAAGTTTCTGAATATTATGAAAATTTAAAGAAAAAGTATACAAATAGTCGGTACATTTTTTTTTTGACTGATGAGTTTTGAATCAGTTCAAAATCAAAAATATTCACCATCAACCAGTTCATCAACCAATCAATATCAATCTCACATACCAAATAAAAAAATGTACAGATAAGTACAAAAATCATTTGAACTCAAAATTTTATTTCCATTTCCGGAACATTTCCCTTATATTCCGGTGTTGGGTAGCACTCACACAGACGTACGTCGTTGACATGTGAGTGGCGTGGAACATGACATGACCTCCAAGATACTTACAAGGGCTAGCTGACCCGGATCGTGTGATTAAAAATTCATTGAGAAGCACTCTGTACAACCATGGACAGAATGGGTCACTGGCCCACGATTCTCAAATCCGTAGGGACTTGGCGTAGGTACAGTTAAAGACGATGTTTTAAGCGATCGATTTTAAATTTTGTGATATTGCACTGGTTTTTGTTCCATATTTAAAATCTTAGAGTTTAGTTTTGCTTGCTTACTATTGCAGGCAAGCCTGGTGATCACGCCTAAGCCTCCTCATTGTACTAATATCTTCGGCCAGATGAGAGGTTTTTTTTACCATGCAATAGAGAATTATGGGCTCATGTTACTACTACTAATTTTAAGCTTAAATTACTAACTCTTTAGTTCTCTTATCGTCTCATTATTCTACTAAGTTTTATTCCAAAATATCGGTAAACAGAAAACGGTTATGCGAAGTGTCACAATCTTTCTTTTTATTCGTGGCATCTTTGCTTCTAAACAGATGAGTGTGATTTAGTTCTGTCCTAAACTGTACTTCGACTTCATACCAAATTGTTATCGTAAAAACTACGCAATGGTAATAGTCTTATTATACCAATTAACTACGTTTGTCGACTGTGGTTCTACTTGTGATGGTTTGACACACTTATCTGTAGTATAGTAGAGGACTGCAGTGCTAGTCGGCTACTTTCAATCATATATAGGTAGCACTTGGGGTGCAGTTTGACTGATGTTAACTCATTGCGAGTGTTAAGCAACGTGTAGCTCGGTTCTTATTTGGTTCGGTGGCCGATAGTGGCATTTCACAAGGGCACGTAATCGTCGGTTTCGGTTGTTGCAATCGTCATACCATGTCTGCTGAGCAAAAGCCCTTCACCTCACTGGAGATATCAATACAGTGAGAAGGATTAGAAAGTGTCTATGAACAAAAAGTGAATTTAATATCACTAAGGGTTTGATTCCATAATATCCGTATTATTAAGTAACCGAATTACAGCCATCCTTCTTTAAAGTCAGTCTTATCTTTATATAAAAACTAGCGCTCTGCCGTTTTACCCGCGTTGTGCCCGTTCCCGCGGTAATTTCGGGATAAAAATAGCCAGTAACCTTTCCGTTGAATGTGGCTATCCATTACAAAAAGAATTATTCAAATCTGGTAGTTTCTGAGATTTACCCTTACAAACAAACAAACAAACAAAGTTTTAAACTTTAGCTCTTTATAATACTAGTATAGATGTTAGTAGTATAAAAGGACAATTTTCCTGTCTAAAATACGCACTATCAGTTAAGTACAACCTTACCCAATGCCCTCACTCTGCGGTTAAAGCTAACCGTAGTAAGTAGAGGCACTAATAATATAATTCCTTGACATCAAAGTGGCTCTATGAGAGTTGAATAGAAATTAAAGCAAGTGATTACATATCTACGTGATTACATACTTGTATACTTGTGTATTTAGTACCGGACAGAAACCATTACAAGATATCGAGCTTTGAAGCGGATAATTTGATTTTACTAAACGTTAATAACCAATTTTCTTCAAATTGGTAATTTGACAATGTTAACGATGTACAAAAATAATTTAAGCCGACTGTCTCCAAAGGTCGATAGATAATGATTTCCGTGCTTATTATAACCTATAATAATTATAATTATTCCGTGTATTATAAAACTGTACCTACCGTACCGTGTTGTATGGTGTTGGCGTGTCCAAAGTCACCTCATAAAATCACGTCAGAAAGAAGTTGATTTCACGCATCATCACGTCACAACTGGCGAATACTGCCGTTCGGCGTGAGCGATGGGCGAACGTGACTTTGCAGTCAAATGTGTGCATAACCCTTTATACTCGTAATGCAAAATTGACTGAGGAATTCAAATACAACGAGCTCTCTTTCAATTCGAAGAATCATGGCAACTGATATGATGAAACAATGCACCTCAATATGTTATTGATTAGTTATTCGATCTTATTGGGACAACTTGATAAATTCCTTAATAATATGAACAGAGCTATAATTGGAATAATGTACTTTTCAAACATGGCTCGCGCAATGGCGATTAGGTACCTACTTCTTATTTTTCATCAGAAAGCAATGTTAACCTATTGCTATTGTTAAGCTACGTGCAGCTCGGCCGCTAATGGATGGGTGGCCGATAATGGCACTTCTTTTGGAGCGCTACCTTGCTGCGGAAGGTACACTAAATTGTTGGTCGCAGTTGTATCATTAAGTCATTTCGGAGAACTTGACACCAGGTTGGCAACTAACCTACGGGAAATAACTTTTTGAGTGCTATCTCTATCTCTTTATTCAGTAACCGTAGGGGCCTTTGCTTTGCAGTGGGACATTAGAGGCTCATACTTTACTTTTAAGTTAAAACCATTCGGCCTAACGTGCAACTATATAGAAAACAAATAACGTATGGTTAAGCCCAAACTCATTACATACAGTCACTTTAATTACTCTGTCCGTCAATCATAGTCAATCCTTATAAAGTTATACTTATTATTTATTCAAGATATTTCCTATTATTATCCGTGAAGTGGTATTAGCCGTCGATACTTGGTAACTAAGTTATTTATTCATGAACTTACAATATCGTTGGGGAGTTATCGTTGTTCTGATTGTGTCTGGTTTGTTTCTTTGTTATTGATGTTTGCATTCAATGTTTCAGTGAGAAAAAAGAAAGAAAATTGATGTGATTGTTAAAAATACAATAGTCTTTTCTAAACTTACACGATTTAAACACATAGTAAACGTACTCACACGGGTTTTTTCGCGTAAGAAAGTTAATAAAGCAAGTAATAACTTACAGCGCGTACAGCTTGGTCTCTATTTGGATGCGTGGCCGATAGTGGCATTTTACGAGCGCTACCTAGATTCTAAGCACTCGTTAAATTATCGGTCCCGGTAGTTTCAAACGTAATACCATGTGCGGTATAAAAACTCCCACGCCAGGGTTGGCCACTAACTTACTCAAACTTACTAAGTTAGTAAATTAACTTTTATATGACTTGTCCAAAAACTCACTTACATATCAATCTCTCTTACATGTCATCTCTTACATCTCTCTAACATATCAATCTCTCTGTCATCTCTTACTTAGATATCAATACTAGTTCAATTCCTACGTATTTTAGTAAGTTTAGGTCTCACTTACATATCAATCTCTATTGTATGTCATCTCTTACATCTCTCTAATATATCAATCTCTCTTGAATGTCATCTCTTACTTAAATGTCAATACTACGCCAATTCTTACGTATTTTAGTAAATTTTCCGTTGTTACCAGAAACGTTTTGTACGTCACAAGCATTTACTAGCGTAATTTATGTATATTTTGAAGTGCTTAGACAACAATACTAATACGATATTATCTTTAAGTGTACCAATGGACCAATTGACTTGAACATGCTATATAAAGAGGCTCGCGTGAGAAATCCTTGTTAGTTCATCAAAACTATATCTAGAAAGACAATGGCAGTTTCTTCGAGTTCTGTCATGATGTTAGTGTGGTGTTTTGTTATTGAAATATTGGTATATAGTGAAGGAAGTCGCAGAGTTTATGGTAAAAGTAAGTAAGTCTAAGCAGGTCAGTGGCCAATCCCTGGGGTCGGAGTTTTTAGACCGCCTAAAGGCCTCCGACATGGTCTAAAGATTGAAATAACCCGGACCGAAAATTTAACGTGCCCTCCGAAGTACGGTAGTGGTCATGTAGAAAATGCCACCATTGGCCACCCAGAGTTTATAGAAGTAGGTTACTTTTTATCGATTTTTTTTAAGATGTGTAGGTATCGGTCGGTTTACTTTCGCCTATTGGTTTATTTCCATTGAACATTGTTGGTTGAGATTGTAGATTGTAAATGTATTTATTTATCAAACAAATATTTTTATGCTATCCACTCGATTAACTTTGAATTTGAAACTACAACAAACTATCGAAATGAGATCCAATTGTTGTCGAAACTGGCATTTAAAACGATATTTCATTGAGTGAGTTTCATTGAGTTGTTTCATTGATATCTAACAGGAAATTCAATTTTGAAGTAAATATTATATGACAAAAAGAGTTAAGTTTTATAATCGTGGTGTGATTTTGAAATGAAATCGTAAATTGAAGAGTAAACTGAAAACCAGCGTTCTACTGAGACCGAGGCCTTAGCAGAACATTATCTGAGACGCCTCCCATTGCTACATTATTTTTTGCTTTGAGTAAAACTTGTGAATGTGTGAATTTTTTGTGGGAATACATTTTATTTTATTTTATATTAAATAAGACAGAAACAAGTCAAGGAAAAACCAGTACCTGATCATAAAAAAATAATAGAACAATAAAGGCTAGATTATCTGAAATTAGTGTCAAAAGAATAGATTATCAACAGTATAGTGTCATCGGTATAGATAACCGAATGTGCTCACAGAGTGCAGGTGATGTCCGATTGTGTCAAAATGTTTACCCGTTAGTCCGTCGTGATTTGGACAAAGCCGACAATGGAACGTACAAATCAGTATTCAGCCAAATTATCAAACAGAGCATGACCGAATGAATCCTTTGCTTTTGTACTTTAGAAGGCATGATAGCGCTTAATACATTAGCAATTTGATTCGGTGAAAATTGCTTCAGTCATTTGTAACTTCAGTCAAACGTTACATCGGCGAAATAAGAAGTCGTGTCGTACAATATTTCGATAAATCGGGGATAAAATGAACTTCACTCTTCGGAACTTCGGTAAGAGTCTCCCAGGGCAAATTCCCAACTACTTTGCAAAAGAGGGAATATTATCATTTTCCTCTCTTGGACATGTAAGATAAAGGGAGATAGATAGCTAGTTTCAGTTTTGTAGTGTTCACTCTCACAAGTAACAAATACTCTAGGGTGAAGTTTGTCGCTTGTTTGTCAGTATAGTAGTTTTACCTCATGAAGGCCCCCGAGTCATTTTTGTAGTGGTAATGAGTATAAAGACGCGTCTTTGTGTGCGTAACTATCAGTATCGTGGCAAGATTACTACTAACTAACTAGAATATATCAAATCTTAAATTGTGTGACAGAGATATCGCTCTACATAAATAGACGACCATCTCCCTCTAGACTTCGATGGGTAACAGTTACGGCTAAATACTAAAAAAACAATAGTTTGTTTGTTTGAATTTCCATTTGTAAAATTAGTTACTTTTCCTTCAAGGATAAGTTGCATTAAGTTATCCTTAAAGGACAAAGTTACTTTACGTAGGAAGATTTAAACTTAAGTTAAATGCGAGGACTTTATTGAAATCGGTTCAGTAGTTATTTCGTGGCTGAAGAATAAACATTTTACTGTACAACCTCTCATATTCATTTAAATTCGTAAAAATGAGTAAGTTTTTGTGCAGTTAATTTATTTTATCGTCTTCCTAGAAGACTTAAGTTATGGTCTCGAGACTAACTCAGAGACGTTCATTAAATCGTCACTTATCTAATTGACGTAATTTTTCATCCTTTACACGCCAAAATCACTCATTAAATCTCTACAAATAAAGCATTTGACGTCTCTGAGCGCGTGCGTAAGTTCTTGGGGCCTTAGGGTGCTTTCAAATTATGCGTTTCGTGTCGGACCGCTGCGGTGCCGAAGCCGTGCGTTTGTCGTATTGTGAACGTACGATCGTGTGTTTTCATACAAATCGAGCAGTGCGGCAACAGTGCGGCGTCGGTACCGCGAAATAATTTTAGTACGCAATAATTTTAGTACCCTTATTCTTAAACGCTTAACAGCATTTTAGCATCAAATGGTTTGTCCCTTTCCGACATACGCTATTTTCTAAAGTGCAAAAGAGACAAAACAATTCAAAGCAGGCTTATGAGTAAGGCGGTTAGTATTTTGTGATACCTACTATCTATTCAATCATGCGCTAATTTTGTCGTTTTTAAACTTCTATTTCAATTTTGTTTAATTGCATAATGTTCGATGATAACCCGTTTATTTCTAAACTAGCAGCGCCCCGCGGTTTTACCCGCGTTGTGTCCATTCCTGTGGGAATTTCGGGATGAAAAATAGCCTATGTTACTCGTGGATAATGTAGCTTTCGAATGGTGAAAGAATTTTTAAAAACGGTCCAGTAGTTTTTGAACCTATTCATTACAACCAAACAAACAAAGTTTTCCTCTTTATAATATTAGTGTAGATTATTCAAAAATACTTACACTAACATTACTATACTTTATTTATTCAACTGAATTATTATAAGACTGAGAAATAATATAAATGTCATCTTATCGACTGTAAATAGCGATTAATAATTCCATTTGTTTTTTCAGGTGTGTTACCAGACAGAAGTAATCGAATTGAAGATATTTACTTTAGGTTTTATAATGGGTAAGCGCTTTGCTTCTTACTTAGATTAAGAAATACGAATTGAATATATCTTTACTACTCTTTAAATAGAGTTGTAATTACATTGTATCGTTGACCGCATGCAATCTGCTGTGCCCGCGTTAGTAGTTTCACGATAGAATAGAAACATTGCTATTTATTTTAATCTTTTTATATACTAGCAGCGCCCCGCGGTTTCATCCGCGTTGTACCCGTTCCCGCACGAATTTCTCAATAAAAAGTAGCCTATGTCCTTTCTCAGGCTCTGGACTAACTGTGTACAAATTTTCATTCAAATCGGTTCAGTAGTTTTGGCGTGAAAGCATAACAGATAGACAGATACTCAGACAGACAGAGTTACTTTCGCATTTATAATATTAGTTGACCAAAACATTCTAAATAGTTATGAGGCAATATGAATATTGTTTTTTTTGTGTAAGTTATTAAGTAGATAGACACAGCAACGGACAACATTATCTATTAATACTTTTAACTTCATACGGAAGCGTGTAACAGAGATAACTCTAACTGATACCGCAACTAATCGGCTATCTCTTCTCGGACATGTAAAACATGTTGCCCTCTACTGTAATCTCTATAATATCTATCTATTCTAATTGTATAAAGAAGTCCATGTATACTGCAAGTCTATGTATACATATATTACGAGTATATTATACACTGATGTTACTGCTACACAAAATGTTTAGGCGCGACCCTTTTATAAATCAGGGAAATTAACGTAAGCGTGACCTACACAATTTTAACACTAGTGCCATCTATCGGATCGCAGGTGAAACCACTGCGTGAAACAGCTAGTTATTAATTGAGTAGGTTTGTCCTTGCACTATCCATAGTAATGTACTCATGATTATAAACAAAAAACACAAGTTACTTCCTAGTACAAAAAAAACAAAAGAACTAAGTAGCAACAATATACTATTACGGTTCAAAATAGCAAATCATGGCGATTAAATTCAGCTTCAAATAATATTTAAACAGTTCGTAACAACTAGCATAAGACTAGACTCTAAACAAAACAATATTAAAACTTAATGTGAAAGATTATGTTAAATCTGTCACACAACGAATGTGACAGAAGCAACATGATATGATCTGATAAATGCTGTGTTTTAATTGGTGACAATAACGGAACAATCGAATTTTAAATATTACACCAATCAACTCACAGTATTTTTTTTATTTACTTAATTATTCCTTCTGTGACATTTGTTATAGTCGGGTCACTTCGCTCATTTTCAACAGATCTTTTTCTCGTGGCACTTTATCGATTTAACAATACTGGTCATTTTACCCTACTTCTCTCTTCCATGCTCTAAACGCACCTTCATTCTATGTCTATCAATATTTTGATAAATAAAATAGTCACGTAACCGGTTGTCGATCATTATGTCTGAAAGTCAGGAGTAATGTTTCCTTTTCCTCCGCTTCGTATCGTCAGTAGGACTTTTGCTATGCAAAATCCAATGGGAAGGAAATACCAGGATAATGTTTGCATGTTCATGTTTAACATAAATATTATGCAGTACATCCTGTTATAACAAAACTTGGTACTTCGTACGTTCTAGCGCATTCTTTACAAACTGTTCGAGTGTTACAATTTCTAGACATTGTTTTATGCCGCTTTAAAAGAAACTTCACATCGCATCCATCTTTGAAAGTTTAGAGCACTGCTGTTCCCAATAACTTATCCCTTCAGTCTCCGATAGAGTTTTGTATGTAAATAACTTTCAAAAATTCGTTCGTTTAGCCGTCGACACCTATACTATTTATCTATACTAATACATATAATACAACTGAAGTTTTACAAGTTTGATATTTACTAAAAAAAATAAACTCACGATTTGCACTAAATGAGTTTGAGATTTTTTGTTTGAGCGTGTCATCTCAGTAACTACGAATCCTATTTGAATAATTATTTCTGTAATAGACACATTCAACGTGTAGGTTATTAGCAATTTTTCATTCCTAAATTCCTTCGGGAACAACGCAAGGAAAATCGCGGGGTGCTGCTAGTATTTTTTAATAAAAAGCAACGGTTGTAAATTAAAATGCGGCTTTAGATATAAACGGGGAGCTATGCTTTATGTCCCACTGTAAGGACAAAAGTTGTGGGCCCCGGTTGTTTCAATCGATAGACCAAGTCGATAGACCACGGAGGTCTTCAGGCCGTCTAAAAACTTCGACACCAGGGTTCGCCACTTACCCTCTCGAACTTACTTTTACTTAAGACAAAACATCTCTTTCTTCCATAATATTTTGTTTAAAGTTACCAACTACTAATGATGCTTATTATTTTTAGAAAAACGATAGAAGAATACGTCGATGTCCCTCTCAGTCAACTCGGGCGAATGTCCAACGAAAGTACGTTCAATAAAGACAGCCCAACAGTGTTGTACATCCATGGATTTATTGAAGTCGCAGAACAGGAGAGTGTTCAGGTAACTTACATATTATTCTTATTAATTACTTACCCCCTTTATCAAACTCTCTTTATTGCCTATTAGTAGAGTAGGATGATAATACAAGAAAATAGTAAAATCAACCAACAAAAGAATGGTGAATTTAACCGACTTCAAAATACGAGGAGGGTTCTCAATTCGATCGTATATAGAACGTTTATTTTATGCTATTGCCTATTTGATTACTAACTCCCTTTTTGTCCTATTTTCATAGGTTGATGAATTTGTACAATGTCCACCAAAATAGAGCTAAGTTGCAAAGACAAGAAAATAACAAAAATCTAAAAACTAAATTGCTGACACAAAAATACAGTGACTGTGTTCAATCCTATTCGTAAAATTTTACTATATTCTCTTTCATTCAACCCCGATGCAACCAAGGGTGTAATAAGCTAAACGTCGATGTCAAAGTCAAATATTTTTATTCAATTTTGGCTCCAAAGAAGCTCTTGAACGTACCACTCAACATAATATCTATTAAACATTCGCACAGATTTATAATATTTTAGAAGGTCAACAGTTTCCGCACAAAAACAAATTCTAAACAAAATTATGTAAATTATTATGGCTATTTATACACTACAGGTTTTCCGCTAGCTCATTGGAATATAAATGGTTGACTATGGGAATTTTCCCATGTCGTTTTAGATTTCATTTAAACTGTACTGATAAACCCGTTCAGTAATTTTGCATTTTACCTTCAAATTAGTGATGTGAAACCTTATGTGGTTATTAACTTGAACCTTTGCAAGGATTTCCATAGAAGGCTATTTTGTTGTCAATTCGTAATAGTGGAAAATTCCCAATTTGCAAGGATTTCCATAGAAGGCTATTTTGTTGTCAATTCGTAATAGTGGGAAATTCCCAACGACATCACATAAAAACTAAAACATTTTGAAGTCAAATTATATCTTATCTCTTTCATAATAGAAATCATAATCGAACAACATTGTTGGAAGCTGCATTAACATTTTGCAATATTTCAGGTTATGGTCAGTGCGTATTTGGAAGCGAGGCCAGGCACGAACATCATACTTTTGGACTGGTCCAATATGTCTCATGGATCCTACTTAGTTAATGCTGCGAGAAATACGAAGAAGGTAAGAAAACCTTCATATTATTATTGAGTACACGACATAACACGACTAGGGTACGTTTCCATTGAAACGAAGCTGAGTGGAGCTCAACCGACCAATCACGAAACTTTGAAATAGTGAAACAAAATATTGAACTATCAAAATATTTTTGTAATGCTTTGTGATTGGACAATTCAGCTCCGCACAGCTCCGCTTCGCTTTAATGGAAATGCACCTTAAAACTTACAGAAGAACAGTTCAACAAAATAGCCGGGAAAGAATCACCATGTTTTTATTTTAAGTGCTTGTTAAAAGACTTAAAATAAATATAATCTATATATATAAAATTCAAAGTCCTGACTGACTGATAATCAACGCACAGCCTCAACCGCTACACCTAGAAACATGAAATTTGGCAGGAAGGTTCTTCAAGTGACGTAAGTGCACACTAAGAAAGGATTTTCGAAAATTCCTACGGGAACGGGCTCAGCGCGGGTAAAGCCGCGGGGCGCTGCTAGTGTATAATATTAATACGCAAACAAATAAAACGCGCAAAATATATAACATTTAGGTGGGACATTGAATTATAATTTAATTACAATTATATACGAAAATCTGCAGGTTTTTTATGAAAAACAAATAATAAGTACTATAAATCACTATATTAAAATGTTTAACATTTTTTTTATACTGGAATGGACAAGGTCACAAATATACATCATTATTCATTATTCATTACACATAGTTATAATACGTATTTTGTCTATTTATAATCTAATATATTTACTTCATTTTATGTAAAAGTAGCAGCACCCCGAGGGGTTACCCACGTTGTGCCCGTTCCCGTGGGAATTTTTATACATATAAACCGTCTTCTTGAATCACTCTATCTATTAAAAAACCGTATCAAAATCCGTTGCGTAGTTTTAATTATATATTTTAAACTACGCAACGGATACCTATGTATATAGGGACAGGCAGCAGAAAGCGACTTTATTTTATACTATGTAGTGGTGATAGTGATACAGCGCTTTAAATGGGGTTGCCATTTAAAGCGCGAGACACACGTGGTGCGGGTGTAAGCCGGTTACTTTTCGGCCAAAATCCCACAGGAACGAGTACAAGAGTAAAACCATAGGGTACTGCTAGTAATAACATGTTCGCTAGTTAAACTTTACTCCTTCACTTTGCATACACTTGCACTGTACGTGAAACGGGATAAGTTTGTATGCAAATTGTTTTATTATACATCTATGTTAAGGATACAAAAGAAGGTTGTATAGAGAATGTACATGTTACCGGAAAATTTAAAATACTGTTTGTTTGTAATCCAACCAGTAAGATTATAAACTGTCGACAGATTGTGAATGGTACTAACCATTTATAATTTAACTCATAATTTTTCGATAGTTCATAATATGTCTATAGTATCAGTAAAATTGTGAAATTTAATCAAATTATTCGTTAAATTGTAAATGGTTTTTTAGTTCAAAATCTTTCAACAGTTTATCTTACTAGTTGGATTACAAAGCAACGGCGTTAACAATATAACGGTGACATAGACGGCTATTCGTGCGTTCAAATTGCATCGTTTATGAGGAATTTATCGTTAGATGTGTATGAATGATGTATGTACATGTAGGCACAGATTTATAAGTTGCTTATAATAGGCCAAGTGGTATTTGATTTAGATATAATAAATTAAATACCTGACAAGCCCATTGTCATAGTGGCAGTGAAAGCATTTACTGTGCCGGGGTTGCGGGATCGATTCCCGCCCAGAATCAACAATATGTGAGGACATAGTTGTTTGTAACGACGCGACGTCTGGGTATCAATATATTCTTATAAAGTATTTTTGTATGCATAATAAAATCAGTGAGTTCCATATTACAAGCTTAGAGCTTAGTTTGGGTCTAATTAACCGTGAGTGAATTTGTCCATATTCCTAGAAAATACAAACATGTATTCCTTACATTCCAGGTAGGAGCAGCTGCTGCCGAACAATTAAACAAGCTTTTAGAAGAAGGCCTGTCTCTAAGTAAACTCCACGTGATCGGACATTCTTTAGGAAGTCACGTCGCTGGCTACACGGCCAGAGAACTAAAGAATAAATACAATAAAACCGTTAAAAGGTATGTCAGGTTGCATAGTAAGGTTTTCGTTAAGTCTTCTATCCATATTATAGTCTTTTGTGTCGTTTTAAAAAAACTAATCCATTCATATACCCATATAATTGTTTTATGTGAGATACTAGCCGCACAGGATAAAATGTATCCCATGTGTTATTCTGATGTATAACCTATATTACTGTTAAGTTTCATCCAAATCCGTTTTGTAGTTTATGCGTGATAGAGTAACAAACATACATATGTTACATCCATCCTCACAAACTTTAGCATTTATAATATTAGTAGGATTGACAAGCCCGTTGGCACAGTGGTATGTGAGAGCACTTACTTTGTCGGAGGTTGCTGGTTCGATTCCCGCTCAAAGACATTAATATGCGCGTATTAATATGCGAAGACATAGTTGTAGTTAACGACGTTTTGGTATCAATTATATATTCATATAAAGTATTTGCGTATGTATTTGTAGTAGTATCAGTTAGTTAGATTCCATAAAACAAGCCTAGAGCTTAGATTGGGTAAATAAACATAATGTCGAAATATACTCAGATAAGCACACATCAGAGTCGAATAATGTGACTGAGATCTTTTGACACCCTCCTTCATATAACAAATCTCACTAGCTCCATAAACAATTATTAATTTTCAACCCTATTGCACCACCATAGTTTCAATAAACTATTCTCTATTGAAGACCTACAGGAACCGTGACAATAGCATTAACAGATAAACCATCGGATCCCACCATTCATTAAGAGAGAACGGGCGATAATGTCTCTTCGACCTTTTGTGTTTCATTCAAGTAGAAAACGTCTATCGAATGAACTCATCTTGGTAACAATAAGGAATACAGCTTTATGGTATTTTACGGAAACGTTTTGAAAGCGGGTTGGTGTTGAGTTTACGATACACAAATGATAGTAATTTATGTTTCGACGGCTCGCATCTTGTACAATGGCGTCAAAGTAAATGTATAATAACGCCTAACGATTTAAAAAAGAACACAAAGATTCTATTTTAGAAATTCCCTTTTCTGCATATACGGCAATGACTAAAAACTATTTAAAAAAAGAACACAAAGATTCTATTTTCGAAATTTTATAAAATACGTTATTCAAGTTGCGAGCCGAAAAAACATCAAAGATAATGTTTTAATAAAGACATCCATGATTCATGCTAGTAACTAAAGTTGCCATCTCGCTTAACGTCCACGAATGTTTCAGAGCATTATACATTAATTCAATACAGCTGTAACTGCGGGTACATACTTAACTTTTTGATGTTGTCCATATACACGACAAGAGGAAAAAACATGTTTATCCCATAAATGTCCTTTAAGAGTGTCTTATATAGTTTACCTCTTTAAGTATGACAATACTTATAATAGTACAACGTATGATATTTTATAACCTTACATCCAAGGATAATGAATAATCAACATCTGGTACAAGCTAGTATTGTTTGACCAATTACCTCAAACCATATAACGCATATAGAACGAGAACTGCGAACTAGAGCAAAGAACACAAAATAACTCTAATACCTACTGATTTTCATTCTAATTACACTACATTGTAGTATAAGCCTGTAATGTCCCACTGCTGGGCAAAGGCCTCTCATCTCACTGAAGTTATCAGTACAGTGAGGATGATTAGGCGAAATCACCACGCTTGCCTACTGTGGGTTACATACACCTAGACCACCGTGGCATTACACGAGGTAGTCCACAATAGTCGTGGATGAGTGGCCATTAGTAGCATTTCTATCTGATCGCTACCATGCTTCGAAGGGTATGTTGTCGGTCCTGGTTTTGTCATTCCGTAGACCATCTCGGAAGCCTTAAGGTGGTCTAAAAACAACGTTTAGAGAAGATACAATACCTAAAAAGTTTCTAAAAGATTATAAAACAAAATAATATCTACCAAAACGTACTCCATTCTAGGCTAACAGCCTTGGACCCAGCCTTCCCTGCCTTTTACCCTGACGGCGTCATGATGGAACACGTCAGCGCCAAGGACGCAGAATTCGTGGATGTGATCCACACTGACGCCGGCGGGTACGGGGCGCCGGTCAAGACTGGAACAGCTGACTTCTGGCCCAATGGCGGGAAGAGCGTGCAGCCGGGATGCCCTCGGTTCGCGCCTTTGCCCCTTTCTGATGACAGTAAGTTACAATTTTAGGTTTTAGTGGTATGATTCAAAGTTAGTGCAAGTTATTATTAGTAGCCTGTTAATTCAATGCAATTGTTCAGCATCCTGCAACTCGGCCCTTACTTGGATAGATGGCCGATAATGGCATTTTTATCTGCCGCGTTTCGGAGGATACGTTAAAATGTCGACCCCGTTTGTTTCAATCGTTAGACCATATCGGAGACCACTCGAAGACCGTTGTCCACTAACCTACTCGAACTTACTAACGAATTACTTCCTGTTCCAGACCTTTGCAGCCATTGGAGATCGTGGCGGTTCTACGCGGAGTCTGTACGGAACCCTGAGGCCTTCCCAGCGTCCCCCGCAGACGGCTACCAGAAGTTCAAAGAGAACCCTAATCCTGAAGTGAACATGGTTTACATGGGATACAACTGTGATACTAGGTAAGGAATATACTTACTACTTAATAACAGAAATGTGAAAGTCACTTTCATAGATTCATAGAAAACGGCATTGCTACTGCCGGCTGCTTCTGCGGTCGCTACCGAAAACAGACCTTTAGTGAACCTGCCAAGGTTAAATTTCCTGTTTTCTAGCTGATCACTTCGAATAGTGTAAAATGACTTTTATAAAAAAATCTTACTGTATCAAAATCATATGTAAAATGCGAGCATTTTCATTTTATAAGTATTGCTCGTATTTTGACTTCACTTACTTTCTAATCTTACGTATTGTTTCCTATTTCCAGTGCTCAAGGATCATACTATTTGACAACAAACGGCGAAACGCCATTCGGTAAAGGCATGGATGGCCTCTACCCGAAACGGAAAAAGAACGTACAATCAAAATAATACGGACTCTAGTGTGAATCCAGCTTTTTTATATTTAGATATGTAGTTTCAACAGTCCGAAAGATTTAGATTAGGACCGATTTTAATTACCATCTAGTTACCAAGGAGTTTATAAATGCTCCCTATTACAGAGGCCGTCGGCCTCTAGCGGGTGACAATCGGTTAGTTTCGACTTATAGAGCGATGGACTGCCACACTTCGTTTTCATTAAATCGGCCATTAAACTAATTGAAGTTATTGTCATCAATTACCTGTCAAAATCACTCAGTAAATCTCTGCTAAAGCATTTGACGTTTCTGAGAACGAGCGTTAGAGCAGTTCTATCACTTGTGTGAAGTTGTCGCTAGTCTATCAGTGGTTGTGACAGTAGCTCTAACTTCACTTTGTTAGCGTTTGACTGAGACAGCGCTCTACAAAGCCGAAACTAGTTGACTCTGTCTCTCCCACTCTAAAGGCTGACAAGCGAGATGGCCTCTACGTTCGAGCCAAGTTCGAGCATATGTATGTCGCGGCCATATCATAGATTTGCTCATAACATGAAAGTCTCGATAAGTTCATGAAATTCTCAAAAATGTCATGAAATGGTTGCATTTCATGAATTTATTCACTGTTTATTGGCTACATCATGATTAGCCTTGGCCACAATGGTGAGATATCATATCTACGATATGGCTACGACATCTATATTAAATTGTATCAGCGAAGATTTAAGATATTTAAGGCAATGGTAATTTTATTCGAAGAATAGACTTTAGGTATATTCTGTGTATGAAAAACGATTATAAAATATGAGTATGAGAGTCAGACGCATCACTAATATAAGACATATCAATCACAATTAGTACGTTATTTATGTTTGTACTATAATTAGTTATATACCTACTTCTTGCCTTATATATTTATGTTCTTTTAACTGCTTTAATTTGCGTGCATACCATATCCAATCAAATCATTTTATGTACTTACATCACAGCTATATTTTAACTCACATAAATTAATATTTTTGAGGTATAGGCAAAATAACGTCGCTCTATAAAGATTTAATCAATTATCACGAGCATTAAAAAACAGATGTTATAAATGGACTTAAGAAATTTGTTCGTTGCATTTTATTTCCAATCGAATAGAACACTATTTAAAAGGAACGATATTTGTTTAAACATATTTAGTCGCTACACCAAATTATTATACAGAATTATTATACAAAAATTATTATACAATTTGCCTTAATGTTACAGTTCAAGTTAAATTGCATCAATTAGTGAAACAATATTTCATTTATAATATGTTGGTAACCTATTATTCTCGAAAGTTATTTTTTACCTAATACTGTATTTTTTAATATTACTTTACCTACTACACTTTTCCCCTTATTACCAAAAACTATACTGGCCACTCTCCATGTATAAAACTTACTTTTGAAAGCCATTGCAATACTTTTACTTACTTTTTACTTATTAGATAGCGGGTAGGTGAATACTTTTAGAAATTATTGTACATAAGATAACTTAACTATAAGTATTACGGCCTAGCTTGTAAAATAATCTGTAGGGTATTGAAGTTAAACTTAGACACATGTAAATCTGAGAGGTACCGTATACTATCAATGGCGAATATCAATTAAATGTCAAACTGACGTGATAAAGTTTTGACGTAAAAAATGCTCGATAACTAATATAATGAGCGAATGTAAATTGATTTTCGATTAACGATTGCAAATGTCAATTGAAGATAATTCGCATATTGATGGTTTGCGCAACCTTGTCGTTTTTGCCAAGTTTATAGACTATGTGAAGTACATTTTTCATGTCCAAGTTAACAATATATTGTTAACCTTTTAAATTGTATTGATGCAAAATATTTGTTTTCTCATTTTCTTTCTTCATATTATCAAAATATTTTATTACTGAATATCTACTTACATGCAAATTTGTAGCTTTAATTTTCTTGGTCCTAAGTTAATTCTCTTGATGATTCTTGCCACAATTGTAATAATTCCACAAACTTAACAATTATTCTATTTGTTTAAGATATATATTGATACTAGCGACCCGCCCTCGCTTCGCTTCGGGTAATCAAGATTTCATGTAGGAAAATCGGGATAAAACATTGCGTGTCTCCCGCAGGAATATACACAATCAAAATTTCAAGTGGGAAATTGGGATAAAATATTACATGTCTCGCGCGAGTATATAATATGTATACACAATCAAGATTTCATGTGAGGAAGAATTCGGGATAATACCTACATAGCACGTCTTCGTCGTTCGTAGTTCGTAGGTAGGTATATCCCCGCGCGCTTTGACCGCACGAAACAGTAAGTGGCCCTAAGAGACCCGCCATCGAGCATTATTATTTTGTAAGCAGCGCCCGGCGGTTTTACCCGCGTTGTCCCCGTTCCCGTAGGAATTTCGGGAATTTTTTTACATAAAAACCTTCCTCTTGAATCACTCTACCTATTACAAAAAACCGCATTAAAATCTGTTGCGTAATTTTAAAGATTTAAGCATACAGACAAACAAACAAACAAACACGAAACAGAGACGACTTTATTTTATACTATGTAGTGATATTTCTCATCATAACTCTGAAACTAACTGTCCGATTTTAATAATTTAAAGAGGTATACAAAGAAACATAATTAACCTTGGTTGTAGAGCCATTTATTTTGATGTAGATTCATCCTACTAATATTATAAATGCGAAAGTTTGTATGTATGGATGTATGGATGTATGGATGTATGGATGTATGGATGTATGGATGTATGGATGTATGGATGTTTGTTACTCTTTCACGCAAAAACTACTGAACGGATTTGGATGAAACTCTACAGTAATGTAGGTTATACATCAGAATAACACATGGGATATATTTTATCCCGAAATTCCCGCGGGAACGGGAACAAAGCGGGTAACACCGCGGGGCGCGGCTATAGACTATATAATACTAGCTGCGCCCCGCGGTTTAACCCGCTTTGTACCCGTTCCCGCGGGAATTTCGGGATAAAAATAGATGTTGGCCGATTCTCAGGCCTAAACGATATGTAC